>OY743172.1:64108101-65308101 GCA_963555705.1 Ligustrum vulgare
ATAATCGACGGGGTGTTCGGGTGGATGAATTAGGTTTCACTTTGGTGGATTTTGGACGGTTGGGTTATCTTGATGAGCCATTCATACTTGCATCACAAGCGAAACAGGTATTTTATGTTCTTGATCCTGCCGACACTAAGTGGTCAGTGGTCCTTCAAGGCAAGAGACGCATTGTTGGCATTGGTGATGTAGTAGATGAAGAAGATTATGATCACTTTGATGAAACTCCTCCATTTTCTATTGGTATACAAGGGAGTGCAACTTTAGAGGAAGATAACATTGAATCCACTTACATGCGTTGGGATCATGAAGAAGGATTATGGATTGACCGTCGTTCGTGATTATTCATTGTGTGAGTTCATTTATACATTCTCGCATGCATATAACTCTCTTTTGTTCTTTATATATACTCTATACGTTGTTCATATTAATTGTGTGAGTTCATTTACATATTCTTGCATATAACTTTCTTGTGTTTTTTTATATATGCTCTATACGTTGTTAATATTCATTTATTTATATATGCAGGTACGTAGACAATTTTCCCAATATAATGGCCGAGTTTTCACATTCTTCAGATGATCATAGTACTGCCCAAAAAAAAGGACAAGAGGACCAACTATGTGCAAAAACATGAAGAAAGCGGGCCAACAAGTGAATATTATTGAGTTCGATGACAAACATAGGCCGATCGGACCAGGCACGAAGAACTTCAAACATTTTGTCGGATCTTTAGCCCGCATTCATGTTGACATAAACATCAATGATTGGCACAAAGTCGATCAAGGCCTTAAGGACATGATGTGGGAAGAGATAAAGGTACTATCACTTGATACATGGTAAATAATTGAAAAGTGAATGTAATTTCTTTATAACACCACATGTTATCATTGTCTTTCAGAGGGAATTCAACATTCTCGATGACCGTCCAAAAAAAAGTGTTATGCGGGTTGCGGGGATGAGATGGAAAGATTTCAAGATAAGGCTGGTTCATAATTTCATTACACATGACCACCAAAATATACATCTCCTACGCAGCTGTATGATTTCTTGACCGAAGAGCAATGGGAATTGTTTAAAAAAGAACGAAAGACGGAAACATTTAAGGTATATTTAAATGTACGCATGTGTCTTGTTGAGTGAAAACTAAAAACCTGTGATTTATTTCAGGAGAAAAGTAAGAAGGCGAGGGATAGTCAAATGCGGAACGAGCATCCTCATTATTTGGGCTCAGCCGGATATGCGGGGATGAAGCCACATTGGCTAGTAAGTGACCCACTATCTTCTAGCTCTTCATGTGACATGATTAGCTCCTCAATTGTAAGCGAGGATCACAGCCTAGATTGGGTTCGAGCTAGATCGAAGAAGAAAGAAGATGGAACGTATTACATCCCCAACGAGAAAACGAGGGGGGTGTTTGATAAAATTGTAAGTATATCTTATCGATTTCTCATATATTCAATTGAAACTTACTTCAATTCTTATATTCAGTTTTCATTTTTTTTAACAGGTAGAAAAAGCTGAGCAAGCCACGCAGGGGACATTTGTGTCGAGTAGACAACATGATATTCTGAGTGAAGCCCTTGGTAAAGAGGATCACTCTGGTAGGGTGAGGGGATATGGCGTGTATGTCACCACGCGGGATGTTTACGGCCGGCCCGATGATTACCTTAGACGATCGTGCGGGGTCGTGTCAGTAGACGACATTAAAGATATCATCAGGAAGGAGATGGAGGATAGCATCACAGAGCGGGTCAGGCATCAAACCATGTCGGAGATGCAAAGTAAATTTGACAGTATGCAGAGCGCGTACCATATTATGCAGAGTAAATATGATGCTATCCTCCAGCGCTTGGGCCTCAATGTTGATGCCGAGGTGGAGGTAACTGCACAGCCCCGACCACCAACTTGAAGTAGTTGCCACTCTGTGAATCCAGACCCATTTGATGGTCTTCAGGTACTTACCCATAAAGTATTTAGTTTTTTTAGTATTTCTTTTTTTTAAATGGAAAGGCCTGACAAATATGTTGAAAAATAGAAGCCGATTCCCTGTCGTCTCGCCGTATTTGTTGATGGTGACAAGCAAATAGTGGCCAGCGGGATGGTTTATCCGTCCGGACCCGAGACTGTGGTGCATCATCAACCACTCTGGCTTGATCATGCGAAGGTGTCCGTTGACCATGTTATAGATGGTGCAGAAGCGTTCTATCTTCCAGCGCCATCTCAGCACCACACCACGGTGGGGGAAGCTATTGGAAGTTTTTTCCAATGGCCTAAGGAGTTGGTGATTTTTGGAGAGGTAATAAAATCGAGTTATATAAAAGTTTATGTCAATATTAATTTCTTTTAAATTTGTAATCAGACGTGTTATAATGACAAAAATTGTCTTATTGCAGGAAGAGGTCCCAAAAAAGATTGTAAAAAAATCTAATAAAGGGAAAAGGCCTCAAAGTTTTGAATTGTCATCTACCCAGCGACCTGCGATAGTCGACGATGAGACTTTACTACGTCTGGGTGATAAATGCAAAATGTTAAACACCCTGGTCCTTCAATTGCCCGTTGGTGATGACTTCTATCAAGTGCCCGTAGATGCCTCCGTCTTCAATTGTACGTTCGAGGATGGTATTTTTGTGACAGTCGCAGACATTACCGATAGGCTTAAAATGCAATGGTTGGATACATCTATCCTACAAATATTTGCATTGTAAGACTTCTGATCACAAATTACAACTTCAATTTAAATCATTGTTCGATCTCTATTTATTGGTGTCATTATTATTAGGTACCTTCATGAGTTATGTCAGGATTACGGTATTGATTCAATTGGATTCATGTCTCCATAACACATTGCGTCGGTGTCGGTAAGAACAAATGCCAATGGTGTTGTAAATTATATGGACGAGACCATGAGGGCAATGCAAACAAAAAAATTCATTCTAGCACCGTATTTTCAGGAGTAAGACCATTCTCTCTTGTTAACAGTTAATTTTTTTTTTTTTTTTTTGTAATTTGAATCGCACATGTTTGAAGTTGTATTTACATGTTCATAATACGTAGGAACCACTGGATGTTGCTAGTGATTTCTCCTCAGAAGAGTACGGTGTACTTATTGGATTCAGCTAGTGCATTTAAGCGTGACTTAGATATCAAGCCGCTATTGAATACGTAAGTTATGCTAATTTTCATGAAATAATTGTGGAGTTGTGGTGAAATTGATTGTGGAGTTGTGGTTTCACTTTGATTAATATATGTTGTGATTGTTGAGAAGTTTTGATAGATTCAATAGCAACGCGTCTATTTACAGGTTGGATAAGTTCAATTTATAGGGGAGACTCTGCCAAAAATTTTATAGAAATCTTAGTTTTTGTATTTATTTATTTTGTAACTGGTTCGAATAATTTAATTCAATTTTAGGGCTTTCAAACTATATTGGACACAAGGAGGCATTAGAACAAGAGCCAATACAACGTGGCTAAAAATAAAGGTATGAAAACACATATTTAAAATATATTACAAATTTTTGAATTATTTTCATATTCTATTTAGTGTGATTATTAATGTTAGTTTTCAATGTGAAAATTTCAGTGTCCTCAACAGCCCGGAGTTTGAGTTTGGCTACTACGTTATGAAAAATATGTATGAGATAGTCACCGAACACTTTCAGCGTCCGTCATTGGAAAATGTATAAGTTATTGAACATGATAATTTTTAATTATGCCTTCATATTTTATTACAAAATAACTGATAATTCATTTTGATTATTTGTAGGCATTTAAAGAGTATTACTCAACGGAGGAAATTGCTGAAATTCAAAACTTATGGGCTAAATACTTCGTCGATAGGTGTGTGTAAATCGACGTGTATTCAAACTTCTGTTTACTCAATTACATGTGACATTAACAATCTTGTAAATATAATTATTTCTCATTTATTTAACATTATTTTAATTATGTCAATTATATACATATTTGGTGATGTGCATGTGGAAAATGTTCAGTCCATGTTTAGGTGATTGCAGGTCATGACCTGCAGTGATCTGGATCATTGCAGGTGACGTCCAGGTCATTGCAGGTGACATCTAGGTCATTGCAGGCCATGACCTGCAGTGGCCTGGGTCATTGCAGGTCATGACCTGCAGTGGCCTGGGTCATTGCAGGTGACGTCCAGGCCAATGCAGGCCATGACCTACAGTGACCTGGGTCATTGCAGGCGACGTCCAGGTCATTGCATGTCATGTCTAGGTCATTGTATTTTACTCTATAGGCAAATGAATTTGGTGCAAAAAAAAAAAAAAAAAAAAATTGAAAACGCGTCGGTTTTAAGTAAAACTGACGCCTAAAGTTTAAACTTTAGGCGTCGGATGTAATCCAAAACCGAAGCCTAAATTTTATTTTATTTTATTTTTTTTTCAACTTTACGCGTCGGTTGTTTATAAACCGACGCGTAAAGATAGCCTTTACTCGTCGTTTTACAACCGACGCGTAAAGTCTTCACTTTACGCGTCTGCTTCATACGCGTCGCCTCAAAAACCGACGCCTATTCTCTTAAATAACCGACGCGAAAGACTGTTTCTGTACTAGTGATAGGCGAATTATTACAACTCCTAAATATATAAAATAATCATAGAAGCAATATATATTTATTTCCCATAATTATTTATCATCTTGACTTATAAATCTAATAGTTCGTCCCCGTTTGAGATCAATAATTAATTAGGCATACAATTAACCGTTTCACCTAATTAATTATGCCCTTTGCTTAAATCAATATTCTTATTGCTATTATTTCTATTTAACATCAAATGTTAAATACTAAGCTTAGATTCCTGAAATATACTCGCATATTGAATATTTAAGCGATCACTTTAACTCTACAATTAGAGCAATGGATTCCTCTTGCAATACATTATTTATTAATTTACTTTCCTTCGGCTCCCAACATACAAAGTTATTGATCACATCAATGATTGATCTCACTTATACTATATCAAATACCCTAAGGATCGTTACATAATAAATACCATCCAAGATATATTAAGACCATCCATATGATAATCATGTGAAATCTCAATTCCTAAACACGGTCATGCTAGAGAATCAATTTCACGATGGTCCAGTCCAATATACTTATTTCGATGTATATCAATGTTATTACTCATGACTCAACTAGTCGCAACGATTAAGATAAATCGCCTATTCTAAATAATTAGAGTAATGATCAAATGAACCTCAATAGAATAAAGTGTCTATTTTTATTCAAGGTTCCGAATTAAAGTATTCTCGATTTAAATATAATATTAATTTTCTGTACTTTGAATGTACTGATATTATATTATCTTTAAACAATCGCAGGTCCTTCGTTACAGCTTACATATAATAATGATTTGCATATTTAAATAAACGTCAAATATTATATCAAATATAAATAACTGTTTATTACATTTCAGTGAATTCCTAACGCTTTTGGTCACATATCCCAACAATCTCCCACTTACCCTAAAGTGTATGATTTAATGCCTGCATACCCATGGAGTCTAGATGACCCTCAAAGTTCTTAGCCAGTAGACTCTTCGTGAATGGATTAGACAGGTTATCTACCGAGGCAATCTTGCAGACTATCACATACTCACTATGGACAATCTCTCCTAGGAGATGGTATTTTCGTTCTATATGTTTTCCTCTTAGATGGCTTCGTGGTTCATTCGCATTAGCCACTACCCCCACTATTTTCATAGAAATAGAGTAATCAGTTTTGCTAATGTAGGTACCACCACTAAGAGTAAAAAACTATCACTGACGTGTACTACCTTGAGTCCACACCAGACTGAAAACCTGAGTTGGTATATCCTACCAGAAGCAAGTCCTGCGCTAAGTAAACAAGCACATAATTTATCGTTCTCCGAAGATACTTAAATATATGCTTCACTGCTACACAATGCTCTTGTCCAGGGTTAGATTGAAAACGATTCACAATTCCAACAACATATCAAATATCTGGTCTAGTGCATAGAATGGAATACATAAGACTACCCACAGCAAATGCATAAGGTATCCTACTTATGCGCTCTACCTCATCAGGAGTTTTAGGATACTGCTCATTCGACAGGTGAATTCCAGGCCTAAAAGGTAACAAACCCTTCTTGGAATTCAGCGTAGCAAATCTAACCAGAATTTTATTAATGTATGAAGCTTGAGATAAAGTGATGCGCTTATTCTTCCGATCACGAGTGATTTGGATTCCTACAATAAAGCTTGCTTCTCATAAGTCCTTCAGACTAAATTGTTGGGTCAACCATGCTTTCACTACATACAACATTTCTACATTATTCCTAATGACCATATGTTTTAATCACTTCATCGAATCTTTTATTCCAAGACCTAGATGCTTGCTTTAATCCATAAATGGATCTCTGCAACTTGCATAGTTTGCCTTCATTCCATCAAGTGACAAATCCTTCTGGTCGCATCATGTAGATGCTTTCGTCAAGACGTCCATTCAAGAATGCTTTTTTGACTTCCATCTGCCATATCTCATAATCCATATGAGCAACAATGGATAAGAGTATCCGAATGGATTTAAACATAGCGACTGGAGACAAAGTCTCATCGTAATCGATGTCTTCTCTTTGGGTAAACCCTTTGGCTACTAGTTTAGCTTTAAATATTTCAACGTTTCCATCCACCCCTCTTTTCCTCTTGTAGACCTACTTGCACCCAATGAGTTTAATCCCTTCAAGTGCTTCTGCAAGATTCCATACTTGATTAGAATACATTGATTTCATCTCGGATTTCATGGCACTTTTCCACAAATTTGCATCCACATCCTTTATTGTATCTTGATAAGATGTTGGATCATCTTCTTGTTCTAAGAAGATCGCCTGATAGGATTCTCCTAATAAAAAGTACCTTGCTGGTTTCCTAATGATCCTCTGACTTCTTTTCTACGATGGATGTTCTTGGATTTCTTTATTGGTTTGCGTATTTTGAAGATTAAGTCCAGTATAACTTACTGGATCATTATTCTCTTCATTCATATCCTGTGCTGTATTCATGGGCTAAGGTAGATCTCCACTGTTCCCACTCAAATGTTGCACCATATGATTGTTACCTTCAGGGTATTCATCTGGAACCTCAGAAAGTGTCTTAAGACTAGATAAGCTAGGATTAGACTCCTTTATATCTTCCAACACAATTTTACATTGTAACTCCTTTTCTTCTATGTACTTGTCCTCCAAGAAATTTGCATTTGTTGAAACAAATACCTTCTTACTCTAAGGACTATAGAAGTAATATCTTCTTGTTCCCTTGGGTTAACCTATGAATAGGCATTTTTCTATTTTAGGTTCCAATTTCTCAATCTTTCCATTTAGCACATGTACTGGACAACCCCAAATGCGAATGTGGTGTAAGTTGGGCTTACGACCATTCCACAACTCTAGGGGAGTTTTGGAAACCGACTTAGATGGAACTAAGTTCAAAAGATATGCAGCTGTCTGAAATGCATATCCCTAGAAGGAAGTAGGTAGCGTAAAGAAGCTCAGCATTGATCGTATCATATTTAACAAAGTCCTGTTTCTCCTTTGTGAAATGCCATTTTGCTAGGGCGTCCCCGGCTCGCTCAGTTGAGATAAATCCCATTATCCGATAAGTATTTAATGAACTCGCCTAATAGGTATTCACCACCTCGATCTGATCAAAGTGTTTTAATACATTTACCTAAGTGTTTCTTGACCTCAGTCCAAAATTCTTTGAACTTGTTAAACGTTTCATACTTTTGAGACATCAGGTAAATATAGCCATATCTTGAGTAGTCATCTATGAAAGTCACAAAATACTCATGCCATTTCTAGTAGGCGTACTCATAGGACCATATACATCGGCATGAACTAATTCCAGGACTTCTTTAGCTCTAATTCCTTTTTTAGAAAAAGGATCTCTTGGTCATTACCTTCTATAGATGATTCACAAATTAGTAAGGAATTAACCTCTAAGTCAGTTAGTTGTCTATGCTTAACCAACCTTTTAATCATGTTCATGTTAATGTGTCCAAGTCTTAGATGCCAAACATATGTCTTATTAGTTTGATGTGACATTTTTTTTTTCAACGACAGTTATATGATTTCATGTGTAGTAGCTTTGAGTATGTAAAGACAATTAGAAAAATATCCAGCATAAATACGAGCATTATTACGAAAAATATTAATTCCAGAAGATGTATAATTAATGTAATATCCATGCTCATAAAGTCTTGAAATAGAAATCAAATTTTGCTTCATTTGCGGAATATAATAACAGTATTGCAAAATCAAAGTCCTACCACTACCAAAATTAAAATAAAATTTCCTACTACTAATACTGCAACTACATCTCCTATACCAACGATGATTTGAAAATCACTTTTGCTGAGGTTTCTGGTTTCTTGTAAAACCTGCTTATTAATGCATATATGATTAGTGGCTCCAGAATCTACAACCCAGGATAATGTAGAATCAACCACTAAGCATAATGTAGCGACCAAGAAATTTTCACGTGTTAAATAATTATTTTAAATTATGAAAACGTGCTGCTGCGATCTCACCCATTTTTAATTTAAAGTCGCGGCATATTCGTCTAGCCAAGTCGAGAAATATCAAGTCCATTCCGATTTTAATTAAATTTCGAATTTCAAAAATTATATTATTTTAATTATGTATTCAAATTATTCTTTTCAAAATCGTTTTAAATTATAAATTACGTCAAGCTCATTTTATTAGATCCATTTTCCTACTCAGTTGATTCACGCTTATTATTTTTCTCGAATTTCGTGTATTGCTTGTCAAGGTTTCCATAATATCCTACATCAACCCATAATTCCACCAACCACATCCAATCCCATACCCTATCAATTCTCACACTCTACATCACCAACCCCTCCAACTCAATCCTCAGCATCATCAGCCTCTCCCCTCTCAGCACAAACCAACATTGATTCCAGCCAGGTAATCTCCCCCACCTCCTCTACTTGAATTGCTGCCAATGTCACTCACCTCTATCTCCATCACCTCGACCAAGCACCATCTTCACCACTCAAACTGTCACAAGCCAAGCCACACTATTGCTATTTCCATAATCTGAACACATCACAACCCAAACATCACCACCATTATCAACCAATACCACTACAGGATCACCACCACCAGCCCACTGCCAAGACTCCATAGCCACGGCCAATCCACCACCACAATACCACCACACCGTCGAAAATGGAACCACCCAAATTTCACACAACCCGAAACCACAACCTTCACAATACCACCACTGCCGACTCAGCCAACTACATCACCGCCTCTACCACCGTACACCACCAAATCGAACCACTGCCTTTTCAGATTTTCCCCATTTTTGACCTCAAATCACAACCACCAAAACCAAGAACTAAGTTAAACCCAAGCACTTACCTCAAACACCGCTTTCACCGTCGGAAAATCGCAGCCCAAGTTCGAACTTTGAGCCTCGTTTGCCTCAGTTTTTACACCCATCTCGCACCAAACTCCCACAAAATCGGAACCCCTCCTTGGCCGCCTCTCACTGCCAACTTGCGGCGGCGTTTCGCCTGCCAATCTCCGGCTGTGGCATCGGATTTGAGAGAGATAGATATGTATATATGTATATATTTGTATATTTTAAACTTTTTGGAAATTTGCAGCTTAACCCCAAGTTTGTAAAATGACTTAATTCAGCCCTTTTAATTTTAAAACTTATCATTTCAGCCCCTTAAGTTTTTAAATAATTTTTAAACAGTCCTTTCATTTTAAAAATCAATTATTTAAATCCCCATAGTTTAAAATCTGTTTTGAGCTTCAACCCAAGTTTTGAAAATTTACATATTAGTTCCCAAAGTTCCAAATGTTTCATTTCGGCCCATGAGTTCAAATATTTTAAAACTCTATCCTTTAATTTAAAAATCTGTCATTTTCAGACTGAATATTTGAATAGCATTTTATTCGAGTCCTGAAAGTTTTGAAAAAACTCCATTTTAGTCCCCAAGTTTAAAGGTATTCATTTTAGTCCTCCAACTTTTAAAATCATCGATTTCACTCCCTAAATTTTAAGTTATCATTTTTAAACTACAAATTTCAAAAGACTAATTTAACTTATTTTTCTAACTGGCTAGACGAGACGTACGGAGATTTAAAAGATTGAAGTCATTCCTGCTCAACCACACTCGTTAAGTTTAAGGTAGACTCGCTCCTATTAATTGATTTAAATTATGATTGCATGTGAATGTGTATGTTATGTGACTTATGTGAAAGTCATTTTTATGAAAAAAGACGAGAATGTATTTCTTTGGAAATATTTATGTTGTTATGCTTGTCATAACTTATATGCTTTTATGCATGCGAAATAAAGAAGAGAATATCTTGCAAGATAAATGATGATGTTATGCATAACTTATGTGCCTTATGTGCACGAGAAGAAAGAGCAATCCACACCCTATAATTTTAAAGAGCCTATGATTTTTCAAAGAGAAGCCATGTGCTTTAATGCACGAGAAGAGCAACCCACATCCTATTATTTCTAAAGAGCCTGCATTTATGTGTTCAATTATAATGTAGATTAATTAATTGGCGATGAGTCTACTGAGTATTTCTATGAAATGCTCATTCCTATGTTTAACAATATTTGCAGATTTTTGAGAGGGTGGCAAGTGATGGACGATGGTGGCAATAGTCATGAAATAATCGAAAATCTTATTTTGATGATTCGTATTTCCAAACGTTGGATATTTCGAGATTTTCAATTATTTGAGAATTTATGACATTGTCTAATGTTTTGTAATATTAATGGTTCGATTTATTATTTTAAATTATTTCATAATTGTTTTCAAATTTTATTGACCATTACAGTTTAATTAATATTGCCAAAAAAATAATTTTTCAGATATTTCTTCCGCTAAAATATTATTTTAAAGTTTAGACCAAATAATGATGTGGTGAACCGGGTATTTAGAACTCGGGGCGCTACACATGACTTAGCAACGAAAAACTCACACGTACACGCCTTTTTAGGCTTAGTACAATCTTTCTTCCAATGTCCCTTGTCGCCACAGTTAAAGCACTTTCCCTTAGGCTGCTTTTTTGTTCCAGTGTTAGTACCTACGATTAGGGCTGTACAACGAAACCGTCAAACCTCCAAACCGATATCAAACTGCAATTTCGAAACCGTTGGTTCGGATCCACGCGGACCCGTCAACGTTTCGGTTTTGACTCAAACTGAATCGCTTTCAAATGGTTTGGTTTAGGTTTCATTTTTCAAAACCCGTTTCAAACCGCCAACCCGCTAAAAAATTACAATTAAAATTTAATTTTCTAATTGCAAAAATACAAAAAATTTTATTGCTTTTATTTCCAATTTTATACTTTTATTTCCAATTTATATGAAGGGGCACCTTGCTTTTCCTTTATTGTTAAGAAAGGCATTTTGCTAGTGCTAGCAACTAAGTACTACCGGTGACTTTCTTACTTTTTTTTTTTTTTTTATCCTATGATTTTTTTTGGGGGAGTATGCATAAACTTGCTAATTATCTATTTTTTCTTGGTTATAATATTTGTCTTCTGTTAATTTAGCAAGTCATGACTTGAGTATTTATGGTTATCTAAGCAAAATTAGTTGTACTTGAGATCTTTTATCATCAGCTGTAATTCATCAAACTCTAAATTTGATGAGTTCCGGAGTGGCTCAACGAGCGTTGACCCGTTGCACGTGCCCGTAGGACCAATAACGAGGTAAAGAGCCAAAAGAATCAAGTAGACAATGCAAGGATTCATGCAAGCATGGATGGATGAGTGTTCGAGTGCAAAGACCTCATTTACGTTGCATAACAAAGTGGAAGAAGAGCCAAAGTTATTACAATGCATTTGGATCAAAGAAGAACAAGAAAATAAGGCAGAAGTAGAATCACGGCCGTAACATCTCTTTCACGGCCGTAAAATCATCTTGGCTAAATTTGTGCAGAAAGGCAGTCACGGCCGTAAACCATGATCTCACGGCCGTAACATTATGAAGACAAAATTATGCAGAAGAGGACTCACGGCCGTAAATAAAGTTTAGTAGTTTTTATATTTTTATTCAGAGAGTCGATTACGTCCGTATATAAATTTGTCACGGCCGTAACATGTGTTTTGATTTTTAGTCCGTAAATTAGGCGGCGTATTTTTAACCTAGTTTCAGCGTTTAGTTTATTTGCAATTCTAGTTTATTTAGGTTTCTTTATTTTGTTAGCCTATATATATGGCTTTATTCAGCATTGTAAAACATAACTATTATTCTTGAGATTAATGATATTGACGGTGAGATATTCCCTTAATTTCTTCGTGTTCTCGTCGAACAAATTGAACTTATCAAAGGACTTGACAACCTTTGCGGCGTTCCCCCTTTGTGGTTCTTATCTCCGCATCGTAACGGGTTTTGAGTTTAATATACCCATAGTTCTTGCGTCATGAGGTCGGGGTTGCATTGTTACCGTCTACTATCTTGGATTTTAGAGCTTTCCGACATTTAATTCCGCGTGTTCTTGGTGATCCCCGTATTGGATCACATCAAAATTCCTAAAGCATTATTCGTTCATCATGTAGTTTAGTAGTTTTGCTTGGAATATAGTATATTTGAGTTTAAGTTGTTTTGTTTTGAAATAATAGGAAAATCTAACTTGAGAATGAATTGTGTTATCTATTAGGTTTTTTTTTTATATTATTGTGATCATTTGTTTGTGATCGTGCCTTTGTATCTATTTTAGAAGTTGTTTACCCATATATTTTAATTTTGTTAGTCTTATAACATATATCCGTAATGTCGTTGGGTTATTTGCAATTAATTTTGATGTCTTCATTCAAAATTCTATTTCAATAGTTATTTTAACTCGATTTACATATATTAGTTTAGTTTCGTTTACAAATTGCGGTTTAAAACCGCACCAAACCGCAAAAAATGGTTTGGTTTAAGAAATGAAATTGTTTGGGTTGGGTTGGAAAAACCTCAAACCGCTTTAAACGGTTTGGTTTGAAAAATTATCAAAAACCGCCCAAACCAAACCGTTTACACCCCTACCTACGATGGTGGAGCACTTTCTCTTCTTGCCCTTAGCTTTCACCTTAGGCTTAGAGACAACACCTGTAGCAATCATTGCTTGACCACCCTTATCTTTCAGACTCAATTTCACTCGATAAACCTGATTCATTAACTCCTCAACGACATGTCAAGTTTGTGCATATGATAATCTATCTTGAACTCTGAGAGCAGATTAGTGAAAGAATTAAGCACCATGTCTTGTTGATTTTCCATGTAAATTTTAGCCCCCAAGGACTTCTGCCTGGTTAAATAGTGCAATCATGGTCATTGTGTGTTGCTTAACCGACGTCCCTGGTTTCATACGTATGTTCTGAAGGGCACAGATTGGCTCAAAATGATCTTGTGTACCTCTCCTCCAAACATCTCTTGAAGGCTTTCCATTATGTCATAAGAGAGCCAGAGTTGTCATGTTTTTGCTGTAATACATTATTCATAGATGCCTTAATGTAGCAGCATGCTATCTTATCAACTTTTATCCACTTATCATAATTGTCCTTTTGGGATTTAGGGGCATTAGTAGCAGGCTGTTTAGGACATTCCTCATCGAGTACAAATTCAATGTTATCAGCATTAAGTACGATCATTAAGTTGTGTTTCCAATCATGATAGTTATCTCTATTTAGCATGTTTTCTTTCAGTATTGTCGATAATGGATTAAGAGACATTTTGTAACTGAAAATAAATAAGCAATCATTAAATATAACCTGTAACTATGATTTAGTGTATGATGCATGAATGCATAAGTAGTACCCATTTAAACCACAAAAATACTACGATAACTTAATTCTGATTAACCATTGCCCTCGCTTTAGGTAAGGTCACAACTAACTAAGGTGGCCAATTGGAGAGTTGAGATGAAAAAAGTAGATGACTTTTGTTTTAATAATCGATTTGTGATTATCTGCCTTCTTTTCACTTTTACTGAACTTGTCATCGTTGTTGAGCTTGTATAAGCACTCCTTTAACGTGCATTGAATGAAACAAAGTAATTTCCTCCAATTTAAACGAGCTCTAATTCAGAATACGAATGTTCACTGGACTGGTGAGAGATTTCTCATCAAATCTTGTTGAATCGAGTGTGTAAAATTGGAGCTGAGGATGGTTTGTGGAAGAACTTATGCTGAAATTACAAGTTGTTATGAGCTAGCCCAAAGATTTGAGCTGGGCTACCTTTAATAATTTTTTTTTTTTTTTTAATTTTAAAATGGTAAGGACTTTTGAAGAATTTTAGAGGGGGCATGACCTAGTTAGCCACACCCCTAGGTCCGCCCCTGGTTACGAAGGTGAAATCATTTGAGGAGGTTGCTTGTGATGGTAAATCGGAAGTGGTGATTGTGAGGGAAGCATAAGCAACTGTTACTTTTCTATCACGATCAATGGTGAGCTTAAAGGCCGTTTCGAGTCTACTTAGGGATTAAGACACGGAGATCGCAAAGTTTATCTTACTTGCTCAAAGATTTTCAAGACATCGGATCAAATGTTTGAAAGGAACACGGGCATGGAGTACACTTATGGTGGATCTGTTCCTATCTCCCATCTTACTTTTGCAGATTATATGATCATCTTCATTAATGGTAAGATGCAAGATTATGGATTTTATAGAGAAATATTCCTCTACAAATACGCTTGTCATCATGGGAAAAACTTTGTTTCCATATGAAGGGGGTATTGGCTGCCATTCTCTAAAAAACATAACTAATGTCTTTGATTGCAAGCTCTGGTGGAAGTTTAGGATGCAAGATTGCTTATGGGATAATGGGGATGGGCAATGAAATCAAAATATTGCAGAATATGTCATGAATCTATAGTTATTCCAAGCTATCTGGAAAAGAATGATCCAAGCTAGAAATTGGACGGAACCAAACATTGCCTGGAAAGTAGGAGAAGGAAACATAAATTTCCTCTATAAACAATGGCTTCATTCTGTAGATTTTTACCCTTCGACACAAAATTACTCATATTATTTTTGCATACATGATTGTTGGCTATGTTCTCTGTGATTCCTAGAGTCATCCAATTTCTCCATCAAAAAATAAATTCACAAAAGTTAATTTCACCGTACGACACATCAACAAATTCGTTAAATCGACTAGCAGATATGTGGTCGAGTTATATCTAGAACACTTTGTAAGCTCGGTGATCAATTATACTTAAAAACTTTCAATCTTTTTTTTATTTTTTTTTATTTTTTATTTTTGTTTTTTATCCACATAAAATGGTGAATAAAAAACATATATTAATTGTGATATGGGACAACCCCAAAATTCCAGCTTAATTTTTTTTTCAAAGTTTAAATTTCCTAAAGACTTCTATTAACCTCAAATTTAATTGAAAACACAGTTACAAATGGCTAATAATAACTTATTCACCAACATGGCATATTGACTCAGTTTACCAAAATAGCTATTTAAACTTGTTTAGAAACATCTTAAGTGTTGCAAACAGTGAGTTTACGAGTTAAAGTTTTAGGATCATCGTTCTTATTTTGACTTAACATTTTACTAACAACTGAGTTAATAAAAGTTTGAACTTCATAAAAATGACATTTAAATATTAAGCGGAACTTTAAATTATGAAGCTCATTTCTTTTTATAAAAATCTACATCTACATATCAAATCTTAGCCCCAACTTTGTAAGCTCGGTGATCAATTATGCTAAAAACTTGCGATCTTGTTTTTTCTTTATCCACATAAAATGGTGAATAAAAATCATATATTATTTGTGATATGGGACAACCCCAAAATTCTAGCTTAATTTTTTTTTCAAAGTTTAAATTTCCTAAAGACTTCTAGTAACCTCAAATTTAATTGAAAACACAGTTGCAGATGGCTAATAATAACGTATTCAGCAACATGGCATATTGACTCGATTTACCAAAATCGCCTTTTAAACTTGTTTAGAAACATCTCAAGTGTTGCAAATAGTGAGTTTACGAGTTAAAATTTTAGGATCATCATTCTTATTTTGACTTAACATTTTACTAATACAACTGTGTTAATAACAGTTTTAAACTTCGTAAAAATGACATTTAAATATTTAGCGGAACTTTAAACTATAAAGCTTATTTCTTTTCATAAAAAACTACTTCTACATATCAAGTCTTAGCCCCAACTGGTATTTAACTTTTAAATGTTAAAAGGATAATATTTTTATTTCAAGTTTAGTTCTAGGTACAAAAGGTCGTTTGACATTATTCTTGAACATGACTAGCACATTAAGTACTAAAGTCTTTGAACTTCATAAAAGGGCTATTCGATGCAAATCTGTAACTCAAACGGAACATACAAGGCTCAAAGGCTTGTAAAACATTATCATCTAACTTTGATATTCAATTCATGTATAAAGTAAATGAGAATGAACATCATGTAACACCCCGAGTTCTAAACACTCGGAACGCCACGCCATCCTTTCAAATTGATTTTCGAGAATAATGATTTTGCGAAAAATAACTAAAAATTCAATTTAATTTAAAATTCAATGATAAATAATTCAAACTTTTATTTTTTTAAATAAATTCTACAATAATAAGAATTTCGAAATCTCAAAATTAAATGCATTTAAATCAATTATCTCAAAACAAATTTTCTAATTCTTCAATAGCCACCATCGTGTGTTCCATCGCCAACTCCGAAGTATGAAAATTTGTAAGTTTAAAGAAATGGTGAGCATATCCTAAAAATATTCAGTAGACTGGCGCATAATAATAATTGGTATTACAAATAAAGCACATAATTATGATATTCAAGTAGTCTCATGCACTTAAGCAAGTAAATTCTCATAACATTATGCTTAAACAAACAAGTAATTGTCATGCCCGGAGGCAAGTAGTCTCATGTCCGAAGACAAGTAATTGTCATATCCGAAGACAAGTAATTGTCATGCCCGGAAGCAAGAAATTGTTATGAAGACAATCATACATGCAAGATCTATAATAGAAATAATTATTTATGTGCATTTTAGAAAATAAGTTTGCAGTTAGGAGTCTACTTTATCTCTTGAGTTTGTTGAGCAAGAAAAATGTCAATCTTCTAAACATCCAAACGCCTCGTCTTGCCAATATCACTACAAGAAAATTATGCTTTCCCTACAAATAATGCGCATACAAAATGAGATTTGTATGTAAAGATTGTTTTTCTCTGCAAAATGAGATTTTGTAGTGTAAGATATTGGCTCCAAAAATATATATACTTAGCCTACAAAATTCTGCCTATAAAATGATATTTGTAGGCGGAATTTACTTTTAGTCACAAAAATAAATTTTGTTGGGATATAATTTCTCCTACAAATTTTTTTTCACATTTACCTGAAGTTGGAGGACTATATTACAATTATCAATAAAACTTACAAAATCGAAACCTAAACCACGCCCCCCCAAACCAGTCACTCTTCTCTAAGTTCTCTTAACCCTCGCCTCGCCCATCTACCTCTGTCAACCTCCTTCTGCCGATCAACGCTTGAGACACCACCTCGCCGACCACCGCCACCATTCTCCCCACGGTATGTCACACTCCTACTGATTTTATATTTGTTTATTTCGATTTTGTATTCCTAAACTTTTTTCACCTCTTTCTTCTACTGATTTTGTGCTTAGGACAGAGAGATAAGTGGGTCGGTGTTGAATCAACAGGAAAAGGCTTCTTTTCTGGTAAACTAAAGTTGTTTACCCAATTAAGTGTGTGAAAGGACAAGAATGCTTTTGTTTAGTGTGTGATTATATAAGAAAGGAAAAGGAGGAAATTTTTTTGTTACGATTATATTTAAAAAAGAAATTCTGATTATATAAGCAGTTCCCAAAGTAGCTAATCTGTACAAATTTAAAAGAATCCCTGAAAGAAAAAAAAAAAAACCTGATTTCCCCATACAAAGCTCTATACAGAACCCCTTAATCAAATGAAGTATTTTCTGTTGACATTTTCCTTTGACCATTATTACATTTAGTGCACTACATGAAAAGACCTTAGCCTGGCCTTTGATTATCAACTGCTAAAGATAAGCCTGCATAAAGGCTTCTTCATATCCTTTATATACATAAGATTTAGTGTCCAAATGGTATTTTGAGGCAGATCATGTGGTTAAATTCCCCTTTTGTTCAATTGGAAATTTAGTATTCGAGATATTGTGGGCTCTGCAATGTTGACCATACAGATATTCGAGATATAAATACAGTAAATTTTGAATTTTATTCTTCGGATGGTTGTTAGAAATGAAGTGTGTGCTTCTTAGAACTTATTGAATGTGAGATTTTGCAAATTGTAACCGTAAGTTAGGCAGCTGGATTGTACATAAGGTATGTGAATTCATTGTTATTGATTTACATCCTGCAACTTTTCTAACAATCAGCCTAGACGTTATTGTGGATTTTGCATTGGCTTAAAGGATCTTGTTTGATAGATAGCACACTTTTATGACACAATTTTCTTGTTTACATTTTTACAAATCAATTTGTAACCATGTGTTTATATATATATATATATAAATAAATATATATCTTACTAAGAAACAATAATTCATTCGTTGCTTTGCCTTCATTCTGTCGATACAATTACTCTTTTGTTCAACAAGAAGATACTGATACTGATTGGCAACATTTGTAGGACATTTCCACTGCCGTAAAGACCCACAAAGGATGGATATAGCTCTTTTTCAAGGTATGTAACATTGTCTCCTATTCAAGTAATTTATCACTTACGTGAAATTCAGCATTTTCAATGAGAGCACAAAGATTCTCTATTTCAAGAAAACATTTTTTCTCCTTTGTGCCAGTTACTTTTATTTTTGGACAGTTGACATCACTTGATTCTTGTCCTTGTGGTCGGCTCTATACTTCGACAACAAATAAACGTGGGAATGGAGTTAATAAATGCAATGTACCATTGCCATAAGGAATGTACAATGGATAACACAGGATCTTTAAATTCAAATATGATGGTCGGCTCTATACTTTTGGAAATTTTAAATTCAAATATGATGGTCTAAGTGATGGAAATGTGAGAGAATTTGCCAACGACCAACGAAGAAAGTTGCAAGATTGGATGTCCTCGATCCCATAGGCTAAAAGATTTTGAGTCATCGGGATCTTATAAAGACAATGAAACTTGTAAGTGTTACTAAACCTTCTCCTTTACATTTGCTGAATGGCTAATTTAAAATTGTTATAAAATTCTTATAAATTTTTTGAGTCATCGGGATCTTATATAGACAATGAAATGAAACTTGTAAGACTTGTTCATAAATTGTTATACTTATTGTCTTCTAATAGGTGATAATTTTTCAGATTGTCATGTACCAACTGCGCCTTCTATTTGTAAATATTGTGGTGCTCTTAAAATTTTCAGGAGTCTTCACGACATCTGCTTGCTGAATAAAGCCTTTATATTGTTCCTCAAGATAAGCTAGCCAGTTTGCAAGATGATGATGTTGAAGGAGAAGAGAACAATTTTGAGGAGGAGCACAACTTTGATGAGGATGAGTAGCATATTTAATTAATTTATGAGGATAGATATTTATGTTATTATTATTATATAGATGCATTAATAGATAGCTAAAGAGGTTTGTTAAACTGTTTCTAAGTTTATAATCACATTCAATGACAATGAGTTTTTAATTGGAGTTTGATACAATATTTGAAGTTAGTAATATATTTGAAATTTTAATTTAATTTATGTTTGGCATATTATAATTTTGCATAAACAAACCATAATTAATACTAAATATATATATATAAAAAAAAGATTTAAGTTTTCCCTACAAATACTAAAATTTTTGGAAAAATAAAAAACTTATCCTACAAATAAGCTTTCACCACAAACAAAAATTTGTGTAGACAAGAAATTAGTTTTCCATACAAATAATTATTTGTAGGGAAAATTACGATTTAGCTTACAACAAAATTTTACTCTATACCTACAAACATATTTCGTAGGTCAATCTAACATTAGAATTTGAAAAATTTTGTAGGGATAGAAATTAGACGACAAATAATATTTTTCTCTAAAAGATTTGTAGACTTAGACTTCAGCCAACGAAACATATTTTGTAGGTAAAATGAACATTAGCATACAAATAATTTCGTTGGGAAAGATCTTAGACGATAAATGATTTTTGTAGCAAAAGGGTTCGTAGGCCCATACCTCTGCAGACAAAGGTATAAATTTTGTCGACTTATGTCTTTCCCCTCGATGTTTGCCACACAAACCTCCCTACAAATTATCTTCGTCTGGAAAGGCATTTACCCACGAATAAGAAGCTTTCCCTACAAATTCATTTTGTATGCGGAATATAAAATTCTAGTAGTGTATATAAAATAAATCTTAAACCAATATTTTGGAATTCAAATGTTTTAAAACGAAAAAGTTTTTAAAAGAAGAATAAAAGCTTATGGTTTAAATTAAAACTCAAACATAGTTTGGATTTGAAAATAGTTGGGACCAAAATAGATGATTTTGAAAGCTATTGGGCTAACTCATAACATTTTAAATATCTTGGAGACTAACTAATTTATTTTTCAAAAGTATAGTAACTAAAATTAAATATTGTTTAAAATTAATATAGGGCTGAAATAACAAACTTTAAAACAAGGGATGAACTAAAAACATTTTTAAAACCAGGGGACCGAAATAACTATTTTCAAAAGTTAGGGACTAGAAGGCAAAACTTAAAAATCAAATTATTATAAAACAAAACAATCCCTTTCTCTCTCCTATTTCGGTCCAAATTAGAGAAGAGAGAGATGGACGATCTGCCCATCTAGAGGTGTCAAGATGGACGGGCCGGCCAGACTAGCAAAAATCGGCCGTGGGTTTCGCGGGTTACACCTTCACGGGCCGCGATTAACCCGCTGGCCCGTGAAAAAAAAAATTAATTTTTTTTTTAAAAACAGGAGGGCGGCTCTCTCCCTCTTCCACCTTGCCATATGCCTGCAGCAAGGTACACTTTGCTGTAGGCATAGCTTGCAGCAAAAGCATGCAGGCGTAGCCTGCATGCTGAAGAAAAGACAAGAGACAACGACTCTTGTCTATTTTTTTTAATTTTTTTTCTTCATATTTTAATGGTAATATTCAGCATTTCATCTATAAATTGGAGTGAATTGGTAAAATTTATTTCATTTTCAGTTCACTATCTATCTTAAATCTTACAATTTTATTAGTCATTTAGCTCTCTCCAGTCTGCCCTTATTTTTATTATACTTGTCTTTAATTACATTTTTTCAACAGTACAACTGCACAAGTATCATCATCTCTATTCTCTACACTATTATATTTCTTTCTTCTCACTAAACAGTTAAATAATATTGTATTATTATGTCTTCTCACGATTTTTCTTCTCAAAATAATATTTTCAATGATAGTTGCTCCCCAATAAATTTAGAAGATGATAATGTTGTAGAAGTTGGATCATCTCAAAATTCAAGGAAAAAAAAAAACAAACATCAGAGGTGTGGCAAATTTTTATAGTAAATGAAAAAGATGGTACAGTAGTATGTAATATCTGCAAAAAGGCTTAGGTGGCGTTCTGTTTGTATTTTATTTTGTATTTTCATTTTCGAAAATGTTTTGTGTTTTGTGTTTTCATTTTTGTTTTCAAATTTGTTGAAAACGCGTTTGGTTTGTCATTTCTGAAAACTGTTTTTGAAAATGAAAAGCTGGAAAACACGTTCTGTTTGAAATTTTGCAGAACACTATTTAAACTATTTTTAATTAATTTGCTTGCAGAATACTACTAACTCCAACTCAAATTTCCTTTCACAATACACTAAAAATAAGGTTACATGCAACACACTAATGTGAGCATTAAGAGTCTATATTAACACAGCTTGGTCAGGTTCGGGACTTGAGAAAGTTCTACTTCTATTAAAATCCAGAAAATGCAAGTTCTTTCAAAACCATCAGAGTCCATTTATCATTACATTTTTTGAAATATAACAAGAATTCTCATTTAATATAATTTTTTTTTTTTTTTTTGTAATGTTGATATTGAATTGAATAAAACTTTATTTAAACTAAGTTCCAATTTTGTTGTGTACAATTTTTTTTTTGTTTTCCAAAATGCATTTTCGAAAATGGTAAAGAGAACGCGTTTTTAGCGTTCTCGAAAATAAAAACAGAAAACGACCTCAAAACAGCAAAGAGAACAGGGGCTTATGTTTGGAGATATGGTCAAGATACCGGCACGCTACGAAGACACAAAGAAAAACATCTAAATGAAACAGGACATTTGGATCCTAAACAAGCTCAAATTACTGGTTTTACTAATGCTGGTGGATCAGTTACTTTTACTAACTTTGTTTATTCGCAGGAACGAATGCAAGTTGGAATGTCGGAATTTTTAACAGCTCATGAGATGCCGTTCACATTTGCAGAAGATCAGTATTTTGAAGAGTTTCTACAAAAATACATTCAACCTTCTTATAGGAGCGTAAGTAGAAATACTGCTCGTTCTGATTCTATGAAATTATTTCATACAATGGCTGAGAATTTAAAAAATGAACTTAAAAAAATTGATGGAATTATTTGTTTCACATCTGATTGTTGGTCTGGACGAAATCATAATGGTTATGCTTGTGTTACAGCACATTTTATTGATAATAATTGGTTATTGCATAAAAGAATTATTGCTTTTCGTTTACTTGAATATCCACATAATGGTGTAAATTTGTGTGAAAATTTATTACAAGTTCTTAATGAGTTTGGTGTGTTAAATAAACTATTTAGTGTTACCTTTGATAATGCAAGTGCTAATAATTCATGGATTGAGCTTTTAATCAGAACGATTACACCCCTATATGATTCTAAATTATTTCACATGCGTTGTGTTTGTCATATATATAATTTAGTTGTGCAAGACAGTTTAAAATTAATAACACCACAAATAAGTATAATTAGACAATCTATTAATTATATTTCTTGTTCAGATTCTAGACAACAAGAATTTGCAAAAACTTGTAAAACTCTTGGATTGAAAAGAAGAAAATTTGTTGATGATGTTCCCAATAGATGGAATTCAACTTTTTTAATGTTAAAATCGTGTGTTGGCTATACTGATGCCATTAATGCATTTGTTAATTCAAAGCAAACTCAATTTCAGGTAACTGATTTAGACTGGGAAAAAGCATTTGATGTTATGAAATTTTTGAAACCTTTCTATAAGGCAACAAAAGCTAGTTCTGGAGTTTATTATCCAACTAGTAATCTTGTACTTTTACAATTAGTAGAAATTGCTGGACAATTTTCATCATTTAGAGCCGATCCATTTTTCTTTCAAATTATTTACTCAATAGAAATATTATGAAAACATGCCACTAATTTTTCCAGTGGCAGCTGTAATGGATCCTCGCATTAAGTTGTTTGGAGTTCAATGTGCTTTATAATCACTTTCTGAAACATTAGCTTTTAACATAAATATTACAAATCGAGAATTGGAAATTTTTATTAATGAAATGTATAATAACTATTTTATTAAATATGGTAACAATGAAAATATTCCTTCATCTACAAATTCTAGTACAACTTCTAAAGACAAATCTTCTTTTTTCTCCCTAATAGCTAAGAAACGTAATGTTCTTGGTTCTTCATCTACAACTTCAACTGTAAGTCCAAATACCACACCTGCTGAATTGGAAAGATATTATCAATTTGATCATTATAGTTTAATACCTGAAAATGAAGTGGATAATTTAGATATCTTACGATGGTGGAATTTAAATGAGCGCTCATACCATGTATTATCTAAAATGGCACGAGATCTACTAACAGTTCCAGTCTCAACATTGGCATCCGAGTCTGCTTTTAGTGCAGGTAACAGTGTATTGGATGAAAGAAGATCTAGACTTAAAGAAGATATTTTGGAAGCTCTCATTTGCGTGAAAGATTGAATTTTCGCGGATCGAAGGATGCAAGATAAAATCATTGATGATATTGCTGAAGACTTCAAAAATCTTGCAGTTCCTGAAGAGTGAAGATTGATTAGGAAACAAATATATAATTTTTGAATAGCTAAATTATAGTTAAGTAGGTGTCAACCTAGTTGAGATGTACTTAAACTATAAATTATAGTAAAAGTAGGTGCCAACCTAGTTGGGATGTACTTAAGCTATAAATATTTAATAATAGTACTTAAAAATGCATTTAGTTGTTATTTGTTTATGTTATATTTAACTTTGCAAAGTTATAAATAATTCATGTAACATTAAATTTGAATTCTATGTAAACATTTCTTGGTATAAACATGAATTTATCATTTTGTTCATTTCTTAATTTACATTTTTTATTTTACAATATAATATATATATTTTTCTATAAATATGAAAAATTCTATAATTTTATTCATACAATGAACAATCATACGGATACGGGCCAAACTGGAACGAACCGCAACCCACGACCCGTATGGGCTTAACCCGGATGGGCCAGCGGGCGGGCCTGGGTTGTAGTTCAAAATTTGTGGGCCAACCCGTAACCCGCAACGGGCGGGCTTTTTTCTACGCGAGCCGTTTCCGGGCTCATACGTTGGCGGGCCGACCCGGCCCGGACCACCCGGATTGACACATCTATGCCCATCTCCGATCAGGGCTACCAGTGCCCTTTTTGCCGGCGTTCGCAGGTGGTGACACCAGCATCGAGTGGTGGCGACGATGGTGATGTAAGGGGCAGAAGAGGAAGAAGGCTGGGGCTTGATTTTGGTGCAAATCGAGGTTGGTGGTTCGGATTTGGAGCTGCGAATTTCCTGCCAAATAGGTGGCAGTTGAGGTAAGGGTCAAGTTAAATAAATTTTCTTGGTTTTGGGTTGTGTTTGGATTTTATTGGGGATTGGATTTTCTTGGGTTGTGTAGTGGCGGGTTTGGTGTGGCTCTGTGGATGGCTGCTGTTGGTTGCGATGGTGTATAATGGAATTGGTGGTGATTTGATTGGTAGGTTGTGGGTCAGCGATGGCGTGTTCGTTTGTTTTGGGTGTTGTTGGTTAAGGAGGTTCGGTGGTTGAGTCATTTGCGAGAGTTCACGGTTTGGACGGTGGGTATCTGCTTGTGGCTGTGTCGACCTTTGCCAGATTATGGGAGAGTCGGCTATGGAGTTTTGGGGTTCGAGGGAATGAATTGTGGCTCATTTATGTTTCAGTTGGCATTCGACAACGGAGGTTGAAGGCTTGCAATGTGTGTGCGTGAATTGGATTGGGGGAATATATGGGTATATACAGATTGGTATGGGAAGTATTACAATTGGAATAGAATTGTGAAACGTTGGATATGGAAAAATATTTGATTTAGAATAGGATTGTTATGACTTGGGATACAAGAATATGAGTGTGAATAGAATACCTTAATAATTATTTTAAAATTAAACTTGGATGAAAAATAAATTTGGATGATAATAAAATTGAACTTTGAAATTTTAGACTTTAAAATAATTTGGATTTAAAATAAATAATAATTTTGGGCTTAAATCAATTTGAATTTGAACAATATTTAAAAATATGAAATTGGACTAGGAATCAAATTATATTTTATTGGCTCGAAAGATTCGACATAGCTAGACGAACACGTATTAATTTAAAAATAGGTGAAATTATAGCGACACGTTTTTAAGAAATTAAATATTTATTTTATAATCAACTGAAAAATTTCGGTCGCTACACATCACATCTCAAATCAACCATATCAAGTTATTTCTACATAATATGTTTCGGAGATCATTTATAACTAATCGTGTTAAGACATGAGTGCATGTAAGGAAATGTTATGCATGATCCCTAAAATGTAGTGTACTATTTCTTTCTTTCTTTCTTTCTTTTTTAAAGCCCTTCCCATATTAGAGTTGTATACCTAGCCCATAGTACTTTGCTAAGCTCAAAGTTCACATCATCTTAGAGCTTCTATGTTCACGAACTGGGATTCACTTCTTTCACTCATAATTTTGTTACATAAATAACGCTCTATTATCATCTTGACTTGGAATATTTATATTTCTACTGTCAACACACCTCATTTCATCAAATCCTCTTCTTGCAAATGCAGGGTTTTTCTCTCCCATAAACATACTTATTTAATTTAAAATAAAATAAAAATCCTAATCGTGTCCATGTTACTTTTTATGAATTCTCCATGAAAAATAATTCCAAAACGTAACTGTCTCCAAGTTATGTGGAATTCTGATTAATCTATATTATCAATGTATAATGATTCAAAATTAGCCCCCTTCAACCAAAACTATATCATGATCTATGGAATTACATGGGAAAAAATAAAGAAGACATGTCAAAAGCATTGAACAAATTGATCGAGATTCCTTGAGGAAACGTAAAGGTTGGTGGTTGCACTTTCTTTGTTTGCACTAAAGGAAAAGGCACCTAAAAATTATGAGTGGACAGTCTGACTGTAGGGTGCATTTCTGAAGAGGAGTTCACTGTGCTTCCCACAGGAGATATACTAGAAGTTTTCATGTTCTTTTATGAATTATGAGTACATTCAACAAATGAGGATTGGATAAGATAATATATATAATTCTTTTTTTTTGTTACATCTTTATTCATAAATCTTGTTTGTTTGAGTTTAAGATAATATAAAATGTGTTATATACGTGTTTGGATGTACATATCTTTATGCTATGTTAGATGGACTTTGTTTGTATTTAGTCCATGTTTATTACAAATTGTAATCTAGATTTTAATTTAAGTCAAAATCAACAATTAATCTCAATCACATATTTCTTGAGACTCACACCTTTTTGAATACACATTTTATCAAGTTATATCAAAATATACAAAAAATATGATTTTAATGTCTACCAAACAGGGGTTTAATACGTTAGACTGATTGCTTGGTATGGCCAAAAACTACAATTTTAGTAGAATTTAATAAAAATGGGTGAATGTGTGGTTGAAAAGTTGATAAATGATGTGAGTCCTATAAAATATGTTGTCAAAAGTAAATTTGGGAGAAACATGACGTTTTAAAATTGGCCCCGTTCGCTTGAAAATATCGAATCGCTAGTGTACGATATCGTGAACAAGTAATAAAGTGAATTTTTGAGTCTGAATTGTCGATCCCACAAGGACTAGTTTATTTTTTATCAATTTACTTTGAAATAAAGTTCCTAGACTGAAGGAAAAACTATACTATAAAAATAAAATTGCAAAAGAATCCAATAACGATAATAAATTGAGAAATTCAAGAAGCAAACAACTGAAATAAATAAGAAATAGAAAATTAAACTACTTGCAACTACTTTTAAGCTATAAAAACAAGAAATTGAATGATGGGTTTTCTAACAATGAAGGAATATCGGGATTAATGATTTCGAAGTAATATTCTAGCTTAATTTCGCATCTCAAGTTATTTTCTAAAATTTCTGATGCAAACCACGTAGAAATTGTAGCTACGCAACCCACAAAATATTGAATCGACCCAAGAACGCCAAGAAATCACGATTTATGGATCCAATTAAAATTAATTGAACCAAGCAACCAATATAATCACAAGGATATATTGACCTCTTGATCACAAGCAATATTAATTCTCACCGAGATTTGAACAAACAAGATTAACTCGCAAGTTCGGATTTTATTCAATAAAGAATAAGGTTTGAAAGAAAATTGCCTCGCAATAATAATATCAAAGTTGTGTGTTCTAAATAATGAAAATTACATCCCTATAAATAGGGTCAAAATCTAGGTTAAGAGTTTTAATTATATTAGGAAACAACTAGCTAAAAATAAGGAAATAAATAAAACCCTAAAATTTACGCGTATAGACTTTTACGGCCGTGACTAACTCACTTACGGCCGTAACCTTGTTACTGATTCACTATTACGGCCGTGGCAATATGACTTACGGCCGTAAGTCCAAAAATGTCCAAATTCCAGTTTTAAGCAGTGACTCCATTACGGCCGTGATACTCAACCTTTACGACTGTAATCCCTTATGTCTCGCAAAATCAATTTCAGCTGTGAGTTGGTTACGGCCGTGAGGAAATATATGTTACGGCCGTAACATTGAAATTTCACAATTTTCTTCGACGCATTGAATGAGGTTGATCCACTCGTTGTTTTGGCTCGGTCCCGACATGGAACTTGCTTCTTTTGATGACACGAACATTATTTTGGCCATTGTTCCTTGAACTAGCTTGTCCATTGCTTCGTTGGCCCTCTTTGTTTGCAATCGAGTCATCGGTCCTCCTTTGATCTTGAACGGATCTTTGTGCGGGCTTGTATCCGTGGTCTGGATCACATCAATTTCATTTGTTCAAATTCACTTATGTATCTAATTTACATCTCTCGAGTTCAAATTAGTCATATTTAACTAAGTCAACCGTATATATCTATGTTGGATTAAAATTCTTCTTTGGTCAAATGCATAAAATCTCATAGGAATTCATAATTGATCACATGTATATCTCTATCTTTTTGTTGAAATTGTCAAATTTCACTATTTGGTCTAATGTTGACTCACCTCTCGAATTATGAAAACAACTACAAATTACATGATCTAGTAGCTAATTAATTCATGCATTAAATGCAATGTAAAATCAATACATAAAAAACATACCCCCAACTTGAGAATTGAAATAAAACTAGAAATATTAAATCTACATCATCAATCCCGAATTAAATCTAGCTATTCATGTTCTTGGAAATAAAAACAACAAATAAAATAATAAATAGAACCCGAAATTGAGAGAATTGAAATCCAAGCATCATGTTGCACCAAGAATCCATAAGAATTTGTTGGTTTTCACATTCTCTTTGCCATTTTTCCACTTGAATCAACAAAGAATTAAAAGAATTTAGTTGAATTATGTGGAAGAGAGGCTGTCTCTTGCTCTCATTTTCGTGCCTTTCAAAATGAATGTCCATGTAGAATTATTGTTTCTATATAGCACTAATTCTGGAAAACATAGTATACTAGTTTAGGAATAAATTTGCAACGTTGTCGTTCCATTAACTAGATCATGTTGAGCAACAACTTTGAAGAAGATAGCATTGAAAAATGTTGTTATCTATGTATGGTGATCGTAGTATCCTGGCAAAGAAAGACGCTAAAGCTAATTAAGAGACTCCACGTGTTCGTTAAAGGGAATCTTTTGGTATATAAACCAAATTATAATCTACACAATTTTTCAAATTACTTTTTAACCCAATATCTTTTCTCTCTCCACTTTTCAATTATACATCTTACCTAAAAAATACAAAAAAAAAAAAAAAAGGCAAATTATAATCCGGAACCTATTTCCGAACAAAGACCGGTGGTTTAGACGAAGGAAGAATATGCAATGATTGAATTTTATCGTATATATCACATGAAAGTTCCCATGCAATTTGATCTTTTACAACCAGCTGAGACCATATAATTTTGGTCAATCTTGTACTCGATTGTCATGAAAACTATATATGCAAACATTTACCAATCTTGATAGATTTTCTAATCTTATACCTTAAATAAAAAAATAAAAATCAATCTCGGTCATCAACTCGGACTCCTTAAACCCACCGAAAATCCAAGCCGACCACTCTCTTTACATTTAGATCGAACTCTATTTCAAGAGAAACAAATATATATTTTTTTCCCAATATTCTACAACAAAAATCAATCTTCAAGTTTATATAGAAGATAATAGGACCGATAATTCAAATAGTTTCTTGTCACGAGTAGGTAATTAAGGATAAAGTTGACAAGTTTTAAGAATAAGTACGTATCATAAAAAAGCTATGAGCAACTTCCATGGTGATAGTGTGAGAAAAAATGGCTAGTGGATAATGATGTAATGATTTTGCCCTACTTAACTCTATATCTACTATTTATAATCCTCTTCTCTAGGCTATAAATTCTCCCTCAACTTCATTTCAGAGGCACCCAAATTTCATACAAAATCAGTGTCAAAACTGATTTAAAAAATTTAATGGAATGCAGCACTTCATGGATCTTGAAAAGCATAGTAGTTGGAATAGATTCAACTTCAAATTGTTTACCTGTAATCGGCCATAACCTCGAGCAATTTAAGGTTACAACTAGTTTACAACGAACCTGCAAGTCACAGAACGGCAGTGGGCTCTATTAGAGTCTTTTTTTACGGCTAATGTTTGTTCTTTTTTTCAAGTAGGTGATATGAAAGTGTTCTTAGTTCAGTTCGTCTGAACGAGAGTTTATGAACCTGATATCATAGGTTCAAATCTTTCTTGCATTAATAAAACTTCGTGATTTAGTCTCTGTATGCCTTGATTTGTGCAGTACTTGTTGTGACTGATGACATATAGCAATATTACCACTTGCAACATTCCATTGGTGATGGACAAATTTTCGTTGTCGTCGGAAAATTTATCAGGAATGGAAACATCTGGTGGAAAGTTTTCCATTTTTGTTATTGCATTTTCTAGAAGTGCATACTCACCCTATCCCCTTCATTTATTTCTAACTATTAGCAATTGTTACGTCCATTGCTAACAATTTAAAAGAGATCGGATAAAAATGTAAAAAACAAATCTATTAGAAAAAGTCTCAAAAGGGAGTGTTGTAAACCGAACATTTTGACATCATTAACAATCCATTATGACATAATAAAAGCATTTTTAAAGTTTATTTGATTAAAGAGAGAAAAAGAAAGGAAAATGAAATTTTTATAAAAGAAAAGTTACGTTAAAAACATATTTAAAGTATTTTTTCTCCAGACTTTTTCTATCAGTCCCAATCTCATTTAATTATATGTGATATTTTATTTTTTATTATTATTTTTTTTTGTGAAATCCCCCAAAATAAATGAAGGGATTTTTAGGTCTTCCTCATACTATTTCCGGGGGGGGGGGGGGGGGGGGGGGGCTTGGATACCCCTACCTTTTTATTCCAAAAAAAAAAAAAAAAAAAGATTACACCAAATAGGAGGGTGGTATATCCGTACCTCCTAAGGGATATGCCCATTTACATCTTTCAATTATGTAAGAGAATGCATACAACAACAACAACAACAAAACCATAAATGAGGGGTACTACCCTCTTACAAGGTAAAGAATGTTTTTTTTTTTTTTTTTAAAAAGACCAAAACAATTCAACATAGCTAGGATCACAAAAATTAAGGCAGACTACAAAATGCAAATCTGGTTGCCATCCATCCTATAGATCTAGCTGTAGATTATTCATCAATCAAACGAATAGAAGGGAGAACAATTTTATCCAATTTGATCTTACCTTTAACCAGTCCAGCAATCTGATTCCCCATAATCAGCTTGAAGATCTTCTCCTTGAGTCCAAATGCAACAAACCAGTCAACCACCCCATTCCCTTCTCTCCATATATGAGTAACCATTACTTCCATGTTCTTCATGCACAATCTAATTTTCTCAAGATTATACTGAATGTACCAAGGTCCGCTGATGTTTAAGTTACAAAGAGTATAAGCAGCCATAGAATCTGTTTCTAACCAAATCTGTTTGAATCCTTGTTCAATGCCAATTTGTAATCCTTTATCAATAACTTTTATCTCAGCCTCAAGAATCGATATTTGTCCATAAAAATCATGGAATCCCCAGATTACCTTACCAAAGTGATTTCGCTAAATTCCACCCCCAGACGCTAAAATATCCTGCTTGCGTGCACCATTCATATTGATATTAAACCAGCCTATCTGAGGTTTGTACGATTTAACAATGATCGCTTTTCTGCACTTCATCTTTTTCAAAAGTGGATTACCAGCTAGGTTCACGATACCCCTACCTTTTTATTCCAAAAAAAAAAAAAAAAAAAGATTACACCAAATAGGAGGGTGGTATATCCGTACCTCCTAAGGGATATGCCCATTTACATCTTTCAATTATGTAAGAGAATGCATACAACAACAACAACAACAAAACCATAAATGAGGGGTACTACCCTCTTACAAGGTAAAGAATGTTTTTTTTTTTTTTTTTAAAAAGACCAAAACAATTCAACATAGCTAGGATCACAAAAATTAAGGCAGACTACAAAATGCAAATCTGGTTGCCATCCATCCTATAGATCTAGCTGTAGATTATTCATCAATCAAACGAATAGAAGGGAGAACAATTTTATCCAATTTGATCTTACCTTTAACCAGTCCAGCAATCTGATTCCCCATAATCAGCTTGAAGATCTTCTCCTTGAGTCCAAATGCAACAAACCAGTCAACCACCCCATTCCCTTCTCTCCATATATGAGTAACCATTACTTCCATGTTCTTCATGCACAATCTAATTTTCTCAAGATTATACTGAATGTACCAAGGTCCGCTGATGTTTAAGTTACAAAGAGTATAAGCAGCCATAGAATCTGTTTCTAACCAAATCTGTTTGAATCCTTGTTCAATGCCAATTTGTAATCCTTTATCAATAACTTTTATCTCAGCCTCAAGAATCGATATTTGTCCATAAAAATCATGGAATCCCCAGATTACCTTACCAAAGTGATTTCGCTAAATTCCACCCCCAGACGCTAAAATATCCTGCTTGCGTGCACCATTCATATTGATATTAAACCAGCCTATCTGAGGTTTGTACGATTTAACAATGATCGCTTTTCTGCACTTCATCTTTTTCAAAAGTGGATTACCAGCTAGGTTCACGATATTTAGAAGGTATTGAATCTGATTGATGATACTTTGAGCCTGCAATTTCGTGACATTGTATTTGGCATTATTTCTGCTAATCCAAATGAACCAGAGAATTATAAAGGGAACCGAGAGATCAGTTCGCCAGGTTTAGCTTTTGTCTGTATCAGCCAAGAGTTGACAACCCTTTTAGGATCCCCTTCAGATGTGACACTAATACCCACTTTATAACATATTAATCTCCAAAACTCCTCGACAACTTTGCCTTGCACAAATAAATGTTTAATAGTCTCTTCTTCACAGCAACATTGGGATTTAGATGCCAACTGAATGTTAAACCTTTTTTTGATAATTTCATGAACAGATATTCTGTTTCCCCATAATCTCCAAATGAATACCGCGATTTTGGGAGGAAGCCATTTGTTCCATATAAATTTGTGAGATATTTGAGAAAACTGCTTCTGTCTAAATATCTCAATGCAACTCTTAGTGTTGAACATGCCATTATATGTGATATATGTTCAGATAATTTCGCGGAACAATCTTCAAGAATATGAAAACGTTTCATTTCGATCAACGGATAGCCCTCGGTGAATTTTTAAAGTAAGGACGGTAAAAACAGTTAATTCAAAAAACAGTTTGAGTGGCATATTTTGGAAGGCCATAACTTCCTCATCGGTTATCCATTTCTTGCGTCATAAAATATACGAGAGAGTAATTTTTTTTTATTATTATTTTTTTACCACTTGTTTTTTGTAATGAAAATTTCTTAATTGAATTTTGGTTAATACATATACTTTGCAGATTGATTAGAATTTTAAAAAGAAATACCTTTCATTATTTTAACAAAAACGATTATGTTGGATCATGAAGTAATACAAATGTACAGCAAGAAACTCATATTTCAAGTAAAAGACCAATGATTGGAGACGAAAGTACTCTTGAGACATTGCAAAGTAATACTCTATACTCTAAACGTGATCCTGGAAAGAGTATCTCAATATCACAGTATTTAGTTGACAAACAAGATCAGATTCAAAGAGCATATGTAGAAATGTGACCATTTCATCATATATATGACTATCCTTATATTAGATTTGAAACTCAAAATCGTCAATTTCAATCCTCTTGGATCAAAAAAGTTTTCCAAGGCTCCGCTCCTGAACCCTTGAGAGGGGGCCTCCCCCTTCACCCCCCATTTTCTAGCCCACTACAGTTCAATTTCCTAGCTCCACGTCACACCTCCTACTTCTTCCATTATGACTTTACACCTCCAGCTTACCTTAAATGATATTCTTCCACCTCTTACTTCAACTTGATATTCAGTGTGTGTCTAGGACTGCGTTTTTGAAAAAAAAAAAATTAAAAAAAAAATCAATTTTGTACAGTTAATTTGAAGTCAGCAATGGTTAGCTTCGTACAATTTTTAATATTTAAAATTGGCAGGCCCCACAAAGTCAACAAAATGGTGGGCCACAACCATAAAAATAAGCCGTTGAAGTATTTAAAAAAGCAGTACGGCCCCCACAAATTTCTTGCAATTCCAGTTAAATATAACACGCGCCTATAAACTTTGACTTCAACAGTAATGTACAAAACTTAAGCCCCTGTTCTCTTTGCTGTTTTGAGGTCGTTTTCTGTTTTTATTTTCGAAAACGCTAAAAACGCATTCTCTTTACCATTTTCGAAAACGCATTTTGGAAAACAAAAAAAAAAATTTGTACACAAAACGGAAAACGCCCGAAACATCGTTTTGGGCGTTTTGTGTGTATTTCGACAAAAAATGTCCAAAACGCGGAAAACGATTTTTGGGAATTTTTTTTTTTTTTTTTTTAGAATTATCTTAACTTAGAACTAAGCTTAATATAAAGTTTTTATTTTATTTTTTATTTTTTTTAGAATTATCCTAACTTGGAACTAAGCCTAAATAAAGATTTTTTTTTTTTTTTTTTTTTTTTTTTTTTGAGAATTATCCTAACTTGGAACTTAGTTTAAATAAAGTTTTATTGAATTCAATATCAACATTACAAAAAAAAAATTAAATGAGAATTCTTATTGTTATATTTCAAAAAATGCAATGATAAATAGACTCTGGTGGTTTTGAAAGAACTTGCATTTTCTGGATTTTAATATAAGTAGAGCTTTCTTAAGTCCCGAACCTGACCAAGCTGTGTTAATATAGACTCTTAATGCTCACATTAGTGTGTTGTATGTAACCTTATTTTTAGTGTATTGTGAAAGGAAATTTGAGTTGGAGTTAGTAGTATTCTGCAAGCAAATTAATTAAAAATAGTTTAAATAGTGTTCTGCAAAATTTCAAACAGAACGTGTTTTCCAGCTTTTCATTTTCAAAAACAGTTTTTAGAAATGACAAACCAAACGCGTTTTCAGCAAATTTGAAAAGAAAAATGAAAATACAAAATACAAAACATTTTCGAAAATGAAAATACAAAATAAAATACAAACAGAACGCCACCTAAATTTTCCAAAAAACTCGGTCCCAGATACAAGCTTAATCATAAAATAAGAAAACTTCACATACGGCCATAGCTCTTCCCCCATTTCATGCAACCGTTTTCACCTATAAATACTAAGCATTTTGGAGTGAAATTCACACTGAAAACATAGAAAAATCATGAGAATACTAAGCTACTTCATAGCTTCTTTATATCTTCTCCAAACTTTAGAAAAAAAAAAATTGTGTGGGTTTGATCTTTTGTTAGGACCAGAGACATGTTAATGTAATAATAGGTTCTTGATGTCGTAAGTAAGTTTTGCACGACCAAATATAGTTGAAACACTTGAGACACTTGACAGAGCTGAAATGACTACATGTATCGATACTTTAAGACCATGTATCGATACCTGAAGAACAAGTATCAATACATTGTGTCGATACCTCAGGACAAGTATCAATACATGTGACAGTATGTATCAATACATGTGATAGCTTGTATCAATACCCCTACAAAGTAAAAAAACTTATTTCCAACACTCTTGAATTGAGGTGAGGGGGATATGCTTGGCAGTTTGATACAAGTTTAATATGTTTATTATGCGGTTTTATTATAGATAAATAGAATATTCTATAGATAACTTCAATATTGTTATTATAATATCGCTTACCTTATCTTAAAGTTAACAGAAATTTAATATTATTATCCACTTGTTTTGGCCTGGGTTATAATGTTAAGTTTCTTCGAAACTTTACTTTCAAAGTCATGTTTGTTAACATGTATCGATACCTAATTTGAATAACCATTACTTGCATAAAATAGATGTCGATTAAATATTATAATAGGACTGTATGTATCGATACTTGCAGCATGAAAATTAGTATATCAGTCATATATTCAATGTTAGAATTGTAATTGTAATACCTTAACCTCTTGTTAAAAGATTAAAGCAGTCCCCAATATTGTTATTGCTGTGTCGTCTACTTGATTATATAAATATGTGAAAAAGGGCTATAAACTTAGCTAACGTGATCTAAAATCCTAACCAATATTATTTAGAAATAGTTCTAAATGTATTGATACATGCAGCGAACATTTTGTAAAACGGTTTTATCCAAGTTTAACTTCGCTATATATTATTGAATAATACTTGTAATTGTTTATGTGATGTAATATTTGTACTCAATTATGTAATCTTAAATGCTTCTTCGTGATACGTTTAAAGTTATTTCATTGCATTAAAATGTTTTTTTGTATGCATGTTATATAAAGGATTTGCATGATATTACAGTCATACACTATCCCGCTTATCTTTCGTGCCACAGAGTCTTGTCGGGGATTAATTTCCCTGATTATTATCTAGGAGCGATTTCCCTACTTGATATCTGGGATTAAATTCTCTACTTGTTAAATGTGCGCTTGTGATAGTAGTTGATTGTAATATGGGGTACATTCATTTACACCAGTTATGATTTTATGAACTTGACTCGATTTGATTAATATGCAAATATATATATGAACTTGAATACATTAACTTGACTCAACTAGAATATATGTCTTGCCCTTTCTTGTCTTGATTATATGACTTGAATGAACTTGGAAACAACCTCCTTTGTCTGCTGAACAATTGTAGTGATCAAGAATTTTCATGACTAATTTTGAATAAATATTTTTTTTTATTTTTAAAAAGATGATATCACTACGACTTTGACCAATTTATTTTAAACACATTTTCGTCTAGCTATTTTAAGTGAAATTAAATTTATTTTTGAATTAAATATTAGTCAAATTACAATTTTTATTAAATGATGTCCCAAGTCTATTATATATTTTTAAAGTCCATTATTTATTTTAAGTCCAATTTTCAATTTATTTTGGATCCAAACTTTCAAGCCCAATTTCCATTTATTTTGGATTCAATCTATTATTATTATTATTATCCAAACTCCATACAACCCAATTTCTTCTCAATCACCACCGTCATGAACATGTCTCCTAAAAATTCTGCTTACCAAAAATTCTCCCACATTTAGTTCCAATTTTCATAAATAAATTTTGGTCTTCCATACTTTTCTCTAATTTACCAAAATGAGATCCAAATCAGTATACAATACACACAAACCGAATCAGCATCATAGTCTACTGCCATGGTATCCCCAAAAAAAAAATTATCCCATGATCTTTTCCCTATATGGACACCCCATGAACCCTCCTCAATCAACCTTAAACCTCTTGCCAAATTCCCTCATTTTGGCCTAAAACCAAATATGCCACAAATTTACCAAAACTTAATGCACAACTAATAGAATATATACTCCTATTTCCCCTTCCCTCTTCATCAGAGACTCACCCCACAACATAATTCCAGTCTGCAAACCAGTGTAAACACCCAAACCACCTCGTATCCGGCCACAACCATCCACTTTAAGCCACTACACCGTCACCACCCCTGCCCAAGTTGAACTCTAAACCAACACTGCCTCTTCACCATTGCCACCACAGTGGTCAGTCACTGCCATCCAAAAAACGCAACAACCACCACCAAAATCGCGGCCAACTCCATCATCTTCAACACCCACTGCACAACCCATTTCTCATCATCTTTTTATTTTTAAAAAGATGATATCACTACGACTTTGACCAATTTATTTTAAACACATTTTCGTCTAGCTATTTTAAGTGAAATTAAATTTATTTTTGAATTAAATATTAGTCAAATTACAATTTTTATTAAATGATGTCCCAAGTCTATTATATATTTTTAAAGTCCATTATTTATTTTAAGTCCAATTTTCAATTTATTTTGGATCCAAACTTTCAAGCCCAATTTCCATTTATTTTGGATTCAATCTATTATTATTATTATTATCCAAACTCCATACAACCCAATTTCTTCTCAATCACCACCGTCATGAACATGTCTCCTAAAAATTCTGCTTACCAAAAATTCTCCCACATTTAGTTCCAATTTTCATAAATAAATTTTGGTCTTCCATACTTTTCTCTAATTTACCAAAATGAGATCCAAATCAGTATACAATACACACAAACCGAATCAGCATCATAGTCTACTGCCATGGTATCCCCAAAAAAAAAATTATCCCATGATCTTTTCCCTATATGGACACCCCATGAACCCTCCTCAATCAACCTTAAACCTCTTGCCAAATTCCCTCATTTTGGCCTAAAACCAAATATGCCACAAATTTACCAAAACTTAATGCACAACTAATAGAATATATACTCCTATTTCCCCTTCCCTCTTCATCAGAGACTCACCCCACAACATAATTCCAGTCTGCAAACCAGTGTAAACACCCAAACCACCTCGTATCCGGCCACAACCATCCACTTTAAGCCACTACACCGTCACCACCCCTGCCCAAGTTGAACTCTAAACCAACACTGCCTCTTCACCATTGCCACCACAGTGGTCAGTCACTGCCATCCAAAAAACGCAACAACCACCACCAAAATCGCGGCCAACTCCATCATCTTCAACACCCACTGCACAACCCATTTCTCATCATCATCAATCCACCACCCAACCGACTGCAACACCAAATACATCATCATCATCACCACCTCTACCGCCACCGCCTGCACCCAACCTCCATCGAGCACCACCCCTTTCCCAAATCGCCACCATCAACCTGTTGGAAAATTGTGTTTCCAAATGGTTGTTCAAATATTTAAAGATGATAAGATGAAGTACACAATAGAATCAATACAAAGAGGTATTGATAAGGAAGACAAAAGAATGAGAAAAACAGGAACATAAGAGGCCAAAATATGAACCACGCGATCGCGTAGTTCATGGTCCAGCGATCGCGTGGTTGAACGGATTTGAATCTGTTCAAAATAAAGAGGTATCACGCGATCGCGTGAGCCTTGTACCGCGCGATCGCGTGGTGGTTTCCGAAAGGCACCTTTTGGTGCCTAAGTTGGTTTTTGTACCAAAAGGTGCCCTTTTGTCTAAGAGGTGTGTACTTTCATAAAATGTGGATTAATCTCTATATAAAGGATGTTATATTGATCAATTCAATATATATGAAACATGAGTGAGAACATCCATAATATATATAGAAGCCATTTTCCACCAAAAACAAATACTCATTTTCGAATTTTTTTTTGTTCCTTTTTCCATGGATTATTAGTGCTTAATAAATACATGGTTTGAAGGCTTGATTAATCCGCTAAAGCATTTGCTATCTAACCCTTTAAGCATCTCGAACGAGAGGGAGCAAATGTACTTTTAGGACAACGTGTAATCACGTGTTTAAGCCTCTCGTTTGATTCCATAATTCGGCGTTATTCCATTCATATCATGATTTCAAGTGGATGATTCCATGTGTTTTGGCTTGTGATTCTTCAAGTAGCATTCGATGATTTCGTCTCCAACCTCTCAAGGTAAGTTCATTTTTGGTAACAATCTAAAAGTACATGTTGTTGCTCAATGGAGACCAAATTATTTGGAGAGACACACAACCATGACGATAATCAAGATTTATTGTGAAGATAATCAACATTCTTCATCTGGATTATGAAAGATAAGTTTTCTAATTTAATTTCTTTCATCTATGATAATTCGATGATTGGAGAAAATTATGTGTGAAAATGAAAAGAAATTATATATGTTTTTTCATTAATTAGTTATGTTTTTGAAAGTGTGTTAATTTGAAACAATGCATATTTTGAATTGCCAATTGCCATGTTGTTTGGGAAAAGCATGATAAAATGAAAAGGTGTGTCTATTCATCCAAGAAACTAACGGATGATAATATTAATTTCATGTTGCCGATTATCAAGTGAAAGAATGTAATGTTTCATTATGTTTACTTTAAATTGCAAAAGTGCCTATTCATGAAAATCAAGATACCATTTTATTTTATGGAAAATAGAGTTCATAAAATATTGAGGCATGCAAGTATGAGTATTTGCACAAGTTGCTTTAACAATATTTAATCAAATATTGTGGAGAAAGTAAATATGATAGTTTACTTCAATTATCTCATGACATGTTTCCTAATAATGTTATTAGTATTAATAAAGTGACCATTTTCAATGGTAAATTGGAGACTACCACTTGTATTAAAAATGCCCATTGTTGGCTTAAATGTGGTAGTGAAAATCTTGATACTTATTGTTGTATTAAGAAATGTGAAATGACTCTACATCGAATTATGGAGATGCCATATTTTGCTTGTGAAAGCAATGTTATTTTCCTAATTAAGGAATTATGGGGTGAGATCAAACTAAGATCAAGAAGATCATTGATGAATATTGAGATTTATCATATTGTTTATCCCTTTTGAAATAAAATACTTATATGAAGTATTTTTTATGAATGCATAGAGATGCATAACAATTATTGAAAATTTGTGAATTTTCATTGAGAATACATGAGATTGGATTTGTCTATACTTATTGTGATTATTACAATGGTCGTGTGAAAAGTGATAAATATTTACACATTTGGATGATGAATATGATTTTATCATGACCATTGATTAACATTGATATTTGTTTTGTAAAACAAATTTGGTCATATCTCGAAAAACGTAGTCTTTCAATGAGTGAAAGAATTACAAACTTGTTTCTTTCAAATGAAGTGAAAGAATTAAGAAACTTGTGCTTATTCCAAATATGTGGGATAAGGCGCATTACAAAAGCAAATTATATTGTGCTCATAGTGGAGACAATAATCTTTTGCAAATATCAATAAAACAATTGATGTTTTATTACAAATTGTTTCTTTCAATTGAGTTGAAAGATTATACATAAAAGAATTTAGCCTAAAATGTAGAGTGACATTTTGGCAAAAGATTCAAATTATAATTTTCGAAATTAGTGAAATTATATTGTGATTGTGATCAAATATCCTAGCAGAAACTTTGACAAGTTTAAAGGATATTAAAATGCAAACAAGTGATTAAGTTGGATCACATAAACAAAATTATCTATACTTCTAAAAGAGAGAAGTATGAATTAATAAAGTGATAGAGTCACTTTATGCATTTGACAATATTGTTGTCAATTGAAGAAGTGATTAAGTGTAATCACTAAAATACATTTGACAATATGTATTGTAAATTCATTCTTTTTGCGAAAAAGAACATTGAAATTAATTTTGTTATACCTCAAATGTGGGGGTAATATGATTAAGTCCTAAAAGAGACTTTTAATAGTCATGAGGGGATGGATACAAGCAGTGGAGGAAGAAAAATCATGGAGTCCAATAACAAAGGTAAGTAAAGTTTCATGAATGCATGAGATTTTAATAACCTTAGTGGTTTTCTTAAAATTCTCATTATGATAAGTATGTTACTCTTTATAACAACATGATATAAATGTTGAATCGTGTAAATTTCATTTGCTTGGATTCTTTGAGGAATAAATATATGCTACATTTATTCATAGTATAAATTGCGACATACTAAATTGATTTGGTATATGAGATAATTATAAGGCATTGATATGAGGCAAATGATAAACATTTATCACGCAACAATAAATTATTTTTGTCTTAAAACATGTGAATCATTTGCAAATACTTATGTGAAGTATTTATTATCAATTTGTCTTGTTTGAGAAATTTGAACAAATAGAAGTTTATTTACTCTACATAAATATATTTTATGAAAATTTTGTTCAAATTGTTATTATCTTATTTCATACTATTGTGTATAATCCAGTTTGATTATTATATAATTTGAGAAAGTATGCAAGATGATATGATAAAATGAGTCTATCTAATTGATATTGATATCAATGGTTGATATCATATATATGTGAAAAACATTATTACTAATGGAGAGTAATAATATGAAACATACAAGTGAATATGAATTATTTTTGAACATTGTAGTTTACAAAGAGAATCATTCACTTAAATGAAATTGAGAAATTTGAAGATTATCCCAAAGTGTGGGGGTAACACTCAAACAAATATTGTAAAATATTTATTGTACTCATTGAGGAGACAATTAAATTATTGATAAAACAATTGTGTTCATGGAATTACGATTCTATTTCTTTCAATTGAGTGAAAGAATTGCGAAAAACAATTTATTTTATGAAGTAAATAAATTGTAATCTAAAGTTAGATTCTTTCATTGAGTGAAAGAATAGTTTTTTGAGTCTACCCTATAAGTGTGGGGTAGTACAATTAAAACTTTAAATATAGTTTAAAGTAATACTATTTTGAAGTCTATAAAGTGCACAAAATAGACTACAAAATATTGTGAAATATTTGACAAGTGTTGTCAAATAATTGAGAAGTGATCACGTTTAAATATTCTAAAGAAGTCTAGACATAAATTGAATCAAAGAATGATTCAATAACTTGTGAAAAAGTTAAGTTAAAACTTGACTTTATATCTTATGTAAAATCATAAGAACATAATCGAGTAGGATGAGGTGAAACTCCTTTATAAAAGATCCGCCAATGAAGGCAACCCTACCTGTCATTATGAAATGAGTAATTCACGGGTTCAAAGGGTAACAACAAGTCATTCGATATGTGGATAGTTTCAACACTTTATCAAAACATACCTCATTCTAGATTAAAAGTGTTGGTTGTTACAGTTGGAGGGCTGAGTTTTAAAACTCTTAATGAAGTTCAGAATTACAAGTATCTCTAAATGTAACAAAGATACTGGAAGAACTTCACCTATATGAACTTAGAAGTGGTGCCGCTTCAAGGAAAGTTTGGAGTTACTTTCTGAAAAGTTCACGAATCCGATAGGCGCAAGGCCATTAAAGCGCTAAAGACTTTGAGTGTTGTGTGTGTGATGTTTCCGGTATTCTCACATGGAATAACGGGTTCAAAGCTAAGGCTACCCGGGATTTCGATAATACTTTGTGACGTTTACACTAAGGTAAGGTTTAAATCGAAATATACCTTACTTTATGCATAACACCGTTATAAAATGAGTTGGTGAAAATATTTGAACAAGTGGGGGATTGTTGGAAAATTGTGTTTCCAAATGGTTGTTCAAATATTTAAAGATGATAAGATGAAGTACACAATAGAATCAATACAAAGAGGTATTGATAAGGAAGACAAAAGAATGAGAAAAACAGGAACATAAGAGGCCAAAATATGAACCACGCGATCGCGTGGTTCATGGTCCCGCGATCGCGTGGTTGAACGGATTTGAATATGTTCAAAATAAAGAGGCATCACGCGATCGCATGAGCCTTGTACCGCGCGATCGCGTGGTGGTTTCCGAAAGGCACCTTTTGGTGCCTAAGTTGGTTTTTGCACCAAAAGGTGCCCTTTTGTCTAAGAGGTGTGTACTTTCATAAAATGTGGATTAATCTCTATATAAAGGATGTTATATTGATCAATTCAATATATATGAAACATGAGTGAGAACATCCATAATATATATAGAAGCCATTTTCCACCAAAAACAAATACTCATTTTCCAATTGTTTTTTGTTCCTTTTTCCATGGATTATTAGTGCTTAATAAATACATGGTTTGAAGGCTTGATTAATCCGCTAAAGCATTTGCTATCTAACCCTTTAAGCATCTCGAACGAGAGGGAGCAAATGTACTTTTAGGACAACGTGTAATCACATGTTCAAGCCTCTCGTTTGATTCCATAATTCGGCGTTATTCCATTCATATCATGATTTCAAGTGGATGATTCCATGTGTTTTGGCTTGTGATTCTTCAAGTAGCATTCGATGATTTCGTCTCCAACCTCTCAAGGTAAGTTCATTTTTGGTAACACAACCGACAGCCAACCTGCCAACTTCAAACCACGGTCACCCACTTCAACCAAATCAACACCGTAGTCGAAACTTCAACATTACCAAAATCAACCACAAGCATCACACCGGCCGAATCACTCGACCGCACCGCCACTGCCCTCCTCAAACGCCACTCAACCAACACCCAAATTCCAATCCTCAATCAAAAAACCCAAATTCAAAGAATAGACTTACCTCAACCCTCAATCACTTTCCACCGCACATATTGCCAGAAAATTCCCAACTCCAAACCTCGGTTTTTGCCTTCTGTGTCGCACCAACCAGCCCCAAAACTCCGCCTTGCACCACCATTTCTCCCTCCTTGTCGCCGCCACGCGATGGCGGTGATACCACCCTGAATCGTCGGAAGTACCTCCACCAGATCCCCCAGCTCGCGACCGTCTCTCGCCCTCTCTCGCACTCCTCGCTCTGTAACTCTGATTTAGACGAAGAGAGAGAGAGAGAGAGAGAGAGAGAGAGAGAGAGAGAGAGAGAGAGAGAGAGAGAGAGAGAGAGAGAGAGAGAGAGAGAGAGAGAGAGAGAGAGAGAGAGAGAGAGAGAGAGTTTTAATTATTTGTGATTTTTCTAAAATTACACCTTAAGCACCCAAGTTTGAAAAGTTATTCAATACAGTCCCTTTTGATTTCAAATCATTAATTTCAGCCCTTAAGTTTTAAATGAGTTTTAATCAGCCCTTTCATTTTTAAAATCTATTATTTCAGCCCTATAATTTAATATTCGTTTTGAGCTCCGACCCAACTTTTGAAAATTTACACTTTAGTCCCTCAAGTTTGAAAAGTATTTGTTTTAGTCCCTCAACTTCCAAATTATTCATTTTAGTCCCTCAACTTTCAAATTATTCATTTTAGCCCCTCAACTTTCAAAGTATTCATTTTAGTCCCTCAATTTTTAAATCATCAATCTTAGTCCTCAAATAGTAATTTATCATTTTTAAACTATAAATTTCAAAAGACTAATGTAACTTATTGGCTAGACGAGGCGTACGGAGATTTAAAGGATTTAAGTCGTTTCCCGCTCAACTTTGCACTCGTCAGATTTAAGGTAGACTCGCCCCCACTAATTGATTTATATTATAATTGCATGTGTTATGTGGATTTGTGTGATTTTATGCTTAATTGCATGAGAAAAGAATATCTATTTTGAGATAAAGAATTATGTTATGCTGGGCATAACTTATCTGCTAGCCAAGAAAAGAAAAAAATGTGTTCATTTGCGATGCCTATGAATAAGAAAAGAATGTCACTACATTATTTACATAATTACTTGTCCAATTATCTTGTAAATTAATTATTGGCGATGAGTCTACTGAGTATTTCATTTTGAAATGCTCAACCCGTTATTTTAAACAATTTTGCAAATTTTGGAGACGGTGGCGAGTGATGGGCAATGAGGGCAAATTACAAATTGATATTTTTTTTTTTAAAAATTCGTGAACTTTGAAATAATTATTTCATTTTTTTTCAAGAATTTTCAATTCTTATGAATTTGTACGAATTTACTTATTCCATCTGAATTATTGAATTATCGCTAAACTTTTATTCAATAAATGCGATATTTAACATTTAGTCATTTTTCGCAACAAAGTTTATTCAAGAATTTAGAAAAGTGACGTTCCCGCGCTCCTTGGAATTCGGGGCGTTACAACAATGATGAAAGCTGCCTCCTACGTTGATGGACCAGCATCGTGTTTTGCAAGCTTTGAAGCTAAAATAGTTCATCCCATCTAAGGTCAATTTATTGCTGAATAATCAATTGATCTATAGAGGGGAAGAAGATTCAGTTTTAGAATATGCAAGTTGCTTTTAGACAGATGTTTAAACTAAGTTAATTATTCTGAAATTATCTTTTAGTTGAACCGAAAAAGACTAATCTTCTTTCAAAAATATGTTAGGAAGAGGAACAACATATATCATTGGTTTTTTTTTTTTTTTTTTTAATATATATAAAAGAATAGCAAGAATAACAAAGGGGAACATAATAGCATACTTAAGTAGTTATTTTAAGTTCATGAATTGTACAATATCTAATAGTTACCTAAAGCATGTGTCACAATCACTAATTCTTGCAGCTCCATGCTTGGCCAGAACTTTCTGAAGAAAAGAATAGAAAGGGGATGGTATGGCATTTCAGTAACACAAAATCTACATTAATTTTTCCATGGATGGAATCAACACTGTAGTGATCGAGAATTTTTCTGATTTAATATTTAATAAATATATTATTTTCTAAAAACTTGTCGCTATGATTTAACCCATTATTAAAGTTTAAGTACGTTGTCTAGCCATGTTATTGATTTTGAGCCTAATTTTGTAGTTTAAAAGTTTTTTTAAAAAAGAAAGTTTCATTTATTGAACGTTAATTCCAGAAATTGAGTTGATATATTCACGATACAATCTCTAAAACACTTAATTTATGGCCTTTTTCTTGTAAAGATGATAAAACAATTCAACGGTTTACAATTTTATTAAAATCTTAATCATCATACTATATATAAAAGTAAGGCATTTCTCAAAAATAACTCTAGATTATTTTCCCGCCCATTTTCGTTCCTATAAATAGTAAGTTCTCATAAGTAAATGCAAAGTGGATTAGTGTGAATGGAAAATGGATTTATGCCAAATGTGAATGAAATGAAAAATGAAATCAAATATTTGTTTAATATATTTAAATATAAATTATTGCATTTAGATAATTAGTACAAATTCTTATAGTGCTATATGGGGAGTCAATAAATTAATTCTATAAATGTCTATTAGCCTCTTTATTTCATTTTACGATTTGGAAATTGTAGACATTTCAACTTTTAGAAATAAAAAAATCATAAGCTCAACTTCAGTCGTCAAATAAAAATTGTAAAGTACAAAATAAATCACATGTCCATATCTTACTTTGCCTAAATATAGACAAAGAAAACTAGAGAATGAACAATTAGATGTTAATAGAAATATGTAAGTCACAATTTTATATTTTACTTTTTTGAGTTTTCATTACATATAAATGCACAATTTATGTCGAGCGTTATACTTTTACAATTTATTCAATAAATAATTGTCAATTATATTTTTCGTGTATCGCACGGGTGCGATTACTATTTACTAGTTACTATAAAAGTAGAATAGTCGTCAACAAAATACACACATAGTTTCCAGCCAAATCTTTTTTCTAAATTTGGAATTTTTTTGCTAAAAAATAGTATATTAAATATTTTAGCAATTATTATTTTACATTTGTCATTAATTACATTGACATCCATGCTATGCTATTACTAAATCAAAATGTTATTTTTTTCTATTTTATTATTATTCTTTTAATAATTATTGTATTATTTTGAAATCGAAAAATATTTAATATGGGTGTTGATCGGGCTATTTTTCGGGATTGTTAGAATGGACCTATGAAATCCCGCGCAACAGGTCGGCCCAACTCGCAGCTCAGGTCGGCCTCATGGGAACATGCCCGGCCTTGCCCGGCCACTTCAGGATTCCGGGTGTTCACCGTTTATGGGCTTTATCAATGGGCCACCTTCTTGGACCCTCGGAATAAGACATAACCTATAAGGAAGCATCCTAAAAAAGAGGAAGTACAATTCTTATAAGATTAGAACTCCTCCTAAAAGGTAAGTTTATAGAAATAAGGACTCCTTCCTAAAATAAAGGAAGTTATGGGCTTTTCCGGCCCTATAAATATAGCTCCTTTACTCACATATATTCATTCATCATTCTTTACATTTTCCAGTAAAATATTCTTTCTCTACTTTTCCCCAGAAAACTAATTCTCACACCAGAGGGGCGACGGGGAGAATCCTCAACGCCTTTTTTCCAGGTCAACCAAGGCGAATTCATTGATCTTTTCCAGCAATCAAACATCATCAGATCCTGCCATGTCAAGGTTAGGATTTTTTAGAGCATCAGTTGGCGCCGTCTGTGGGAAGAGATACAATCAGCCATGGTTAATAGACGTCAAGCCCGTCCCTCCGCATCCACTGGTAAATCCCTTCCGACCAACACTTCGGCTGAGGATGATAATCCTCCACCACTTGAAGATGTTGGGGAAGAACAAAACCCAGAGGCCACTCCAGACAATGAACCTGTTAGTCGGGAAGATTTCAACGAACTTCAGTAGAAGCTCCGCAAACTTCGTCAAGCTCTTCAACAACAGAACAGTCATCAAGCGCAACCTGACCACAAACACTCCAAGCACAATTCCCGGGGAAGATCTCCAGCCAGCTAATCCTATCGCTGACAACTCCCCGGGGATTAGGGGCGCCCATCCCTTGATGGAAGGATCTGCCAATTTGACACAGCGAGAGCTTTCAAGAATCATTCAGGAAGGAATTACTGATGGAATACGACAGAACACCCAGGGTCGGGCGTCATTCGTGAGAAGAACCCCCTTTACTCCTGAAATAACATCCTTTCCCTTGCCAGACCGATTTAAATATCCTCGGATAAAGGAATACGATGGACCAACAGATCCTAATAACCACTTGAATACCTACACCGATATCATGAACATGCAGAATGCTCCCGATCAGATTTTGTGCAAGGCCTTCCCGCAAACCTTGACAAATTCAGCTCGAGAAATTCACTACTTTCTTTGCAAGTAGCAAAAGAATCAAGAAGACCTCCGCATCCTTCATGCAGTTAAAGCAAGCTCAGAATGAGACGATGCAAGAGTTCATGACTCGGTTTAACGCTGAAAGACTTCAGATTCCAGATCTCCATATATCATCGGCAATTTCAATCCTTACCTTGGCTATTCGAGGCCCGAAATTCAGAATGTCCCTGTCCAAGAACCCCCCTTCGAATGTAACAGAGCTTCTCCGAAGAACAGAGAAGTACATAAACATGGAGGAAACACTTTTGTCAGTTCGGGCACAGGATCAAGGGCATGGGACAGTAGCGCAGTCTTCGCAATCAACAAGGCAGGGGAATAAGAGATCACGACAGGAGGATGAGAGAAATTCTTCCTGAAATAACCGAAAAGGGAACTACCATGGGGATCAGAGTTTAACTCTGCTAAACGCACCCCGATCACACATTCTGATGGTAATCAAAGGACGTGAAGATTTGAGATGGCCCAAGCCGATCAAGTGGAAAGTCGACGAAAAGAATCGACATAAGTATTGTGAATTTCACAAGAGCCCGGGCCATACTACGGACGAGTGTAGAACTTTAAAATAGGAGATAGAAGCCCTCATAAAAAGAGGCTTCCTGGGGCACTACATAAAGAGAGACGATAAAGAGCATGGAAAAGGGGATGAGAATACCAAATCCCCTGGCACCATAAATTTTATCGTCGGAGGAATAACATCTGGAGGAGATTCGAATAATGCACGTAAGAACCATGCCCGGGCACTATCTGATCGGGAAGAAAGGTCGGGATGTCATAACCAAGACGTCTCAGACAGCATCAGCTTCAGCAATGCTGACATGGAAGGAATTTCGTATCCTCATGACGATGATGTTGTTATCAATGCAACAATCACCAATTTTGATGTTAGGAGGGTGCTAGTAGACAACGGAAGCATAGCCAACGTTCTTTCCTTAGAAGCTTTCAATTAGATGCAACTCCCCAAAGATCGGCTTCGACAGGTCATTACTCCCCTAACTGGGTTTGGTGGAGGAATCGTGAAACCCGAAGGCCTAATTGACCTTCCCACTTCACTAGGATCAGAAGAGAAACGGGTAACGAAAATGACTCCATTCCAAGTCGTGAAAACTCCTATGGCCTGCAATGCCATCTTGGAAAGACCATTTTTGAACAACCTGAGAGCTATAGTGTCAACTTATCACCTAACAATCAAGTTCCCAACTTCCGCAGGCATAGAAACTATTCAGGGAAGTCAATCGGTAGCCAGAAGTTGCTATATCAGCTGTATTGGAAAGGGTAAGACGTATCTGATGTCAATAGAACTTCCTGTGGAAGAAAGAATGTCCCCAGTAGAAGAGTTGGAAGTGGTTCAAATTTCAGAAGGGAAGAGATTCACAATTGGGAAGGAGCTTCCCAAATTAATGAAAGAAGAGTTGTCACAATGTTTAAAGAAGAATATTGATATATTTGCATGGAATGCTGAAGATATTCCCGGGATAGATCCCGAGCTCGTCGAACACAGGCTCAACGTCATGCCCAACAAGAAGCCCGTAAAACAGCGAAGAAAGCAGTTTGCCACAGAAAGGAGGCAGATAATAAAAGAGGAAGTAGATAAACTCTTGAAAGCAGGATTCATCAAATAGGTGAAGTATCCAGAGTGGCTAGCCAATGTGGTCTTGGTAAAGAAGCCAAATGGGAAGTGGCGAGTTTGTATAGACTTCACAGATTTGAATAAAGTATGTCCGAAAGACAGTTATCCTCTCCCCAGGATCGACAGGTTGGTGATTCCACATCAGGATCCGAACTTTACAGTTTCCTAGACGCCTTCTCGGGATATCATCAGATTCGGATGGCACAGGAAGATGAAGGAATATACTGCTACAAGGTCATGCCGTTTGGATTGAAGAATGCAGGAGCTACTTATCAAAGGTTGGTTAACATGGTATTCTCCAGACACATCGGGCTTAACATTGAAGTCTACGTTGATGACATGGTCGTAAAAAGCTTGAGAAAGAAAGACCACATTGCTGACCTTGAAGACATATTCAATACACTTAGAAAACATCGGATGAAACTGAATCCTGCAAAGTGCGCCTTTAGAGTGGGCTTGGGAAAGTTCTTGGGATTCATGATCACTCAGAGAGGTATCGAAGTTAATCCAGTTAAAATTTCAGCCCTAGCATCAATGGAACCTCCCCGAAACATCAGGGAAGAACAGAAGTTAACAGGAAGAGTAGCAGCGTTAGGTAGATTCATGTCAAGGGCAGCGGAAAAATGTTTTCCCTTCTTCAAAACTCTTCGAGGAAACAAAGACTTCAGGTGGGACGAGGAATGCGAGGTCTCCTTCAGGAAGTTGAAAGAATACTTGGATACACCTTCGATACTGGTAAAGCCGAATCCAGGGGACAATCTGTTCTTATATCTAGCAGTGTCTGATCATGCTGTGAGCTCCGTTTTTGTTAAAGAGGAAGAGAAGACTCAAAAACCTATATATTACACCAGTAAGATGATATTGGAAGCAGAAACCCGATATACATTGGCAGAGCAGCTCGCACTTGCCCTGGTTACAGCAGCGAGAAAGTTAAGACCATACTTTCAAGCCCATGCCATAACTGTCCTCACAAATCAGCCCTTGAAGCAAATCTTGCAGAAACCAGATGTATCCGGTCGTCTACTCAAGTGGTCAATCGAGCTCGGGGAGTATGACATCGAGTTCAAACCTCGACCTTCCATCAAAGCACAGGTCTTGGCCGACTTTGTCGCCGAACTCACTCCAAGACCTCGGGGGCCTACAGGTCATGATCGGGAAGAGGCCACTTGGACCTTGCAAGTGGATGGAGCATCGAATGCTACGGGCTCGGGGGCCGGAATCATATTAAAGAAAGACGATGGCACTATGGAAATTCAATGTGCAATACGGTTTGACTTCCCAGCAACCAATAATGATGCAGAGTATGAGGTCGTAATTGCTGGACTTCAAGCAGCTCAACATCTAGGGGTCGAGCATGTCAGGGTCCAGAGTGATTCACAATTGGTGGTAGAGCAGGTGAACGGCACTTTTGAAGCAAAAGATGAGAAAATGTCATCTTATAGGATGATGGTCTTAGACTTGCAAAGGAAGTTCAAGTCTTGCTGCATAGACAAAATTCTGAGGTCCGTCAATCACAAAGTAGATGCTTTGTCAAGACTTACTTCTTCCAATCTGGACCACTTGGAGAGGACCGTGTTCATACGAACTCTTCATGAGCCTAGTATCGTACAGCGACCCGAGGTCATGGATATTTCAGATCAAGAGCCTAGTTGGATGGATCCAATAATTGAATATCTAACATCAGGAAAGTTGCCGATGACAGAGTAGAGTCCAGAAAAATCAAAGTAAGAGCCCCGAAATATACCTTGCTGCAAAATACCTTGTTCCGCAGAAGCTTCAAACTTCCTTATCTACGATGCCTAACTCCAAAAGAAGCAGCCCTTGCCATGGCCGAGGTTCATGAAGGAATTTGTGGAGGACACCAGGGAGCAAGAGCTCTAGTACTGAAATTAATAAGATACGGGTACTATTGGCAGAATATGAAGAAAGACACACTTAATTATGTGAAAGCCTGTGACAAGTACCAAAGATTCGCAGCCCGATTACATCAACCTGCGGAAGAACTATCCTCCATTTTGTGTTCATATCCTTTCGCTCAATGGGGGATCGACATACTTGGACCTTTCCCCATAGCCCGGGGCCAGGTCAAGTTCTTGGCAGTTGTTGTGGAATACTTCACTAAGTGGGTGGAAGCCGAACCGCTAGCCGTAATCACAGAACAAAAGTTGGATGCATTTGTGTGGAAATTGATAGTTTGCTATTTTGGTCTTCCTAAGACATTAATAACAGATAACGGGCGTCAATAGACATTAATAACAGATAACGGGAGTCAATTTGAGTGCCAAGCCTTCAAGCAATTCTGCAAGAACTTGGGAATAGAACACAAGTTGACCTCCGTTTCGCACCCGCAGAGTAATGGGTTAGTCGAGGTTACAAACAGGGTCATCTTACAAGACTTGAAGACTCGCCTTGGCAGCGCCAAGGGAGATTGGCCAGATCTCCTCCCTGAAGTACTTTGGACCAACCGAACCACGTTCAAAACGACGACGGGGGAAACCCCGTTCATGCTTGCCTTCAGGATGGAAGCCGCAGTCCCCGTAGAAGTAACAATTCGGAGCTTCCGTGCTATGAGAGAAAGTCTTGATCTTCTAGAAGAAGTCAGGGAGAATGCATCATTAAGGATAGCAGCTTACCAACAGGCCATGTCTAAGAAGTTCAATACCCGGGTAAAGAAGAGGGAATTCAGAATGGGAGATCTTGTCATTCGCCGCAGTGAGGCTGCCGGTCATCAACCAGGGAAACTTGGGCCTATTTGGGAAGGACCTTATGAAGTCATCCGAAAAGTGGGCAAGGGCTCATACAGCCTCCGCACAATGAATTCAAAACCTCTTCCTCGGCCATGGAATGTAGAGAACTTGAAACCATACTACAAGTAATCATCTCTGTTGATGTCAAGTCATTTAGTCTTAGTAAGGTGGGGCCTGTGCGCCTATTTTTATTTTTGCTTCCGGACTTGCACGTCCATCAGTGAATATTAAGGTCGGGCCTGCGCGCCCATTTTTATTTTTGCTTTCGGACTTGCACGGCCATCAGTGAATATTATGGTCGGGCCTGCGTGCCCATTGTTCTATCTTTCAGTGTCCAGGACGGGTACTCTTTTTCCTTGTCCAGATTTTTTCCCAATGGATTTTTCTAGGTAAGGTTTTAAAGAGGCCCATCGTTCAGTCCCCTTCAATAAAAGTACTTCTTCCAAAGAATGAGCACTACAAAGATCAGATATCGAAGTAATTTACAAGGTCATCCACATGACTTTACAAATTATTTCCCATCAAATAATTTACAATGTCTCATGGTAAGGCTTTACAAATTATTCTTCTACGAATAATTTACAAGGTCTCATGGCGAGACGTTACAAATTATTTCCCATCAAATAATTTACAATGTCTCATGGTAAGACTTTAAAAATTATTCTTCTACGAATAATTTACAAGGTCTCATGGCAAGACGTTACAAATTATTTCCCATAAAGTAACTTACAAGGTCTTATGACAAGACATTACAAATTACTTCCCAACTAGGAATTCAAAATAATTGAGGTCGGTATTACCTAACCTTATAGAATATCTCTTCTGAAAAATTGCAAGTAAAGGGCTCAATCTTATCTTTAAGTCAAAGGGTCGGGCATACGCTATCTTGTCGGTCATTCATCTTCCACTTAGTTTCTATATGTGAGGTCGGTCACGACCCGACCATATGGAATCAAAACAAGATGATTCTGGGAATCTTGCAGAAGCTCGACCCCAGGAATTGCACAAATAGGTCAGTAACCTGACCTTATAGAATATCTTTTCTGAAAATTCGTAAGTTAAAATCTCAAACTATTTTATACTAATGGAAAGATCGTGCTTTATCAAAAATCATCGATCCATAAAATTAGATACGAAACAATAAACACGAGCTTTGACAAAAGAAAAAATTTTCATTAACAAAAAACCTTGTTACAAAAAGGCCACGAGGTATACCTCGGGCTATACAAGAGAATTACAGAAGAGAAATCCCTACTGCTGCTCGGGGTCACTAGCTTGGGCTTCTTCTTCATCAGAGTCGACCTCCACTATCTCTTCCATGAAAGGAGTGAGGTCAAGATCTTTCGTGCCCAATGGAAATTGAAAAAGCGGGCTGGTATCCAGGTCGGGCGCATGTATCTTGATCCAAGCCCGGGCTTTCCTCATGCCATAGGAATAGGATTCCAGGGCATAATTACCCACGGCAAGGTCATATTCTTCAGACTTCTTGTAAGCCTCGAACGTCGCTACCTTCGCCGCTTCTATCTCTTCCTTGGCCCGACGAAGATCTTCAGAGAGTTTGGCATTTTCAGAGCGAGCGAGGTCCCGGTCTTGAGTCATCAAGATCAGGTCAGTTTCCATTCTGGTTAACTTTTCTTCAGCATTGTTAGCACGGGTGGCCTCGTACTGAACAGAATTGACGAGCTGACTTGTAGCCTCCCTTCGCCGGACACCTTGGGTTAGAAGACCCCGGCCAATGCTAAGCATCTGTACGAGTTAAATACTTGTATTATTTCAAGATTGAAGGCAAAATGTAACACAAAAGGTAGAAGGTCGTCTTGAAATTACCTTAAGCGCCGCATTCAGAAAATGGTCCACCCCGTTCTCCAGTGAGACTTCATCAGAATATTTTTTCAGTAGACCGGGGTCGTAACTCTCCTCCACTTTGGACCTCAGGTCGGCCAGGGTAGGACCCTCTACTGCAGCTTCAGGAGGAGGAGATCTGGTATTTTCTTCCCGGACAGGAGGCCGGCGAACACCTTGGCTGGTCTTGCGCCGAGGTGGAGCTTCCGTGTTCCTCCTTGAAGTTTCGCCCGGCCCGGACTGTGTCTTTCGTGGCCTTTTCTGTGACCGTCTACGGGTAATGCCACCTTCCCTCCTCCTCTCAGCAGTTTCCCGAGCTCTCTCCTCGGCCGCCTTCCTCAGCCTGTCTCCGTCAAAAGCCATACATGTGAAGGACGGGAATGTATACTTAGATAAAAGGGAATAAGATGGGGAAGGCAACATTTTCTAGTGGAAAAATGAAATCAACTATTACTTAATTTACAAGGTCGGGTCCTACCGGGCTCCTGGTTAAGGCCGGCCTAACCTAAGATCTCCCTGGTAGTAAGATCTGAAGCCTCCTCGGCCAGAAGTCCGAAGTCACAAACTCTTATGGCATTGGCCAAGAGGTCGGCCATCTCGTCCTCCCCTACATTGCCCATTCTATTGAAATTATCTACTTCTGGTTTCCTAAAGGTGGGCCAAAAAATATTCTCACCTTCCCGAGGTTTGATATAAAAAAGATTTTCCTTTCCATACTTTAAGGAAGAGGGGACCCAGGGCACCTCGAACCTTCCCATCCCGCATAAATAAACGAAGCAGTTACATCGGGGTAAAAACTTCAAATCTAAAAGGCATTTACATAGGTTCACGGTAGGCTCGATCCCTAGACTCCTACATAAAACAAAAAAGTAAACTAGAATTCTCCACCCGTTTGGAGCCAGTTGCCCGGGAAGAATGCTGGCCGTAAAAAGGAAGTCTACAAAAAAATGATGTAAGGGGAACCTGAGGCCGGCCACTAACGAGTCATGGAATACTACGGTCTCCCCTTCCCGGCAATGATATGATACATCATCATGCTCGGGGACCCGGGAAGTATACCTATCAGAAAGATCAAACTTCCTCATATCTGCCTCGACCATGTGTTCCTTCATCCTACTGTTGAATGTTGGTAACTCTAGGTCGGGAGTTCCTGGTCTCTCATCAAATTCAGGGTTATTGACTTCCTCGTCATCGCTCGACTCGTCCCCCCCAGAGGTTGGCGGAGGTTGGTAAAATCCTATTGGCTCTACGTCTAGGGCCTCGTCCAAATTTTCTACCTCCCTAAGGTTCGTGATGTTCACTTTCCAGGCCATTTTCCTAACAAGTAAATTACGGAATAAAATTAACATCGGGAGAGGTCGAGATTACCTAAAGGTCGTGCTTGGAATTTTTAGCTCGTGTTAGACGCTCGAGGAGTTGTCTGGTTTTTACTAAAATTGCAAAGTGAAAAGAATGAGAGGATAGGGACCACATATATATAAGAGGAAAAAGGCGGGAAAATTTTTGAAATCCCGCCACTCATTTTTGACACGTGGCAGCAATCTTGAAGTGTGGTATGAATGATGACGCGTAAAACAAAGGACAAAATAGTTGGCAAAACACGTCATTAATAAAGGTAATAGCTGTCAGGAGTTAATTGCATTCAGGCATCCATCGCCGATCCTTGATGCACGGGGGCCATTGATCGGGCTATTTTCCGGGATTGTCAGAATGGACCTATGAAATCCCGCGCAATCAGGAATTTAAATTAGGAGGAAGAAACTTGGAATTTAAAAGCACTCAATCAGAGGAGCACTTGACATAAGGCGTGGACACGCCTTATTGTTGTGGAAGTGAGCTGTCTCAAATTACTGAGGGGCTTTACACAGTTTTGGTGGATGAAATTTGAAGGCCCAACAACACAATTTAATTGGAGGAGACTTGGGCCAAAAAGTGGAACAACTTTGACCTAAGAGTGGATTAAAAGAATATGTTAAATTGGAAGAAAGAAAAGTTGACATATATATTTAAGGAAAGAAGGCACCACAAAAGAAAGGAAATATAATTGGAAAAGAAAAGTAAGGAAAGGGAAGGGAATATAATTGGAAAAGAAAATGAAAGAAAGATCTAATTTTTGCTGGGGAGATGGCTGGACGTGGAAAGAGGGAGGAAAAGGAGAAAAGAAGAAAAAGGAAGAAAAAAGAAGAGGAAAAAAGAAAAGAAAGAAGAAAAAGAAAGGAGAAGAAAGAGGAGGCTGCAACGCGTTTCGTCAATTTCTAGAGTTTGATATCATTTTCTATTATTATTTCTTTTAGTTTTTATTTTTCAAATGTTTATGGGTAGCTAAATTTATTTTTCCAATTCAAGGTTATTCAAAGTTTTTGACTCACCAAGAATTGTGAGATCTAATTAAATTTAATTGGTTCTTTAATTGTTATCTATTTATATGTCTTTTTCTTGTGAATTGAAGTTGTTGTTTTGATTGGTTAATTCAAAGTGCACGTTGTTTTAATTGTCAAAACGATACTTAGTCAATTAGAAATCTAAATCCGTAATTGTTTAGGTTTTCTAATATAAGTGACAAATAACATAGTTAATTATAGACTGATTTTTGACTCATGTTATGAAGATATATAACCTAGCTTAAATAAATCACGCGTATGAATTTGTTGGTTAGAATTTATCGTCTCTCTAGAAATTAATGCTATTGGTAAATTAAATCCTATGATCGTATCTAGGGTTGTTTATTGATTAGGGAAATAATCAACGAGCGTCTCTTGATTATCGATAAAGTAAGGAGAGATAGGTTGTTAGATCGTATCAATGACCATAACCAATTTAGAGAATGATTTAAGGATTTTATTCTTGCATCCATGATCAATTCCGTGAATCAATACTGAGATTATACCTTGGGCTGGATATTTGTTTAATTTGATATTTCTAAAAATTTTAATTTCGCACTCGTTTATTTACAAATTGATTCACATTCAAAAACTCAAACCCCCCTTATTTTTAATTCATTGCTTTTAATTTTTCCGAAGAATTAAATCTAACCAGTCCCTGTGGATTCGACCTTACTCACCACTATTACAATTTATTTTTATGAGAGCAAGAAAATATTATTATTTGTTGGATTTGACACCCATCAAATTTTTTGCGCCGTTGCCGGGGACTGGTGTCAAATAGATTTAGTTTTTCATTTTATTTTTATTTTATTCATTTCATGCTCAATTGATTCCTCATCCAATGATTTGATCTCCATCATGGCTGCTAACACTCAACAATTTGGATTCAGACAAGACACCCCATTGAAAAGGGTGAATGAGGTAAATGTATCATCTCTTGAAAATCAAATAGCAACTCTAACCTCTCTTGTTCAACAAATGGCTGTAGGATATATGCAACAGGTTAAAGAATGTAGAATTTGTGCTGCCACCAGTAATCCAACTGACACATGTCCTACTCTTCAAGAAGATTCATTTGAGCAGGCTAATGTAGTTGGAAGATTTCCAGGCCCACCTCAAACAAAGTATGATCCCTATTCAAACCGTTACAACCCAGGACGGAGGGATCATCCAAACTTTAGTTATCAAACAAGATCACAATTCCAACAGTTCCAGCAATCTCAGCCTAGACAGCCTACTCCTCAACCACAACAATTTTCTTCAAGTTCAAGTATGTCTCTAGAAGAAATTGTTAAATCACTTGCAATTAATACACAACAATTTCAACAGGAGACAAGGGCGGGGATTAAGAATTTGGAGAATCAAGTGAGTCAATTGGCATCAACTGTGAGCAGATTGGAATCTCAAGGAAAGTTGCCTTCCCAAACCATTGTTAACCCACTCTTGGGAATTAACAGGAGAAACTTGCCATTTCCCATGGATTCAAATTTTGGATTGGTCATTCAATCTGAGGAGACATCAACTGATGGAGATGAGCTTGAAGAGAATGACAATTTAATCACACAAGAATCACATGAGGAAGTGAAAATTAATGAGGAAGAGATCAAATCAAATTTTCTCAACTTCACTGGTTGTCCAATTATTGATTTTGTGATTAAGCCATTTGAGGAGGTGCAAGTTTACATTGTTGAATTTGAATTGGATGGAATAGACAAGCCCCATGACATTGGAAGGGGTAAAGTGCAAGTGTTTCAAACAAATGAAGAGTGGAGAAAAGTCAAAATAAGCAAAATGTACAAGGCATCAAAAGCTATATTTAGAGTGACATGAAGTGCTTATGAGGAGAGTCGAGCTAATGACTTTAAAATAAGCGCTTCCGGGAGGCAACCCGAGTTTTTCTTTAGTTTGAGCAATAAATTTTATTTTTATTTTTAATTTTGTTTTTAATTTTGTTTTCACTTATTTACTATTATTTGTTTCGTGATATCCATATTTTTTTAAAGTGAAATTGACCTTATTTTGATTTTTGGGCAGATATGAATCTTCATTAGGACGTGGGCACGCTCTATGAAGAATACAATGGATTGAAAGAATATTGGAATAAGGCATGCCCACGCCTTAACCAAAGTGCATCTCGGATTACAAGGTCATTGTTCACAACTTGGTATAAGGCGTGCCCACGCCTTAACCAAAGTGCATCTCAGATTACAAAAAAAAAAAAAAAAATTCGAAAATCAGACACAACCCTTACGACTCTCTCTCCTTCCCAATCTCAACCGCCCAACCCCAGAAACACACTCGCCTACCCCTTTTCCCCTCAACTCCAATTCTCTTTCTTTTTCTTCCACTCACACGAATTCAAGCATCAACCGCCATCGGTTTTGCATCATGGGCAAAGAAATATGGTCTCAAATCAGTCATGGAAGCACAAGATAATCTGCACAACAGGCTCGCAGTGATGAAACCCGAACAACTCTGGATGATATTCAATCACCTGCACGCAAAAGAGAATCAGGCAGATTTTAGGGGAGTCCTTTATTCTTTTTATTTATATTTTTTACTTTTTACATTGAGGACAATGTATGGGTTAAGTGTGGGGGAAGGTTTTGAATGTGCCTTGCTTGGTTTGTGAAATATGATTCATTTTATTTGCACCTCAATTTCTATTATATTCCATGTTTGCCCTATTTTTCAAAGAAATTTTTGAAAATTCTCATCCCCAATTTGTCATTATACGGATACTTGTCCTTTATGATCTGAATTATTGTGCATTATTGAGATGAATTGAGGGATAGTGGGGAATGGCATGAGTAGTTGAATTTTTGTTTATTGCACTGGATTTATTGCTCTTGATGGTGGATTGAATGAAGGGTGTGTGGGATTTAATGCGCATTAACCCTATTTTGTGAGCTTTTGAGCCTCTTGAGCATTTACATTTAACACTATGACATGCTCTATTATTTTGATTGTGTGATTGTCAAGTGTAATTGATTTCTTCTAGAACTTGCTTTGTTATGCATGTTGAGATGCCTCTTGTAATTGAATGCACTGAATAAGTATGGGCACTTAGGTGAAGCCAAATTTAGCTTTCTTAAAATGCCTACCTTGAAATATGCCACTAGAAAGCCACTTTTGAGCCATAGCCTTTTTGTTGAAAATCAACCACGATACAAGCCATGAGCACTCTTATTCCTTGCTAATATTCCATTCCCTTGAACCTTGCATTGAAGGAATATATGAGCTTATTCACTTGTGCTTCAAATAATTTTGGTTGAGGATAAAAGACATTGAAAATCAAAGACTTGTGATGTGAAAGAAATGTTGGGAGATAAAGTAGTCAATTTGCAATATATACCTAATTGAATCAAACCCAAGTTGATGTATTGTAACACCACCTCGATTAACCTAACTCAACTCTTTTTAGCATTAATCTGAGTTTGAAACCAGGACTAAGCAATGACCTTTATCTCATAAATGAATGGGATCAACACATATAAACCGTAATTCGTGAGCTTTTGAGCCTATGAGCTGTTTTTTTTATATTAAGCTCTTATTCTTTGATGTGTGTCCTGCATGGTTAGTTTGTTCTTGGATGTGCTCTCTTGTGCATGTCGTTGTAGTTTCTTGACTCAAGTGCAAAATATAGTAAGGGCATTAGGTGAAATCCAATTTGGCCTTCTTAAAGAGCCTACCATGATACATGTACCAATAGAAGGCTCTTTGAGCTTTAGCCTATCTTTGGAATTTTGTTGCCACGTTACAAGCCATGGATTCTCGTTCTTTCATGTTACCCCTATCTTGAACCCACAAGAGAGGAATTTCACAAGCTTGTATTAATTGAGAAGTATGAGACAGTCTTAGCTTCAGAAAAATGAGAGCTTTCACTTTGTGCTATTCAATGTTTAAGTGATAATGGGGTAAAAACAAAAATCAAGTTGTACAAAAAAAAAAAAAAATCCTGTGAAGAGAATAAACCCCATGTGCATAATAAGAGTTAAGGGCTGAATCGATTGGATGCTAGGAAATTATGGAAAAATCATATTGAAAGGTGGAGGAAGAGATATCGTTTTGAATTGAATCAGCTTGTAAACTCTCCTCTCAACTTAGCCTAAATATTTTCCTTTTATCCTACCTAACCCGAAGCCCCGTTACAACCAAGTAAAAACCTTTACTTTGCACTTGTGTTATTGTTAGCTCCGATCATCACATATGAGCAGTCTATGGCAATGAATTCTCCATGCAGTGAGTTGAGTGAAAATTCTCACCCTTATATACTTTGTGCGAAGAGAGAAATACCTTGTGAGGGTGTTTACTCCCATTACATGTGCTTATGAGTGGTTTGAATTGCTTGGTCTTTATTTCATGCCTTCAAGTTGATTGAAATTAACACACATGTTGTAATTCATTGATAGATGTTGAGGGCATACTCACGAGGGGTGAAAGGATATAAACTACATTGGGATATGGAGTGATTTGATTGAAGTACATGAATTTTAAGTAAGCTCTTACGAAGAAGTTCATATAATTTCTTCAATGTAATTAGCCAAAAATATATCCTTTTTATCCCACCTTACCCAAGCCCCATTACAACCGGTGTTAAGACCCTTACTTTGCATTCAAAACCATTGGTGGCTCCAATGTGATATATTAGCAAGCCTATGGTAAGAGTTTTCTATGCTTTGACCTGAGAGTGCATATATACTTTACACCCTAAACACTTTGAGCGTATTGTGTGAATCTAATGTGAGGTGTTAAATCCCACCACATGTGAATTTTGAAAAAAAAAAAATTGTTGAAGTGACTAGCATAGTGTTGAATTGTAGAGATAGAAGAATGGATGATGATGAGAGTACATTCCATTAACTTGAGCTAGTTTATGCTTGAGGACAAGCATTGTCTAAGTGTGGGGGGATTTGATAAGGTGCATAATTGTTGTTTTATTAGTGATTCTTCTTCTTAATTCAATGACTTTAAATACTTAAACTTCGAATGTTAATCATATTTTATGTTTTGTGAAATAGGTGGGGAATTGAGATCAATTTGACTCAAATATTACAAATTAGGAGGAAGAAACTTGGAATTTAAAAGCACTCAATCAGAGGAGCACTTGACATAAGGCGTGGGCACACCTTATTGTTGTGGAAGTGAGCTGTCTCAAATTACTGAGGGGCTTTACACAGTTTTGATGGATGAAATTTGAAGGCCCAACAACACAATTTAATTGAAGGAGACTTGGGCCAAAAAGTGGAACAACTTTGACCTAAGAGTGGATTAAAAGAATATGTTAAATTGGAAGAAAGAAAAGTTGACATATATATTTACGGAAAGAAGGCACCACAAAAGAAAGGAAATATAATTGGAAAAGAAAAGTAAGGAAAGGGAAGGGAATATAATTGGAAAAGAAAATGAAAGAAAGATCTAATTTTTGCTGGGGAGATGGCTGGACGTGGAAAGAGGGAGGAAAAGGAGAAAAGAAGAAAAAGGAAGAAAAAAGAAGAGGAAAAAAGAAAAGAAAGAAGAAAAAGAAAGGAGAAGAAAGAGGAGGCTGCAACGCGTTTCGTCAATTTCTAGAGTTTGATATCATTTTCTATTATTATTTCTTTTAGTTTTTATTTTTCAAATGTTTATGGGTAGCTAAATTTATTTTTCCAATTCAAGGTTATTCAAAGTTTTTGACTCACCAAGAATTGTGAGATCTAATTAAATTTAATTGGTTCTTTAATTGTTATCTATTTATATGTCTTTTGCTTGTGAATTGAAGTTGTTGTTTTGATTGGTTAATTCCAGTGTTCTAAAATGCGTAATGCGTTGCGATGCGTCGAGGTCGAGAATCAAGAATCACAAGTTTAGGCGGGTCAATGCGAAGAATAAGCGTCATAATGCGTTTTGTATTTTTAATATTATTTTAATTATTTTAAGACATTAAATATATTTTTAAATAAAAAAAAATAGATTTTTTACCAAAAAAAAAAAAAAAAAAAGAACCGCATTAGGCGGCGCCTAGGCGGGATTAGGCGCGCCTAGGCCCGCCTAGGCGAGCCTAATCCCGCCTAGGCGGTCAAAAAAATCGTTGACCACATTTTTTTGCGCATACCACTTATTCGACGCGTTTTGGTCACGCATCGCGCCTAGGCGGTGCATTTTCGCGCATTTTAGAACACTGGTTAATTCAAAGTGCACGTTGTTTTAATTGTCAAAACGATACTTAGTCAATTAGAAATCTAAATCCGTAATTGTTTAGGTTTTCTAATATAAGTGATAAATAACATAGTTAATTATAGACTGATTTTTGACTCATGTTATGAAGATATATAACCTAGCTTAAATAAATCACGCGTATGAATTTTTTGGTTAGAATTTTTCGTCTCTCTAGAAATTAATGCTATTGGTAAATTAAATCCTATGATCGTATCTAGGGTTGTTTATTGATTAGGGAAATAATCAACGAGCGTCTCTTGATTATCGATAAAGTAAGGAGAGATAGGTTGTTAGATCGTATCAATGACCATAACCAATTTAGAGAATGATTTAAGGATTTTATTCTTGCATCCATGATCAATTCCGTGAATCAATACTGAGATTATACCTTGGGCTGGATATTTGTTTAATTTGATATTTCTAAAAATTTTAATTTCGCACTCGTTTATTTACAAATTGATTTCACATTCAAAAACTCAAACCCCCCTTATTTTTAATTCATTGCTTTTAATTTTTCCGAAGAATTAAATCTATCCAGTCCCTGTGGATTCGACCTTGCTCACCACTATTGCAATTTATTTTTATGAGAGCAAGAAAATATTATTATTTGTTGGATTCGACACCCATCATCTATATATTAATAAAAGCATAAGAGATTCTGGGAATCTTTTCTTCAATTTTTAATTTTGGAACAAATACTGTAGTGTGAACAGGGTTTTTTTCAAATATGTTCTAAATTACTATTTTTATTTTGCATTTTCTCTGACAGTTATAACAATTTATGGAAGTTCTAGAAGTAGTGGTCAGTTTGATAAAAAAAATAAATCTAAAAGTAGTGGGCAATCAGAACAAGTGTTTATCTTCTTCTCCTTGGTTAAAGAGGCACTTTGTTGTCCGTCCGTCTTCACAAGTGAACCACCACCAAATTCTCCCGAATCTACCCAATTCGGTAAAAAAAATTGATCCCACAACGCCTCTCGACCGGAACCTTAGCCGCCAACCCGTCACCATCAAATTTGCAGCGGCGACAGTCAAATTGGCGTGCAACCCCCTGCGACGCCGACGCCGACTCCGAATCTCGACACTCATCTTGGAACCGTAGCCACCATCACAGTTGCATAGGCCGCAAACATTGAGGCGGTTTCTTCTCCATTGATTTTCAAATTTTCAACAAACAATTTCTTTTACCCAAACAACAGAACAACAAGTGCGTATTTTTATCTACTCATTTGAGGTTTTTTTTTTCTTATTAATTTTATTTCTATGGCTTCCACACATTTGTTGATCCCAGTTTTACCATTTCACTACGTGGGCCGTTTACAGATAACATCTGCCAGTTTCTTTAAGAATGTGCAAAGCTTGAGGAGTATATTCTTGAGGGAATGTCCGTAAGGGGGAAACTGTGTTTATACCATGTCTGGAAGGAACTAAGCATGTCAAGTCTGAAGAAGGGGATATGCTAACCAAGCCTTTCTTGGGTGTCTGCAAACATATATTGCCGATTCTAGGTTTGTCTTTCCTTTAGTTTAATTGTTAATATCTTAGTACAGAGAAGTAACCATTCTTAATTTCACCGATTTACTTTTATTGTATAATAATTGTACTTATCCATTTATCAGCCATAACTGTGTGCCTCAAATCCCCTTTTCAGTGAAGGTTGTTTTGCTACTATTAGTTTTCACAATGTTGTTTTTGCTTCTTGAAATGACTGATCGGGGTGGATAATGTGATAGTTTGTAAGGATAATAAAGTCTCTTCCTTCTATATGATAAAATTTATTTGTGAATGTCAATTTTAACAAATTTTGTTTTTGATGTATAAAGAACTTAGGATGCACCGTCTCTCTGAGTGCAGGGAATATCGGGTACCATGGCTTATAGATCATATTGGGTTTTCTTATATTGGTTAATTTGAAAAAATGTATCAAAATTTTTCCCTGGTAGAATATTTCACCTTTGGAATTTGGGGAACTATTCCTTTCAGATAGATAATTTTCTAACTACATTAGAATATGTTGCATAGTTTAAATATTTTGGGGGGTATGTCAACACTTAATTTTTTTTTATAGTTTCTGCTTTGATATGCTTTCTTTACTCAATCTCTACAGAATTTCCCCTTTAAATTGTCATTCCCTTAATATGAATTTAACTTTATGCTAGATAAATTTAGAGCTACTATGACTGGTGAAATCTGATATTGGTGGTAATATATCGGTAAGATTTTATTTTACTTTGATTCAATATTATGCACATAAAATAGATAAAATTTGTCCCCCTTTTTCTATATGACATACATACCACATAACATTAACAGGCGTACCGATCTATCTCCTCAATAGTAGTTGACATTTTAATCACAAGCTTTGCACTCTGAATTTTGTGATACTGAGATAAATTTTTAATCCAATCCATCCAGATTCAGTTACTTGTACTGTTGTACAGCTTGGTACAAGCTGAAGTCGAAACAAAAATTGCCAAATCATCATCAAGTTGTACCAATGGACTTTGGCTGACGAGGTACTACTTAATCTAATTTGTTTCTCTTATCACTTCTATTCCATTCTCTAATTTTAGGCAAGAATACTATTGAATTCTGAACACTATTCAACATATTACAAGAACTATTTATTTATATAAGAAGTCACGTCTAGGGAAAATGAGTGGTTTGTGTGTATGTAGTTAGTTAACATAAAAAGATAATTTAACATAAGCAATTCAACAATTCAATAATAATATAAATATAAGTAGAGGCCTTGGGGAGTCACGTCAAGAACTGTTGCCCCCTCGTGCTGGTACGTTTGACACTACACGTTTTAAATTACTTCTAATTAAATTTTGTGCCAAACATGTTTTAGATTATAAGTTGCTTTCGTAACATGCATATATTTCAATATATGCTGATTACACCCCATTGGGAGTTCATAAGTGGGTTTGATTGCCTACTTTTTAATTCAATGATGATTATGAATAATTTTTTATTACTGACTATCTTGCAGGGCTTTAGCTTTACTTCTTAACAAAATTGAATGTTTTTTCATTGATAAAGTTGAAAAAATGGGGCTGCTCTCAATTGGTGGAAAATTGAAGAGAAATAAAAGTTGAAATTCCAAGATTACTTTATTGACCAAAAGTTGAGAGGAGGTGAGGACAGCCTAGAAGGTCGAATAGCCACAATGTAAGTGCCCACTTTATTTTTTCTGAATTTTTTGTTTTCTACTTATGCTTTATTACATTATTTTTTTTTGAAAATCTAATATGTTCGTGCATCGCAAGGGTGAGTATCTAGTAGTAAGTAATTCTTACATCCTGACATTGTACTACAGGTGCAGAATCGCATATTCGTTTAATAAATTGTTTATAAATTAATTTTTCCGAATCACTTTTAATTTCTCCTTGAAGTTAGGACATATGTATCTAATTTTTTCTTGTACCATCACCATGTAATTTCAAACAATCTTGACAATTCCTTTTACTTGGGAACTCTCGTTGTTCCCTAACTTTACAAGACATCCATTTATACAGACTTATACTAGTGAAATCTGTAAATCAGTCCTTATGAAGACTCATATGAAACGAGTAGTCTAAATCAATTTTTTTATGTTTTTATTTTTTATTTTTAGCTACAGGACAACCCCAGTCGCTACCCAATGATAGTGCACTAGATAAACCCTGGTTAATTAATCAATATATTTTTTTCTTTGTTAATTATGGATTTTTACTTCATTTTCATTTCATATTTCAAAATTACAAAACACAAAATAATAATCGGTATTATTGATATATGTGAATGGAGATTGAAAGAGAGAACCAAAATAACCATTAAATACTGAAATCAGAATAGTTTCTTTTTCATTAAAAAGGAAGTAAAAATAAATCATGACATAAACAAGAAGGTACTATTGAAATAATTCATTATAAATTGATTTATTTATACTTTTTGAGGTAAGAGTATTTCCAATGCACTCTGTGGATGGATGCGACATACCAATGAAATGGACGGACTTATAGAGAACGTGGATAAAAAGATAGAGAAGTTTGAAATTTACTCTCCAATAGTTCCATCTAAATATAAATATTTTGATTATGTGGCATTTTTTTAAATTTAAAATTAATAACTCATTCGCAAAATAATTAAAATAATCTTAAATTTTTGTTATTATAAAATATAAATGTTATTTTCTTGGAATAATATTTTTATATAACTTTATCTAGCGATAATTTTTTGTTGATAAATTATATTTATTAAAAATGCATATATAATTTTTAAAATTATTAATCTTAAAAACAATATTTATTAATATATATTCAAACTTTTTAGGTTAAAAAACAAAGTTCTCAATTTTGAAAGCAAACTCCAAGTTTTGAACTCCATTTATTTATTTATTTTATGAACTTCTAGGTTTAACGTTATTTTATTATAGTTAAAATAATTATAAAATAAAAAACAAACTCTCAATTTTGAACTCCAATATTTAACGTCTTTTATTATTGTTAAAATAATTATAAAATTAAATAAAATACTGAGTCATCAAGTCACACAGAGCATCTACATTTAGACGGAGATATTGTCTAATTTTTTTTAAGTTACGTCAACTTAACATTGTAATCCATAGCTAGAGTGCATTGGAGAAACATTTTTAACCAACTTCGTGTATTTGCTGACGTGTCACGTTTTTTCTCCCAATCTATGGAGTGCATTGGAGATGCTGTGTGGTTAAAAAATGGAGAGAGAGAAAATGTGCGTAATTAAAAAGTGGTTTGAAAAATTATGTTATTTATAAATTGTAATAATTCCGTTAATTAACGGAGTGAAATATATATTCACAAAATGTTTTTCAAATCATGACATATTTATCTAATCTATTATTTATATATATAGATTAAAAAATGACAACTTGAGACAAAAAAAAGAACAATATAAAACATTATTCAACCATGCTGTTCATGTTTAATAACAAGCACCGATCATTCTCTTACAGGCCACGTTCAAGTCTATCCCCACGAGTAATATCACGATTCCACCAATATTTTTTTATTCTCTAACCTCATAACTCGTTGCAAATCCTCAAACCCAACTTCGGAGCATGTAATTACCAACTTGTTCACTATTTCATCACTGGCCACAACATTTTGTACACTCCACCATCTACAGCTACCGTCAAGTACTAATAACTCACACACCACTACCTCATCCATCTCCAATGGATTGTAAATGTAAACAAAATTTCCAATTACAAACGTATTTAAAGAAGAAATTTCAGAACTCTTGCTCTTCAATTTCTCAATATATAGGCGTGGCATTTCGCAAATTTCTTGACACTCGAAATTTTCTCCCAAAACTTTCCAAATTTTCATTTGCTCATCGTTTTGAGAATTTTTACACAAACCCACCAAAATCAAATCGCTATTAGAAGTCCCAATATTATACTCTACAGTGGGTTGATGTCCAAGATTCAAAGTGTAGGGACCAAACCAACATTTTGATTTTGGATCGAACCAATAAGTCGTACCTGATTTTTTCTTTGTGACAAAGAGTTTTTCATTTGTGGTAGCAATTGATAAAAAATCAGAGGCTGACAAGCCTATCAAATTGGTTGGCATGTTGTCGCAAATGTTCCAAGAACGTGTCCCGATGTTGTAGATCTCAATAATTGATGGATCGCTCTCGTAGTCATATCCTCCGCCCGCAACAACAACAAAGTCTCCAACATGTGCCACGATTGGATCCTTCCGCGACCCAAATGGAGGGTACACGTGACTCCATGTGAGATTTAGAGGGTCGAACGAGAAGGACAATTTCAAAGAGGAAAAAACGTAAAGAAAATTGGAGTGGGATGATTTAAGATTTGACATACATTTGGTCGAAGGTTGGAACATTTTCATCCATACATGTGAACGAGGGTCATATGCATGCATTGAGATGGTACAAGGATCGTGAGTGTCTTGCTTGTGAAGAATGAGCCAAGGTTTAGGTCTTTTGTGGTGGCGAAGGGAGGATGCCACTGCACAACACCATGACTTACATACACGTGAGGCAGGCACCAAGTCGACGAGTGGCACGTGCGAGAGTATAATTTCTAATATATCTCCCCTAATTTCAGATCCATCTTTCTCACTTACTTGATCTTCATTTCTTCCCATTTTGATTTTGACAATTGTATGTTTGGAAATGGTATATTTCGCTTGTAGTTTTGCTTTCTTCATATAGTGGGCTGATGATGGCTTTGGTACTTTTAAAAAAAAAATAGTAATAAATTATAAAGAGCCGACAAAGGACTGAGAATCTTATTCAATAATGGAATAATAAGGCCCTCACGTTTTTCAAGTTGAATTATTGCATTAGTTGGAGAGAGATTTAATACTCTTAAAAATTAGAAACTCAAATTGTTGTGTTATTCATATTATTTTTATAAAGTTAAATATGTAATTTTAATTATACAAACAAAATAGACTACAATACTAGTTGTTAAACTTTCGTATTTAAAAACATGTTTTTTATGTTTTATAGGTAAAATATGTGGTTTAAAGGAAAGAGATAAAATATTTGTGGTTAAAAATTAGTTTGAGGAATTGAAAATTTTAAAAAACATGTTTTTCAAAACATTTACTGAACAAAGGTTATGTAAATGGAATATGTCCAAGAAGAATAAATACATAACCATAAAAGGAATAATTGTCTTTCTTTTTTTTATTGATTAGGAAACTTGTGGTAGGTCCATTTTCTTTCTTTTTTTATATTTTTATGTTAAAATACTTTCTTATTTCGTTTTCATGGAGTTGTAAAATGAACAAAGGATAAGATTGCTGGGGACAGTGAGAAGACTTTGTTTGATGGTTGTGGGAAAATTGTAATATAGTTCCTTAACTTATTTATCCTTTAGTAAGTTGGTCCTCAGCCTTTAAAAATAAGCAAATTAATCCCCTAAGTTTCTCCATGCTACACATAATTACAACCTCTCAAAGTGTACTCATATATAAAGTAGGGATGGCAATTTGAACCGTCTGAACCAAAAATCGCGGTGAATCGAACCGAATGGTAGGAAAAAAATCGAGCCGATGGGGCAATGAGGCGGGTATGGTATGAAAATTTAATGACCCGATTTCTTTTGGGGCTGAGTATGGTAATTGTTCCAGTGCCCGGCCCGGAACCGAATACCCGATTAAAAAAAATGATTTTGGGCTATATTTAAAACTTGAAAAACTCAAAATTAGAGTCTCTATTTAAAAGCCAGTTAACCCAGTCCACATGACCAAAGCTCAATCCAATCCATTAAACCTAGCATTTGAATACCTGATTCATTCATCTCCACTCCCTCAGTCAATCTCCATTTCGACAAACGGTAGTTCACCACGGGCTGTACATTTAGAAATGTTGGTGGGTGTTAGTATAGTGTTGTCAGATAATAGGTTGCTTCAAGAAAATGCGTGGGTGAATGGTGGTTTAAAGGGAACTTTGTATGTGGAAGGTTATACTAGTCGTTATGCTCTCAAATTGACTATAACATGAGAGTACTTGTTTGAGTAACTTGGTTCTCCTTTGATTGTTCAACATGCTTTATTGTCAAGTTTTCTTTGCTAGTATGTTCTTAGAAATATTTGGGTCATAGCCGAAGTTATCCTATTTTACTGTTCTTCAATGAATAGTTTGAAATCCATAGAAACTTAGGTGGCGTTCTGTTTGTATTTTTCATTTTCGAAAATGTTTTATGTTTCCTTTTTTATTTATGTTTTCAAATTTGTTGAAAACACGTTTAGTTTGTTATTTCTGAAAACTGTTTTTGAAAATGAAAAGCTGGAAAACACGTTCTGTTTGAAATTTTGCAGAATACTACTGGCTCAAACTCAGATTTCCTTTCACAATACACTGAAAACATGGTTACCTGCAATACACTAATATGAGTACTAAGAGTTTATATTAACACAGCTTGGTCATTCTGGTTCTATTAAAATCCCGAAAATGTAAGTTCTTTTAAAATCATCAGAGCCCATTTATCCAGGCATTTTTTGAAATATAACAACAATTCCCACTTAATTTTTTTTGTAATGTTAAAATTGAATTCAATAAAATTTTATTTTAGGCTTAGGTTCCAAGTTAGGATAATTCAAAAAAAAAAAAAAAAACTTTTATTTTAAGCTTAGTTCCAAGTTAGGATAATTTTTAAAAAAAATAAAAAAATCTATATTTAGGCTTAATTCCAAGTTAGGATAATTCTCCAAAAAAAAAAAAAAAAAAATCAACTTTATTTTAAGCTTAGTTTCAAGCCAGGATAATTTTTTTAAAAAATAATAATCCCAAAACTCATTTTCAGCGTTTTGAATATTTTTTGTTGAAATGCACTCAAAATGCCCAAAACGAGATTTTGGACGTTTTGCGTTTTGTGTACAAATTTTTCTTTTGTTTTTCAAAATGCGTTTTCGAAAATAGTAAAGAGAATGCGTTTTTAGTGTTTTCGAAAATAAAAACAGAAAATAACCTCAAAACAGTAAAGAGAATAGTGCCTTATACTCTTTTGTTATACTAATATTGTTATGCTCGTAATATTATTTGTTAAATTCAGATTTTGAATTTGAGAATTTAGATATTGTTTACATTCACATTTGAATTTGAGATATTGTTTGCGAAATTTGCTTAGTACTGTGGTGGTGCTTTTTTTTTTTTAATAAATTATTTTTTCAGTTGAACTTGCAAAAATTAATTTATATTTTAGTGACTATTAATTGCACCAAACTACACCGAATCGAGATATGAACCGAAACCGCACCGACCCGACTTAGGCGATTATGGGGAGGTGATGGTTCGGGCAAAAATTTGATGGTTCGATTATGGTTTTGGACGAACCAACCATGAACCGAACCGTTGCTATCACTAATATAAAGTGGTTTTAAGTTTGGTCATTTTCCTATGTAGGGCAAATGTTAACTCTTTTTTCTCCAAGATATATTCTACATGGTTCCCTTTGAACTCCAATTCTCATTCATCCTAACATCAATTTTTGAAAAATAAATATATCATTTCGATGTTCTCACGGAGGAGAATACAAATCATCTTTGACTTTTCACAAGCAAACAAGTCCCACCCAAAATTATGCTTAAAATGTCCCACTTGGACATTTTCATACGGACTAGTATGTTAAACGTGCATTGCACATAATTTTGTAGTGTTGTTGTGATGCAGGACGGAAGTAAGCGGGGAATTTCAAACGAAATCCCTAAAGATAGAACTTGGAATCCACCAAGAAGAATGAGAAAATTCTCAACAATTTTATTAATAATCTGAATGAATAAAACAATGAATTAGCCCTCTATATATATGGCCATAAAAGAAGAAACATGTTCTAAATCAACTAGAAAAACAAGAAACCTATTCTAGATTAACTAAAATAAACAAAGAAACATATTCTAAATTATCTAGGAAAACATAAAACCTAAAATAAAAAGAATTCAAGATAAACTAAAATAGAGCTAAAATAATAAAACACTATTTTTGCTGCCTAAACGATCTCCAATGTCGAAAATCCATCATATGTCACAGCAAAGCAGTGAGTCCAATTCCTCTCGTCGAACTACCCAAAATAGACATATTATGGTCTCGAAACGAAGGCCGGACGCCAAATCTGTAAATTTCTGCTACGTCCCTTTCAATCTAATTTTGGCTTGATTCTGTCCTACATCAGACCCTTCCACCTCCAAATAACTTGACCCCGAGTTATAATTTGAACTCAAAAATTTCCAAGCTATTAGCCATTGGCGATGTCTTGCTCCTTTGAATTTAAATGTTTCAAACCCGAGGATTAGCATTCCAATAAATTGTGGTTTCATGTATGAATCATCATCACTATCGGGTTGTTCCTTTAAGACATAATAGCTAACATGTTTAGCATGTAAGCAAGTCACCGAAATTGTTTCCTCGATTTTTAACTTTTCAATTTTATCCTTTACAGCACAATCTTCTACTTTTTCAATGACGTATTCTTTGATTTCATCCCCATAAATAAAATCCACATTTTTCTCTTGAACGTTCTCCCTACCACCAGCGATCACATCTCCTGTCTCATTATAAGTAACGCCCTTTTTTTCCTTAAATTCGAACCACTCAGTTGATTCTTCTTGGGTTTGGAATGGGTCAATTGAGAGGGCTTGAGTTGGATCAACAAAAATCTGAGTTTTAGCTGAAATAGCAAAATGGGCTTCATCTAAGAAAACATTTTCGCCTACGGAGATGATTTCTTATGGTTCAACTTTATTTATGCATAAATACTCTTCTTCTAAGGAAATACCTCTATCTTTATAGATATCTTCTTCTGATTCTTAGATGTTAATACGAGTATCAAGTTCCTGAAGATCGATAGTGAATTCTTGTACAACTTGATAAGAATGTTGAAAATCTTGATTTTGAATGCAAAATTGTTGTACATAGTTTAGAGGAAGAAAGCGTTTGATCATTAATTTCTTCATTCGCCTCCATGATCGCACGGAAGCCTTACCTTGGCGCCTCCTATCCATCTGTAATTTTTCCCACCAAACAGCAGCGCCACCCCTCAATTTATACGACACCAGTTTCACTTGCCTCTCTTTAGCGACCTCAGTAAATTCAAAGAACCTCTCGACTTCAGAAAGCCAATCCAAAAATTCCTTAATCTGTAATTTCCCATGGAACAATGGGATGTCTGCGCGAATTCTGTAATCCGATTGATTTCGGATCTGCTGATGGTTTATCGGATGTTCTGCAAAATCATCCTCATAATCTTTGTCACTGAAAGTCTCGAACTGCAAGGGCCTCGCCACCCTAGGTGGACATCCGCCCCCATGACTCCCAAGGGCAACTCCCTCGACTCCATCTCGGTTGGCAGGGGTAGGGCCGTTAACAACGGGTGCGTTGGGGTTAGGGAGAAGCACCAACAGTTGTTGTAGCATGCCCTCCACTCTCTCCAGCGTTTGCCGCCGCTCGTCAATTGCTACCCATATATCCGCATCACCTTCCCTGCGACCAGCGTCGCGAGGGACTCTTCCGGCTTCGTTGTTGGCCATTGAACAAGGCAAATCCTCACTCTGATACCACTTGATGCAGGATGGAAGCAAGCGGGGAATTTCAAACGAAATCTCTAAAGATAGAACTTGGAATCCACCAAGAAGAATGAAAAAATTCTCAATAATTTTATTAATAATCTGAATAAATAAAACAATGAATTAACCCTCTATATATAGGGACATAAAAGAAGAAACATGTTCTAAATCAATTAGAAAATCAAGAAACCTATTCTAGATTAACTAAAATAAATAAGGAAACATATTCTAAATTATCTAGGAAAACATAAAACCTAAAATAAAAAGAATTCAAGATAAACTAAAATAGAAGTAAAATAATAAAACACTATTTTTGCTGCCTAAACGATCTCCAATGTCGAAAATCCATCATATAGCACAGCAAAGCAGTGAGTCCAATTTCTCTTGTCAAACTACCCAAAATAAACATATTATGGTCTCAAAACGGAGGTCGGACGCCAAATTTGTAAATTTCTGCTACGTCCCTTTCAGACTAATTTTGGCTCGATTCTGTCCTACATCATGTTGTAATATTTTTATTCAAATTTTTAAATAATACAGTTGATCAAAATTTATAAATAATATATAATAGTCTAATGCTTGGAAATAATGTGAAATACATCGGTAGTTATATTAATTCATCACATTCTTGAGAGAATAAACATAATATTTTCTACAAAATTTATTTGAATTTTGGTTTATAGTATGCAGAATAGGTGGTTTATGACAATTATTTGATTTAATATAAATTCAATTTAATGTATAATATTAATGAATTAATATTGATAAAAAAGAACTAAATACATTATAGTTTCATTTATACTGATTTAATATTAATAAAAATGATAAAATATATGGTCATTTATTTTGTGACTTTTCGGGTTCTACAAGTTTTAATTTTATAACATAAGAATACTTCTAATTGCTAAGAGTTGATTTTTAATACTTACATCAATCAATTTTATAACAAAAAGGGAAGGATATTATCGGCCACAGAAAAATAAATATAAGGATAAAAGTGTCAATACAAAGTTTCTCCATCACTCTCTTTTTTAATGTATTGTAGATGTAGATTGTAGATATAGATGAAGATAAATGTAGATTATACAATGATATGGACACGATTATGTGATTATGAATAGGGGTGGTTTTGACTACTATTATGAATTTCGGTGGTGATTCTTGGAGATAGAATGTAGGACACTGATTTTTTTAAGAAGAGTTTGGGTGATTGTATTTTGTTCCATTTCAAATGGAGGATGAGATTTGTAATTACATATGTTCAAGCAGGTGTACAACTGTATTAAGGTAAGAACTATTTTCCCCATGTCATCCAAGTCTTCATCACATTGATCAACAACTATATTTTCGTGGTTGCATTTTTCCTGGGATCTCAACCGATCTAGGTCAGCATCGATATAAGTAAGCTTGGAGTAGTCGATCACACAAGCATTATTAGACCCCCTACTCCCAAGTAATAGTCCATCATTTATAAGTATAACAAATGTCATCTCTCTAGCGGACACACTCAACAACCAATAAGGTAATGTCTAATAGGTGTAGGAGGAGGCTGAAAATGAATTCAAAACACAAGGGTGAAAATGAATTCAAAACTAAAAATTGAAAACTGAAATGTAAGGGAAGTTCAAAAACTTACAAAAAAGGTTGCAGCCCTGGTCATTTTATGTCAAGAGCAGCAGACAAGTGTTTTCCTTTCTTCAAGGTACTTAGAGGGAACAAAGAATTCAAGTGGAGTGAAAATTGTGAAGTTGTATTCAGACTGTTGAAAGAATACTGGTCAAGTCAAATCTTGGGATAATCTTCTAGTATATATGGCCGTCGCAGAACATACAGTCAGCGCCATACTCATAAAAGAAGAAGGAAGAGCACAAAAACCGATCTATTAAGATAGCAAGATGTTACTTGACACCAAAACAAGGTAAAATTTGGCTGAGCAATTGTCACTTGCCCTTGTCACGATGGCTAGAAAATTGAGGCCTTACTTTCAAGCTCAAGCCATAACCGTCCTAACAAATTAACCTCTGAAGCGGATCTTGCAAAAGCCTAACGTCTCGGGATGCTTCATCAAAGGGGCCATTGAACTTGGGGAGTTCGACATTAAATTCAAACTACGACCAGCAACTAAATCACGGATCTTTGCAAACGTCATGGCCGAGCTCATGCTAAGAGTTCGGGGATAGTAAGTAATGATAATAGAAAGTAAGATAGCTGGGAAAATTGGGTATCCAATGCAATAGGCTCGAGGGGCCGGTATCATACTACAAAAGGGTGATGACACAATAGAAATCTAGTGCGCGGTAAGGTTCAATTTTTCGAGGACTAAAGATGACGCAGAGTATGAAGCTATCATCTTAAGGCTGCATACGACACAATTCATTCAGGGGTTGAGCATGTCAAAGTACCGAGCGACTCACTGTTGGTAGTTGGGCAGATAGATAGGTCATTCGAGACAAAAGGCGAAAAAATGTTATGTTACCGAATGTTTTTTTTTTTTTTAACTTAAAGAGTATATTCAAATAATGTAAAATATAATCCCAAGATCGGCCAAATACAAGGCTGATGCTCTATAGACTTACATTTGCAAACATCGACGGTTTAGAAAGGATAGTATTTGTTCGTACACTCTATGAGTCAAGCATACACCCTTTGCCGATGTCATGAACATCACAGAGCATGAGCCCTGCTGGATGGATCCAATTGTTAAATACTTTAGATCAAGAAACATTCCAACAGATAAGACCACAGCAAGAGGAATCAAAGCAAAAGCCTCAAGGTATACCATATTGCAGGGTACGCTATTTTGGCGCAGGTTCACGCTCCATTACCTTCGCCGCTTGACCCAAAAGAAGCTAAACTACCTATGACAGAAAGTCATGAAGGAATTTGTGAAGGCCATAAAGGGGCAAGGACACTAGTTACTAAATTAATAAGGTATAGCTACTACTAGCCAAACATGAGGAAAGATACAATAAATTACATGAAATCATGCGATAAGTGCCAGATATTCGCAGCTAGACTGCACCAGCCAGCCAAAGAGCTTTCTTTAATTTATTGACCTTATTCCTTCAAACAATGGGAGATTGAAATTCTAGGGGCCTTTCCTATTATACGACATCAAGTAAAGTTTCTTGCAATTGCAGTAAAATACTTCACCAAGTGGGTAGAGGCAAAGCCCCTAAGCATTCAATTTTAATTACGTTATTGGTAAGGCTTGCATGTTGATTCTTTATTTTCTATTGAGTAGGGCCTGCGTGCCTATTATTTACTTTCAGTAAGAGTTTATTGAATGGGTACTCTTTTTCCTTACCTAGATTTTTTCCCATTTGGGTGTTTCCTAGGTAAGGTTTTAAAGAGACCGGGCTAAATTCCTTAAGTGGGATGACCTCCTCTTCGCTAAATCCCTTAAGAGAGTTGGCATCCTTCTGGTTGAATTCCTTAAGTGAGATGGCTTCATATAGGCTAAATCCCTTAAGCGGAATTGACTCTACTTGGCTAAATCCCTTAAGTGGGATGGCCTCATTTAGGCTGAATTCCTTGAGTGGGATGACCTCCTCTGGGCTAAATTCCTTAAGTGGGATTAAAAGTGTCAATCCGGGTGGTCCGGGCCATGTCGGCCTGCATATATGAGTCCGATAACGGCCTGTGTAGAAAAAAGCCCGTCTGCTGCGGGTTTACGGGTCGGTCTGGGTTGGCCCACAAATTTTGAACTACAACCCAGGTCCACCAGTTGGCCCATCCAGGTCGAGCTCATACAGGTTGCGGTTCGTTCTGGTTTGACACATGAATAAAAACATAAAATATTTCATATTAATAGCAACTCTTTTGTTAAATTGCTAAATACGAAATGGGAAAATGATAAATTCATATTTATAAAAAAAGAAGTTTACATAGAATTTTAATTTATATATTATGTTACATGAATTACTTCTAACTTTACAAAGTTAAATACAGCGTAAATAAATATCAACTCAATTGCATTTCTAATTACTACTGTCAAATATTTATAGTTTAAATACATTCCAACTAGGTTGACATTTACTTTACTATAATCTAGCCCTTGTTTAGTGGTATTTAAAATCAAAATTTTAGTAGATTTTGATAAAAGTTGATGAGATGTGTGGTCGAAAAGTTGTGGATCCCATGAAATATGTGGTTATGATTGATTGTCGATTTTAACTTAAATTGAAAATCTAGATTTTAATTATTACCAAATAGGAGAATATAGTTTATGTACATCTCAACTAAGTTGACATATACTTAACTATAATTTAGTTGTTCAAATTTAAATTTTAAATTTTTTTAATTATTTTTTTATTATTTCACTGGTCAATGGGTTAACCGCGGCTCGTGAAAGTTTGACTCGTGAAGCCCGCGGTTCACACCATCTTGACCCATGAACCTCCCATTCGGGTCACTGGTTGACCCGCGGTTCTGGATCAATTTCGATTGACCCGCCCGTCCTGACACCTCTAAGCGAGATGGCCTTATCTTGGCTAAATCCCCTAAACAAGATGACCTCATCTTGATTAAATCCCTTAAGTGGAATGACCACCTCTTAGCTAAATCCCTTAAGCGGGATGGTAAAAAAAAAATAGGAAATTATCTCTTTCTAAGAGATTAAGTTGAATAGAAAAATATTCGAAGCATTTTTATTTATTTATTTATTTATTTATTTGCTTTAACCTATAGCCTTAAGCGGGATGGCCTCCTTTAGGCTAAATCCCTTAAGTAGGATGTCCTCTTCTTGGCTAAATCCCTTAAGTGAAATGACCTCATCTTGGCTAAACCTCTCATGCAATATGACCTCACCTTGGCTAATTCCCTTAAGCAGGATGACTACCTCATAGCTAAATCCCTTAAGTAGGATGACCTTACTTGGAAAATAAAATAGGTCATCCCAAAGGACGACCTTATCATACTACTACTTTAAAATATTAAGTAAAAGGCACGACCTTAACATATTATCGCTCTAGAATACAAATTAAGAGGTTAGACATTTCTTTGTAAAAATATCTGAGTGGTCACCCAAAGGCACAACCTTAGCATATTATCGCTTTAAAATACAAAATAAGAGGTTGAACCTTTCTTCGTAAAAATATATGAAAAGATTGCCTGAAGGAACAACCTTAACATATTATTGCTTTAAAATACAAAGTAAAAGACTAGACATTTCTTTGTAAAAATAAATGAAAAGGTAGCCTAAAGGCATGACCTTAATATATTATCGCTTTAGAATACAAAGTAAATGGCTAGACATTTCTTTGTAAAAACAAATGCAAAAGGTCACCCAAAGACACGACCTTAACGTATTATTGCTTTAAAATACAAAGTAAAAAGACTTGGCCTTTCTCTGTTAAAAAAGTTTAAAAAGGTCGCCCAAAGGTACTATCTTAACATAATTTGCTTTAAAATACAAAATAAAAAGTTCCTTTTTGGTAAAAATAGTTAAAAAGGTCGCCAAAAGGCATGGCCTAACATATTATTGCTTTAAAATACAAAATGAAAGACTAGACCTTCCTTTGTAAATTGATTTAAAAAGGTTGCCCAGAGCAGGACCTTGACGTGTTGTTATTTTAAAGAAAAATAAAGAAAAAGACTAGACCTTTTACTGGTAGATTAAATTAAAAAGATCGTTCTAAGGCACGATCATAAGGAATTATTTCTTTAAATCACGACGTTAATAAAGATCGATTCTTAACCCGTACTTGCTAAACTTAAATAGAAGTATAATATTAAAAAAAAAAAAAAACAAAAACAAAAAACAAAACTTCGTTAAAAGAAAAATGAAATTATTTACATGTAATCATCAGGGAAACCCGATACAAAATAAAAAAAAATACAAAACATTCCCTGGGACACGCCCTGAGTTATGACAAAAAAAAAAAAAGCGAAGCCGGCACCTATATATGAGGCTCTGGAGAGTTGGCTTCGTCAGCCTTGTCCTTCGTCTCGACCCCCTTCTCCGTTGCCTATAAATGAGTCAGATCCATGTCATCCGTCCCTTCCAAAAAGTGAGCCAAGGGGTTGGTTTCAAGGTTGGGAGCATGAAGCCTGCACCGTGCTCGTGCTTGTTTTATTGCCTATGAGTAGGTTTCCAGGGCATAGGTGTCAAGTGCGAGCATATACTCCTCCGAGATCTTAAAATCTTCAACTAAAGCTAATCGTAGCTGCCCTTCATTTTCCTTGGCCAGAATAAGCTTATAGATCACTTTCGCAACCTCCCTTCTAAGAGGGTCGTGTCTTAGGTCATCTTGTGGAGATCAGCCTCGAGTTGCCTAACCTTCTCCTCGATTGCATTTGCCCTTGTAGCCTTATATTGGACATAATGTACCAGTTGGGTGGCTTTTTTCTATGTTTGAGGGCTTGAAGAACCAAGCCATGTCCAATGCTCAACTTTGCACAGAGGTCGGGCAAAAAAGTTAGTTCCTTTTCAAAAATTAAGAAATTCCACTAAGGAAATTGATCGGGAAACATACTCAAAGTCGGCAGTTATGAAGTGTTCAACTCCTTACTCTAGCCTAACCCGAGCCTTGTATTTTTCAACAAGGTCAAGGTGAAGAACCTTCTTTATCTTCCACCGAAAATCTACAGATAAGGCCTATCACCATGATCATCGACTCTTGAATGTTCTCTTGTCTTTGCGGTGGCACTCAAGCCACGGGTTGGCGAGCTTGTTGGCATTCCCTCTAACCTCGAGAAGTCTCTCTAGGCCCGAAGAGCTGACACATGCTCTCTTGATAGCTTTCCTTCTTCATCTTGCTCACCGACTCTCAGGCCTTAGCCTTGACAGCTAACTTCAGAGCCTCCAATTGAAAGCCATCCTTGAAAAAGGAGCAAGGGAAAAAGTTTTAGAACATAAAAGAAAGAAAGATTAGAAAATAATTACCAAGTTATGCTAAGTGAGGAGATCGACTCCTACCCCGCTAAAGGTCGAGACCGGTCATCTCCAAGATATCATCAACCACCATATCTGAAACCAACTCGGCCAAAAGGCCGAAGTCACATATCCTAATAGCATTAGCCATAAGGTAGGCCATCTCTAGGACTCACATAAAAAACATTTCTTTCTAATACTTGATGGAGGACGGGACCTAGGGTGCTCTAAATCCATCCTTCCCACTCAAGTAAACAAAACTGTTACAACAAGTTAAATATTTTAACTGAAGTATGCACTTACACAGATCGACCGTTAGCTCACCCCTAGACACCTACAAAAAATAAAGAAATAGACTAACAATCTCCATCTATTGGGTTCTAGCTGGCACTTGACAATTCCAGTTGTCAATAAAAAAGTTGTACAAAGGGAATCTAATCTAAGCCAAGCCACGAAAGCATCTTGATAAACTACCACATCGCCCTCTTGGTAGAGGTCGTCAGAGCTCGAGACCCTAGCTGTATATCTATTGGCTAGCACAAGCCTCATCATGTTTACATCTACAGAATGACCCTTCATTCTATTCATAATAGACAGGAGATCGAGGTCGAACCATTTTGGTCTCCTAGCAACTCTGTTGGTTTCTTTTACGTCCCCCTCGCTATCAAATCCCTTATCCCAGGCATCAAGTGAAGGTTGGTAAAAACCTATGGGCTTGATGTCTGTAGTTTCGTCCAAGTTTTCTACTAACTTATGATCGTCCGTTTCCACGACCCTAATCATGTTGGATGAAATAAATTAAATATAAGTGGTCGAGAAAGAGGCCGAGCTTACCTAGTGCTAGTGGAAGGTCATTTTGATGAAGACAGCTAGGTTGTGGTAATGCTCAATTTCTACAAGTAAAGAGAATGAGAAGAAGAGGACCACGTGTTTATAGAATTGTTTTGGCGGGAAAGAGGCCAAATCTTTGCTCTTCATTCCTGCCACGCGTCCACCATCCAGCTCGCGATTTTTCATCTCTCCATAGTAATAAATTGTAATATTTAATACTGAGATGCATATAGATACCAAAAGTCTGATCTTTGACGCATGGGGTCTAATGATCGACCTAGTGTTACAGCTGCCATTGCTGTAACACTAAGTTTTCAAACCAAACTTCCTTAGGATATCAAGAGCATACCTTTTTTGAGAAAAGCTAAGGTTGCATTTAATCATTCAATCATCTTTTATATCAGGGTTATGTAGCTTCCTGTTAGTATAATATCATCAACATATACTAACAAGTAGATTGCATGACTTTGTGAAGTCTGATAGAAGACTGAGCTATCAGCTTTGGACAGCATAAAATCCCATTCCAGTAGAGTTCCTTTTAGTGTATCATGCCAGGGTCTTGGCCTTTTGTTGGGAACCCGGGTTGCTCTACTCACAAAAATTGATTTCTTGTGAATAGATCATCTCGTTACAGAATTTTCTGTTCTATGTATTTAACTTGGAATAAATAATTTTGTGCACATAAAAATGAAAGAGATATTATCCTTGTAGTGTGCTTTACAATAATCTCTTTTCCACTGCTTCTTAATTCCACCAAAGCTTCACCCTCAAGCTTTCCCAGATGTTCTCTAATGGAAGCTATGCAGGTGTGTGGTCACCTTTCTCATGATCAAGGTTACACTAGGATTAGGGTTTCTTTGTAAAGAGAAAACATACACTACACACTTTAGTATGTGCCTCGCCACTTTGCCAACTAGGTTTAGAAAAATAGTCTTAGGAGACTATTTATAACCTCTTTACACTCCAAAACCCTACCAACCCTAGTACCATAACCCAGGGCTATTTCTGCACAGCCCAATACATGTAATAAGCCCGTAAAGCCTATTATACTAAAGCCACTGAGAGAACCTGATCGAACCCAATTAAACTAAGCTCCAATAAATTAATTATGACACAGTCAACTCTTGATCAGTCAAAATTAATTTATTAATCACGATCTATTCCACTAAAAGAACGAGATTGCACTCTTTATAAAATTGAAATTACTAAAACAATTAATCAATAATTATATCCTCTGACTCATCGTTTTTACATGTTACCCCCATCGATCAACTCGAGTATTCGAAGCAAGTTAAAATGACCAAAATGCCCTTCTCTGAATATTCACAAACTCTCAACTCTCATCTTCTATCTGACGGTTCGATGTGATCACATCAGGTCATAAAATTCATCAGCCACTGTCGAATTACTAAGCTCAGATTCAACTGTCCACTAGAAGAACCAGTGAGATTATGATCATACCTAAAAGGTGACAGATTCCATAATACGCATATATGTTCCTCATTAGCTCACTTTAATTCTCAAAGTACCGAGATATTGATCAGCAATTTGATCTCACCCATTGATACCTCAAAGAACTTCAAGTTAGTTACCGAAGTCCATTATCCAATTAGGATTAAGGTCCCACATACGATAGTCAAGTGAAATTAAATTTGTATGGTCAATGTCACAAATTAATTTCACGTGGTCCCGTCCAATACGTTCCAAATGTACTCTCAATTTTATTACCAAAGTCAAAGATAAACTTTAATAAAACCGAGACGATCTTTTCAAAATAAATTGTCCATACTTATTTACTGATCGTGAACGTTAATTTTAAATCGAATTACAAATTGATTCTTTCTGTGTTTAACAACTTAAACACTCAATCTGTAATATCAAATCGATCCATGGACAAACACAACATCATATTAATACAATCAATTAATATTTTATTTCAAATGTCGTGAATTATACTCTATTGGCATATATAATTCCAACACCTTTTAAGTCCATATGGGGCTTTGTTGAGCTTACATACAAAAAATGGTCTAGCTTGATCTATAAAACCTTGAGGCTGCTCCATATAAACTGTTTCCTCTAGATTTTTATTAAGAAACTCATTGTTAATATCTATTTGTCTGATCTCCTAGCCTTTTGAAACAACAAGTATAAGGATAATTTTTAGTGTAGGTGCCTTGGCTACAGGACTACAAGTATAAGGATAGTCATTTCCAAACATTTGTAAGAACCCTTTTGCCCCCAACCTAGCTTTATACCTCTGTATTCATCCATTTGTGTCAAATTTCAATTTATAAACCCATTTGCATCAAATTACTTTCATTTTAGGTTCAGAAGGAATTAGAACCCAAGTTTGATTCTTTGTCAGAGCATCATATTCTTCCTTCATAGCATTGTACCATTTTTATTTTTCAAAGCTTCATTAACACAAGTAGGTTCCGTCTTATCTAAGGAGTCTGACATAGAAACATCATAGATTTTTGGCTTAAAAACTCCTGCCTTTGGTCTGGTTACCATAGGATGCCCACAGATATCTGTATTGTGTCCAACTTTTGGAGTATCAGTTTCACTTTGTCTGACTTCTTGTTCTGGTAGAGGCTCTCTCTCCACTCTTTCATCATTTTGTCTCATTTTTAGGAAGATTCCTATACATTTCATCACCATTTTCAGTATCATTTTCAACAGAGAGTCTCTATGTAGGTTCATCTCTAGAGTGCATTTTATCAACCGAATATGGGATTGTTCTATTGGAGTTGAGTTCAAAATGTAGATGATGTAGACTCAAAGGTAATGGATCAGATTGATGTATTTTGTTGAGGAAACCAGTTTTGAATGGAAATAAATTTTCGTCAAAGACTACATGTCTGGAAGTATAGATTCTGCCATTAGAGTTCAAGCATTTGAAACCTTTGTGAGATAAACTAGGTCCTAGGTAGACACATTTTTTACTGTGGAATTCAAATGTGTTTTTGGTATGGTCTCAAGCAAGGGTATGTACATCCAAAAACTCTCAGGGTGTGATAGTCTACACTGTATTTGAAAAGGAGTTCATAAGTGTTTTATGTTGAAGGAGAAAACTGGGTAGTCTATTTATAAGCAAGGTTGTAGTTAGAAAAGCTTTCCACCAATAATATAAAGGCATGTTTGCTTGAGCCAATAAGTTTAGCCTGGTTTCTGTTATGTGTCTATGCTTTCTTTCTGCCCTTCCATTTTGGGCTAATGTATAAGGAAAAGAATACCTTAACTTTATAACTAACTCGAGGGCTAGTTTTATAGGCTTTTATACTCTCCTTCCATAACTGATTGAAGAGTCTTAATCTTCCTTTCAAACCGATTTCCAACAATATTTTTAAATTGTGTAAAATAATATGAAACTTTAGATTTATGCTTCAAAGGGTAGATCCATGTATACCTAGTATAGTAATCTACAAAAATTACATAATACTTGAAGCCTGAGGTAGAATTAATAGGAGCTGGTTCCCATACGTCTGTGAGGATAAAATCAAGTGGCATTTGTGCACAAGAGGATGATAGTTTAAAAGGTAAAGCATGCAATTTGCCAAATTGACAGGCTTCACAAAAGGAAAGTTTTGTATTATTGATTGAATCGAGTTCATTACATGAATTAAAGATCTGATGTAGCACAGAAACAAGAGGATGTCCCAACCTTCTGTGCCAGATTTCTATTTTAAATCCTAGGACTTTTTCTCTGGTTGAAATGGTTGGTTTATTCATACTGGTGTTGAGAGTATATTTGGACTGATGTTGGTTGACTGAACTTAAGTTCATGGACCTTGAGTTGTAAGTAGATAGATTCAGCTGATATAATCCATCTTTAAGATTCCACTGCACTAGAGCCTTCTTTGTTGGTAGATCCTTTGCAACACAACCATTAGGGAAAAAATCAACTAAGACATTGTTATCAAGAGTTAGCTTGGACACACTTATAAGATTTTTCTTAATTTTAGGAACATGCAGCAGTTTTTTAAAAACTAATGTTTTATCATATTCAAAACCAAATGTTTTAGAAACAATATGAGATATCTATAGAGGAGTACCATTAACTACAACCATTTTCTTTTTACCTCCATACTCTGTTGCATCTGCAATATGCCCTTTATCAGTAGTGACATGATGGCTGGCTCTGGAATTTGCACAACAGTCTTGATCTTCCACCAAACTTGGCCTTGTAATGTAGGCTGGGGGAAGAGAAGTATTCCGTGAGTTTGCATTCTGATCACCAGGTCTTATCCCCATAAATTTTTCATCATATCTGTTAAAGCACCACACAGCACTGTGATTACTCATTCCACAGATTTGGCTAGAATTTCTTGCTTCATTAAGTCTTCCAATCATTCCTCTTCCTCTTGTTCTTCCCATGAAACTTGTACGTCTTCCTCCTCAATCTCCTCTTCCACCATAGAGGTTTGAGTTATGTGAGTTTCCTTGAGTCGAATTTATTTGAGACAAAATTATTTATGATTTGACTGAGATATTCCAACCTGCTTTCAAAGGTCGTAAGTATAGAAGATAACTCATGTCATGTGATCTGTTCTTTGCTATTTATTTGCTCCACAATAGGGGTATACTCCTCATCGAGGCCTGCTAGCACTTAAGTTATCAATCAACATGTTCTATCTTCTTTCCTACTATCTCCAATTTATCAGTAAGCTGTTTGGTAGTGCTGAGGTATTGACCCATGGACATAGACCCTTTTCAGATTCTCTACATATCTGATGTGAGAAAGGGCACCCTAAACCTGTTTAGAATCTCATAGTTTTCATTTATAGCTTTCCATAGCTCACTTAAGTTATTGCAACACATGACATGCTTAACAATCTATGGTGTCATCGAGGAATATAACCATCCCTTCAACAATTGATCAATAGACACCCATCTAGCATATTCAGGATTAGGGATCATCTCTATTATTGCTCCTATTTCGATTGTAGCTTGACTACTAATTTGTTTAGGGGCCACTACTATTTATAGCCACTTCATATACATACAAAATATATAAATAGACTTCTATTCCTTATCCCTTCTCTCTCGTTTCCGTTTCTTCAAAAATATTCCTGACAGAATCCTTGAATAATGGATGTGCATTTCATGCTGTAAATATGTGTCGTTGAAGATGGTGACACAACAGAAGATGTATTCATTTTGCTTCAATTCAGGTATCACGTTTCTTTAGTAGTTGCTCTTTATTTCTTTCACGTTTCTATAATAGTATTGCACTTTTATTCCTTCATCCCCAGTTTTTCTGATTATTGCAAAATCAGTCTCCTCTTCGATTTTAACAAAAAAACGCTTTGATTTTGGATCAAACCAATAAGTTGTACCTAATATTTTCTTTGTGACAAAGAGTTTTATTTTTGGTGGCAATTGATAAAAAAATAAATTAGAGGCTGACAAATCTATCAAATTCCTTGGCATGTTGTCACAAAAGTTCCATGAACATCTCCCAATGTTGTAGATCTCAACATTTGATGGGTCACTCTCGTAGTCATATCCCCTGCCTACAACAACAACAACAACAAAGTCTCCAACGTGTGTCACGATTGGATCCTTCCGCGACCCAAATGGAGGTTACACGTGACTCCATGTGAGATTTAGATGGTCAAACGAGAAGGACAATTTCAAAGAGGAAAACACGTAAAAAAAATTGGAGTGGGTCTATTTAAAATAAAAAAGTTGACCCGCAACCTTGACAACCCCCATTGCCCCGCCCCTAGAGCCTTGTCGATGAAGTAAATCGCGAGACGTGCCTCAGTTAGCGAGGGTCTAAAGCTTTCCAACTGGTTTTCACCATATGGAGGTCAAATTCAAAGCATTTGCTAAGATTCGAACCCCCCCCCCCACCATGTGGCTATCAGCAACGCAGACTTTAGGTCACTTCAACCTTTGCCAACTGAGCTATGCCCTAAGGGGCTGGAGTGGGTTGATTTAAGATTTGACATACATTTGTTCGAAGTTGGGACATTTTCATCCATATATGTGAACGAGGGTCATATGCATGCATGGAGATGGTACGAAGGTCATAAGTGGCTTGCTTGTGAAGAATAAGTCAATGTTTAGGTCTTTTGTGGTGGCTGATAAGTATATTTTATACACTGATAGGATTTTATATGTTCATTTGAGAATATTTGCTACTCATTTATTTCTTATTTGTTTATATTTCAGAAAAATAACCCAAAGATGAAGAAATGATGCAAATGAAGCAAACACTGAAGAATTGGATGATTATTGGAGCTAAATTGTAGACATGAAGAAGTGCAAAGAGCCAATTAGGAAGAACAAGGAAGAAATGAGAAGAAATAAAAAGTATAGGAATCCAATTGTTACAATTGGAAGTTGGAGGACTTGGAAGCAAATAAAGAATGAGGACCAACTTAAACAAGAACGAAAGGTGGAAATTGCATTCTATCAGGTGAACTGCGCAGCCACGAGCTTCATAGTTGTGCGGCCGCACGAAGACATTGAAATTAACAGAACCGAAAATCAACAAACTGTGCGGCCATGAAACTTTAAACTACGCGCCCGCGCACCTTTCCAGCTAGGCCGACTGTGGGCTTTTTCCGCGAATTTCAACAGGGTTCTTCTTGGTTCTATTGGTTTTCTTCTCCAACTATAAATACAACTTTTCATGCATGATCTCACAGCTTCTAAAAATCATAATATCACGTTCTTAACATTAAATTCTTGGGAGGGAATTGAAGGCAAAGGCTTGGAAATTGAAAATTATCAACGGGGAGGGAAATACTTGGTGCAAGATTTCTTTTTCTTTGTTAATTTAATAAACTCAACATGCATAGTAATTATATTACTGCGTTTTTATTTCTTTACTAATGAACAACTAATTTTATAGTTAGGATATTCGATGTAGCTTAATTTTACGTTTTTAATTCTATAATTCTAGTTTTGTGCTTTCGTTGCATGTGTTGATTTTGTTTTGTGTTTAATGCATGAATTAATTCACGAATAATTCATGATATCATGGGTGTTTTTATAATTAGAGAGGTGAGCTAACAACCTAGATCTAGGAATAAAATCTGATAATTGGATAAAAGATAGAGATATACTTTTATTATTAATGTAATCGCTACATGAATTCTTGTATTCCATGCACCTAATTATTATGACCTGCTGCCTAGAAACATGGTTGACTAATTAGGTAGAGTTGATTAATACTCGATAAAGGAATTTCATATGCATAAGTGAATTCGATCGAGCACATAAATAGGAATAAAACTAAATAGTGGAATTAAAATTATTGACTAATGTGGAATCGGATGTCCCAATACTTACAAAAATCAATTTAGAAACTATACATGAGTAGTCTTTTCTTTTATTTAGTTTAATTTTTTATTTTAGTTTAGATAATTCATCACTATTCGACCGTTCAAATAAAGCGAGAACTAACACAATTTCGGTACTTAATTACTATCTCTATGGGAGTAACTCGAACTCAAAAAATTCACTTTATTACTTGGATGTGACACGTACACTTTCGATTAGCACATATCAAGTTTTTGGCGCCGTTACGGGGATTTTTAATTAATATCGATACTAATTAGTTCTTGCTTTAGTTTGAGTTTTTTTCTTTATTTTTTTTTCTTATTTTTTTGTTTTGGGAACATATATAAAGATGTGAATTGTTTCCTTTGAAGGGATTGAACGGATTTGCAGACAATTAGAGGCATCATAGCAAGATGTTAGCAAATAGTTATCATTGATACTCTAATCGAACAACAACTAAAACTCCTCTGATCTGTGACTTTTGTATTGGAAATCATATTGTACATGATTGTCCTGCTGTACCTCAGGAGGGTGTGTGGGAGACTGATTTTTTGGGGAATTATTATCTAGTATAGCAGATTTTTCCACCTACTTCAAGCTGTAATTAAAGGTTTTGAAAAAAAAAAGATTTGATAATACAAGAATTGCAAAATCAACAAGCTGAAATGGATAAAATCAAGAAATTGATGGGGCAATTGATAGTAAGCATATTAGAGAGACAACCACTGCAGTTGCCAGAAATCCAGGTGAAAAGATCAGAAAAGTCAGGAAGATTGGTTGAAACAACTAAAGAAAAAAGAGCAACTTAAAACAGTGGATCAACCAGAAGAAAATAGCTGCCATGAAGAGGTTATTGTCCAAATATCAAAAATTCAAATTCCTGACATCAAGTTCGAGGAAACATTAATTAAAAAGGAAGATCAATTGGAGAAAGAGGAATTGATCATAGAAGAGCAGATAAACAAAGAGACACATAAGGGTGTCGACTTTACAATGCAATCATCTAACTTCAATAACTGGGAAAAATTTGATTCATCATTTGCACTAAAGAGATGATTGAAGTTTACTTATTGAAGTTTGAATCAAGTGGAGATGTCAACATATATGACATGGGAAAGGTAAAATTTTGGAGTATAAATGCAATTTGGAGCAACTTCAACCGATACAAACAAAGAAGATTATCAAAACCTTATTTAGAGTCCCTTGATCGAGCACGGTAAAAAGTCGGGCTTGAGACTATAAACGGAGCGCTTATTGGAAGGCAACCCAATTTTCTATCACTTTTATTTATTTTAATTTCGTTATTGCTTTAAGTTTTGTTTTAGGATTTATTTTCATTTTTAGTTTAATTTTGGCATGTGTGAGTTATCAAATTATCACGACACTCTTTGCATCACATTTTGTAGTTGATAAGTACATGTTCCTTGATAGAGTTTTTAGCATCATAATCATCATTGAAATCTGGCCTAAAACTTGCATTCTAAGTTAGATGCATTTTGAGCTTTCACTATAGCATTATGGCACTTCAATTCCATTGAGAATTTGATCCTACTTGCATGCTTGAATGATAAGTGTTAAATCATAAACACAAGCATGACACGTAGTTCAAGAAATCATCATCAAAGTATAGGTGCGTAAATGTATGAATAACAAGGTGTTTGGGGGTTGAAAATTTGAGTTGAAATTCAAAATTGCATGAAATTAGTGTTCAATCGAGTAACTGTGCGACCAATTCCTTGAGATGTTGTGGCTACGCGCATGCCATAAAATTCAATAGATGCTACAGGTTTGCACTGCACAGCCACCGGAACTTAAACTGCACAGCCACGCGGTTACCTGTAGCAAAAATTCGGCAGATTTTGAATAAAGCCAAGCACTTTTCAAATTTCATAATGTCACTCTTGTTTTCTTTCCCTAAATTCACCTTAACCATCATGACATCTAATTTGAATACATTCACATGGATTTGAGCATCATAAGAGCTTGCATAACATCACAATCTTCCCATAAGGTATGATTCTCTTCACTTCTTTGGAAAATTGCAATTTTTAATGGCTTTCTTGCTTTTATGAGACTTTGATGTTATGAGTATTTCAATTGTTGATTAGGCTAGGATTTGATGATGAATTGCATGTGTTTCTAGGTAAAAGTTTTTTTGGGCAAATCCAAGTTCTCAACTCTATGATTTCTATTGACTTTAATTCATGCACACCAAGTGTTCAATAAAATGCCACAATGGTGTTTTCTTCGAGTTTTTGCAAATATTTTTGAATGAGTACCTTTAATACATGTTATACGTCATATATGTGCATTCGTTCATGTCTTACACTAGTGTATAAAACTCGACATTGACATATTAGGCATAGTTAGGCACTCACTTCAGTGCCACTACAGGTCATTGCACTAATTTTCAGCTTCAGGTTCCTACTTTGCCGCATGTTTTTACGACCATATTGAACTTCAAATGATCTAAATTTTTGATATGTTATAGAACGTGTTATGCACTTTCATGTGTCCGAAGATGGCTAGGGAAAATTTCGATTTTTCATGGTGATGTCAGGGTCTGAATATAGGTGGTCAACCATGTTTAAAAATTCAGATTTATGCTCTATCTTATGGAATTGATGTGCTCTAATGTTACTTATCTCTTATTTGCAAGGAACATGCCACTTCAAACACATCAAACCAAGCTAGAAATGGGTCGAAATCATCCAAGTGATAACAAAGGAAAAACTTCAAAAGTTTACATCACATCTCCAAACCTGAGAAGTACTTGAACCCCTCTTATGTGCTTTATTTATTTGATTATATTTATTAGTCATACATTGAGGGCAATGTATATTTCTAGTTTGGGGTAGAAATCTCATTCTTTTACATTCATTCGATTCTTTGGGATACAAAAAAATAAAAAAACATTGAAGACTTGAAAAAAAAATGAAAATTTTGCAAACTTTTGTTGATTTATTTATTGCCTAAGATATAATTTAGATCTACTTTGTGCTTTAGCTAGAACAATGGATAACACTAAAAACCTGAATTTTCTTAACTAGTTATTCATGCTTGACTTCATATTTTAGAGCACATTGCCATTGTTAAATTATTACTTGTGTAGGAATTTGTTTGACTTATGTGGGGCGTATTTATGCAACTTGAATTTAGGAATAACTATATAATCCCGAAACTTAGAACTTTAGACATCTCAATCCTAAATTAGAACCAAACCATTCAAGAAGCAGTTTGGGGATGGAAATGTTAGTATATGCATGTATTGATGGGTTGAGAGTATGTAATTCTTGGTTTTACACTTTTGGTTGAAGGGGTTTGGTCAACGGGTACAAACCAGAACGAGCTTAAAAACAGAAAAATGCTAAATGTCTTATTCTACTCTTTGTAGCGTGTTTTACTCGATCAAGTAAGCTTATAAGGGTGTTAAAACATGGTACCCTAAATTCAACTGAATTGGGAGTTATCAACTCAAAGCTCGTTACATGGGTCACTTAGAAAGCTTAAGGGGGAGGGGACTTACACTAAGACAATCAAACATCTTTAAACTTTTCTTTGGCGCGTTTGTGACTCAGGTTATTAAGTTTGAGGGGTTCTCTAATCTTGGTACCCTAAAGTCGTCTGGCTTGGGAGTCATCGACCCAAAACTCGTTAAAGGGGTCACATAAAAAGCAAATAAGAAAAGTATTGCACAAAGATGGTAAAAGATAGGGACAATAAAAAAGAAAAAGTCGTCCATAAAATAAAAATACATGGTATAAACCTTGTTGACTGAAACTGCGAAGATTAAGGGTGCAGAATTGGGGATTGCTTACCAGCAGCTTGTTGTACATGCATATTTCTAATTCTTACTATCTTGTATGGAATAGTGCAATGAAAAATATTTAGAAACCACTGTACAGGGAAACATGAGATTTGAGAGAAAAGCAGACAATTGTGATCATCCTAAGTGTTGTAAGGTAAATCATTAGAATATCATAGGGTGACTATATGGGATTCGGGTTGGCTTGTGCATAATTAGCAACACTATGTTCAGTATGTTCTTAAATGAGTATGCATTTGACTTTTGCCATTCACACACACACATGAAAGTCTAACATGTTATAACTAAAACTATTTTACTGTGTTGTTCAAAGTCTTATACTGAAGTGTGAAGTTGATCTGGGTTGGTGAGGCACATGGTGAACAAATTTACAAAACCATAAACATTTGTTATTTTACATTTCTGACTTTGTAGTTTAGTTTTATTTTGTTCGGGGATGAACAAAAGTTCAAGTTTGGAGGTGTAACAAGTGTATTTTATACACTTATTTATATGCCAAAATATAGGATTTTATATGTTCGTCTGAGAATATTCGCTACTCATTTATTGCTTATTTGTTTATATTTCAGAAAAATAGCCCAAAGATGAAGAAATGATGCAAATGAAGCAAATACTGAAGCATTGGATGATTATTGGAGCTAAATTGTAGACATGAAACTTTACACTACGCGGCTGAGGGTCGTTCCAGCTGGGCTGACTATGGGCTTTTTCGCAAATTTCAACAGGGTTCTTCTTGGTTCTACTAGGTTTTCTTTTCCAACTATATATACAACTTCTCAAGCACGATCTAAGGGACCTTTGCACAACTTCTAAAAATCATAATCCCACTTTTTTAACATCAAATTCTTGGGAGGAAATTGAAGGCGAAGGCCTGGGAATTTAAAATTATCAACGGGGAGGGAAATACTTGGTGCAAGATTTCATTTTCTTTGTTAATTTGATAGACTCAACATGCATAGTAATTTATATTACTGCATTTTTATTTCTTTACTGATGAACAACTAATTTTATAGTTAGGATATTCGATGTAGGTTAGTTTTATGCTTTTAATTCTATACTTCTAGTTTTGTGCTTTCGTTGCATGTGTTGGTTTTGTTTTATGTTTAATGGATGAATTAATTCGCGACTAATTCATGATATCATGGGTGTTTTCATAATCCGAGAGGTAAGCTAATGATACGAATCATGGTGGACTTGACAAAAAGAACTACAAATCAAGCCAAACAAAGCTTCAAGTACGTTCGAAGAGCTTCAAAGATCAAACATGGAATGGTTGAAGAAGCGTCAAAGATGGCACAAGTGAAGTGGGCCGAGAATCGAGTTCAAAATCAAGAAGTTAGAGAATTTGAACCACGCGATCGCATGGTGTAAAAGGAGGCCCGATCTCGCCATGCCTGGAAAAAAGACCCGAGAGTTTTCGGCCCTTCCACGCGATCGTGGCCATTATGCCTGCACGATCGCACAGTAAAATTTTTTAGAGGGTTTTGCGAGTTTTTAGGTTAAATTCCATTTTTACTTGTTTTAGGGTTTATTTTGGGCCTCTATAGCAGCTAGATTTTATTTAATTCCGTTTTGAGTCCATTAGCGACTAGGGTTTTATTTTGCTTATTTATATCCTATTTTCCATTTATTGTAAAGAGACTTGAATTAATGAAAATTGTGTTGAGTGGTTTTCCCTCAAATATTGTTCTGGATTGAACATTTTCGAACTTATCAAATATTGTGAGATATTTGTGGCATTCACCACATCGAACTTATCAAGGATCTGGACATTCCTTGTGGCGTTCACCCCATTATGGTTCTTGTTTCCGCATCGTAACGAGGCTCGGATTTAATATACCCCTGGTTCTTGCGTCGTGAAGCTCAGGTCGTAGTGTTATCATCCGTTCCAACCTGAATTCGGAACTTTCCCGGCGTTAATTCCGTGTGTTTGTCATGACCCCCTTCCCGGGATCACATCAGTCGGTATCAAAGCTGGTCTCTAAATCCAATTCTTTTTATATTTCTTGTTTTAGTTTTAGTTTTTGTTCCTTATTGAAGTTTCATTCAATTCTTGGATTCCTTGAAAACTCTTCACTAATTCAAGATTTGTCGCAATTTCAATTCTTGTTCTTGTTGGTTGTTCTTGATTAGCAAAAAAAAAAAAAAAAAAGAGTACGAAATTAAAAAAAAAAAAAAAAAGTGATTATTATTGAAAATCAAGGTCGAGAACACAATTCCAAATTCAAGAAGACCTTTCTTGATATCTTTTACCATATTTCCTACATTCTTGATAATTTCTCATTGTCCATTACTACACTAAAATTTATTCTTGGTTCGTGCAATCAAAATTTCTATTTTGAGAAAATCACCTTCTTGAAAATTTTCAATTCGTTCTTCCATTGTTGTTGTGTTCTCGTTTGATTCTTGTCTTTGAACTTTGAGATTATTGATAATTAAAAGTGAGTTATTCCCTTGTTCTTCTTTGTTCTTAACGAACAAATCGAACTTATCAAATGATTAGACAACATTTGTGGCGTTCACCCTTTGTAGTTCTTATCTCCACATCGTAAGGATCTTTGGTTTAATATACTTTGGGTTCTTACGTCGTGAGATCGGGGTTGCATTGCTATCGTCTACCAATTGGATTTGGGGCTTTCCGGCGTTTCGAGTCTAAATTCCGCGTGTTCTTCGTGATCCCCATAACGGATCACATCATCTGATATCAGAGCTGGACTCTTAATTCAGGTTTTGTTTTTCGTCTCTATCCAAGTTTGATTTTTATGTGTTTATCATAGAGTCTGCCACATAAAAATCATCCATATCCCGTTTTTATAGTTTGAGTCTTTATTTCTTGTTCTTCATATTCTTGAGTTTTTTATCTATGTAAAAATTCAACAAAAATTCAAAAGTATTAATTTTATTCATTTTTCGTTCAAATTAAGTCTCGTTTGTATTGTTGCGATCGTGTCAAATTTTTGAATTTATTAAAAAAAAATTATTTATTCCGAAAATTCATCCAATAAAAAAAAAAAAGTCGTTCCAAAATTCAAGAACGACTTTCTTGAATTTCCACAAAATTCTAGATATTCTTTTCCTTTTCGAGTCAAAATTAATTCCTTTTCGAGTCAAAATTAATTCCTTCTTGCAATTACCAATATCTGGAGCCTCTTATTTTGAGTTTCTTGAATTCTTGAAATCCTTATAAAGGGATGAATTATGAATTCGATCCTACCTTCCAGACTAGATGTCATGTGAGCAGTAAAGTGAGTAATATTACTATCAATAGAGAGTATTTCACTAATCTGGTTAGTACCGCCCTAGTTGAGGAGTTGGGTTTACCTCTACTACCACATCACAATCCTTATAGGCTGACGTGGTTAAAGGAGTGTAGGAAGGTAAATGTAACCCATGGGGTTAGGGTGAAATTCACACTTGGGAGATATAGCGATGAACTATGGTGTGATGTGGCGCCTATAGAGTCTTGTCACATTTTGTTGGGTAGGCCGTGGAGGTCTGAGAGGAAAGCATTTTATGATAAGGGTAGAACTGTGTACAAATTTTTTAAAGATGGGAAAAATATTAAGCTTATGCCGTTAACCGTGAAACAAATACTTGAAGAAGAAATGTTGCGACAAAAGAGGGATGAGGAAAAAATAGAGAGAGATGGTGGTTGGGGATTAAAGGATGCTTTCATGGAGATGGCAAGGGCATTACCACAGTTAGATGAGGAAATGAAGGCACAAAGAGCGAGAAAAAAATTGGCTAAGTTGCAAGAGAGGGAGAGTGAAGGAGAGGCTGAAGCTAAATTGCAAAAGAGAAATGGAAGTGAGAATATAGTGGATTTACAGTTGGAGCCTCGAGATATGATTGTTGAGAAGAACGAGGGGGAGTTGAAAATTGAAATAGTTGAACATGAAGTTAAAATTATTGATGAGGATATACATGAATTGGAGGTTGGGAATGAAAACTTAGGAGAGTTGGTTGAGCCCAGAAATTTAGAAGTAGTGGTTAAACAAGAAATTGTGAAATTGGAGGAGGTGATTGAGTGTGAGAAGAAAGAAAAAGAGGGGAATGAGCCAGAAAGTGAAATGACTGTTGGAGGCTAAGGGAAGGGCCTCGTGGTGCGAAAAGAAGAAGTGGAAGTATTGTATCACGAGTACAAGGATCCATACCTTGTACATGAACAAACTAACATTTTCCTCCCCGTTTTATTTCAATCTTTATTGCAGGTTGATTACACACGGAAGCTTGAATCATAACAACCTTGGTCAATTAGCCCCATGTTTCAATGCCTTCTTGTCTACCGATTGGAGAAGCATCACTTATTGAATGCATGTCATGGAATCCATAATTTTCCGTTTGATCCAGGAGGTACAGTGAAACATCAAGAAAAAAAACTATGATTCAGGACAAATCATCCTGAAGAAGGAGGGAATGATACGAATCATGTGGGCTTGACAAAAAGAACTACAAATCAAGCCAAACAAAGCTTCAAGTACGTTCGAAGAGCTTCAAAGATCAAACATGGAGTGGTTGAAGAAGCGTCAAAGATAATACAAGTGATGTGGGCCGAGAATCGAGTTCAAAATCAAGAAGTCAGAGAATTTGAACCACGCGACCACGTGGTGTAAAAGGAGGCGCAATCTAGTCATGCCTGGAAAAAAAAAGACCCGAGAGTTTTCGGCCCTTCCACACGATCACGACCATTATGCCTGCGCGATCGCGCAGTACAATTTTTTAGAGGGTTTTGCGAGTTTTTAGGTTAAATTCCATTTTTACTAGTTTTAGGGTTTATTTTGGGCCTCTATAGTGGCTAGGTTTTATTTAATTCCGTTTTGAGTCCATTAACGACTAGGGTTTTATTTTGCTTATTTATATCCTATTTTCCATTCATTGTAAAGAAATTTGAATTAATGAAAATTGTGTTGAGTGGTTTTCCCTCAAATATTGTTCTGGATTGAACACTTTCAAACTTATCAAATATTGTGAGTTATTTGTGGCGTTCACCACATCGAACTTATCAAGGATCTGGACATTCCTTGTGGCGTTCACCCCATTATGTTTCTTGTTACCGCATCGTAACGGGTCTCGGGTTTAATATACCCCTGGTTCTTGCGTCGTGAGGCTCGGGTCGTAGTGTTATCGTCCGTTCTAACCCGAATTCGGAACTTTCCCGATGTTAATTTCGTGTGTTCGTCGTGACCCCCTTCCTGGGATCACATCAGCTAACAACCTAGATCTAGAAATAAGATTCGGTAATTGGATAAAAGATAGAGATATACTTTAGTATTAATGGGATCGTTACATGAATTCTAGTATTCCATGCACCTAATTATTGTAACCTGCTGTCTAGAAATACGGTTGACTAATTAGGTAGAGTTGATTTAAACTCAAGAGAGAAATTTTATATGCATAAGTAAATTCGATCGAGCACATAAATATGAATAAAACTAGATAAATGGAATTTAAAGTATTGACTAATGTGAAATCGAATGTCCCAACACTTACAAACATCAATTTAGAAAATATACATGAGTAGTCTTTTCTTTTCTTTTATTTAGTTTAATTTTTTATTTTAGTTTAGATAATACAGCACTATTCGACTGTTCAAATAAAGCGAGAACTAACACAACTTGGTACTTAATTACAATCTTTGTTGGACGATAACTCGGATTCAAAAAGTCCACTTTATTACTTGAATCGACATCGTACACTTGCGATTAGCACACATCAGTACCCAAGGGAGGATGTCACTGCACAACACCATGACTTACATACACATGAGGCAGGCACCAAGTAGATGAGTGGCACGTGCGAGAGTATAACTTCTAGTGTATCTACCCTAATTTCAACTCCTCCTTTCTCACTTACTTGATCTTCATTTCTTTCCATTTTGTGTTTGGCAATGGTATCATTAGCAAGTAATTTTGCTTTATATATATTTATATATATAGTGGGCAGACGATGGGTTTGTTCTTTATCTTTTTTAAAATTATAAAGAGCCGACAAGGGTTGAGAATCTTATTCAATGATGGAATCATGTTGTACTAATTAATAACCCGTCACGTTTTTAAAGTTGAATTACTGTGTTTGTTGGAGAGAGATTTTATTATTCTTGACAATTAAAAATTCAAATTGTTAGGTTATTCGTAGGCTAAATATACATTCACCACATTTTAATTGCATGAAGTGTTCATAATCTTTAGTCAATTCATAAATATGTCCCCGATCTTTTTTTCATTGTATTCTTATTTTGAATCTTTCATTAATTAATACATCTTGTCTCTCCTATCGAGTTCTATAAAAATTCGTTAAAAGGAAATAAAAAAAATTATTTATCCCTCATAAATTTAATAAGTAAAAAAATCAAGATTGTTATTAAATATTTGTCCATCGTTTTAAAGCATGATAACAAAAAAATTTTGAATGAAAATCATCTTTGAGTAGAAGATTTGCTAATTGCTAAAATTTAATGATAAGAATGTGGTAAAAAAAATTAAAAATATAAATATAACAATCTATAAAGATTAGGGACTAATAATACAATTTAAATGTGGTGTGTTTATAAAAATTTGTGGTGCTAATATAATTACGTAAAGACTTAAAAAGTTAATTATGTAATCTATTTCAAAATAACAAAATAACTACATCTATTGTTTTTTTTTATTCATTTTAAAAACTTGTGGTAGGGTCTATATATATATATATATATATATATATATATATATATATATATATATATATATATGTTTTCATGGAATAGTAAAGTGATCAATAAAAATAGAATAAAGGTACTTACACAATGTTGTTCACAATGAGGATGACAATTGGTGATGTGGAAGTGTTTGTTGTTATTGATTAAAAAAATGATGTGATGTGTGAAAAGACAGAATCGTGCCAATTGTAATGATAATATTGCACCTTAACTTATTTATCGTTTAGTAGGTCGATCCTCAACTATTAAAAATAAGCAGATTTACTTTATAGTTATATAATCGAAGTCTGCGATGAGGAAATCCGTCCAAATCTTTATTATACTGCATATTTTGGTGATTTTTTAAAAAGTTTATAGAATTATTTAGTATATAAACTTAGAAGTAAATAGATTTTAGAAAATAAAATTACACAAATTACTTCACTATTATTTAATTTCTCATGACTCCGATTGTTTTTATGTGATTATTTTTATTGTCATATTGTCGTATTTAATTTTGTATCGTTATTATTGGCTTTCTTTATAATTTGTAGACAGAATAATATATATTTATTTCTTTTCTATGATCACTCATTTCATATTTTATTAATGGAAAATGTGAGTTATAGTTTTATAACCTTTACCTAGTTGGTGATCTGATCTCTATGTTTCGTAGTTAAAGCTTTTGTATTGAAATAACTTTTAGATGCGCTGGTGTAAGGTCCCATTTCAATTTAGATGATCCAGATCTCCATCTCAATTATCATTTTATTTTATTTTTTCAGTTTTGAAGGCAATTTTAAATTTGAAGTTCTGCCAAAAGATGACTTGTTTCATGTTTAATTATACAAGACAAGAGTAACCACGATTAAAACAATGTCCTTTATCATATAAATATTACAATATACAAAAGATTGCGTGTTAATTGGTTTTTGATGTAGAGGATCATGATCTCTCTCTCTTATGACTTTTCACTTTTAAAAATGTTCAGAGAAATTCTCAGAGAAAATAATCAATAAATTGAATTGTATTGTATTAATTAGTTCATTATCAAATTCGAATGTACGTGACACGAAAGAGATTTCGTTAAGTAATTTTAAAGTATTCTACTAATTATCTAAAAGTTGGTTTATGAAATGAGATAAATGTGTTGGACTTGCGAATCCTTCTATTTTTATCCCATTTTCAATTCTCAACATAATTATCCTAGTGTGTTTATGTATTCTTGATGATCGATAATGTTTTTATCTCTCTCTTGAGGTAAGTTAAATATATTATAAGCACAATTCGATTATATTTTTATTTTGTATTCATATACAAAGCAATGCATTAACATATAACATCTATTGCCCCGTACCTCGCAATGTTTTAAAGCACCTGCTCCTATCAATAAACACATAGATGTAGTCTCATTTCCTCAAAGACTGCAAAATATTAAGTCGGAAAAATAATCCAAAAAGTTCTTGGATTCCGTTAGACAATTGCACATCAACATCCCATTCATTGACGCAATTATGCAAAAAATGCCGAACTCTGCGAAGTTTCTAAAAGAAATGTTAGACAAAGAAGAGGAAGTTGTCAAAAGATGAAAAAGTGACATTGACAGAAGAATGTAGTGCAATCATACAGCATAAACTCCCTCCTAAACTTAATTATTCAAAGAGTTTTACGTTTTGGTGTTGAGATCTAGGGTTTTGGTGTCGATACATAATAATCAAAATCATCAATTTACTCAAAATAGTAGTTGAAAACAAACGTAAAACATACTACTTGACAAGTTATAAAACTTAGTAAAGCCAAGCTTTTAGGAAGAGATTACAAAGCGCCTTAAAACTTTCTCTTCCTTGTTTTAACAAAACTAACTAAAAACAAGCTACATTACTCGATTTCCTCGCTAGGAAAATCGTCAGAGTATTCATACTCTACATTACTCGATTTCCTCGCCGGGAAGATCGTCGGAGTATTCATACTCCATAGTAACACTGTCATAGAAGTCTACATAAAAGTGGGAACGCAGAAGACGAGATAAAGCAGGAAAGTTGCGGTACGCTTGCCACGTGTGGATTTCTATTACATACATATAATATCACTAATTCGATGATTTTATCCATTTCCGAGAGATCACTTCAAAGTTGTCAAAGTATAACATCTACAAGTTGAAAACATTGAAAACATGAATTGGTAATTCGATACACATGCAAGTATTTTATTAAGATTTCAGGGCCCGATTATAGATTATCTCCTCTACCCCAAAGCGCTTAATAATTTATACAACACGGATATCGATAAATGGCCATTATAAATATGTTATTTAGGATTTCATAATCCTCTGGGACTTCTACATCATGTCATCTTTTCCCATATTCGACTCCAACAGGGTTACTAGATCACCATGTCGATCACTGGAGCCTTGGAGTGGCAAAGTCCTCAAGACACACATCGATATCCCAACACATACCTCATTTACCGAGAGGCTAGAGTTCAAATCTATAATCTTTACAAAAAAAAAAATATTTGGTAAATCATATCACATTCAATATCATCAAGAGCATTTTATCAAAGATTCAACTTTACACATAAGTAACAAGTAAAAGTGTATCCAATACTCACTGTTTTGAGGATTTATATAATATCTATCAACCTGAAATTCATAAATTAACTTCATATCATAATCAGATTTGAAAATATAGGGGGTGTCTACATAGGTGTCGATATAGATGTCGACACCATGTTCATCGTTTACGTTTGACCAAGCGTTTATTCAGAGACTGGATCTTGAATTCTTTGCTTCTTTTGATCCCTAATCAACACGTTTTGATAGCTATTTTCGAAGAAACAAGTTTGAAGATAAAAAGAATGATTTAAACGGATTTAGAACATAAATTTTGCAAGAGTTCCATACCTAGGAGTTTTGAAAATTGAAAGGTAACTTAGTAGCATTTCAATCTTGGTGGACGTGTTTTTAATTTCAAAAGCTCATGTATTTATAAGTTGGAAAGGATGCAAGGAATGAAGGAAACCACGATGACATTGAATTGGATATTTTCTTCACCCTTAAGATTTAATGATTACCAAGCATGAGGTGTAACTAATTCCCCATGCAAGCTTGAGCTGGAAAACGGCATTTGGTGAGTATTAGAAGCTATATATGCAGCGGTGGCAGCCTAGGAGTCCACCTCCTGCCTGGTTTCTTCTCAGATTTTTAGTTTTGCGAAGCTGAGTTTGAGTCCATTTTTAAGGTAACAACGACATCCAAATTGGGAGTTTTTTTTTTTGCGCCATTTCAAAGTACTTATATACTACTTTCATATCAAATTTTCCTCGCAGAATTTGGATAACGAGATAAGAAGTTATGGCGTTCCAAAGTCGGCCCTTCGAAACTGCCATTTCGAGTCGTGCGGTGGAGCAACCAGCTTTGAAAAATTTTCGAGGAGTGCACACTAATCAAAATGATGAACAAAATTCAGACTCTCAAAGTTCACTTCGAGTCCATTTTTAAGGTAACAACGACATCCAAATTGGGAGTTTTTTTTGCACCATTTCAAAGTACTTATATAGTACTTTCATATCAAATTTTCCTCGCAGAATTTGGATAACGAGATAAGAAGTTATGGCGTTCCAAAGTCGGCCCTTCGAAACTGCCATTTCAAGTCGTGCGGTGGAGCAACCAACTTTGAAAAATTGTCGAGGAGTGCACACTAATCAAAATGATGAACAAATTTCAGACTATCAAAGTTCACTTCGAGTACTTATCCGTACATATAAGATATGCTTTTATCCAAGGTCGGAAGAAGTCAAGCGATTTTCCTAAAGAAAGGCCTTAATTCCTATTTTTTCTATTCTAACATAAGTTCCATTTTCCTTTCCTAATTTCCTTTAAATTTTAAATAATTTCTAAAAATATATATTACATAATGATGAGTAAATAAGGACGTTATAATTTTTCGGGACGTCACATTGCAACCCGATAGAACACAAGCTCCCTTATGGAGTACTTGGAGATAAGCTCGTCAAAGTTGAAGAACTCATCTTTCAAGTTGATTTCATCATTATGGATATAGAAGAAGATCAAAACATCCAAGTGATCTTAGGAAGACCATTCCTAGTAATTGGACGAGCTTTGATGGATTTTGAAAAGAGTGAGATAATTTTGAGAGTTGAGGAAGAACAACAAAGATTCAACATGAACCACACACTAAAACAACTTTCGTATCTCGAGGAATGCAAAATTATTGACCTCAAATAAGAGGAAAACTAGAGATGTCACAAGAGCAAGAAAAGAGATAATGGAAATCTAATAATGTGAAGGGAATGATGAATCAAAAAAGTATACATGTGCAGCAAGTGCGGGGCTAATACTCTCTTTTCAAACCACCATGAATAGCCAAAGTCAAGTTTAACACTATAAATAAGCGCTTATTGGGAGGTACCCCAATGTTCTTTCCCTTTTATTTGTTTAGCAAAATTTTATTGCTTTTATTTATTTTGCATTCTAGAATAGAGAATTTAGTAATTTTATTGATTTATTGATAGGGTATCATCATCCTATTATGTTTCTCCCTTAGGTTTTTGAATTTATTGTTGGTTATTTCGATTGTTTGAGATAAGTAACACATATTCTAGGTAATTTGATATTTAATGTTTAATTCAGCCGCTATATGCAGGAACATTACATCGTGGAACACTCAAACCAACATCAACCAAAGAAAAATCACGATAAAAGAGATTGTCTAGTCATCACCCATGAAGCCTCACACATTTCACGGAAAAAATTAGGGAGTACCTTCTTCCTTTTCATCCCCATACCATCCCCTTGTACTCTTACTTTTGCTTTATGACATTGAGGACGATGTCGATTCTAAGTTTGGGGTTTAGCATGCATCTCAAAAAAATTGAGACTTTTGCATGTTTGTGTGTTAGGTTAATTAGCTTTGCTTTAATAATTTGATTCATGCTAGACTATATATTGAGTATGTGGTCAACTTAATTATTGTGCATAGAGGTGGCACGTGAATAAAAAATAGGTTGTTAGTATGTGATGCAAACCACGAGCAATTGTAGCTATAAACCCACACAAGATTGACACGAACCCAAAAAAGTCTAAAGAACCAATGTTTAGAGATTGATTCAAAATTTTTGAATCAAACAACCTATACAATCAAACAACATGTTGACCTCTTGATTACAAGAATTGTAAATCTCACCCCAAGTGTTTGAGCGCTATAAGAATTGAATTAGCAAAGTTTGAATTAGTTCAATGAAGACCAATATTTGAAAGCAAATACACCTTTTGAATTATATTAATCTCAAATTTGTGTTATTAAAAGTTACAATGAAGAAGTCTTTAAATAGGCTAAGAAATAAAGTCTTATTCTAATTAGGAAACTAAATAACCAACATAATCTAATTGAAAAATCAATAAAAGATATTTCATAATCTAATCGGGAATCTAACATAGATAAACCCTTTGATAAAGGAAATTCGAAATTTAATCAAAAGTTACCAAAAACTAGACTTCTAATTTAACTAAAATGGAATTAAAATGGAATTTCATGAAAATCTTATCTCAGTATATGCACGCGATCGCATGAGGACATGTCTCACAATCACATGGAATCATTTTTTTCAGTACTTCCTTTTAACACTTTCGACCGCGCGATTTCTTTATTTAATGCCACGCGATCGTGTGGTTCTCCTATCTGACGTTGTCTTCAATTACTTGAATGATGTTGATCCAACTTGATTTTTGGCTTGAGTCCAACATGGGATTTACTTCTTTAGTCGCCAAGAATGTATTTTTGTCCATCGTTTGTTGCTGAAGGTTGTCCAGTGCATTTTTTACCTTCTTTACTCAAAATCGAGTCATCAACCCTTCTTCCACAATCAACGGATCCTTGTTCGGACTTGTGTTCAGACTCTGGATCACATCATCCCCTCCCTCTTTGAAAAAATTCGACCTCGAATCTATTCCTGCATCAAACAGAGAAAGATCATAAACATTAAATGTATCTGAAACATTATACTCACTAGGAAGATCTAGTTTGTAAGCATTGTCATTAATCCTTTCAAGCACTAGAAATGGATCATTTCCTCATGGTTGCAATTATGGATTTTTGTGCTCTGGGAACCATTATTTTCTCAAGTGTATTCAAACCCAATCATCGGGGTCAAATGTAACGTTTTCCTACCTTTGTTTGTCTGCGATGTATAATGCTTATTTTTCTTTTCAATTTGCATCCTTACTTTTCATTGAGGGATTTTACCAATTCAGCATTTTTCTTTCTATCTAAACTACCATGTTCATCAATAGGTAAAGGAATTAAATTCAAAGGTGTTAGTGGATTAAAATCATAAACAATTTCAAATGGTGAACAAGAAGTAGTAGAATGTGTGGCCCTATTATATGCAAACTCAATAAATGATAAGCACTCTTCCCAACTCTTTAAATTATTGTTGATTATAGTGCGCAACCATTGAATCATAGTCTTAACTACCTTGATTTGCCCATCAATTTTGGGTGGCATGTGGTAGAAAATAGTAACTTAGTGTCTAAACTTGTTCCACAAAATCCTTCAAAAGTTACCAAGGAATTTAACATCCCTATTCGAGACAATACTTCTAGGAACCCCATGCAAACGCACTACTCCCTTAAAGAATAGGTCTGCTATATCGGTGGCATCACTCATGCATCACTCAATTTTTCTTGGCCTTTTCTATTCAATTTCTTTTGCACAAGTGCTTCAAAGAACGAATATGAACTCAACCAATTTCAAACTCAAAGAATTCAAACTAGCATGTGAGAATTTTTTGTAACTTAGAAAACTCAACGATGGAATGATAAGAAATAATTTTTAACACTTTTGATGGGAACTAGAATTAATTCAAGAAAGTAGTTCTTGAATAGTTTTTATTTTTTTATTTTTTATTGAAAATTTTCGAAACAGTTTTCTGCTGGAGTTTTCTGAATAAATTTTTTTTTTACTCAAAAATTCAACTATGACAATAGCAAAATAAACGAAATTTAATTTGGACGCTAATTAAACCCAAGTTGATGTGTTGTAACACCACTCCGATTGACCTAACTCCACACTTTTTAGCATTAATCTGAGTTTGAAACCAGGACCAAGCAATGACCTTTATCTCATAAATGGATGGGATCAACACATATAAATCGTAATTCGTGAGCTTTTGAGCCTATGAGCTATTTTTATCTTTCTATTAAGCTCTTATTCTTTGATGTGTGTCCTGCATGGTTTGTTTGTTCTTGGATGTGCTCTCTTGTACATGCCGTTGTAGTTTCTTGACTCAAGTACAAAATATAGTAAAGGCATTAGGTGAAACCCAATTTGGCATTCTTAAAATGCCTACCATGATACATATACCAATAGAAGCCTCTTTGAGCTTTAGCCTGTCTTTGGAATCTTGTAGCCACGTTACAAGCCATGGATTCCCGTTCTTTCATGTTACCTCTATCTTGAACCCACAAGAGAGGAATTTCACAAGGTTGTATTGATTGAGAAGTATGAGACAGTCTTAGCTTCAGAAAAATGGGAGTTTTCATTTGGTTCTATTCAATGTTTAAATGATAATGGGGTCAAAAAGAAATCAAGTTGAAAAAAAAAAAAAATCATGTGAAGAGAATAAACCCCACGTGCATAATAAGAGTCAAGGGCTGAATCGATTGGATGCTAGGAAATTTTGGAAAAGTCATATTGAAAGGTGGAGGAAGAGATATCGTTTTGAATTGAATCAGCTTGTGAACATTCCTCTCAACTTAGCCTAAATATTTTCCTTTTATCCTACTTAACCTGAAGCCCCGTTACAACCAAATAAAGACCTTTACTTTGCACTTGTGTTATTGTTAGCTCCGGTCATGACATCTGAGCAGTCTGTGGCAATGAATCCTCCATGCAGTGAGTTGAGTGAAAATTCTCACCCTTATACACTTTGTGCGAAGAGAGAAATACCTTGTGAGGGTCTTTACTCCCATTACATGTGCTTATAAGTGGTTTGAATTGCTTGGTCTATATTTTGTGCCTTCAAGTTGATTGAAATTAATACCCATGTTGTAATTCATTGATAGTTGAGGGGATACTCACGAGAGGTGAAAGGATATAAACTACACTGGGGTATGGAGTGATATGATTGAAATACATGAATTTTAAGTGAGTTCTTACGAAGAAGTTCACATAATTCCTTCAATGAAGATCGCCAAAAATGTATCCTTTTTATCCCACCTTACCCAAGCCCCATTACAACCGGTGTTAAGACCCATACTTTGTGTTCAAAATCATTGGTGGCTCCAATGTGATATATTAGCAAGCCTAAGGTAAGAGTTTGCTATGCTTTGACCTGAGAGTGCATATATACTATACACCCTAAACACTTTGAGCGTATTGTGTGAATCTAATATGAGGTGTTATGTAAGACCGCTTTTCATTTTTCTTGCAATTTTATATTTCACGTAATATTCTTGTAAATGTTATTATAAATTATGGAATTATGATCTTTAATGTCTATGATTGGAATTATTTTGCAGTGGAAGAACTTGGACGCCGGCTCGATCAATGTACCAATTTGAAAGATTATAAATTATTTACGTGCAATTCTATGTGATTAATTGTTTTATTGCCTAAGCATGTTATTTTCTATTTTATTATGCCAATTTGACCTTTTGGGGGGGAAAGTTTAGTGTCAAACGAGGGTAAATAGAACTTATTGACTTACTTAAACAAAAGAGGAAAATTGAAGGACTGAGTTGAAAATTTCAAAAGATTAAAAAAACCTAACCCTAACCTAATCCTCACACTCGCTCTCTTCCTCTCGCTCTCGGTCTCTCTCTTCCGCCCGCTCTCGGTCTCTCTCTTCCACCATCGCTCTCTCTCATCTCCGCCTCCCTCTTCTTCTCTCGGCCTCACCCTTCCTCTCCCCGGAAACTACCGCCGACCGTCACCACCACCACCGGCAGTAAGTCCCCTCCCCCTTTTTCCCCTTTTCTCTTCAGGAAACACACACACACACCCAAAACCGAACGCACACACACACGGTTCACACAATTTCACGCGCACACACATACATAATTCGATATACACAGGTGTGTATATATATATTCTAAGTAAATAACGTATGTATGCACCTTATATGTATAAATTCAGATTTATGGTTAATTTCAGATTTTAAGTTTTGTCTAATTTTCGAATTTTACCTTAAATTGAGGATTTAATGATGTTATGGGTGTGAATATTGATGTATGGGAATGTGTATATTGTTATGTATGTATAAGTATATGTAAATATATAAATTTTGAATTTTGGTGTGGGCATATGTATATATTCATATTTTTGACGATAAAAATGAAATTTTCAGACTTGGGACTCATGAAATTTTGATTTAATTGATGTGATATAATATCAAATTTGAGGCTGGATGTATGTATATATGATCATGTATATGTATGTGAATATTTAAACGACATATGAAATTTGAAACTTTGAGATAATAACGACATGTGTAATTTTGAAACTTTGAGATAATAGTATAAAAGAGTAAACCTTAACATTTAAAGAACAAGTTAGTTTAAGTTGAAGTTATGTTCAAAGTTATAAATTTTTAGTTCAAGATCATTTTTGAATAAGTAATGCTTGGATTTGATTTGTGAAATTGATAAGATTTCAAAATTTTCCTTGAACTTAATATATTACTTCGAATATGATATTATATGTGGTGTTAAATGTGGTTGTTATATTATGAGTCACATGATAGTCTCGACCTCATTTAAGAGTGTTAAATGTGGTTGTTCACTAAAAGTCATATTTTGTTAATGAATGGAAATTAATTAGGAGAAACGGTACATTGACGTCGCGGGCCACCAAGACTTCCACCTGCATATTAAGCAAAGTAACTACTGAGGATTTCAGGTAAGTAAACTTCCCCTATTTTCATGAAAGTAGAAAGTTAATGTGAAATTAATATGCGTAAGTGATTTCGTGTTAATTACTTAATGTTGATGTATTTGATGTGTGATATGCAATTATGTGTATTTAAGGAAATGTTCAAGCATGTACATTATCATGTCATTGCATCATTAAGCATGCATTGACATCGAAATGGGAAAGTCAAATGTTTTAATGAAAGGAATGTGTCAAAGTGCAATTTTGTCAAAAAAATTATGTATCCCAAGTTTTTAAGAATGAATGGGTGTACTTCTAGTTCATGAAAGTTGCGAGTGGGAAATGGGGCGCGGGGGACCGGCGTACCCGAATTAAGTCGCTTTGCGACGGAATGTTCAACCGTTTATGGTGGACTGTTAAACCGCTTTGCGGTGGGAAAGTGAATGTTAAACCGCTTTGCGGTGGAAATGTGAATGTTAATCTGGTTCCAAATAAGAAATTGCCCACGGTTATCTGATTGACTAGAAGATACACCAAGTGAGCTCAGGATGGAAATGAAGTGAAAGTTTTGAAATGAAGTGAAAGTTTGAAATGTTTGAAAGTTTTGGAAAGTAAAGTAAATGGGGATACATATATGAAATTTTTAAAGCATTCATGTCATAAGCATGCATTTCATGCATAAAGTTTACTTACTGAGCTTTAGCTCACCCCAATCTCTCCCCAATGTTTCAGGTGATGAAAGTTAGGTGATCCAAGGAGAGCACTTGGTGACAGACTCAGGCAGTACCCGAAATTTGTTATTTTCTTCAAAGTTAATTAAGGAATTTTCATAAGTTTTCATTGGGTATTCTTTAATCTTTCATTCTTTAAATGGTTTTGGTTGGAATTAGTTTAAATAAAGTTTGAATAGGAAATTTCATAAATGTTTCTTTGGTTATTTTTGTTGGTTCATTCCTTTAATTTTTTATTGAATTTAATTTTGATGAGTTATTTATCTCTTTAGTAGTTTATCAATCCTCCATTTAGTTAAATGGAGCTCATGGTTTAAATTTATTTATGATGAGGAGTTTGGGGATTGAATTTGAAATAGTATGGTGATGTTGGAGTTTGAAGTAGAATTGGGGTTGTATGTTGAATATTGGATTTTTTGTTTGAGTTGAGTTTTATGTTGTAAAATGGTTTTGATGTCTCTCTACAGGTTGGTTAAGTCCAATTTATAGAGGAGACTCTGCCGAAATTTTTGTAAAATTTTTATAATAGTAAATGAAACGTTTAAATGTTTCAAACGATTATTTCCGCATATAATGTGAATGGAAGTTAACACGCTTAGGTTTTAGATACTGAAACTTGGGGTGTTACATGTTAAATCCCACCACATGTGGATTTTGAAAAATTTGTTGAAGTGACTAGCATAGTATTGAATTGTAGAGATAGAAGAATGGATGATGATGAGAGTACATTCCATTAACTTGATGCTAGATTATGCTTGAGGACAAGCATTGTCTAAGTGTGGGGGGATCTGATAGGGCGCATATTTGTTATTTAATTTGTGATATTTCCTCTTATTCCATTGAAATTAAATGCTTAAATTGTAGATATTAATCATATTTTATGATTTGTGGATTAGGTGGAGAATTGAGATCAAATTGGACTCAAATCACAAATTGGAAAGAAGAAGTTTGGAACTCTAAAGTACACAATCAGAGAAGGACTTTGCGTAAGGCGTGAGCACGCCTTATTACTTCAAGAAAACTTGAATCACATGGATGGACTTCTCCACATTCCTAATTTGGGCCAGCCATCTTGGGTTATATTTGACGGGTTAGAACTCTTTGAAATCCAAGAACCGGGTATGGGACTTAAATTTATACGGTAGGAGTAATGCAATTCTAGAAAAGCCCAACAATGGGACTTATTTTTGGGCCAACCAAAAATATAAATAAGGGAAGAGATATTTTTGGAAGGAAGAAAAATAGGTGACCTAGCTGAAATTAAAAAAAGAAAAAAGGGAATAAAAGAGGAGGGACCGGGACGTTTTTTTGGTGGTTGAGAGAATGAAGACTTCTTGGAGAAAGGGGACTCTCATGACTTATCCCAACAATTGATTGGAGCTGCTGATCTTAAGGGGAGGAATTGCTGAAGAAAAAAAGGAGGTTGGGCAGTCAACAGGAAAGGAGAAAAAGGGAGGAGGCATCACGACATTGATTTTTTTTTTTTTTGGGGAGTTTAACTCTTTATTTTTGTTTTATTATTTTTAGTTTTTATTTTACAAATGTTTATGGATAGCTAAATTCATTTTTCCAGTTCAAGGATATTCGAAGTTTGATTCACTAAGAGTTGTGAGATCTAATTAAATTTAATTGTTCCTTTAATTGTTCTCTATTTATATGTCTTTTGATTGTGAATTGAAGTTGTTGTTTTTATTTATTAATATAAAGTGCACGTTGTTTTAATTGTCAAAACGATACTTAGTCAATTAGGAATCTAAATCCGTAATTGTTTAGGTTTTCTAATACAAGTGGCAAATAACATAGTTAATTATAGACTGATTTTTGACTCATGTTATGAAGATATATAACCTAGCTTAAATAAATCACGCGTGTGAATTTGTTGGTTAGAATTGGTCATTTCTCTAGAAATTAATGCTATTGGTAAATTAAATCCTACGATCGTATCTAGGGTTGTTTATTGATTAGGGGAATAATCAACGAGCATCTCTTGATTATCGATAAAGTAAGGAGAGATAGGTTGTTAGATCATATCAATGACCATAACCAATTTAGAGAACGAGTAAAGGATTTTATTTTTGCATTCATGATCAATTCCGTGAATCAATACTGAGATTATACCTTGGGTTGGATATTTGTTTAATTTGATATTTCTAAAAATTTTAATTTCGCACTCGTTTATTTACAAATTGATTTCACATTCAAAAACTCAAACGCCCCCCCCCCCCCTTAGGTTTCGCCTCCTTCTTTGAAAACAAGTACGTGAGAGCTGTATGATCAGAATAAATAATCACTTTAGTACCAAGTAAATATTGACGGAATTTTTCTAAAGCAAAAACAATAGCTAAAAGTTCTTTTTCCGTGGTTGAATAGTTGCTTTGTGCGTTATCAAGTGTTCTGGAAGCATAGTATATGGCATGATGAGCTCTTCCAACTTTTTTTCCAAGCACGGCACCTACTGCATGATTACTTGCATCACACGTGATTTCAAATGGGAGGTTCCAATCGGGTGGTCGGATAATTGGGGCTGAGGTGAGCATATCCTTCAATTTATCAAATGCTCCTTTGCACGCCTCGTCAAATTCAAACACCATATCTTTTTGCAATAATTTACACATAGGCCGAGTGATCGTGGAAAAATCCTTGATAAAGCGCCTGTAAAAACCTGCATGCCCAAGAAAGGAATGAACTTCCCGAACAGTTGTGGGGTAGGGTAAGGATTTAATAATATCTATCTTAGCCTTATCAACCTCAATACCCTTAGAGGACACAACATGGCCTAAAATAATTCCTTGATCAACCATAAAATGACATTTTTCATAATTCAAAACTAAATTCGTTTCTATGCATCTGCCAAGAACTTTCGTAAGATTAGTTAAACATGAATCAAAAGAATTACCATAGACTGTAAAATCATCTATGAATACCTCTATGATGTTCTCCACATAATCTGAAAATATACTAACCATACACCTGTGAAATGTAGCAGGGGCATTGCAAAGTCCAAACGGTATCCGTCTATACGCAAAGGTGCCGAACGAGCACGTGAATGTGGTTTTCTCCTGATCTTCCGGTGCAACTGGGATTTGGTGAAAACCTGAATAACCATCAAGACAACAATAATGAGTACGACCTGCTACACGCTCAAGCATTTGATCAATAAATGGGAGGGGGAAGTGATCTTTTCTAGTTGCAGCATTTAACTTCCTATAATCAATACACACCCGCCACCCATTTTCAACACGAATAGGGATCATCTCACCTTCAGAATTCCTAATAACTGTTATACCTATTTTCTTTGGGACTACCTGAATTGGACTTGCCCATTTACTGTCAGAAATTGGAAAGATCATACCTGCATCAAGAAGTTTTAAAATTTCTTTCTTTACCACTTCCATCATTGGTGGGTTCAGTCTTCGTTGGGCTTCTCTAGAAGGTTTACAATCTTCTTCCAGTAGTATCTTATGCATGCAAGTAGAGGGACTCAATCCCTTAATGTCTGCTATAGTCCACCCGATTGCTTTTTTATATTCCCTAAGCACCCGAGTCAATTTCTCTTCCTCCAAGGGAGAGAGTTTCTTGGAAATAATTACCGGGAGCATTTCTCCTTCTCCTAAGAACACATACTTCAAATGGTCCAGTAGGGGTTTCAGTTCCAATTTGGGTGCCTGCTCATTAGAAGAAAGAAGTTTTGTGTGAGAACTAGGAAATTCAATTTGAGATACATTATACCTTATTGGTCCAAGCGACTCAAGTTCATAAATTGCTTCCAGCAAATCAAAATCCAACGCAAAATTCATAGCCTTCTCTAGTCCATCACGAGTGAGGTTCCTGCTAAGAGCAACATTCAATTTATCATCATTGTTAAGATCAAAAATATTTTGTGCTAGAGGGTCAATGACATCCATAACATAAACAGGGGACACATCACTAGGATATCTCATGGCTTCATAAATATTAAATTTAATGATTTCACCATCAAACTCCATTGTGAGTGTTCCAGCATGCACATCAATTTTTGTCCTAGATGTTTTAAGAAATGGTCTTCCTAGTAAAATCGGTGTAGGATTAGAATAATCATCTTCCTCCATATTAAGTACATAAAAATCAGCAGGAAAAATCAATTCATTTACTTGAACCAAAACATCTTCTAAGACTCCCTCAGGGTACACATTGGACCTATCAGCTAGTTGAATGATCACGCCTGTTTCTTTCAATGGACCAGTATTTAAAGATGAGTAAACAGACAAAGGCATGACATTTATTAAAGCTCCTAGATCTAGCATGGCCTTCTCGACTCTAACCTTACCTACTTTACAAGGGATGGTAAACATACCTGGGTCCTTGCATTTAGGAGGTAGCTTTTTCTGGAGAACAGCTGAAACATTTTCTCCAACACTTATCTTTTCATTCCCTTTTAATTTTCTCTTATTGGTACACAATTCCTTAAGAAATTTAGCATATCGAGGCACCTGTTTAATTGCGTCGAGTAAGGGAATATTTACCTCAATTTTTCGAAATGTTTCCATGATTTCCTTTTCTTCTTCCTCCTTCTTAGATTTGTTCAATCTTGTAGGGAATGAAGGAGTTGTCACGAAAATCCTGGGTTGATCTTTGTCAAGCACTTCAGGTTGGTCAACATGACGTTGTGGGATGACTTCCTTTTCAGTTTCCTCTCCCTTACTACCTGGCTTTGACTTACTAGGCTCTTTCAGTTCCTTTCCACTTCTCAAAGTGATTGCACTGGCATTTTGTTTTGGGTTGATAATGGTTTGAGAAGGTAATTTTCCTTGAGATTCCAAGCGGCTCACAGTTGACGCTAATTGACTCATTTGGGTCTCCAAATTCTTCATGCATGTCCTCGTTTCCTATTGAAATTGTTGTGTATTAGTTGCAAGTGATTTCACAATTTCTTCTAGAGACATACCTGAGCTCGAAGAAGGTTGTTGCGGTTGAGGTGTAGGCTGTCTAGGTTGGAATTGTTGAAATTGCGGCTTGGTCTGATAACTAAAGTTGGGATGATCCCTCCATCCTGGGTTATAAGTACTTGAATAAGGATTATACTTCGGTTGAGGTGGGCCTGGAAATATCCCAACTGCATTAGCTTGCTCAAATGAATCTTCTTGGAGAGTTGGGCATGTGTCCGTTGGATGACCAGAGGCAGCACAAATTCCACATGCCTTCACATGTTGCATATTTCCTGCAGCCATTTGTTGAACAAGAGAGGTTAGATTTTCTATTGGATTTTCAAGGGAAGATACATTTACCTCGTTCACTCTCTTCACAGGAGTGTCTTGTCTGAATCCAAACTGCTGTGTGTTAGCGGCCATGATGGAGATCAGATCCCTAGCTGCAGTCGGGGTTTTATTCACTATAGCTCCTCTACTAGCTGCATCCATCATTTTCCTCTCCATTGGTAACAATCCCTCATAAAAGTATTGAATGAGCAATTGTTCAGAAATTCCATGTTGGGGGCAGCTTGTGCACAACTGTTTAAACCTTTCCCAATATTCATGCAAGGTTTCAGTATCTCTCTGTTTGATTCCACATACCTCTCTTCTGATGTTTGCAGCTCTTGAGGCTAGGAAAAATTTGTCAAGAAATAATCTGACCATTCCCGCCCATGTAGCCATAGAACCTGGTGGTAGATAGAACAGCCAATCTTTCGCTTTGTCAGCTAGTGAGAATGGAAAAGCTCGCAGCTTGATTTGTTCTTCAGTCACTCCTTGTGGTTTCATACTTGAACATACCATGTGGAATTCCTTTAGATGTTTGTGGGGATCTTCATTCTCGAGCCCATAGAATTTGGGTAGCAAATGGATCAGTCTAGATTTCAATTCAAATCCCACATCTAGGACTGGATACTGAATGCAAAGTGGCTGTTGATTTTCATTTGGTGCAGCCAATTCCATTAAAGTTCGTTCTTCATTGGCCATTGCTTTCTCTTGCTCAGTTTCAGAACCACTAGAAGAATCAGTTGTTGAATCTATCGGGTCAGCTACTAAATTCGATCTAGTTTGTTTGCGCAACTTGGCTTCCTTCCTCAATTTCCGAGCTGTCTTCTCAATTTCAGGGTCGTATTGCAACTCACCTGTACGAGAACAACGGGGCATAAAAGAAATAAATAAATTAGTAAAAGATATAAAAATAAATAAACAAATAAATAGATAACAATAAATGAAAAATTAAATCTGATTAACACCAGTCCCCGGCAACGGCGCCAAAAATTTGATGGGTGTCGAATCCAACAAATAATAATGTTTTCTTGTTGTTGTAAAAATAAATTGCAATAGTGGTGAGCAAGGTCGAATCCACAGGGACTGATTAGATTTAATTCTTTGGAAAAATTAAAAGCAATGAATTGAAAATAAGGGGGGTTTTTGAATTTTGAATGTGAAATCAATTTGTAAATAAACGAGTGTGAAATTAAAATTGTTGAAAATATCAAATTAAATAAATATCCAGCCCAAGGTATAATCTCAGTAATGATTCACATAATTGATCATAGATGCAAAAATAAAATCCTTTACTCATTCTCTAAATTGGTTATGGTCATTGATACAATCTAACAACCTATCTCTCCTTACTTTATCGATAATCAAGAGACGCTCGTTGATTATTTCCCTAATCAATAAACCCTAGATATGATCGTAGGATTTAATTTACCAATAGCATTAATTTCTAGAGAGACGACCAATTCTAACCAACAAATTCACACACGTGATTTATTTAAGCTAGGTTATATATCTTCATAACATGAGTCAAAAATCAGTCTATAATTAACTATGTTATTTGCCACCTGTATTAGAAAACTAAACAATTACGGATTTAGATTCCTAGTTGGCTAAGCATCGTTTTGACAATTAAAACAACGTGCACTTTGCATTAATAAATCAAAATAACAACTTTGATGCAAACCAAAAGATATATAAATAAAAAACAATCAAAGGAACAATTAAATTTAATTAGATCTCACAATTCTTGATAAATCAAAACTTCGAATATCTTTGAACTGGAAAAATAAATTTAGCTATCCATAAACATTTGGAAAATAAAAACTAAAAGAAATAATAATAATAAGTCAAACTTGATGAGAGGGAATAAAGATATCTTCTTGCTAGAATTCTTGATACTCAATTTCTTCCCTTTTTCCTTCCTGTTACCGCCGTCGTTCTCTTCCTTTTCTTTTTTCTAATCTCTTGACTTCCCAGCAATTCTTATCTTAGTGACTATTGGGCTTCTAAAAATTGCCCAGCCCAACATCCAAGTAGTTCCCTCGGCAGGTAGGTTTCTTTTTCTCCAAATTAAATGCTACCTTTTTTTTCCAAATAATAACAATCCAATCCCCACAATTAATTGGCCCTAGAGGGGCTCCAACAACAAAAAAGACTATTTTTTTCTCCAAAACATGGCTGGGTCATTTACAAATGTGGCTGACTTTTCTTCATACATGACATTGAGTTCAATTTGATCAAAGTCCTCCACCTAATCCACAAAACATAAAATATGATTAATATCTACAATTTAAGCATTTAAAATCAATGGAGTAAGATAAAATATCACAATTTAAATAGCAAATGTGCGCCCTATCAGACATGTACAATCCATTTGATAATTGCATGCTTCAATGCATAATGAACATTCATATTCAGGCTAGGAATAGATTCGGGTCATGTTTATGATAGATTTAATTTGGCTTGAAAAAAAGTAAATATGTTAGATTTATTGATTGTCTAGAACGCATGATTTAGCTAAATTACGTAATTGAGAATTGAAATAGATATCACTAGGTGGATTCGGATTCCAATACATTCACTCATTGTATTTACAAATCACTTTATTTCTTTGCGATTTTAGAATAATTCATAGTTTATAATTCTACATCGAATCGACAATAGGCTAGTAATTGAATAGTAAAACTTATTCTTCATGAAGTGATACTCTTAAATCACAAATCTTATTGCTTGTACAACGATCCCATATGATTGCAGGATTTATTCGAACAGTTTTGAAACCTTTTCTACTATTGTAGGTTTTTTGAAACATTTCTTTCATATTCATTATTACTTGATCTAGAACATTTTGCAAATTATAAGCAGCTTGATTATTTAAAGTATTTTATTCCTTTCGGAAAAAAAAATCAATAAATATTTCAATAATTTTCTTTTCGAAGGTTGGATCCTCAACTTCTTCAGCCATATCTAGCAACAAAAATATTGATTTAGTTAGAATATTACAACTTAATCCTTTCAGGAAGACGTCAAAGGGATTTTAAAAGAGCATTCCCCTCTTTCCTTAGATGAAGAAATAGACGATGTTTCAGGATTTAGGGTGAGCCTAATTGATCGTGTTGCTTAAGTGTAACACCCCAAGTTCGAAATCTTAAACTTAGGCTTGTTAACTTCCATTCACATTATATGGGGAAAATAAATCATTTAAAACCTTAACATTTTCATTTCTATTATAAAATTTTACAGAAATTTCGACAGAGTCTCCTCTATAAATTGGACTTAGCCAACCTGTAGAGAGACATCATAACCATTTTCAAACACACATCTCAACTCATTCAAATCCCAAACATCATCAAACCCCTTTACACAAAAAGAATCCCAACTCCTCAACAATATAATTCCAAATAATAACTTTAACAAATACAACAAGAGGCAATTTAACCTCAAATACGATACTCATACTTATTCGAAACTAACTCCAACCAAGCAATTATCAATTATAGATAAATTAAAGAATGATTAATGAGACATTGAAATAAATTCTAGTTTGACTTTATTTAAAAGGTTGAAGCGAGTATATTCTGAGTCTGCCACCAATTGCTCTCCTCGTCTCATCTAGCTTTCATCACCTGAAATATATTGAAAAGGGATTGGGGTGAGCTAAAGCTCAGTAAGTAAACTTTATGCACGTGATGCATGCTCATTACATGAAATGCCTTAGACCATTCAAAGTAATTATCCCCATTTACTTTACTTTTTAAGACTTCAGACTTTCCAACTTTCACTTAAACATTTCCAACACTTTAACTTCATTTCAAGACTTTCATTTCAAGACTTTCACATCATTTCAAAACTTTTACTTCATTTCAAGACTTTCACATCATTTCAAGACTTTTACTTCATTTCAAGACTTTCACATCATTTCAAGACTTTTACTTCATTTCAAGACTTTCACATCATTTCAAGACTTTTACTTCATTTCAAGACTTTTACTTCATTTCAAGACTTTCACATCATTTCAAAACTTTTACTTCATTTCAAGACTTTTACTTCATTTCAAGACTTTCACATCATTTCAAGACTTTTACTTAATTTCATCGTGAGCGTAATTAGTGTATCTTCTAGCCAATCACGATGTAGTGGGCAATTTCCCTTATTTAAAACTAGGTTCCACCGCATAGCGGTTTAGAATTTGCCACCGTCAACCGGTTTAGCAATCGTCAATACAAAGCGGTTTAAATATTTGCCACCGCCAAGCGGTTTAGCAATCGTCACCGCAAAGTGGTTTAATATTTGCCACTGTTAACCGGTTTAGCAATCGTCACCGCAAAGCGGTTTAATATTTGCCACCGCCAAGCGGTTTAGAAATCGTCACCGCAAAGCGGTTTAATATTTGCCACCGCCAAGCGGTTAGGAAATCGTCACCGCAAAGCAGTTTAATATTTGCCACCGCCAAACGGTTTAGCAATCGTCACCGCAAAGCGGTTTAATATTTGCCACTGCCAAGCGGTTTAGCAATCGTCACCGCAAAGCGGTTTAATATTTGCCACCGTCAACCGGTTTAGCAATCGTCACCGCAAAGCGGTTTAATATTTGCCACCGCCAAGCGGTTAGTCAATCGTCACCGCAAGGCGGTTTAATGTTTGTCACTGCTACATCAATTTAATTCGGGTACGCCGTTCTTCCGCGCCCCATTTCCCACTCACACCTTTCATGGCATAGAAGTACATCAATTTATTCTTAAAACTTGGGATACATGCATTTTAAGAAACTTAACTTACCACATTCTTCAATTAAAATCGTTTGACTTCCCCCAACTCAATGAAAGTGCATGTTGGACGATGTAACGACATGATAACATGTATGCTTAAACCTTCACTTAATACCGCATACATGTATGAAGTTCATAGAAGGCACCACAAATAAATAAATTTCGAGAATATAATTTAAGCCCATTAATTACACCTTAAACATTTAACTTCAATGAAAATAGGGGAAGTTTACTTACATGACATCCTTAGTATTTACCGTTATCTGGATTTGCAAGTGGAGGAGCCTCGGCTGCCCGTGTCGTCAATGTACCAATTCTCCTAATTATTTCCATTCATTAATCAAATATGCTTTTAGTCCAAGAAATCACATTTAACACTCTTAAATGAGGTTGAGATTTTCATGTGACTCATAATATAACAACACATTTAACACCACATATCATATCATATTTGAAGTAATACATTAAGTTCAAGGAAAATTTTGAAATCTTACTTATAAATTTCACAAATCAAAGTCAGGCATTACTTATTCAAAATGACCTTGAACTACAAATTTATAACTTTGAACATAACTTCAATTTAAACTAACTTGTTCCTTAAATGTTGAGGTTTACTCTTTTATACTATTATCTCAAGGTTTCAAATTACACATGCCGTTATTACCTCAAAGTTTCAAAATTACACATGTCGTTCAAATGCGCATATACATGTACATGATCATATATACATAATTTCAGCCTCAAATTTGATATTATATCACATCAATTAAGTCAAAAAATTCATGAGTCTCAAGTCTGAAAATTTTACCTTTATCGCCAAAATTTGAATATATACATATGCCCACACCAAAATTTCAAGATATATATATATATATATATATATATATATATATATATATATTTACATATACCTATACACATAACAATATACACATTCCTATACATCAATACTCACACACATAACACCATTAAATCCCCAATTTAAGGTAAAATTCGAAATTCAACAGAACTAAAAATCTGAAATTTCCCAAAATTCTGAATTTATACATATATGGTGCATACATATGTTATTCACATAGAACTTATATATATATACATGTGTATATCAATTTATGGGTGTGCGTGTGTGTGTAACCGTGTGCGTGTGTGTGTGCGGTTCGTGTGTGTGTGTTCCTGTGCGGCGGTGTGAGGGAAAAAGGGGTGGGAGGCCTCACCGGTAGGTGGTGGTTGAGGTCTCCGGCGCTGGCTCAGGCGTGAGGCGAGGGAGAGGTATGTGAGACCGAGAGCGCGAGAGAGCGAGAGTGAGTCCGAGAGAGCGAGATGAGGGAGAGAGGGGTGAGAGAGAGAGGAATGAGGGTTAGGTTTATTTGTTTAAGTTTTGGTAATTTGCAATTTAGTCCCTCAGCTCTCATAACTTGGTAATTTAAGTTCACGACCCTCAAATAAAATTCTAAAGTGTCACCAAACTTTTCTCAACTTCAATTTAATGCAATTTAGTCAACTTACTACTCAATTAAAATAGAAATGGTAAGTAACAATTAAAATAAACAATTAGACACGGAATTGTACGTAAACAGTTTATAAATATCTTAATTGGCACATTAATCGAGACGGCGTCCAAGTCCTTCCACTGCAAAATAATTCGACTTATTATCAATAATAATTGTCAAATAAATTATTCATCATGAAAATTGGGTGGTATTCAAGAAAGTACGTAAAACGAAAAGTGGTATTACATTAAGGGTCCCCTATCTGTCTCGAATTCGAATCCTACCCCTATATTGCTTCCCTTCCCTTCGATCCCCCCTTTGTACAAAAAAAGAAAAAAGAAAAAAAAAAAAAGTAGACAATGTTTCAAAATCAGACTTGTAGAACTAATTTAGATCATGTTTGTCTCTAACTATTTCAAAACTTTTTCTCAAACTCATTTTCAGCCACACATTCTCACAATGAAATATTTTACACATGAACTAAAGGAGAATCAAGTAATTGTGTATTGATTTTGGAGAATCAAAGGATTGATTCACATATCATGAACCACCAAGAAATCAAAGTGGTGTCTTGGTATATATTGTGGTAAGGTGTTTGGAGTAGTTTAGGATTGTAATAAGTCCAAAAATCATAAAACAGCATATATCCGAATTTTACAAATTATCTTTGTTGAGTGCATTTTACATGCATATTTCATATTTTTTTGGTGATACTTTTTGAGCAATTTGGACAAATATCTATTTAATTGTGCACATTTTGTGATTAAATAGGTTCAACATTCAACTACATGGAGAAAACACAAGAAATGAGATAAATGGATGAATAATTGAAGAAATTGAGGAGAAAAGAGTCAAATCCTTCAAAGAGTCAAAGTTTGGGGACCAAATTGTCACTTTCGAAAAGTTTTGGATCGCATTGGAAATTGATTAAAGGACTAAATTGCAAGTTTCAAAAGTTGACGGACTCATATGCACTTTTGGAAGGGCTCAATTAAAAGAAATCGGAAACTTTAGGGACCAAGTTGATCTACATTGAAAGTTGGAGGACCCCAATTTCAAATCAATGAAAGACGGAGCTGCAAAATCGCGCCCAGGTGAACCACGCGATCGCGTGGCTCTAACAGGTCGCATTCGCGAATCAGGTCAAAAATCCAACCAGAGAGTTTCAGCTTAACCACTCGATCGCGAGGCATTCATCCAAGCAATCGCGTGGTCAAAATTTTGAACGTTATTCCGATGCGACCCGGTTTGACCCAAACGTTGAAGGACACGGATCTACGTGAAATTGGGTTTTTTGGGCAATTTTGGCTAGGGTTTACTGTTTAGACACTTTTTCTCCATTTTTCATCCAATAACTCATTTTCTCTCTTTTGTTCTTCATTTTCTTGCTAATCTCTTGTCATTTTCTCTTGTAATTAGTTAGTATAGTTGATGAATGTTGATTGAGGGGAGAAATACCCATGCCATTGTGGAAGAATATTGACATTTTGAAGCAAGAATCATTGGTTAAGGGAAGTAGTTATTGCTTAATTCTTATATTTCTCTATTTACTTTAATCCATTATTGAAATGATGTATTTAATTCTTGAATTTTATTGTTATTTCATCATGGGCTAAACTATTTTGTGTTGGGATGATTGATGAAGCTTGACCTAACGTAGTTGATTTTAATACTTGTAATAAGAATTTAGGCTATTTATTATCTTGTGCATTTATTGTTGTATTTATTGACTTGTATTTATTGTGGCCACATTTATATTTGAAATTCATGGGATATGCAATTATTGAGAAATTGTTGTGTATTCTAGATCAATACAATATTTGCTCTAGGTTCTTGTTTAGGATAGAGATATACCTAAAACCCTAGATGATCCATTGAGTTATTTTCACAAAGGTTTAATGCAATTGGTGTGTTTTTAATCGACATAGAGATATAGTAGGTTAATTCCACTAATTAGGGTTGATTTCACTCGAGAGAGGTAATTGGTTAAGCATGGAAAATCGGATCTAACATGATTAATAAATTGCAATTCTATTTGCTTGTTGAGAATTCAATTAGGTAATGGTCAAGTGGAATCAAGAATCCCAATACTCCTTTATCATCTATTTATCATCATTTTCTAGTTATTTACTTACAATTACGATTTTAGCTCTAGTATTAAATCATTTCCAAAACCAAAACTTTATTGTGTGTATTCCTTGGTTAAATTAATTAAAACTAGGGTGTAATTGAAATAGATAATCCTTGTGCGATCAATAAACCGGACTCATTTAGTCCACTATCACTTGTATGTGATACGTGCACTTGCGGTGTGTTTTTAGCGAACAATCTCTCACCCAATATTCAATTGAGATGATTCAATATGCATTGAAAAGTTAACTCAAAGTGCTAAAATCCTTAATTCGATTATTTGCTATACGAAAATTGTGTCTCAATATATAGCAGAAAATATTGAGCATAAATCCATTCGAGTTTTTTATGCATCTTTGACTTCTAATTGCATTCTAAATGCTTTTGAACAAAACTTTGATTTTCTCCCAAAAATACTTTTAATGTCCACTGTGTTATGCATCCATCACTCAAGTTGACTTCATTTATAGAACTTAACGAACCTTCTCATGTGTCAAATGGATTTCCTACATGAATCGCATCAGATATTTACCCAAATCGACGTAAGTTGAGTGTATTTGGAAAACATTTCAGGCTATAGTTTTCAACGTTTCCTTTAGGAATATTGAAAGCCCATTTCAGATGATAAAACAATCTTCTCTCCCAAATCAACGATTCATTTTCCTCCAAACCAACTATTACTTACATTTGTTGATGATTTTCTCGACATAGAAAACCGACAGAACTCGCAATTGGAGACCAATTCAACCCATGAAGATGACATTTTGGGGAACAAGGGAACACAATTAGGTAAGTTTGGTAAAAGATCAACTTTCTGAACGATTAAGATCTCGATCATGGTCGTTTAACCCACAACAAATAAAGTTTTTTATTGCTCAAGATTTTGACCACGATCGAGTCGCGCAAAAGAAATAATAGTTCTGGTTGAAGTGTTAAATTTTGGAGCCTAATTATTTGTCGAGTCAAATTAATGTCGACCCTAGTTAGGGGTGGATATTTGTCAGTTCAGTTCAGTTATTGAACCGAAACTTTCGATTCCATTTCGATTCAGTTCCTTTAATAATAAGAACCGAACAATTTCGATTTTGGTTCGGTTATCGGTTATTTTTCGGTTCTTGTTCGTTTCCTATTAAAAAAATTAAATTTGATGCAAATACAAAAAATATCTAATTATTTGCAAAAACCAAAGCTAAATAGAGCATCCAAAACATATCAATAAGACTTGTTAAACTTGAGCCCCAAATTGAAGGAAAATAAACAACCAAATAAACCTAATATAAGTATATGATAATGATACAACCATATCGAATGACAAAATTTAAAGAGAAATATATCTTCAAAATACATCAATAAAGATTTTTAAATATCAAAATTTCATGTAAGATGCAGCGTGATATGAAAAATTCAACAATTATTATGTAAAGTAATACAGAAAGTGACAAAAGTGTCATGTGAGCTTAATTTAAATTAAGAATGTTCGGTTCTCGGTTCGGTTTTCGATTTTCAAGTAGGAACCGATCGATTTTTGGTTCTCCATTTATATTACGGTTCGATTTCGGTTCTCGTTTTTATCCTAAAGAACCGACCAGTTTCGATTTTTTTTTCGATTTCGGTTCTCTTGGTTCTGACTTTTTTGTCCACCCCTAACCCTAGTTATTGTCACTTCGTGGAGCAGTATAGGGTTCAACCTCCCCTGTGAGATCACTGTAGGGGTTGGAAAGGGTAGGTAGCCCCCTCCGAGGGCTCGGCCCCCCCAGAAGAAAATTCTAGTTAATGACTCTTTAGAAGATTGTATTATTGTAAATTTTTATTATAGAATTAGACTATTTATGTAATTTAGATTTACCTTATTCTGTCATATAAATGGAGTGCAATACTTAAGATTTTAGACATCCATTAAAATAGAGAAAAGAGAGGTTAGAGAAGATAATTGTGCATTTTCTATTGTAAGCATTCTTTTAGTCATTATATTGAATTCTTGCATAGGTGGAAGAGTTTTTAGTCTCACATTGAAGCGAACATCTATAAATCTTGTATTTCTTAATTGAAAGTTTTATCTTTCTTAATATTAATCACTCTTGATAAAATAGAATTAGGGTTCTTAATTCTCAACAACTGGTATTAGAACTTCGATTATTGATTAAGAGCAATGACTAGGGAAGGAGGATCTATGGGAATTTGCAAGTTTGACAGTATGGATTTTGCATTCTGGAATATGAAGATCGAGAATTATCTATAGAGTAAGAAACTTCACCAAACACTTCTGGAGGAAAACCGACCGAAATGAGTGGCGATGACATAAAACTTCTTCATCGTCAAGTATTGAGTGTTGTTCAATTGACACTATTGAAGAAAGTTGGTCACAATGTGGCAGCAAAGAAAACTACGACAAGTTTAATGAAGGTGCTATCCAATATGTATGAGAATCCCTCTACATGAAACAAGGTACATCGAATGAAGAATTATTTAATTTGAAGATGGTTGAGGTTGTTCCAGCAGCAGAACATCTCAATAAATTGAATACAATTATTGATCAGTAGGTCTCAGTTGAGATTAAACTTGATGAAGAGGTTCAAGCCCTAATCCTATTAGCATCACTACTGAATAGTTGGGAGTCTATAAGAGTTGCGGTCAATAATTTTATAATCAATGTGAAACTAAAACTTAGTATTGTTCATGATATTATTCTTGTTGAAGAAGTCTATAGAAGAAATTCTGGAGAAGTCACACATCTAATTCTACTATAAATGTTGAGAACAGAGGTGAGAATTTTTAGAGAAATTCCAATTATAAAAGCGAAGGAAAGAAGTGGATGAATGGTAGAAGGAGGTCCAGGTCTAGACAGAAAGTGGAATGTTAGAACCGTGGTAAGATTGGGCACGTGATGAACAATTGCAGAGCACCAAAGAAGAAGGGAAAAAGGAATGACGAAACCACTAATGTTGGGACTGAAGATGTATAGGATATTTTACTCTTAGGGTTGATGGTCTATTAATTCTTGGATGATGGATTCATGAGCTTCTTTTCATACTACTACACATCGCGAGATTATGGAAAACTATGTCACTGTAAATTACAGAAAAGTATATTTTGCTGATGGAGAACCTAATGATATTATTGGTATTGGTGATGTCAATTTGAAGATGACAAAACGGTGTGTATAGAGAATTCATGAGGTGAAGCATGTACCTAAACTGATGTGTAATTTGATCTCAGTTGGAAAACTTGAAGATGAAGGTCATAATGTGAGTTTTGGTCCTAGTTCTTGGAATTTCACGAATGGATGATGGTTCCATGGTTGTTGCTCGAGGAATAAATTTTGGAACTCTTTACATTACTTCCGATGTTAGAGACATGGTGAAATTTATTGATGACTCAAGTAGGAAGGTATGTCGTATGAGTCTAATTCTTAAAGAAAGAATCTAATGTCTTTGGTGCATTCAAAAGATGGAAAGCAGTGGTTGGAAATGAGACAGATTTGAAGGTGGAGTTTTTGCAATCAGATATTGGTGGAGAGTATGCAACTGTTGATTTCAAGAAGTACTGTGATGATAATAGAATCAAGATGAAGAAAACCATCTCAACAAAATGGTGTTAGCCGAGAGGATGAATAGGACTTTGAAGATATTTGGTTGTGTTTCACACATTCACATTGATTCTACTACAAGAAGCAAGTTCAATTCTAATTCAAAGAAGTGTTTCTTTCTTGGGTATGGTTATAACGAGTTTGGCTATCGTTTCTGAGATGATATTGGTCAAAAGGTTATTAGGAGCAAGGATGTGATCTTCAATAGAAATGTGTTGTATAAAGACATGTTTTAAACAGATCCTAAAGACTCAAGTCCTAAAATTAAGAACCTGAGATGATCTTATTGAATGATTTTCTAGTGATTGAGCTAAAGAATATTGATAATGAAAATCAAGAAAATACAAAACCAGAAGTAAATTAGAACACAATGTGTGACTAAACTCAGAAGATCCAACAGAATTATTAGAACTCCACAAAGATATTCTACAACATTGTATTATATCTTATTGACTAATAAAGATGAACCATAAAGTTATAGTGAAACCGTGCACATTGATGAATCAACCAAGTAAGAGTTAGTCATATAGGATGAGATGAACTCATTATTATCCAATCAGACATGAGAATGGATAGACTTACCAAAAGAAAAGAAAGCTTTACAGAATAAGTGGGTTTATTGGTTAAAAGAACATGATGGAAGCGAGTGATACAAAGCAAGACTGATGTAAAGGGATTTCAACAGAAGAAGGCATTGACTACACTGAGATTTTCTCTCTTGTGGAGAAATTAACCACAATTAGAACAGTATCTAGATTAGTGGTAAAAGAAAACTTGCACTTAGAGCAGTTGAATGTGAAGAAGCCTTTTCATGGTGATTTGGAGGATGAAACTTGCATGATGCAACCACAGTTTTTGAAGTACAAGAAAAGGAGAAAATGGTGTACAAACTTCAAAAGAGTTTGTATGGTTTTAAACAAGTTCCAAGGTAGTGGTATAAGAAGTTTTACAATTTTATGGGCAGTAATGGCTTCAGAATATGTTTAGGAAATCATTTTTGTTATGTAAAGAACATTGGAAACTCCTATATTATTTTGCTGCTATATGTTAGTGACACGTTAATTGCTGGTACTTGCAAACAAGAAAAATAAGGTAAAAAAGAAAAAGGATTTATCCAAGGAGCTTGCAATGAAGGACTTCGGTAATGCAAAACAAATACTTGGGATGAGAATTAATAGAGATGGTGATGTCTTGAAACTATCACGATAAGGGTATGTGAAGAAGGTGCTAAGTAGGTTTAGTATAGATAATGCAAAATCATTAAGTACTTCTTTAGCTAGTCACTTCAAGCTATCAAATGAGCCGTCACGCTCTACAAATCAGGAGCGAGCCTACATTTCCAAGGTGTCTTATGCCTCACCTTATGTATGTCATGGTATGTACAATACCGAATATAGCACATGTAGGAGTTGTGAGTAGATATATGACCATTCCAGTTAAACAACATTGGAAGGCAGTAAAGTGGATTCTCATATATTTGAGAGGTACTTCATATTTAGTCATGTGCTTTAGAAAATTGGGTTTAGGATTACATGGATATGTAGATGCCAACATGACAGGAGATATTGATTACATAAAGAGTACTACATGACATGTATACACTTTGGGTGGTATAGCAGTTAGTTGGGTGCTTAAGCTACAAAAGATAGTTGATCTTTCTACTACCGAGGCTAAGTATGTTGTCGTTACTAAAACTAACAAAGAGATGATATGGTTATAGTCTTTCTTGGAAGAATTGGGCCACAAGTACGAAAAGAGTGGTGCATACTGACAGTCAGGGTGCTATTCACTAGCAAAGAATTATGTTTATCATGCAAGGAAAAAGTATATGCATGTTTGTTATCATTTTATCAGATCAATTTTGGAGGATGAAATCTTAACAATTGAAAAGATTCAGGGAAACCAGACCCAACTGACATTTTGGTGAAGACTGTTCCAATTAAAAACTGAAGTTGTGTGCAACTTCAGCTAGACTTCTCTTTTGAGGATTGAAGAGTTATTTCCGCTCAAAGGAGTTATTGATGGTGAATTAGTTTCCAAGTGAGGGAATGTTAAGTTCTGAATCCTAATTAATTGTTAAGTCTAAGTATTCCCACTTCGTGTAGTAGTACGTGATTCGACCTCTCCGATGAGGTCGTTGTGTTATTGTAAAATTCAATTACAGAAGTTGACGCGATCCCAATCGGGAATCTCGGCGAAAAACGAGGAATAACAAAATTAAAAACCTAGGAAAGATCTAAATCAGATTAAACTGAGAAACAATAAATAAATTAGACGATAGGATTCCAACCCAAACCTAACGACTCAAGAAATTGACGATGCAAAGGAAAGAACTGGAATTGTTGAACGCCACAAGGATTGCCTAATTTCTTGATAAGTTCGGGGTGAACGCCACAAAGATTTAATCTTTGATAAGTTCGAAACAAAGGGAATAACTTAACCTTTCAATTTGGAGAAACCTCTCTCAATCAATATTAATAATCTCAAAACTGTCTTTTACAATGAATGATAATGATAATATAAAGAGAATTTGACCAAAAACTAGGTTTAGCCGCTAATTGGGCCCAAAACATGGAAAGAAATAATTAAAAATGGAAAAATAACAAAATACGCGAAAATCTGGAAAATTAGGGTTGTGGCCGTGACGAACTATTTTACGGCTGTAAATGACCTTCTGTTTAAGACTTATGACCGTGACGACAGAATTTACAGCCGTAAGTAAGGATTTGCTGAAAATCTTCTTTTGAACCCGAGAACAAGTTACGGCCATGAGAGTCATGAGTTACGGTCATAATGGTGATTCTGTTCTTTGAACTTCGATTCCTTGATTCGGCTTGATCCGACCCTCTTCTTGGCTCGACCCAACATGGAACTTGCTCATTTCTTCACTGTCGTATTGCCGGTAGCTCGACTTCTCCTTTTGACGCCTACTTTAGATCACATCAGAAGTGGAGTCCTTGTGTAATTTGAATTTTTTCTATTCAATCTTATAAATAGGTAGGGATGGTATCATGGCGGATTTGGGATGGCGATGTCGTCCCCCGTCTCGTCGAAGACTTACCATCCCTGTCCCCGCCTCGTCCCTGCTTAAACGGGGATGGGGCGAGGACGGGGATGCCCAAAATCCTCATTTACATCCTTATTTGTTATTATTATTTTTTAATTCTTAAATTATTTTGATTTAGATGATGTATTTAGATAAGAGCATAATAAGTCAAGAACATTACCATATCAAATATAATAAAACTTAATCTAATTAAATTAAAATATTTTCAAGCAATTAATCAATACTTGTTGAGGATATTAAATTATTTTATCAATGTAGCTCCAACTATGTTTAACAAGTGACAATCCAAATCAAATTAGTCTAAGTTAAATCTTGTTCAAGCAACTGGTCTTATTATTTATAATCTTCTCTTTTATATATTCGTTTAACTAAAATTAAACTAGCATATTCCACTAAATAATTAAGATCATCCCCAATACATATAAAGAAAGATATACAAAATAGATGGAATTGAAGTACAAAAAATGCATCCAAGGTTCTTCTCTATTATTCAGACATTAATTTCATGTTATATAATCCTAAAAGATACAATTCATACAAGAGAGCTTATGTTTGTTTAGTAGAATGAAGTCCAAATATTTATCAAAAGTGAATTAGGATTCCCTGTAATAGGTGACAAATGCTCATGTTTTAGAACATATTCTAAGTTTTATATCAGAAGATCATTATTGAGATCACTTGGACCCAAAATGTGTCAAGTTTTCAATCATGTCTCATGGGATTGTATTTGTGGTCTCAAGGTTCCACATCTAATCGACACAAACTTCCTTCTATAGGTACCTAAAAAGTTTATATCAGCTGCAATTGTGAAAGCAAAGAGATGTGCCACAATTACCAAGTTCTATTCAGAATGATTCATGGTCAACTTTATTTGCTTAGTACTGTATGCCCAATGGATTAAATAGCATTTGTAGGAAAATTGTGAGTTAGAATAAATAGTACCTTAACTTAATCAAATACAATGCAAATGCTTTTGATGCATATGAAGGAGGTGGCGGACTGGTGGTGGTCGGTGGCTAATTGAGGGTGATGGACAGCGTACTGATACATTGTTAAAGACTTGGGCAAGAACCGTATCGTGATAGAGAATATGAGAGATGAAGAGTCAATGAGTTAAGAAAATCTTAGAATACAATTAAAATATCAAATGAAATGTAGTGTTTGGCTTGAAATGAAATATTTGGCCTTTGAGATAAGCAATTGAGCCTACTATTTTATCTTTGGGCTTAGGACATTTTAATTTGTTTGGACTTTTTTAATAGGACTTATTAATCAAGGACGGATTTGGATCAGGACCCGACTCATCCCCTTTCCGCCCCGTCCCCGATTCAGGGATATATTTTCATCTCATCCCCGCCTTTGTATGGAATTCACGCGTTGTTCGGGTCAAGTACCCATCAAGTTTGGAAATTCCCTACCTGCTGTCATCCCTATAAATAGGTCTCAATACTTAGGTGACGTTCTGTTTGTATTTTATTTTGTATTTTCATTTTTAAAAATATTTTGTATTTCCTGTTTTTATTTTTGTTTTCAAATTTGTTGAAAACGCGTTTGGTTTGTCATTTCTGAAAACTGTTTTTGAAAATAAAAAACTGGAAAACACGTTCTGTTTGAAATTTTGCAAAATACTACTTATTGTGTGTTTGATTTTAGTTAAAATGAGTTTTTTTTTTTAAATGAATAGTGATTTTTAGGGGAATGGATGATTGTGATTTGGTTGAAAAGTCAAATATTGTGAGCTTGACTTTTATTGGATGGTTGAAATTGAGTACTGTAGAAAAATGAGAAAATTTTGATGAAAATCAGACAAGCTCTTAAACTATTTTTAATTAATTTGCTTGTAGAATACTACTGACTGAAACTTAAATTTTCTTTCACAATACACTAAAAATATGGTTACATACAACACAGTAATGTGAGTATTAAGAGTCTATATTAACACAACTTGATCAGGTTCGAGATTTGAGGAAGCTCTAGTTCTATTAAAATCCAGAAAACGCAAGTTCTTTCAAAATCATCAGAATTCATTTATCAAGGTATTTTTTGAAATATAACAATAAGAATTTTCACTTCATTTTTTTTTTTTTGTAATGTTGATATTGAATTCAATAAAACTTTATTTAAGCTTAGTTTTAAGTTAGGATAATTCTTAAAAAAAAAAAAAAAAAATTATTTAGGCTTAGTTCTAAATTAGTATAATTCTAATAAAAAAAAAACTTTATATTAAGCTTAGTTCTAAGTTATGATAATTCTTTAAAAAAAAAAAAAAATTCAAAACGTGATTTCAGCGTTTTGAACATTTTTTGCTGAAATACACACAAAACGCCCAAAACGAGGTTTTGGACGTTTTGCGTTTTGTGTACAAATTTTTTTTTGTTTTCCAAAATGCGTTTTCGAAAATGGTAAAGAGAACGCGTTTTTAGTGTTTTCGAAAATAAAAACATAAAACGTCATCAAAACAGCAAAGAGAACAAGCTATACTTAGGCTTTTAAACATCCATCAAAATAAAGAGAAAGTAGAGGTTAAAGAAGATAGGTATGCATTTCTCATCAGCATTAATATTTTATTCATTATAGTAAATTCATGCAACGGTGAAAGAGGATGTAGTTTCACATTGAAGTGGAACTCTATAAATCTTGTATTTCTTGATTGTTTGTTTTCTGTTTCTTGATATTAATTACTCTCAATAAAATAGAATTACATTCGTAATTCTCAACATGAAGAACCAAGTTTGATGAATAGGCCAAACCTTGACTACAGTCGAGAAGCCTGCAGCAATAGAAGTTTACTCAATCAAAGTGAAAGACATGAGTCTATAAGAATGTATGGAAAAACAGAAATAACGTTTGGGCAAAAAAAAATGGGATAAAGTGTTCGATAGAACTCATCACATAGCATAAATATCGGAATAGCAGCAGCAAAACCGTAGGCGAACCAATGCTTGGGTGATCGAATATTCTCAAACCATCCAAAAAAGATATCATAGGATGGTAATCTGGCAATGTTAAGGAACAAACCTGAATGAAAGTAATCAAGTAAACAGATTCAAAATGACTGAGGCAGTAATTATGGGGATAGGGGGTCCTCATTCATGGTGTTCCTCACCGGACGCATTCTCAGCATCTTCATCATCGTCGGCCTCAATGAAAGGAGCACCAGTGTGATCGAGGTCAGGTTCTGTGCATTGTAGTCATTCCTGGACTTCCATGAAAGCTAAGGCCCTTCTCTTTTTATGAAGAAGGAATGAGTTTTGTGGAGTATACCAGACTGGGAATTTGACAGGATTAAGAAAGGACAAGATTTCCACCTCAGCAATTCTATTCCTGTATGTATATTTGGTAGAGAATATATGGTATTGAACAGTATTAAGGAAATTTAAATCCAGTTTATTATATTGTCCATTTCTATTCACTAATATGTACCAAACATGTGCTTATTGGATAGACCACAAGTAAAAAAGGAAACGAAGTAAAAACTAAGAATTAACAAGCTCAGAAAACATAAAGTTTATTTATGTCAAAAGTTAAACACATTTGAACTCCCTTCATGTTTGGGTACAAGAATGGTAAAACATACTGGAAAACACGACGAAAAGAGTTCTTAATCAAGACGGTAGCTTTATGCAGCAGCAGCAGTAATGCATTCAATTGCCTGTTTGCATATGCCAGTCATGGTTGCTTCAGGTCCATACACCTGCAACAGCGAAAATCAGTTTCAATGCTCCGCGTTCCTTGAGAACGAACATGATTTTTTGCTCGACTCTTAAAATTTGAGAGGCTTTTAGGTTAATCTATGTACTTATAATGGCACCTCAATAGGAATCCCGATTTCATCTGCAAGAGATCTCATTTTCGCAAGTCCCTTTTGGTAATTAGGACCACCTCTCCGAACGTATAAATGCATTCTTGCAGCCTTCAGCTTCGATTCCTGTTATAAGAGGGAATTATTTAGTTGTTCGCTTATTCCGAAGCTTCCCTCCAGAAGACTTTCTTAAAGAGGAATCTCGTGTCGAAATCATAGAATAAGGTTTGATCTTACGCCTAATCCATCGGAAAAGTCAAAGGGTATGGGAATTGGAATTATACCCCATTTTCACTCCCCAATCAAACACACCCTAAATGAAACTTCATTCTAGATTCTACAAGAATTTATAGGAAATGTACGTTCTTCATTACTTGATAAGGCCTATTTATAGAGCAGAACTCCAGTTAAAATTTGACAGGACAGCATCCGCCTCACCCTTCGTCATTTACTAAAGTAGGAATATGAAGGAATAGCCCTGCTCGTCCATTTCTACATGAACAAATCCTCAGTTCATCTTGCACCATATTTTATCAGCCCATAAACATGAAGAAATGATACAGAAATTAACATACCTTCTCCTTCAAAGCTCCGATTATGCCATTAAATGTAGCAGCAACATCAGTAAAGTTGGCTATTCCACCACCAATTACAAGTGCTCGTTTACGACCATCAGGATCTGCAGTTGCACACTGTGTACGATATGCATGAGTTTTTTTTGTCCAGATGGAGGCATATAATTATGTTCTATAATCTGTTTGATTGATAAAAAAAAAAATTGTTTATAAACAAAAAATGTGATGTTTTCGAGGTAAATAGTTAAAAAATAATTTGAGGAAATGTGTGTTGTTAAAAAGTGATTTGGAGAAATGAGTAGTTTATAAACAAGTTAACAAACAGAGGCTTAAGTATAAATAGAGCCTTCATTGATACTTAAGTGGAACAATGGATGACAATCTTGATGATCATTTGTTGAAATAAGATTGATTAAAATCTTGATCGACCTCACAAATACGATCAGAAAAATGCGGACATGTTTGCTAAGCAAAAAAATGGTTAGAAGTTACTTTTAAGTAACTTTTTGTTTCGAAACATTTTCGTTAAGTTACTTTTTTCTTTTCTTACTAATGAGTGAAAATATTACTAGTTTTGAAAGTAATTATTACCCTAATGTCAAAATAAGTAACTTATTTTCAATTTTCTCCAACGAAAATTTAAATATTTTGGAACAAACTTATTTACTTATAATTGAACCTTTTTAGTTTAACCTAACATTCTCGTAATCTATAACTTCAAATTCAAATTCATGCAACGAGATGAAGCTCACATCGATAACAACTCTGGCATACTGCAAGACCTCCTCTTCATTGGGAGCACCACTGTATTCTGCATAGTTCCCCAACTCGGAGGCATAACCAAGATCTCCAACCTGATACAGTGAAATAGCACATGAGACTAATATAAAAAAAATGGAAAGAAACGAAAGAAATTAAATTTCTGAGCATGGGAAAATATAAAAGACAAGAAACACACAGTATCTGCATAGATGACACTTGCACCTCCTCCAGCCACCATAGTCCAAATTCGGCCTTTTGGGTTCAAGACAGTGAATTTCAAAGATGCACTAGTCTGCAAGGACGTAAGGAAGATTAATCTAATAAATTTGGAAAAAGATTTTTTTATGGAGATCGTTCAGTTTTCTATGTAGTTTAGCAGCAGAACAGCCTCATTACATGTTTGGAATTAAAATGCTATTGATAAATTTAATAACGATTGGAAAATTTTGTGAAGTGATATATACCTTTTCGTCTAGTCCATGAATAAAGCTTTCTGTAGCACTCATAACTCTTCCGAATGGCATAGGAAATTCAATACTTCCCCATCTGAAAAATGAAGCCATGTAAAAAACAAATGTGTTGGCACTGATTGCACTGTTCATAAACTGATGGTGCAGAAAATGGTAGCCGAGTTGCAATCAACAAAAGCAAGGAAGCGATTACTTTTTGAAGTTCTTAAATGCAGCAGTATCGTCGAGTTCGCCTCTCATATCCAAAGGATATGGTTTTCCGTCAACTAAGGTGAAAGGATTCATCTCAAGAAAAGTAAAATCCAAATCTGAGACATAGTAAAAAAAATTAAGTTAATTACCATACTAAGAAACTACTTATAAGTTAAGTATCTCTACATGAGAAATTGTTTTGCTCAATCATACCTAAAAACAAAGCATAGCTCACTTTGATGAAGTCTTCAATTACACCTTTAATCTGTATCATATGAAATAAATCCGAGTTAGCATGCTACGGGATCAATGAAACAAAGTCATAGATGGTATATTCTTAAAACTATAATGTTTGAAAAAGTTTCACCTGTCCATGTTCATAGATATAATACCTCTAAGGGGAGGGTTGCCACCAGTGGAGCACATAGGTCTGGTGTAAAAGATACGCCAGTTGGCACAAAGATAGTCTTAACCTGGATCAGAAGTAAAATATATCTTGATAAAAGAAAGCTTTTGAAAATTATTATATAAAAACAGAAAACAAAGAACGTAATGCCTGTTGTGTTAGGCATTCAGGGCAGTTTTTAGAAATTAAGCCCTAATTCAAAGCTCCGAGAGAAATAATAATCAAAATGGAATAAAAAATGCACAAAGCAAACACACAAATAATAGTAGTTCACCCTCAACGTGATATCTACCTCCACCCCCCACCCCCCGCGTCTAACACGAAAATAGCCCCTGAGGCCTTAATAAATCCATTAAAAGTAGTAATATTAGGGCAGCCTGATATATGTACGGAATCCTAATATACCTATAAACATCAATGGCGGGTATATTAGACATTATTTGAGTTCAAAATTTCAATTTCACAATATAGACACTCTTTGATTACCTTGTCCCAGTTCTCTTCAATTTCAATTCCTCCACAATCCGAAAAGCTGATGCTACAACCCAGCCTATCGGAGACTATATTAAGGTAGAACTCTTCGTTGTGTGGAACAAATGGTTCAACAATGAAGGTCGTAATCGGTCCTCTGCATCCCCCCATCTCTACCTGTAAAACAGGAAATATTTGTAAGCAGAACAATCTTATAACTGTACACACAAGGAACTATAGTCTAAATTGCAGGCATGGATTTATGCATATTATTACAGATTGATTTACTAAATTAATACAAAAAATTACGTGACAAAATATCTCAAATACCTCTTTGCCGAGCCGCTCCTTCACAAAAACCGCTACTTCAGCCAGATCCAGGTTCAATGCAACTAGACCGCTTTTTCCACGCTTTCCAAATAGCATATCAGGTTTGACAACAAGTTTTGTTGATGAAAGCCAAGGTTCTTTGTCAACCAGCTCATTGAAATCAGTTGACTCAGTAACCTAAAACACAAAGAATGTTACACTACATGCGAATTAAGACCTAAATATCCAGATCCTGCTTGCATCATATGCAGGAGGGATTTTGATAACTTATTCTTCTCTTTTCTTGTTTTCATTTTCTTTTTTGTCAGTTTTCTTCCCCAATATGCCATATATTAACTTCTACCTATATATCTTCTCTGCTTTTTTTTCCTTGAATAGCTAATGTGGGAAGATCAGCACCTAAAGGTCCTATAGAGAAGTATGAATGAATAAGAATTGTAATAGAAAATTAGTAGTTTGTAAATGACTTTTTAGAATCATTATCCTTGTAACTGAATTGGTTAGTTAGTTAGTTTTATTACTTTGCAAGATGTATAAGTGAGATCGATCAAGGGATTATCCAAGAAATTACAAACAGAAATTCTATCATTTCTCTTCTATGTTCTTTGAATCTTTTATCTCATCTCAGTTCTCTGCTTCTTTCTTCAATTTCTATTCTATCATGAGTTTCTCCCTATCAATTGGTGCTTTCATCTAGGTCAAACTATGGCAACTAGAAGGTGATTGCCCAGATTCAAGATGAGATCTCGCAAGTCGGAGATACAGTGACAGCTATGAGTAAAGATTTCAATGAAACTTGTTACAAGTTTTCAGTGATGTATGCGGATTAAGGTACCAAGGTTTGATGGAGGTGATCCTCAAGTGTGGGTTTTCAAGATTCAACAATTTTTTTATTTTCACAACATTGATGATGATCAACATATCCGGGTAGCATCTTTCTACTTTGACGGGAAAGCATTGGCTTGGTATCAATGGCTTGTGAAGAATACAAAGATTGCCGCCTAGAGTGGATTCTTGCAGTAATTACAGGTTAGATTTGGCCCTTCAGGGTTGAAGGATTATCAAGGCCAACTCACGAAATTGATGCAAACTGGATTGGTTTTAGAGTATCAAGAAGCGTTTGAGAGTTTGTCGAACAAGGTTAATGGTCTTTCTGAATCGTTTCTTTTGAGTTGTTTCATTTCGGGGTTGAAACCGTCCGTTCAGCATGGAGTAGCTTCATTTAAGCCAGAATCCTTAACCCGAGCCATGGCCTTAGCTAAAATCCAGGAGATGAAACTTCGCCTGAACAATCTCAACACCAAACCCAAACCCAAGCTTTATTCAAAATATCCACCATTGTTACCAGCACCACAGATTACAGCTATAAACACTACAAATACCATTCAAAAAATATCAATAAACACTGCCTCTGTTAATTCTGAAACCACAACCAGTAACCAAAACCAAGCTAAGCCTATAGTTCAGAAGCTCACTCAAAGCCAATTACAAGCTCGAAGGGAGAAAGGTCTATACTTTTATTGTAACGAGAAGTATAAACCTGGGCACAACTGTCGTGCGTCAATGCATATCTTAATAACCCCAGATATAGAAAAGGATGGTGAAGTGGATGAGAGGGACAGCGTAGTTGATAACTTTAGTTTGGAACTAGAAGATCTTTGTATGGAAACTCCTCAAATAAGTTTCCATACTCTATCAGGTGTGGTATTACCTCAAACATTATGATTCAAAGGTTTCATTGGTAAGTCAGATATTTTGATATTGGCGGACATAGAGGTGTCAATCCGGGTGGTCCGTGTCGGGTCAACCCGCCAATAAAAAGCTCGGTAATGGCTCGCTTGAAAAAAAGCCCGCCCGCTACGGGTTACAAGCCAGTTACGGGTCAGCCCGCAAATTTTGAACTACAACCCAGGCCCGCCCGCCCGCCCGCCCGCTGGCACATCCGGGTCGAGCCCATGCAGGTCGCGGTTTGTTCTGATTTGGCCCGTATGAATAAAAACATAGATTTTTTTCATATTTATAGCAAATTTTTTGTCAAGTTTCTAAATACAAAATGATTAAAATGATAAATTCATATTTATACCATAAAATATTTACATAGAATTTAAAATTATAGTTTATGTTATATGAATTACTTCTAAATTTGCAAATTTAAATAAAATATAAACAAATAACAATTAAATGATAAATGTATTTCTAATTACTATTATCAAAAAACATTATTTTTTTAGCTATTAGGGAGAAAAAAATAAGATTTTACTTTAAAAGTTGTATTAGAGTTTCTAGAAGAAGAGAGATTTTCAATGTTATCATATTTAATAAAAACAGTTTTTTTTTTTACGGGCCAGTGGGTTAACCGCGGCCCGCGAAGGTTTGACCCGCAAAACCCGCGGTTCACAACTTCTTGACCCGTGAACCGCCCGCACGGGTCATGGGTTGCCCCGCGGTCCCGAGTCAATCCGGGCCGATTTTCACGGGTCTGGTCGGCCCGTCCGTCTTGACACCTCTAGGCGGACAGTGGGAACACTCACAACTTTTAGCAGCCAAAAGTAGTTTCAATGCTTCAATTACCTGTGGTTACAAACAAGAAATTTGATGTAATGGTTGGTAATGGAGAGATTTTGAACAGTTCCGGTTCAAATCCAAAAACACATATTTTTGGTAGATTTCTATGTACTTCCACTCAAAGGTGCTGACATGGTGTTAGGGGTGCAATGGATGCAATTATTAGGGCCTATTGTCATTGACTATCAGAAGTTAACAATGGAGTTTTCTTGGGATAATGAGACTATCGTGTTACAAGGGGATAAACAATAGTTCGGATCTCCTATGTCTCTTCATCAATTTCGAAGATTACATAGCACAGGTAATGTGGCTTCGATGTTTCAAATAACGTTACTTAACCTGAAGGACGGTGAGGAGGTGCAGAAGTTAAAGGATAATTTGTTCAAAGCACAAACAACTATGAAGAAACAAGAGGATGGCCAAAGACGGGAGTTAACTCAACTAAATGGACGGCAGCTAGTTCAGGTGTTAGTCAAATGGATAGAATTTCCTGAAGTCGAGTGTACATGGGAGGCTGCTGTGAAATTTTATCAAGAATATCCGGAGTTCAACCTTGAGGACAAGGTTGAAGTTGATGAGCGGGGTATTGATATGAATAAGAATTGTAATAAAAAATTGGTAGTTTGTAACTGACTTTTTAGAATCATTATCCTTGTAACTGAATTGGTTAGTTAGTTTAGTTGTATTACATTGCAAGATGTATAAAAATGAAGAGTGAGATCGATCAAGGGATTATCCAAGAAATTACAAACAGAAATTCTATCATTTCTCTTCTATGTTCTTTGAATCATTTTTCTCATCTCAGTTCTCCGCTTCTTTCTTCAATTTCTATTCTATCAGAAGTTTCTCCCTATCATATGAAATTCTATGTTATTTTCATAAACAAATGGAGCAGAGTTGTTACACAATACTTGACTGTAAAATTTTAACTTCTTTTTTCAGAATAAATTACATGCCAATTATACTTTGCAGAAAATCAGACTATGTGAAGGAAATATTTTTTCCCTTCTCTTTGGGAACATTAAGCCTCTATTTGGCAAACTGTTTTTAAACATATTTTTAAACAAACACATTTCCTCGAACCACTTTTTAACCACACATACTCTCTCGTAATCAAGATTGTAACTTCTATTTCTTCCTCGATGTTGTTAAATACAGTCGAATCCAAGTTATCCAACTTACCAAATGTTTCAATTTTCATAAAGATCTAGTTAGTTATATATGCAAGTTAGAATCATTAGAGATCTGCAAGACCTCAGATTGATGAGATGTCTTCTCCCCCATCTCAATATGAACAACTGAAAAATACTTCAAAACTCATAGTTACAATTTACAAATTTCTACCCAGTTATTGTAATCAATCTTTTGTATATTCTTTTCTTGATATCCATACGAAATGATAGCCAATTATCATGAACTGAATGACTACAGATCACAAAAGAAAAGAAGAGACAAAAGAACTTACTTGCGCAGATTTGATAGCTAATTCAGAACCAGAAAGCCTCTTGAAATGCTCTTTCAACAGTCTCTTAGAATCGTACTCTCTGATCTTCTTCCTTGCCATTTTAACTATCAAAAGTAAATCGAAATCCCTGTACCCATATAAGAATCAAGAAAATTCAGAATCAAATCAATACAGATCTGCCCATACAATATGAATATAATTGAGAAAATGAAAACAAAGTGAAGATCTTTTACTTACTGTTAGAAGAAGGCCCAAAAGAGGATACAAGAATTTCTTGAATGTATTCAGAGAATAACACAGAGCACAAATTGAATGAATGGGATTCTGCCACCTATATTTGTAGTAGGAAATTCCAGGTGTAGCATGTTTGGTGAGGCTTAAAAAATGTGTGCTAAGATTAATTTTACATATATATAAAATAAAATAATTTATTAAAAATAAAAAAGGCTTTGAGACAGCTTATAAAACATTGCCGAAGTTGTTCAAAATATGAGTATTAAGATTAATTAGGATAAAATTCGATTAAGTTTTTATATTGGTTGTCAATTTAGGCAATTCTTGCAGTCGAAAAGACACGTCTTATTTTATTTTAATCTTAATCTTATATTAATATTCTTAATTCTTATTCTTATTCTTAATTCTTAATATATATATATATATATATACACAAATTCTGTTCATTTTTCTATTTTTCATTACAAATTTAAATAACTAAAATATGCAAAAATATATTACATATTTTAACAATTAGTTCATATAATTTCTATTAAACAATTGATCGATCAGTAATTTTTATTAAAATAATAATGTAAAAATATGAATAAAAAAATTGTCAGTATGAAGAAAGAAGAATCAATTGATGTTGTTGAATCCAAGCCCAAAAAGAGGTACAGTGATCCACTAGCAAGGGCCCAACTAAGGCCCAATGGACCTTAACCCACAGTTAAGGTCAAAAATATCACCTTGGGCCCAATTCCGAGGTGGTTTGTCAAGCGAACCTTTCTTGCCGGACTGATTTTATGCCTGGCCGATGTGCTCTATGCGCAGCGGAGGCGCTTTATGGCAGTGACCTGAAGAGAGATGGAGTCAGAGATGTGACACTGCCTTTATCAAAATGTGACAGGCGTCCAACCCCTACGAAATGTAGCAATGATTACGGTCAAAAAGTAAGGTTGTCACTTCCATGAGCTAGGGTGATGACAAGTGTAAAGTATGACACGTGTCTTGATCCGAGACAACAAGTCCCTCTATAAATGAAGCACGACTGTCTCCAAATTAGGGGTTAGCATTTTTACTCTCTTAACTAGATATATTTATCTCACTCCCTTTTCTCTTTTTTACACATTTTACCTCTCCTGCACCCAATATATATTCGCCTAAAATGAATACTGACTTTGGCATCGGAGTGCAAATGGGAGCCACATCGGCCCCCTTTGCAAACTGATTGTTTGTCACAGTGCGCAGGGGATCCACGTGTTCAAGAGGGAGGAGCTGAGACGTGTTGGTCCAAGGTCCAGTCGAATTTTGTGGTCAACATTTTGGCGCCGTCTGTGGGAAACCACACTTCTAACCACGAAAATACATGATGAAAAGACACACATAGAAAGGGAATCCTGAAAAAGGACAAGTAACCTCTTGCAAAATATCGGAGAACTGCAGAAACTTTGAAATATAAGTTCAGTACCCTTGAAAAAGGCGTGAAACTTTGAAATATAAGTTTAGTAACCTTGAAAAAGGTAAAAAGCTTTGAAACATAAGTTTATTCACCCTTGAAAAAGGTAAAGGGCTTTGAAACATAAGTTCGGTGACCTTGAAAAAAGGTAGAAAGCTTTGAAACAAAAGTTTATTCACCCTTGAAAAAGGTAAAGGGCTTAAAAACATAAGTTCGGTGACCTTGAAAAAGGCTTAAAACTTTGAAACATAAGTTTAACAACCTTGAAAAAAGGCTCGAAGCGTTGGGATAAGGATCTGTCTGTTCTTGAAAGATAATTTAAAACCAAGAAATCTCTTTGAAACATGAATGAAAGCGATGGTGATGTTAACCCCCGTAGGGGAAGAAATGGCCAGCACAACGAAGAGGAGGCTCCTCAAGGACCTCATGAGAACGCCAATGAGGGAGGGGCACAATCTAACCCACCCCGTCGGCACCGTAATCGCCGCATGTTGCGAGACATGATTCGCATGGCGGCCCAAATGCTAGAAATGCAGAAGCAGCAGATAGAACAGACTGCTGCGATGAATGCCTATATGGCTAGAGGGTATGTAGTGAATGAACCCATGATGCCCCGACAATACCCACAGCCACATTACTCACCGTCCGACGTGGCCACCGCCTCGTATTATTATCAAGATCCTCCGGCTTATGCCGAGGTGGAATCCGAGCCCTTCTATGAGGAAGGCCTGGAACATGAAGCGCGTGAAGAACAAGCCCCACTCCCAGCTAGACACAGGGAGGCCTCGCCCGCAAAATCTGGCAGTGTCTTCAGCCGGATAGGAGGGTTGTTCAGAGGCAGGCAAGGGGGTCGGAACAATGCATCTGAGCATAGAAATAGGCGGGAGCGACGCGCTGAAGAAGCCTTGTCGCAGAGCCGAATGTATAGGGACCAACAAGGTACGGGGGGAGAAAGGTTCACCCCCACCCATGAGCCTAGGAATAGGCAAGAAAGGAGAGCCGAAGTAGTTCGTGCCAATCCTCGCAACGAATTACTGAGCCATGAAAGGCCAAACTACGGCCGCGTTCTGCCACCACAAAGGCAGGAGTATGCTCCGCCGCTCTATGACCAATACCGTGATCCAGTGTATTCCGGTCACGACGAGAACAGCGAGCTGCCGTCATACGAGTTGGATGACGACGAGGAAATGAGCCCTTTCACAGAGGGCCTCCGTAGGTGCCCAGTGCCCCACGACTTCGAAATGCCAGAAATTGCAAAATATTCTGGCCGAGGTGACCCTGACGATCACCTGTTAAACTACCGTGCTAGCATGGATATTACTGGGGCTACGCCTGCACTAAAATGTAAAGCCTTTGCTTTTAGCCCTTGAGGGGAGTGCGATACGATGGTATAAAAAACTCCCTCCTGGCAGCATCCACAGTTGGAGAGATTTGAAAATGGCCTTTAAAAATGGCTTTGTTTCCTCCCGGTCTGGCCAGCTCCCGCTCCAACGCCTTCAGGATCTGAGGCAAGGAAGGGACGAATCTCTGAAAAGTTACCTAACCCGGTTTACAGAAGAGATGCACATTTGCGAAAACATCACTGAGGCAGAGATGTTTTCCGCTTTGAAAGGAGGGCTGGATATGACCAGCATGTTCTGGAGAGACGTCCAAAGCAGAAAACCAAGGGATTACAATGCCCTCGTGGACCTGATGAATGAAGAGATTGTATCGAAAGAAATGGCAAGGGCCAGGGACAACCACCCCCAAGGAAGATACAATATTGGGTATTCTAATGAGGCAAACCTCAAGAAAGGAGGAAACAGTGATAGGATCGGAGGCAACCGAGGTGGAGCGCCCCGTCCGTTTCCGGGGACGGGATCTAGCTTTGCAGAAGAAATCATGGAAGCTATCCCCCACTTGCACTCCAAAACCCCTTCTCAAAATCCTCCCACGGCCCAAGGGAGAGTGGACAGTGTCCGAAGTGGAAAACATCCCACGATTGGGGCTTACTGTGCCTACCACAGATATTACGGTCACGAAATAGAAGATTACAGGGAAATCTATATGTTGGCTGACCAAAAGGCGCAGGGGAGAAGGGGAGGTGACTTCCCCCCCGACACAGGGAGAACTCAAAAATCTGGCGGTCAGAAGTTCAACTGAGCTGATAGGAGAGCTCCGTGGAAGAACTCAACTAAGGAAAGAATTGACAATCGTCAAAGAGATAGGAGTAAGGACCAGGAAACCGCCTCGACGCATGCTAAAGATACACGGGAACCACCTGTGCCTGTGGCCGACCTCCCTATTCGTGAAATCGACACAATACTGGGAGGCCCTCACCCAGGTAGGAGCACAAACAACTCCCAAAAGAGGTATATAAGAGAGGCCAAGCAGCCCGCCAACGTGAATTACCATATCTATTCACATCCTGTTGGGATGCCTAGGATGGAATCTATCACATTCACCCAAGACGATGTCGTTGGAGTGCACTTCCCTCACAACGACGCACTGGTTATCAGAGTAGTGGTAGCTCGGAATGGGCTATCACGGATGATGGTGGATGATGGTGCCTCGGTAAATGTGATTTACGGGGTAACTTTTGATAAAATGGGGATCAGCACTCCACTCATTCCAGTCCCAGATCCAATATACGGATTCACGGGGGACAGCATAACCCCCAGAGGGTCCATAACCCTTATGACCGAAATAGGGCAAGCACCAACCCTCTCCAAAATCCCTATGGAATTCTTGGTGGTTGACAAAATCTCCTCCTATCATGGTTCAATTGGGAGGCCAGGTCTCATCGACTTGGGAGCTATGACGCATACGAAATACATTTGCATGAAGTTCCCCACAGAGCATGGCGTTGCAACTGTAAGGGGGAGCCAAACTGAGTCCCGGGCATGCTACACGAACGCAATCCGAAAGTTTCAAGATCGGAGCTTGAACATGATAAGTGATGTAGCCATGGCCGAGACTGCTCCAGACCCTGAAAGATTGGGTGAAGGGCCTTCTGGAAGTAAGGATGTTACAATGACACTGGAGGAGGATTTAGAAGATCTAGACCCAAGAATGGCAGGTGACAATTGCTCCACACTGGGCGAAAGGTTAGAATGCTTTGGTGTAGACCCGTTCGACCCAATCAAGGAATTGCAGATCTGATTGGATTCACCAATCGAATGCAAAAATCAATTGAAGAGCTTCTTACTTAAAAATCTCGATGTATTCGCATGGAAGCATGGTGACATGGTTGAAATCGATCCTAAAGAGGCCTGTCACAGGTTCCAGATTGATCCCAGAACCCCTAGGCATAGGCAAAAGAGACGGCCTATGAGTTCCGACAAGTATGAGGCCTTGAAAGACGAGGTCATGAAGCTATTGAAAAATGGCTTCATGGAATTGCAGATCTGATTGAATTCACCAATCGAATGCGAAAAATCAATTGAAGAGCTTCTTACTTAAAAATCTCGATGTATTCGCATGGAAGCATGGTGACATGGTTGAAATCGATCCTAAAGAAGCCTGTCACAGGTTCCAGATTGATCCCAGAACCCCTAGGCATAGGCAAAAGAGACGGCCTATGAGTTCCGACAAGTATGAGGCCTTGAAAGACGAGGTCATGAAGCTATTGAAAAATGGCTTCATCAGAGAGTCCCGCTATCCGAAGTGGGTATCAAACCCTGTTTTGGTACCAAAAAATAATGGGAAACTGAGGGTGTGTATTGATTTTTTGAACTTGAACCAGGCATGTCCAAAAGACAGTTTCCCACTACCCCGGATCGATCAATTGGTTGACTCCACTGCAGGGCATGAACTGTTGAGCTTCATGGACGCATACTCCGGGTACAATCAGATCCCCATTTTTGAATCAGACGAGGAGCATACTTCGTTTATAACAGACAGAGGACTCTATTGCTACAGAGCTGTGCCATTCGGCTTGAAAAATGCGGGAGCTACCTATCAAAGGCTGGTAAATTGCATGTTTTCAGAACAATTGGGAAGCACCATGGAGGTATACGTTGATGACATGCTAGTCAAAAGCATGGTCGCCGCGGATCATATCAGCCATTTGTTAAAAGCCTTCGATGTTTTGAGGAAATATCGAATGAAGCTCAACCCAGCGAAGTGTGCATTTGGAGTAGCATCTGGAAAATTTCTTGGGTTCATGGTGAATAAGAGGGGAATCGAAGGTAATCCTGATAAAATCAGTGCTTTGTTAAACATGCAATCACCTCGAAATCCGAAAGAAGTGGAAAGCTTAACGGGGAGAATTGCGGCTTTGAATCGATTCATCTCCAAATCCACTGACAAATGCTTGCCATTTTTCAAGGTCCTAAAGGGGGGAAAGCGATTCCAATGAACACCGGAATGTGAGCAGGCTTTTTCCGACCTAAAAGCATCTTTGGGATGGTCTCCATTGCTATCGAAGCCAAAGGTTGGTGAGCTTCTCTACTTGTATTTGGTTGTATCCAAAGAGGCTGTTAGCTCAGTGTTGGTCAGAGAGGAGGATGGGAATCAGTTGCCAGTGTATTATGTAAGCAAAGCCATGCTGGATGCCGAAACGCGCTACCCAGATATGGAGAAGCTTGCTCTCTCGTTAATTACAGCCTCTCGCAAACTTCGTCCCTACTTTCAGTCACACTCCATACACGTGCTCACCAACTTTCCCATGAGACAAGTGTTGCAAAAGCCAGACGTTTCTGGGAGGTTACTGAAATGGGCTATAGAAATCAGGCAGTTCGACCTACATTATACGCCTCGGACCGCTGTAAAGGGCCAAGCGCTGGCGGACTTTGTAGTTGAATTCACTCATCCACCGGAGATCGAGATGGTTGATAACACAGATGACAGCCAAGAGTGGAAATTGTTCGTTGATGGGTCCTCGGCTGATGGACGATCCGGCGCGGGGATATTGTTAGTAAGCCCAGAGGGGTTTAAACTACACAGCGCGATCCGCTTTGAATTCAAAGCCTCAAACAATGTTGCTGAGTACGAGGCATTATTAGCTGGGCTAAGGCTTACAAAAGCTTTGAAGGTTAAGTCCGTAGTGGCGAATAGCGATTCGCAGTTGTTGTGAGTCAATTCAATGGGCAGTTTTCTGCCAAAGAACCTTCTATGGTTGGTTACTTGAAAAAAGTAAGAGATTTGGCTGCGCACTTCAAAAAAACAGAGTTACAGCACATCCCCAGAACAGAAAACTCCAACGCCGATGCTTTGTCCAAATTAGCAAGCAGCAGTGATTCGGAGTCACGCAATCTAATCTCAGTTGAGTGCATGTTGACTTCTTCCATTGAGCCAGGACCAGATATTTTGGCAATAGAAGAAGAGGGATCCTGGATGAATCCCCTGATCGCCTATATGAAGCATCAGACCGTGCCAAACGAGCCAGAGGCAGCTCGGAAATTACAAAAATACTCTGCGAATTTTGTACTCTTAGATGACCTGCTTTATAAGCGGAGTTACACCTCCCCTTTACTGAGATGTGTGGGGCCAGAGGAAGGACGATATGTAATGAGAGAAATCCACGAGGGTATATGTAACGAACCGGTTTATATTAGTAAAAAAGTTAAGGAATTATTTAGTCAAAGTCAAATGGTCAAGTTAAATAAGGACTTATTTTGAACAAATATTTTATTGGGATTTATTTTATTATTACAAAAGTTTGAGGGTTTAATTATTAGAAATGGAAAGTTAAAGATTTAGTTTTCTGAAAGTTAAGGTCTAAATTTTATATAACAAGAAGAATAGGGTCTTGTTTTATAATTACCTTATTTGTATATCAATTAAAGTGAAGGAAAGCCCATTTTTTTTCTTGAGGTTTCGAGAGAGGGAGAAACAGAGAAGGTTCGAGAGAAGCCAATAGGTAAAGGAAATGAAGGGAGGAAGAAGAAACAAGGATGAGGAAATGAAGAAAATAAAAGTTGGCTAAAAGCTCGAGCTTGGATTCTTCAATTTGTAGAGATAAGTAAAATTTTTACTTATACATATATATGGAAGATCAGTGTTGTATTAAGAAAGTATGAAATGGGTTTGTGAAATACATACGCATCCTTTGATTTTCTTGTGTTAAATTGTTAATATAATATCAAATAATTGAATTAAGGGTTTAAGATTTGACTTCTCAGATTTTAAGCAAGTTGATGATATTTTTCAGCAATTAGAATTTTGTCCCCAATCCATGGAAATGTTAACTACAAAGAGATTACCATGTAATAATAATTAATTACAATTGGTAAAGAGAAGAAATTAATTTTATTGTGCAAAATCAGCAAGAATGATTAACTTAATAAGATTACTTAGAATCTATCTTATGAAATTAACGTGTTACGACATAGAGATGGTAAGCATCATGTTTACTGGAAGAGAAATGAACAAGGACTGTGTATTGATGATTTAAATGTGCACAATTATACTTTTGACTCTTGATTTGGGTAAGGAAATTAAAGAAAATGAATGAGCAAACGGAATAGACTCGGATGGAACTAATGGGCACCGTTTATGGGAAATGAAGATGGATAAGTTAGATGATATCGGATGATTGGTTGATATGTTGACAAGTATATGAAGGGAAAATAAGTTTATAGTAAATAATTTGAGTTGGTCATCTAATGCACAAAATGGTAAGAAATAAATTATAAATGACGATAGCCGATTTCTATTGATTTGATATGATTCGTTTTAATACAAAGATTTATATTATAATTTCAGGAGATGATAGGGAGATTTGACCAGGCATATCAGCTCAGCTAGACTCCAGTCAATGGCTCTGTGAGTGGAGAATAAATTTATTTTCTACGTCATTCACAATGATTTTCTACAAGTTACAAATGTTTTAAAATTAAGTTTGTTTATCACGATGATTCTTTTTACCATGTTTTACGAGCATGATTAGTCAAGTTGAGTATGTATGATTTCAAAATCACCAAAAGTACCCGATATGGTTATATATTCTTGTGTTAGTGCACGAGGGGGCCTTGGGCCCGTGTACTAGCGGATATTATTTGTGATCTTTAAGGCTCTGTCACGGAGGGGGCCTATGGCCCGTGTTCAAATGATCTTAAGATCCACTCTTATGCACGGAGGGGACCTATGGCCCCTGTGTAAGGGTGTATATATAAGGTCTTTGAGACCCACTTTTGTACCCAGAGGGGCTTTGGGTACCAGATTTGGGTACCAGATTTCAGATGATTTAGTTGGGTACCTTTGGTGTGATTTTCTTATGTATTACAGTTTATCAGTTATGCTACAGATGATTATTCCACGATATTTATGATTATTCTTAGCATGTATGATTTGATTTAAAGTGACAAAAGCTTATGAAATAAATTATGTTTTCAGAAATGGTTTATAAAATACTTTTATTTCAGAAATTCCACTCACTGAGTCACAAGCTCATGTTTTTCCCCACCTTTGCAGTATATGAAGAAAAATAAGAGTTTCAGCAGCATCGAAGGAGCCTTTGCAGCTCTCGAGGAGCTCTGTAATATTGTCATTTGTAGGAGTTACTTTGGTAAGCTCTTAGGAGACATATTCTAGGAAGATGCATTGGAATATGTAGTTATTCTATATAAGTAATATACTTTATCAGGAATGTGTCTGATGATGATGTATTTTGGATCATGTATATATACAGAAGTGGGTTAAGAATTGTAGTTATTATATTATGTCAATTGTCTTGGTTGGAAGATTTGAAAAGTGATATAGTTATTTATGATTGCATGTTTGAGGATTTGTTATTGTTTTACAGGTTGGTTAAGTCAATATTATAGAGGAGATTCTATCAAAATTTTATAAATTCCCGTGGGATTAAAATTATTTGTAGTAAATATTGAAAGTTAAAGAAAAGTCAAGATTGCCTTGGTGGTGGGTCCAACATCTAGTTGGCACCTGCCATCGGTACACATCACGTTTTAGGTCCAGTAGGGTGATCTGGGACGGGTCGTGACAGTATATGTGGCAACCATGTCGGGGCGTTATCGCTAGCTCGGAAATCCCTCAAATAGGGATATTTTTGGCCTACTATGCGAAAGGATTCACATGACTTCGTGTGCAAGTGCGATAAATGCCAAAGACACGCGACCATGCCACATTAGCCGCATCACGAGCTAATTTTGGTGACTAGCCCTTGGCCTTTTGCAAAGTGGGGGGTTGATATTGTTGGTCCTATGCCTAGAGGTGCTGGAAGCAATTGCTTTGCGATAGTAGCAATTGACTACTTCACCAAGTGGGTCGAAACGGAACCTTTGATGAGGATCACCGAGGCCAACACCACCAAGTTTATTTGGAAAAATATCATATGCCGGTTCGGGATACCACACTCGCTGGTTAGTGACAATGCAAAACAGTTCAAAAACAGAAGCGTCGATGAGTTATGCGACGATTTGGGAATTAAAAAACTGTTCTCATCTCCACATAACCCGCAGGCCAACGGACAGGTCGAAGCTGTGAACAAGACCATAAAAAATACCCTGAAAAGAAAGTTGGAATTCAAAAAGGGCGCATGGGTAGATGAGCTCTCACAAGTGCAATGGGCGCTTCGAACCACCTCGCACACCGCTACTGGTGAAACACCTTTCTCGCTGGCATATGGAGCCGAGGCGGTATGCCCCGTGGAAATTGGAATCCCTTCACTTCGTCAAATTCATTATGACGAAGTTAGGAACGAGGAAGCGCAAAGGGTCGGTTTAGATTTCCTCATGGAAAAGCGGAGTGATTCCCAAGTGATGATGGCCAGGTACCAGAAAAAAATGGCTCGATACTACAACAAAAGAGTGAAGAGTCGACGCTTTAATATTGGGGACTTGGTCCTCAAAAAGGTTCTTCCTTCAACACAGGAACCAGGAGTGGGGACTCTAGGTCCTAACTGGGAAGGCCCTTACAAAGTCCTTGCCGAGGTGGTACCCTGAACGTACATGATTGAAGACTTATCTGGAGTACCTCTATGTAATCCTTGGAATACGGACCACCTTCACTGTTATTTTTAATAAATCTTATTCCTCTTCAATGATTGCGGCACTATCATATGATTTTATGAAATCGCAAATGAGTTTCGTTGAGAATTACGCCAGTTACTAATTAGATAAGCATAATGGATGAACAGAAATTCCAAAATTATTCTGGTTATAACACCATACGTGAACGCCATGCACGAAGTTTATTAAGAACAAGGGACTCTTATAAGACTAAACTACGATCACTACGTAGGGATTGGGAGTTTTAGTATCATTAACCCTGCAATACGCGATACGTTTACAAGACATTTCCTTAAGGCATTCGCGTTTGAAAGCATTCATATTTAGTCAAATGTTGTCATAACAAACTGGAACTTCATGTACACAGAATGCTCTCTTGTGTGAAGTGTTACACGCTTCCGCAAAATGATTGATACTCTTATACATACATTCAGACAAAGCATTAGCAAGGCATATGTATACTAAGTGTTGTGTGAATGAGCGTAAAAGACAAACGTAAAAAATTCTTATATTATTTTGGTTGCAAAAGCCACACGCCTCCACCAGGAATGAACTTTGTTAAAAATGAAGGACTCCGGTGAATTTACACTACGACCATTGCATAAAGATTGAAAATGATCACGCCAGCAATAAGAGTTCACACAAATTTGTAAATGTAAATGTTGCAGGGTATAGGGTAAAACTGCTCAAAAGTTGGTCAAAATCAGATCTAACCAACAAACATAAATGCATTAGGCTAGTTAGATCTGAGGGATTAGAAATTTACAGTTCACCACATATCATTATGCAATTGCGAGTCATACAATTACGAGGCGTCCGCGCTTGGAAGCATTCATGCGTAAACAGTTCAAAACATTTACAGGCAAAATATGAATAAGTTATTTAATTCATAGCAGTTCGAAATGTTACATTTACAGGAAAAATATGAATAAGTTATTTCATTCATAGAATCAAGTAAAGTGTTACATTTAAAATATAAAACGCCGTTGGCGCCACCAAAAAAAAAAAAAAAAAAAAAACTAAACTAACTAACAATAAGGCAAAGATAGGAGATGATCATTGTGGAGGGACATCTTCTGAAGAACCCTTTCCGGATGCATCTAAAGGATCCGCAGGAGTATCTTGAGGCTCAGGATACAAGGCTTCAATGGAGGACAAGTCCAAGGTCGGGAAGGCGTCCTTCACATCCCCCAAAGCCATCCTAGTCCCTAAGTTCCAAAAGACCCTCTGCATAGCCTCGTACTCAGGGGTCTCTTTGAAAGTGTCTTTGAAGTTCTGGACAGCCTCAGACACTCTGGTACTTAAAACATTCTCCACTCGTGTCATGACAGTCTACTCCAAAACTTCAGTGATCCTCGTTTGCATATGCTTCTCCAAAGAGGCAAGGTCCTCCTCCGCCTTCGTCTTAGCCTCCAGCTCCCTCCCCAGTTTTTCGTTGACTGCTGCCACCTTAGCTTCTAGCTTCAACTTGGCTGCATTAGCGGCGGCCAGAGCCTCGGAGGCGATAGACTGTGCACGGTTGGAATCATCCAGTTTCTTGCACAAAACCGCCACATCTGACTCGGAGACCTAGAGGTCATGCTTCAGTTTATCATTGTCCTCCTGGAGGAGCTTCGCATTAGCCCTCTCTTCTGAGGAAGATTTACGGGCTATGGATAGCTGGGCCTTGAGGTCATTGATCTCCTTAAGCATATTTTCTGCGTGCCGAAGCGCAGTCTCAGCATTTTTCTTGTCCCTCTGCGCCTCCTCCACGGACGATTCTACCTCGTTAATAAGGGCCAACGCCCTGGCATTCATGGCCTTGGCAGCGAGCAACTTCCGGGATGGTCTGGTACTAGAGGAGAAGGCAGACCAACCCTCCGTCCAAAATTGCTCAGTGATAAATGCGGCCCGGGCAGGAGGAGAACTAGGGGAGTCAAACAATGAAGGGCTGAAAGTGACATCTCTGGGCAGGATGCTAGTTTTAATACGCTTAGCTCTTCTGCCCCCTCCGGTGTCACTTCATAAGCCAAGCCTGGAATGGGTACAGATGGCTCGTCCTCCAAGTCTTCAACCATTGGTGGACTCCTTGCCTCTGCCCCTTCTGAGCCTCTTCAAGGGGGCTGGCTCCTCCTCAGGTGCATGCTCAGATATGTCCTCAGACAAGGAAAGTGGCACCGAGACGTCCTGGGTCTCCCTGCCCCTCTTGGATCCGTCTCTATCCGACCTTTTCCCCTTCCCTTTGGCAATGCCTCTTTTAGGGTCTGCCTCCCTATCAGTGATGGGTTGTTGGGGACCCACTGGCAGCACAGTGGGGGGTGGAAGCAGGGCTGGAAGAGGGCCCTGAAGCTGGGCTGTAGACTTCTCGGACACTTCCTTCGCCACCCCAACTTGCAGGTTGGCCAATACCGCCTTTTGCTTCCTTTCAACTTCGCTGCCGTGGCGCAGGGCAGGAGGGTTCTTCTTAGCCATGAGTCCCTTTAAGGAGATCTTCGGAAATTCCTTGGAACCTAGAAAGAAGGAGGAAAATGAGGCTATGAACAAAAAAAGTGTAAAGTAAAATAGTATTAGGGAAACGAACTTACTCATGGCTCGCATAAGACCGTGTTTAACGAATAGCTTGTTTTGTTGAATGACTCCTTGGAAACTACCCTTGTAAGTAAACAAACGCCTCACTGCCGCTAGGTCTGCGTCGGGGAGGAGGCGAGCAAAAGTGTCCCCTGCCATAAACCGATGACATATTAGTAAGCAGCCAAGAAAAGTAAATGGGAGTTAAAAGAGCAAAAGACGCGTGACACTTAGAGACTCTAAAACAAGTGCAAGACTCACTAGGTATGGAAAGAGTTCGGGGAACAGTAATTTCTGAACTGGGGTCCACAGGAGAACTATGTCACTCCCCAGCGACCCAGAACCACTGGTTCCTCCAGTTCTTTATTGAGGTGGGGTGACCGGTGATAACGGGAGGATAAGAGCCCATGGGAGACAAGTAATACCAATCCTTGACGTCCGGTCTCACGTCTCTCTCCCTTCTAACTGATTTCTTCAAAGTGTAGAGAGTGTGAATGATGTACAGTGAGATCAGATGATCAGGGTTGACCTCTTGCCACACCAACCAAGTGCCCACAGCTTGTGTCCAGAAATTGGGGGCCAGCTGGTAGGGGCACATGTTGTAGCTCCTAAGTAACGCCCTGAAGAAGGGGTGCAGGGGAAGCCTCATTCCACAAGAAAGGGCGTCGTAACATATGGCCGCTTGGCCTGGAGGAGGGATGCAAGGTCGGTAGGAAGGTGTAGGGTGCACCAAGGAAGCCTGAATTTCGCCGAAGCCCCGGCCAAATCAACCCTTCTGATTTCCGTAGCAATCTCACTGCTCTCCCATGACTCTGGGTTTGGATCAGGATCAACGTGGTAGCCTGAAACTTTGTTAACCTGGTCAACCCAATCCTCTACTTGGGAGATCTCCTCTGCAGTTAAGCCCAATTCTTCCCTATGTGCCATGAACGGGGCCCTAACAATTAAGCCGAGGTCCTGGTGACCAGAAGAGGAGCCTGCCGCCTCTTCTCTCCTCAGATCCCTGTCTCGCTTGCTCTGAAGCTCTGTCAAAGTTGCCTCCTCCTCGGATGACAGATGAGCCATGTAGTTCTGATGTTTTTCTTCTTCGCTGTCAGAATCACTCAAATAAATTATGCCACTGGTTTTCCTATTTCTCCTCTTAATATGCTCCCTAAAGAAGCGGGAACTAAAAACCGATAAAGAGATGGGGCAGAAACCTCTGACGGGAATCGCCATCGCTAATATTTCCTGTGAACCCGTTCCCCCAACTCTTTCCATTTTTTTTTATTTTGTTTTAAAGGTGGGTCAGACTCAACAAAAGAAAAACAAGGTGCAAAAACAAAATTTTCAAACCCACAGTGAGAAACTAAAAATAGAAAAGTCTCGCATATACAGAGACCAAGAGGTTTACCTTCAGATGACGAATGCTTGAAACTATGCACTGGGAATGAAGAACTCGCCGGTAAAAGCTGTGGAACGGTAAATGCGGATGTTGGGTAGAAAGCCCTTGAAGAGAAGACTCGAAACTTGCAGGAAAGAGAAAAGCGGAACAAGCTTTCGCCAGAGTATTACTGCAAAGACTTGTAGAAAGTGGTAAAGGGGAAATAATAAAATGAAGAAGGATTTATAGGGATCTCAACGATCTAGATTCCTTGATTTTTTTGAGCAGTATGATTAATATGGTTAACCCATGCTTCTTGGAGAATGGGCTAATAAGAGCGCCAGCCGTCAAAGGGAGGGACAAAACCATTCAGCTACCACAGTGAATTCCACGCGCTTCGAAATGCCACTCCCCTCGCCTTTTTACATATACATTTCTTGGGAACCAACGACAATAGCCCCCCCTTATTTCATTAAATACGCCGCCTAAGATACGCGCTAGTACGTCCCAAACCTTCACTCAGGAAAGAAAAGCCGAAGTAGGAGACCGGATTCACATCAAATCCAAACCTCCAATGAGGAAGGTCATCCTAAGCACCAGGTCTGCGGCATCATACGAAAGCCCTCGTAACAAAGTTAGTGCCTCGGGCGTACAACAAATCCTACACGTCCATGAATGATTGCTTCGGATTTGAGGGACTAATGTTGAATCCAAACCCAAAAAAAGGTACAGTGATCCACTAGTAAGGGCTCAACTAAGGCCTAATGGACCTTGACCCACATTTAAGGTCCAAAATATCACCTTGGGCCCAATTCCGAGGTGGTTTGTCAAGCGAACCTTTCTAGTCTGACTGATTTACGCCTGGACGATGTGCTTTATGCGCAGCCGAGGCGCTTTACGGCAGTGACCTGAAGAGAGATGGAGTCAGAGATGTGACACTGTCTTTACCAAGATGTGACAGGCGTCCATCTCCTACGAAATGTAGCAATGATTACGGTAAAAAAGCAAGGTTGTCACTTCCACGATTTAGGGTGATGACAAGTGTAAAGTATGCCACGTGTCGTGATCCGAGACAACAAGTCCCTCTATAAATGAAGCACGACTGTCTCCAAATTAGGGGTTTGCATTTTTACTCTCTTAACTAGATATATTTATCTCACTCCCTTTTCTCTTTTTTACACATTTTACCTCTCCCGCACCCAATATATATTCGCCTAAAATGAATACTGACTTTGGCATCGAAGTGCAAATGGGAGCCACCTCGGCCCCCTTTACAAACTGATTGTTTGTCACAGTGCGCAGGAGATCCACGTGTTCAAGAGGGAGGAGCTGAGACGTGTTGGTCCAAGGTCCAGTCGAATTTTGTGGTCAACAGATGTAACAATATTTATTAAAATTAATGATTATTTTTTTAGAAAAATATTTGAAATTAATAATTAATGCTTAAAAAATCAAATTATACAAAAAAATCTATCCTACACCTCTTTTTGGGAAGATTATAATGAAGAACAATATATAAAAAGAAAAACGTCAATTTTAAGGATAATATGTAAGTTGAGTTTTGCACATGTATTGTATGAGCATAATTTTATAGCTCAAAAGTTTTTTAAAAAAAGAAATTTCATTTATTGAACGTTAATTTCAAAAATGGAGTTGATATGTTCACGGTACAATCTATAAAACACTTAATTCATGGCATGTGTTTCCAGTAAAGATGATAAAACAATTCAACGGTTTACAATTTTATTAAAATATTAAAAAAAATAATTATATGCTGTAAAAATTGTGAAACTTTATTTCTTAATTTTATTAACATATTATAGACAAAAAGACTCATTATATATATTTTCATTAATAATTTTTTTATTGACATATAAAATATGCATTTAATTATCACATGGGTATGAGTAATTACAAACTGTACAAACAATGTATTATTTAAAGAAATTTTCCAAAATTGATGAGAATTCTAATAATTTATTTCTATTTTGAGCATTCGTTGATAATCTGTATCATTAATCAAAGCAAATTACGCGTTCAATTTTTTCCTATTTTGTAATGATATTTACAGTAAAATCATTTTATATTGTTCTTCCGTGCAACGCACATGTGTAATACTAGTAATCGTTAAAATGTGTTTATTAAGATAATTCTTAAAACTGTCTTTTATATTTGTTGTCAATGATTTAACGTATGACAATCCTCACGGCTTGAGATTGAAAAATACTAGGTTTAATTTAGTAAAAATTGACGAAGTTTTATATTGGTTGTCAACTTATGCAATTTGACCAATACTTGTATTAAGAGTAATATCATAAGAATCAACGAAAATTTATATATGTAAATTTATGTATGTAATCAACCTAACACGACCTCTTTTCGATTAGGCTTAAAAGTAAATAAAATTAACTTCCAATATGCCTTATTAGATATATTACATTTTCCTTATCCATAAAAAAAAAATTATGTGACTTAGTAAATTTGTAAGCCTAGCCACTTAATTAGTTAATTTTATTTATTATTATCCTACTACATTAAAAGAGTTAATATGACAATTACTATTCATTTTTCGATCTTTGGTTTCACACTGGGCATCATTGGGCATCTACAGCTGTTGCAGAGATATTTTTTCTCCATTCACATAATACCATCATATCCCCGTATCAATCTCTCTCTCTCTACAAAACCTTTCTCTCCCTAAAATCGTCTCTGAAGCTTCCCGCGACGCCAGCTGAAGCCCCATCTCTCCCAACCTCTCTCGCCGAGTTCCTACCGATCTGAAGCTGTCTTCTCCCAGCCTACACACAAAAACTTAGCGGTGTAGTTTCATCTGAAGACCAACTTCTGCCCAGCCCTCTGCCCTGCTCCATCATCGACGACATCACGATCCGAAGCTCTGAAGCTCCCTCGCAATGCCAACTGAAGAAGCTCCATCTTTCCGAAAGTGAAAATCACAACTACCGAACGCCGTCTCCGAGGTAGTTCCAGTGCTTTGACAGGTTAACTTCTTCCCTTCTCCATCTTGTGAGGCATAAATTTTCACCTAATTTCAATTTCTCCTCACATTCTTGATCGATTCTAGACAAAGTAATCAGCTTAAGAAAACATAATCTCATTTCATATTTAGTTGCACCGCAAAACATGTATCGACCTTACCCAAACTATACCTCTGTTTGCGTTGCAATTTCCAGTGACGTGTTCTCAGCCCTCTGTTTGCTTTGTATTTATTTTAGGAAACTTAATTATGATTTGATTTAATCAGTTTTATTACACATTTTGTACTTAGAAGAGTATATTTTCAGACCTATACATAAGGGACTTATGTGACAGACCGAGCTAGGATTTGCTTATTGGTTGTCGTACTTTCAACCGCCTCCACACCTTCAAATACCTTGACGTGCTTTTTGGTATCTTTTGAAGTGATTTGATGTTGCACAGCAGAACCTTGAATAAATGCTATAGAATTGGGATGCAAAATGTTGAAAGTTACATTTAAATTTTGCATTGTTTAGTCGTTTTTCACATGAATACTGGCCATGTTCTACTTTGTAATAATTGGTTGCTGCAATTGGATTAGTTTTACAATTACTTTAGCTAATCTTGGTCGAATTAATGGCAAGATTATCCAATACTTGCTGGAATTTACTGACATGTAATGCAATCTCTTAATTTTCTTTAGTAAATGCATCTGAATTTTCACTTAAAATACAATGGGTGCTTCACTTCAATCAAGTGTTCTTCTCTGTGGAACAAATGATATGAAGAAGGTTTTGAAAATAAAGGCTATTTTTTATTTTTTATATATTGAACTTATGTGCTATGGACTGCAAAATCAATTTAGCCTCTTGATATTTGATTATGTTGTAGGGAAATTAGATTGAAGCCTTTTCATGCCTGTGATTTCATTGCCCAGCTTTTACCAACTCTGCTGAGGTATTGAATGCTCTTCATCATATATTTAAGAAAAAAATTCAAGCAATTTTTATGCAAAATTATCCTTATCAAAATTATTATCTTGCTATCTATACATATAAATCAATTATTTTCATGTTTATGGTTCATTTTTCAGTTCTTGATTTCACACTGGACATATGTTTTTTGCAACAGTAAAGTTGCAAATTGACAGCTGCAGCAGATATTTTTCTCTTTTCCAATCTTTTCTTCATTCATTCACACACACCTAACACCGTATCCATCTCTCTCTCTCCCCAAAACATAACCCATCTCTCTCTCTCCAAAATTGATACAATTTTTCATGGAATTTTGATTACCTTCAATCGAGGTGAGTTACTTGAAACACGATTCCATGATTTCACTGTTATTATTTTTTGAATTCGGTTTTACATTTAGTTTATGATATAGATTTTGCTTATTTTTATTTGATGATCACCATGCTAGGATTTATTTGTCTCCTGATGATTCTGTTGGTTTATTGATTTTAATCTTGAAAGGATTATTTGGATTGTCCAAATTTTGCTTCTCGACTTTAAAATGCTTCGTTCTTCGAAAAGGTTTTATTTTTTCAAACAGACGTTAGGTCTGTTTCCAACCAAAACCAAAACCCTCTAAGTTTTCAAATTGTAAGTAAATGCAAGTTAGGTCTCGTCTCCCCTAATCAGACGTCCCTCATTAGTCATTATAATACAACTCCTAGGAGATGTAACTGTGTATCATTACAAAAAAAAAGAATTAATTTTGATGTTTAATTGGAAATGAAAATAGGAATTTGAAGTCTCCTTACTGCATTTCTATAGTCGGAAAATTAGCATTAACTTTGACTTGCCCATGATGAACGAATGGCTCAAGGCTTGTGATACATTTATCCTCTTATATAGATCTAAAACAAAAATTCTCTCAGAAAGATCTTTAAAATTTCCCAACAAATTTTGATCCTAACCAGGAGATCCCAAAATTAATGTAATAACATCTTTTGGCTTGATATAAAAATAACCTCCTTATCGCTGGCAAGAACTGAAAAAGAATTAAAAAAAAAAAAAATGCTAGAAACAATCAACTTCTGTGGATAAAAATTGGAATTCCAATTACCAACATGATGGTCAATTGCCTACCCTTTTTGTGATAGGGTCTTCCTCTACTATACAAGGAAAATTAAATCTTGGTTTACTGGTCCATGAAAGATCTCTGTAACAAAGTAGAAACTAAAAACTCATGCCAACAAATTACAAGAAAGTAAAAATGAGCTGTATTTAAAATGGTTGACATCAAAATTCAATTTTTTCAATTTTCGAAGCTCTTGAAACACCCATTTTGGAGCACTGTATATCCACATACTAGGATTTTGCATCCCAATTCTTTTTCATTTTTTCAGTGAATTCTTTTTTTTTTTTTTTTTTTTTTTTTCATATTTTGTTTTAAGTTATTATGCTTATGATTGGGCTTAAGTGTAGATTTTATATTAATTAGTGGATAGAACTTGACTCTTTTAGGTTTGCTTTCATTTTAGCTTACTTAGTGAAATCATAGCTGGGATTTGATGATCTTAGATAGCTTGTCATTGCTTATTATGCATTTTAAAAATATTTAGGTTCAGATACAGAGCAAGTTTTAAATGAGCTTACTTAGTGAAATCATAGCTGGGATTTGATGATCTTAGATAGCTTGTCACTGTTTGTTATGCATTTTAAAAATATTTAGGTTCAGATACAGAGCAAGTTTTAAATTAATTTGTTAAATTGTACTTTAAAAATGATATCATGATAGGCATAAAGATTCATCACAATTTTTTTTTTTTTTTACTACACATAAATCTGTGTCTTGTCATAGTTGGGATTTGAGAATGGATCCATGGTTTGGTGGGATTTAAGGAACCTAGACTTACCTTTTACTTCTGTCAAATTTCATTCAAAATCAGCTGTGATTTTGCTAACAAGGAATTCTAGACTATGATTTTGATTTCATTATAACATATTTTGATCAATATAATTTAATGAGCTGAAATCTTCCTTTACTATTTGTAGCCTACTATGTCCATACCAATCTAATACATCAATATAATTTAATGAGCTGAAATCTTTTCTAGACTTTTTGAAAAGGTGATTTACCTATGAAGTGTTTGATTTGTCATGTTCTTATTGGGCATCTGTTTTTGGAACAGTAATTGACACCTGCAGCCCAAAATATTTTCGTCTCTTTCTCCAATCCTTTTTTCATTTTTCTCTTTAAATGCCTTATAAAAATATCCCACCTTATTTTCGTCTCTTTGTCCAATCCTTTTCATTTTGCACTTACTGAATTTTATTCCAATTGATTTATACATTATATTATATTTTATATAATAATTCACAAATCTGTTGTTTTAGAAAAGGGAAACAAGGTGTACCTCGCGGTCCTCGCCAATTGTTACCCCATTTTTTGGACGTTTTTTATAGACATGGTTCTTAGAAACGGTATAATTGTACATGTATATACTATAAAATATTGGTATCCTAGCAAATTGGATCAATGCATGCGTTATTTTATAAGTCACTGTGTTAAATGTATGGTTCAACTCTTACATGTCATCATGTGTTTGTAATCTATACTGTTAAATAATTATTTATTTAAAAATAACGTAGTAGATGTTTGTGCTGTTATATTAAAATATTTTATTATATAGTGATGGTCTTCATTTGTATTCATCTATGATTGTGCTGTGTAACTTTTTTGTTGTTTATATTAGCTTTTGCATTTCAATACAAGCTCTTCATCATTCAGCAGGCTTTCATAACTCATTGTTTACCAATCCAATAGATGTTTAATTTACACATATCTAATCACGTTGTGTATATATATTTTTTTCTTTCCACAGAGTTGGTTCATTGTTCTATAATTTCCCGTGTTTATAAAATTAATTATATTTTAACGTATTCCTTTGTGCATTTTAAAATTTATACATCTTTCTACTCAGTTGTGATGACCAACATAGGAGTGTCTAACCTTATCGATCAAGAAGTCCAACCTATAGTACCTGACATGCATATGGATTTACAAATTCCTTCTTCTAGTGGGACTCGAGGTGCCTCTTGTTTGGATGTAGTTGATCAGACTGTATCTTTGGATACTTTTCAGAAATACACTACAGATACTCGTGCAATGAGAAATAAACGGGATCGAAAAAATTATTCCTTACATAAATGCCAGGAACACAGACATGTGGACAAGCGCAGACGCATACAAAATACAAATGGTAATATCTTTCGTTCTCTTTTGCGTTTGAAGCCTATGACTGACAGATTACCACTTGCATGTAAACATAAATCTTTACAAAGCTCTCATGGTAATATCATTTGTTTTATTTAATGTCGTCTTTTGTTCTTTGTTTTTTAACTAATTATTATAGAAGTATTTAAAATTATATTACTATAATTTTTTTAAAAAACTATGTTATCTAATTTGTACCTATGATTAGTTTTCTACATTTTCCTCAAGTATTATTCCTAATTGGTTTACAAACTCTTTCACTTCAACTTTTACACGTAGTAGCAGCTCTGTGGACAAAAGCATACAATCTGTATTTCGAGGTCAACAGGAACATGATCAAAATTTTCTGCTAGAACCACATGTTATTACCGAAGAAATGTCTGGTAAACAAATTCCAAATATACCTGAATATTCTACCCAGTTATGCATACCTACGACTTCTTATATCTTGCCCGGATTTACTTTTTGTAAGTATTGTTGTGCTCAGAAATTTCATACAGAAAGTAAAGGATTTTGTTGCTCCGATGGGAAGGTCATATTACATTCACATAATACTCCTGATGATTTATTTGAACTCTTTACGTCAAACTGTCCTGAATCAACTCATTTTAGATCAGTTTGTCGAACATATAACAATCATTTTGCATTTACTTCATTTGGTGTGAAATATGACAAAGATCTCTGTAAATCAAACAAAGGAATTTACACATTCAGAGTTCAAGGACAAGTATATCATTACATAAACTCTCTTTTACCTCATGATGATAAGCCTTCATATATGCAATTATACTTTTATGATACAGAAAATGAATTGCAAAATCGACTTCAGAACTCTGATAAATTACTTGAGACAGTTTTGTTAAGAATTATTCATAATTTGAAGATGAATCCTTATTCACGCTTTTTTAGGTCATTAAATGTTTATGAAAACTTGCATGACCATCGAATTCAAATTAGATGTCATCCAGGACTTGACCAGCGTGTTTATAATACACCGACAGCTTCTCAAGTAGCTGCAATTTGGGTAGAGGAAGATCCATCTGCTAGTGTTAGGGTTCGCGATATCTCTATTTATGGCCACTCAGGTGAGGCACATAGAGTTCATTACTATTATGGTTGTTATGACCCTTTACAGTATCCTTTGCTATTTTCGTACGTTGAGCCTGGATGGCATGAAGGTATTGAGCGTAGTAGGAATGCTAATGAGCAGCCACAGTGTGTGTCTGAAGTATTACTGGATGTCAACACAATAAGTTCTTCAAAAGAAATCATCGAAAAAGAATCCGAAGGTCATTTATATATATATATATATACATACACACACACATATTGAAATTGATCGTTCATTTAATTTATATACATCAAATTCTGATTTTTTTTCCTCATTTGTTGTCTATCTATGTAGCACTTCACCATGGAAAAAAACGCTTCCAAATCTCTTGTAGAGAGTATTACTGTTACAAATTCCAGATTCGACCTCAAGGTAAATCTCTATTACTTCATACTGGTAGATTATTTCAACAATATGTTGTTGACATGTACATTAAAATTGAAACAACCAGGTTAGATTATTTCCGTAATAACCAAAAACAGATACGTGCGGAATTGTATGGAGGAATAGTTGATAGTATTGAAAATGGAGAAAATCGAGGGAATATGATAGGAAAGAAAATGATTTTGCCACAATCGTTTACATGTGGTCCTAGAGATATGCAAAGGAGATATAGGGATGCAATGGCTCTTGTCCAACGATTTGGAAAGCCCGATGTCTTTTTGACTATGACTTGTAATCCTAATTGGCCAGAAATTAAACAAGAGTTAAAATATTGTGATGAAGCCCAAAACCGTCCTGACCTTATTGCTCGTGTATTTAAAGCAAAACTTGATGAATTGAAAAATGATTTGATTAAAGAACATGTTTTAAGCCCAATGGCTGCTTACATTTATGTGATTGAGTTTCAAAAAAGAGGTCTTCCTCATGCACATTTCTTGCTAATCTTCAAAAATGGTCACAAAGTTTGTACATCTAATCAAGTAGATAACATTGTATCATGTGAACTACCAGACCAAAATTTATTTCCTCATTTGCATTCAACTGTTGCCAAACATATGATGCATGGACCATGTGGTTTACTAAATCCAAAAAATGTTTGCATGGATACTCGTCATTGCTGTAAAAACAAGTACCCAAGAGATTACTCTTCACACACTTTGTTAGGTAATAATTCATACCCAATCTACAAACGTCGGCCCAATGGACATTCTGTTAAAGTGAGAGGACATCTTTTAGACAACAGATGGGTTGTCCCGCATAATCGTTATCTAACTGCTAAGTTCAATTGCCATATTAACGTTGAGATATGCTCTTCTGTCAAAGCTATTAAATATTTGTATAAGTATGTGTACAAAGGTCATGATCGTGTCAATTTTTCAATGTCAAAAGATCAACAACCTGTTCATATCGATGAGATTTCTGAATATCAATCTGCTAGATGGATATCTCCACCCGAAGCAATATGGAGAGTATTCTCATTTACTTTTTCAGAGATATATCCAACTGTTGTTTCTTTGCAACTTCACCTTCAAGATCAACAACTAATAACTTATAATAATGAAGATGACCTATCAAATTTATTGAACAAAGTCTCTGTGAAACGAACTATGTTACTGAATTCTTTCTCATGAATAAGACAAGTGAATTTGCTCGAACATTATTATATAGAGATTTCCCAACACATTTTGTTTGGAATGCAAATAGAAAGGTTTGGACAACTCGCAAGAAACAAACAGTCATCGGACGAGTTGTGGCGGCAAGTCCAAATGAAGGTGAACGTTACTTTCTACGTGTTCTTCTTAATCATATAAAAGGGCCACAGTCATTTGAAGATTTGAAAACTATCAACGGAGTAATTGTGTTAACATATCGAGAAGCGGCATTGTTACATGGATTGTTAAGTGGAGATAACCATTGCGAAGAATGTATGGCTGAAGCAATTGTTTACCAAATGCCTTATTCTTTGCGTCGACATTTTGCAACTCTTTTGACACTTTGTAATCCAGACAACCCAAAAACATTATGGCAGAAGTTCAAGGAAAACATGTTCGAAGACTACTTACAACAAGGTATGCTAATTGAAGATGCTGAGCTGAAAGCTTTAGCAGAGATTAGTTCTATATTAGAACCATTGGGTAAAACTGTTAATGATTATGGAATTGTATCATATGCTATTCATATAAATGAAGATGAAAGGCTACATAGAATGATTGCAGAGGAAAGTACAAATTTGGATATTTCGGGCGGTTTAGCTTGTGGGAAAATTTTAAATAAAGAACAACAATTTGCATTTGATAGAATTCTGGAAAGCGTGACTCAAGAAACTGCTGCTGTATATTTTGTTGATGGACCTGGTGGAACAGGCAAAACTTTCTTATATAAAGCCCTTCTATCAGCTGTTAGATCAAGAAATTGTATTGCTTTAGCAACTGCCTCTTCAGGAGTTGCTGCTTCTTTGTTACCAGGTGGTCGAACAGCTCATTCAAGATTCAAAATTCCTTTGGAAACAATCGGAGATATAAGTTGTTCAGTAAGTAAACAATCAGCATTGGGAAAGCTTTTGAAAATGTCTAGATTAATTATTTGGGATGAAGCCCCAATGGTGAATCGTTGCGCGATAGAAGCTTTGGATAAATTGTTACAAGATATTATGGATTGCACTATTGTTTTTGGTGGCAAAGTAGTTGTGTTTGGAGGAGATTTTCGTCAAGTATTGCCTGTTGTGCAACGGGGTAGAAAAGAGGATATTATGAAAGCTAGCTTGGTTTTTTCACATTTATGGTCGTCTTTCATACAACTACCATTGATCGAAAATATGAGAGCAAATCTTGACCCAGAATTTTGTCGTTACTTATTGAATATCGGAAATGGAATTGAAAAAGAACATACATGTGATTCAATCAAACTTTCGTCTAATATAACTTTACCGTTTGAAGATGAGATCAATTCTTTGAAAAAACTCATTTCTATAGTTTTCCCGAATATAGAAATGTACGCAAACAACTTACATCAAATAGTTAATAGAGTTATTTTGACAGCAAAAAATGAATGTGTTGATGAAATAAACAATATTCTTTTAAACCAAATTCCTGGTGAAATTTTCACGTACTATAGTTTTGATGAGGCAATTGAGAAAAAAGAACAAAGTTTACAAGAAGATTTTTTAAATAGTCTTTCTCCAAATGGCATTCCACCACATGAATTGAATCTTAAACTAAATTGTCCTGTAATGTTGTTGCGTAATATAAATCCATCTGAAGGTCTTTGCAATGGAACAAAACTTGTTTGTAGAAAATTTGAACGTAATGTTGTGGTTGCAGAAATCATAACGGGAGAATATATTGGAAAACATGTTTTCTTGCCAAGGATTCCTTTTGTGCCATTACAAGGGGACAAAAGTTCAATTCCTTTTAAAAGAACTCAATTCCCAATCCGTCCATGTTTTGCAATGACAATTAATAAATCACAAGGACAAACTATGGATTTTGTTGGCTTGTAACTTCCTGAACCAGTATTCTCTCATGGTCAGTTATATGTGGCACTTTCGAGAGAAAAGACAAGTAAAAACATTAAAGTATTATTGAAACCGTCGGATACCGAACAAGAGCACTTATTTTGTACAAAAAATGTAGTGTACAAAGAAATTCTTACATTAATCCATTCATAATGCGTACTGAGTTTTACAATATGAAATACGCAGAACATCTCTATCTTTGTTCAGATGGTCAGATGATTTACTTACTAAGGTTTACTTTCTTTTATTTAATTAAGTTTCCTATGTTATATACAAAATTTTAATTACTTCTATTTAATTATACATCTACTTATTTCTTTCGCAGCTTCCATTTTCCTTTTCTTCCATTGAAGGACATACTGTTACTTCTCCATAAAGTTTAAACATACAATTATCATTTTTATGATGCTCACGTTAGTTCAATCTATGGATTGTAACTCTCAATTTTCCCCCTTTTAATTTTTTTTATTTACATCTTTATTTTATTTTAACTTCAGTGTCTTCGTGTACAATTTTTCCAGTTTTGAGGATGCCCCTGGAAGAAAGTTATTGGGAGTTCATGAAATCTGGAGTGGTTAATATGGTGAACATCGGTAGTCACGTAGATGGTTCCATCACTGCAACTCTTTTCTTCAAGCAGGTATACACCTTTATTGTAAACATATACATGATTCCCATGTACAGATAGGGATCTTGAATTCCTCACACTATTTTTGAGATAATTTTTACTTTTTAATTTTTATCTAAAATTTGTAAGTACCAAGTTGTTCACATATAGATCAGCCCTGCGAATCAATAACAGTAATAAAAAAAATTAAAGAAATTTGAATTTTTTGTGTCGTAAAATGTTTTAAAATTATGGCCGGAAAGTTGATGCACTCATATATTCTTGACGACGTTCTAAAGTTTTGTACTTCGAAAATTTGGGTATTAGTTGCCGCAAAATATAATTTGGTTGTTTTGCTTTACGATGTGTAAGGCATGTACCCTTTGGCTATTTAGTTATGCTTACTTCAATGGTTCAAAGGTTCATAGTGTTCAGTTGTTAATAAGACTATTGAAGAATGTAACGAGAAAATCTTTTGATTACTTGATTGAAGTATGAATATAGCTGTTTTGGCTCTTGAACTATACAAAAGACCAAAACTCAGATAATTTCTCTTTTTAAAAAATCTTGGACTCTTTAAGATAAATCAACAGCACATTTCTCACTGTGATGCCTTCTACAACCTGCCTTAGATGACATAAAAGAAAAGCTAATCAATCAGGATATTGATCAACCGGAGAGGTGATTACATCAACAGGTTACGTCACACCACCATTTCCATAATTTTTTTTGAACCTTTCATTGAGATTATTAATTACTTTTAAGAGTTTCTTTATTTTCCTATGAATAACCATCTAAAGCCATTGCCTGTTATTATCTTACCATAAAATTTGTCCTATAAATATTACTGATTATTCCTATTACTCACACTTGAAACTCTAGATTGTAAAGAAAAAGATGTGCACAGGTAAATATGCAAGGCTATTTAAGAAGTCAAAAATGTAGACCAACGATAAATACTTAACTTGGATTTATTGAAGAATGTAACGTAAAAATCTTTAGATTACTTGAATGAAGTATGAATATAGCTATTTTGGCTCTTGAACTATACAAAAGACCAAAACTCAGATAATTTCTCTTTTGCAAAAATCTTGGACTCTTCAGGATAAATCAACAGCACGTTTCTCACTGTGATGCCTTCCACAGCCTGCCTTGGATGACATAGAATAAAAGCTAATCAATCAGGATATTGATCAACCGGAGAGTTGACTACATCAACAGGTTACGTCACACCACCATTTCCATAATTTGTTTTAAACCTTTCATTGAAATTATGAATTACAGGTGTTTGCAAGTTCTCTACAATCATGTCCTTGTCCTTAGTGCAAAATCAGATTCAAGCGCATTAAAGGTAATTCATTGATGCTTCTTTTGACTTAACTCACTCTTCAATAACTTTTGCTTTTGCTAATAGTCTAACTAAGAAACTTAATTTTCTTTTTTCAAGGAGTCCTAGAGTCGATGGAGATGAAGACAAGGATGAATTTGATGATTTGGAGAATAAATTTGATTACAATGCCAATGAGAGAAAACCTCATCAGATTGCTAATGCAGCGTTCTCATCTCGCCATAATATTAGTTGAAGTGCTTCTGGAATTACAACTCCATCCGAGTTAGATTCAGCAGCCATTGGCTCAGAAATCCCTCTTCTTACTTGTGGTGAAGAGGTAGATTGAAGATTAACTGTTTTTTCATCTTGTTTTCAATGCTTTACTGTTAATCTATGAGTTGAATGAATGTCCATTGGTGAGATATGGTTCGTTATTTCGTGAATATTTGATCATTTTCCAAAATGATTCCCCATCGAACGAGAAACTTATTTATATAGACTCTCGCTGAGGTGTTAGCTCCCCTCCCCTGGTACCTTTGTATTCTACCTCCATTCTTTTCATAATATGTTTCTAATCTTGTTCCCATTGAACTTTATACCAGGTATGATTTTATATTTATTTGGAAACCTTCTACTTACAACCAGATTTTTATGTGTGAATTTTAATATTTGTCCTTTAAACACATTATTCATGCAAAACTATTTTATCATCAGATTCAAGGAAGAAAATCGACTACAAATCATTTCTCGTACGACGGACGAGTCGAAACTAGTATTATATAGAAATGGCAACTACCTCTTAGGTGGACCAACCAACTGGTAAAAGTAGTGACGTGTTTAATATTCGTAAATTTGGTTGGATACATGGGTTGGTCCAAAAATTGGAACTTGACTTGCACACTTTGTTTGGTAAGCATTGATATTTTTATTGGTCGTTTTGGAAGGGGAAAAAATGGATTTTCATTAGATGACATCTAACGCCTCGAATTTCGTGGAGCTCGGGACATCCCGTCATCCTTTAAATATGATTTTATTGCAAAAATAATTAAAAAATTCAAACATCATATTTATTATTTGAAACCTTTGAAACAACATTTTTGTGGAAGAAATGAATTTATAAAACATTGCATCTATTATTTAAAAAATATAGCGGAACATAATTCTAACAAATTCATAAAAACCTTAAATCTTAAGTTTTAAAGTAAAGTAACGATAAATGATTAAATTGATGACATTTATGAAACTTGATTTAAAAAGAAAATTAACATTATTTCTGATTTTTCCACCACTGCCATTTCATTCGCCGCCATCTACAAAATCTGCGAAAACTGTTAAAATAATGGAATGAGTATTTCGAAAAATACTCAGTAGACTCATCACCAATAATTAATTTACAGAATAATTGAACACATAATTATGCAATCATACAGTGACCTCATCATCATATTCCTGGGTTCTTGTATTTTCAAAATCAAGGTTGTTAAAATCATAAGGTGTGGGTAGTCTCGTCTCGTGCACTTAAGGCACATAAGTTATGCATAACATCATCATTTCTCATCTTATCTCATAGAGATATTCTTATCTCGTCTCATGCATCAAAGCATGTAAATCACGTAATTTCACATAAGACATGCAATTATAATTTAAACTAATTAGTGGGGGTGAGTCTACCTCAAATCACGAGTTTGAAAGTTGAGCAAGAAAGTTCATCTTGTTCTCCTATATGTCCAAGCGCCTCGTCTAGCCAATAATAAATAAACCTTAAAGTGGTATTTGGAAATCAAACGTTTCAATTGAAAAAGTTTTAAAAGAAGAAATAAAAGTTTAGGGATTAAAATGTAAAATCAAACATAGTTGGGATTGGAAATGAGTTGATACTAAAATAAAAGATTTTGAAAACTATTGGGCTAACTCATATATTTTAAATATATTGGGGACTAATTATTTTCATTTTCGAAATAGTTGGGGCTAAGATAAATTGTTTGCAAAGCTTAAGAGCTGAATAAAATATTACAAAAATTTAAAAGATCGAAATAATACTTTTAAAAACTAAAGGGGCTGAATTAAAATATTTTAAAACTTGAGACTGAATTAAAAGGCTTTGAAAACATGAGAGCTAATTAATAAAACTCTTTTAAACAAGGGCTGAAATGGGCTTTTCGAAAAATTAGTTGGCTGACTTATAAGATTTTAAAATGCTAGAGACCAATTAACTCATTTCAAAAGTGTAGGCATTAGTTAAAAGCTTTTGAAAATGAAGGGACTGAAATAGCTTCTTTTTCAAACTTGGGGTTTGAATCAGAAATTAGAAATTTTAAGGTTTTAAAATCATAAAGTAAAATTTATGGACTCAAATGGAAATTTATTAAAACTGAAATTTAAAGTTTAGGGACTGACATAGACGTTTTTGAAAATAATGAGTTGATTAGAAATATTTTAAATCTGCGGGACTGAAATAAGTAACTTTAAAACTGAAGGGATTGTTTCAAACTATTTTAAAACTCTGGGACCGAAATGAATGACTTTTAAAAACTTGGAGCTAAAATGATAACTTTTTAAAATTATAATATATATATATATATCCTCAAACGTCTCAACAGAAAACAGCGACGGAGTGCACCGTCGGCGCCAATCCGCCGATGGTATCACCGTCGTCGTGTGGCGGTGACGAGGAAGAAGAGGTAACAAAAGAGGTAAGGTTTGGTGCTGATTCAAGGTGAAACAGAGGCTCAAAATTCGATCTTGGGCTGCGATTTTCGGTGACAATTCCGGCCAGAAATGGGTCGACGGTAGAGGCAAATTTCTGGGCTCCTTTTATTCTTGGGTTTGATTTTGGTTGATTGATGGAGATTTGGTGTTGAGCAGTAGTGTCTGATGTGTGTCGCAATGCACCAAAATAATAAATAATTCATTACTCGCTAAATATTAATTAATAATGTAGTAGTGAGAGTAAGGGTCGATCCCACGAGGAACGGAAACTAATTTTAGTTGTTCGATCAATTAGAATGGAATGGGGGGGTTTGTTGTTTGAATTTGCTTGAATAAAAAATATGCATAAAAATAAACAATTCAATATGACTAGAGAAATAATATGAGAAGAAATCTTGTTCTCGAGTTCGGTTGTGCCCTCAATTAATGTTGTACTTTTCCTTGTAACGTGTTTATATCCCTAGTTCAATTAATAATCATAAATAATCAACAAGCTCTGATTATCTAAATTCTTCCTTATGTGTATTGATTCAAAACAAGCTCTTCGAACCAATTCTAGCCACGGACAATCCTAAACAAACTCTTAGGATTTAATGCACGACTAGTATGAAAATTTAGAAGAATAGATTGAATTGGATCGTTAATTACACAAGCTCGAATTAATCAATCCAAGTTGAATTATTACTAAACCTGCACGAGATTTATTTGCTACTAAAGTAAAGATTCAATGACAATTACGGATCAAGAATCTAAACATAGCGTATTCATGAATCCAAAGATCAATAATCCAATTGGCCAAATTAAACTATTAATCAAATAAACTCAATGAACATTCAAAACATAATAATCCAACAATTGAAATAAATGAATGAATTCACGCTACTAATTTGTAGGAAAATAAAATAACATAATTAAATTGACACAACTTCCCCTTTGAACAAGATATGAAATTTAGCCTAGCATGGTTGTGGTAGATTCTTCAAGTTGCTTCATGAATTCCACCGTTATTGATATTCTTGCGCTTGAAAATCTCCCAAGAATGCTCTATATTTTTCTCTCAATTTTCCTCAATATCTAGCCTCTTTCAAAAATAATAAAATTCTTTTTCTTGTCATGAAATTCCCTTTTTATAGCCTCAATTTCGTGCCCTAGCTTTGGGCTCAAGAAATCCCAAAATTATGGAAAGAATTAAAATAAGGAAATTTTTGACTGGAAAGTTACGGCCGTGACTTTTACTTTACGTCCGTAACACGGTTTCTGCATATTTTCCTTAAATTGAGGTTACGGCAATGACATGTCTCTTTACGGCCGTAACTGTGTTTCTGCACATTTTTCACCCTTTGAAGGTTACGGCCATAAATCCTCCTTTACGGCCATAAACGTGTGTCTGCTTATTTTCTTCTTGATTCATCATACTTTTACGGCCGTGACTTTATTTCCTTACGGCCGTAACCTTATTTGCACCTAAGTCCCCAAACTTCAGTTTTTAGTGCAATTTGGTCCTTTTTTCTTCTTTTCTCTTCTTTTATGATCCTATACAATATAAAACATAAAATGCATTAATAATACTTAGATAGAATCACATTATGGCATATTCAAGGATATAAGTATATAAAATAAACGTTAATATAACACTTATCAGTGTCCGATCGTGGGGGTGATGACGGTGGGTTCGTGGTTTTTTGCGGTGAACTTGGGGTTGGCCGATGATGACGATGATGATGATTTGGTTGTGAAATTCATGTTGGTTGGGTAAAAGGGTTGTGGGTAGGGGCGGTGGTTTGACTATGGCGTGCTGCGGTGGTTGGGTGGTGGTCCTTGGTTCAACCGTTTGGTGTAGGTGCTACGATGGTAATGGCTGCTCAATTGCAATGATGGTGGTGATGTTCATTATTCGACTTGGCATATTGAAATGATGGTTCGAGACTTGTTCTTGGTGATATTGAGATGGGCGGTTGGATGATGGGAGAACTCGAGGATGGCAGTGGTGGTGTTTCAGTCGTTTTGGTGATGGCGGTGATTGCTTCGAGTGTTCTTCGATTTTGTATTCCAAATCGTTGTGGGTTCTGGAAATGTTTGTAATTGGTGATGATGGATTCGGCCTCGGATTGATGGTGGCTGAAACTTGATACTTTGGTGGTGTTGTGGCTTTGCAGTATGGCTGAGTTCGAGATGGAGGGGAGGAATAGGAGTGTATATTCTGTGAACTGTGCATCATGTTTTGGTAAATTTGTGGCATTTTTGGTTTTAGGCTATAATGAGGGAATTTGTCGAGAGATTTATGGTTGATTGAGTGATCATGGTTGTGTCCATATAGGGAAAATGGTAAGAGATGGTAGGTTAGAGCTAATCTTGATGATTGAGGAAGGAATTATGGAAATTTAGAATTAACCAAATTGAAGGGAAAACGTGTGAAGAAGAAATATGAAGAAATGGTGTTAAATTAAATTGGTTATTTGAAATGGAATAAGGGAAGATTTATGGATTGAAATTAAAATGGGGCAAGATAATAGAGTTGGAAACTTTGAACCAGAAAATGATAAATTGGATCCAAAATAAATAGAAATTGTGCTTGAATGATTGGCAATAATATTTAGGCTAAAATAGTTTGGATTTAAAATAAATTTAAAATTTGGACTTGAAATAATTTGAATTCAATTTATTGAAAATTGGACTTTCAAAAATAAAATAATGGACTTGGGACATCATTTAATAATATTTGGAATTTGACTAATATTTAATTCAAAATAAATTTAATTTCACTTAAAATAGCTAGACGAAAATGGGCAAAGTCGTAGCGAAACATTTTAAATAATATTTAAATAAGTCACGGAAAATTCTTGATCACTACAGACACTGTATAGAATTATTACAAAATAATATGGAAAACATTTTTTCAAATTTAATTTTTTTATCGATTAGATTTAGTGTTTGATTGGTATAGGTAATTTTTGGAGAATTTTGAAAAACTTTTGATTTTTAGAAGAATGTGTGATCGAAAAATGATTAAAAGTGTAAAAATGATGGATCCATAGAATTGTGTGAATAAAAATAAATTAAAGGTGAAAGTTGAAAAAAGAATTAGGAGCAAACAAGGCCTTAATAAAAATATTAAGACAATTGGGCACGTGAAAAAAATGATTGAATTTGTCTTGTACGTCTTAGGATTTTTACACAATTTCGATTTAGGATTAATCTACATTGATTTACCTAATTATTTATCAATTTCTGTGTTGGCACAATTATGATGGTAGATTTTAAAGATAATGTAATGGATAAAGTGATGGATATCTGTCAAGTATATTGTAGGTAAGTCAGTCTGTAAATCAATTTGGCAACGTAGTATGGTTCTTCGATTTATCAAAGATTCTCGTTTATCATTTTTGACTTTCCAAAATAATTGACCACTGAAATATTGACACATCGTTATTTATAAACAATATTTATAAAAAAATTATTTATAAACGATTTATCAAATAGAAACTAAAACTTTTTATGAAATTATGTATATAATATGAAAATGGTTGAATGAACTGAAATATAATGTAATGTTTTGATTATAATAATAATTTCTTGTACACATTAATTATTTATTTTTTCGTTAACATCTTGTCATCTCATAATTTTTCGTAGTTTTATTTTTTCCTTTTATCAATACTTTTATTGTTTGCATTGAAATTTCGATGGTTTTTTATCCTTTATTTGTTTAATTATGACATATTAGTGAATAAATTTTTTTTATGCTAGGATAACTTTTGTTTAATTTCAATATTTTATTTTATGCCATTTTAATATGTGTAATTAATTACTGTGTATTTATTGCTTTAATTGTGGCTAACAATTGATTGATTTAGGAATAATACAGAAGCTGAGTTGTAATGTATGATTCTAGCCCGTGCAATAAATAGCATAGGTATTATAAGAAATCGAGAGCAATTATAGGCGATAAAATCTTGTTAGTATTTTAAAAATGGAATGCGTTTGATATTGATAAAAATCTAATTTTTAGCAAATTTTGATAAAAATTAAAAAGGTGTGTGATTGAAAATCGGTGGGTCTTATAAAAGATGTGGTTATGATTATGTATTGACTTTGAATTATATTAAAATCTAAAATTCTAGTATTACCAAACAGAGGCATAGTAATTTCGAAAGTTTGAATAGGATTAATGTTGAGAGAGAGAGAGAGAGAGAGGGAGAGAGAGAGAGAGAGGGAGGTTTAAAAAATTGATAGTAGATAGTAGTCTTTATGAGACGATATTTGGATTTAAAAATCACTTTATTACTTATCACGTTGTGTACGGTTGTGGAATCAATCGGACATTGATCATTGTTGTTCTTTGAGGGAACATTATATGAATCCATCATTTGATTCTCCAGTACTAATCATACAATCTCTTGATTTGATTTTCAAGATATTCAATTTGAGATATATCAAACCCTAATTTCTTTACCAATAAGCATTCAGAGTTCCGAGGTTCGGAGAAAATACCTGGAGTTTCAGTTAAAAGAATGACATTCTTTCTTAGCAACCCAAATCAAGCGAAAATATAGTCCAGAGATGCTGGAAAGAGATACAATCAAAGAGTTTTTTGATAATTTATAGGTGGTCATATTTCACTAAGTTGTAGGTGAATCAAATGTAATTTATTCTTTTCTAGTGGAATATTTTGGCAAAGTTTGTCTGGAGGTCGTTTCCTTGTGAAGAGTTCTTCAAAGTTTTTCCTTTGTTAACATATTTGGAGTTCTATATTTATGTTATGCATTTATTTATTATCGATTGATTGAAATGCTATTGATTGGTTACAATTATCTAAATTTAACTATTTATCAATTAAATAATTTAATTTAGCATTATACACATATTTACCTTCTCTAATTGTTAGTTGGGTCAACATAGGTTATTCTTATACCGTTCCCAAAATAAATCAAATATTATGCATAGAATTAGAAGGAGTTGACATATAAAAGGGAAAAGAATATAACTACAACACTATAACTATCACTTTTTAAAACTAACAAACTTAAAATGATTTTTAATAATAATAAATAAATATAATATTATTGATGGGTGTCGAATCCAACAAATAATAATATCTTACTCTTATAAAAATAAATTGTAATAGTGGTGAGCAAGATTGAATCCACATGGATTGGTTAGATTTAATTCCTCGGGAAAATTAAAATAATGAATTAAAAATAAGGGGGGATTTTGAATTTTGAATGTAAAATCAATTTGTAAATAAACGAGTGCGAAATTAAAATTGTTGAAAATATCAAATTAAATAAATATCCAGCCTAAAGTATAATCTCAGTATTGATTCGTAGAATTGATCATGGATGCAAAAATAAAATCTTTTATTCATTTTCTAAATTGGTTATGGTCATTGATACGATCTAACAACTTATCTCTCCTTACTTTATCGATAACCAAGAGACGCTCGTTGATTATTTCCCTAATCAATAAACAACTCTAGATACGATCGTATGATTTAATTTACCAATAGCATTAACTTCTAGAGTGACAACAAATTCTAACCAACAAAATCACACGTGTGATTCATTTAAGTTAGGTTATATATCTTCATAACATGAGTCAAAAATCAGTCTATAATCAACTATGTTATTTGCTACTTATATTAGAAAACCTAAACAATTACGGATTTAGATTCCTAATTTGCAAAGTATCGTTTTGACAATTAAAACAACGTGCACTTTGTATTAATAAATCAAAACAACAACTTTAATGCAAACAAAAAATATATAAATAGAAAACAAATAAAGGAACAATTGAATTTAATTAGATCTCAGAATTTTTGGAAAATCAATACTTCAATTATCCTTGAACTGGACTAACAAATTTAGCTATCCATAAACATTTTTAATCAAAATAAAAATAAACTCAAAAGAATCAAATAAAACCAAAGTAAAAATATAATAATAATGAAGATGGTATCAGAGTAACCCAAACGTGGCTGCCATAGGAATTATCTTCTTCTTCCAAGTGCTAGGAATTCTCCTCAATTGTGTCTCTTCTTCCTTTGTGGCCCAGATTCCCCCCTCCCGCACTTGTCATCCTTTTTTTTTTTAATGCCTCCTTGGTCACTTTTTTCTTTTTCCCAAAAATATATCTTTCCTTATCTTTTCCCTCAAGTCTCGATTCTTTCCCCCAATATTTAGTTAGTTTCCTTTTAATTCTTTTTTTCAAAAATATATTCCTTGACTCCTTATTTCAGTCCCAGCGAAGCCCTCAAGATTAATTCAATAATTGGGCCCAATTAGGAATATGGAGTAGTCCATCCATATGATTTTAGCCTTCCTAAAACATTAAGACGTGCCTACGCCTTATGCTAAGTCCTTCTCTGATTGTGTTCGTTTGATTTCCAAACTTCTTCTTTCCAATTTGTGATATTGAGTCCAATTTGATCTCAATTCTCCACCTAATCCACAAAACATAAAATATGATTAGCATCCACAATTTAAGCATTTAAAATCAATGGAGTAAGAGGAAATATCACAAATTAAATAGCAAATATGCGCTCTATCAAATCCCCCCACACTTAGACAATGCTTGTCCTCAAGCATAAACTAGCTCAAGTTAATGAATTGTTCTCATTATCATTCATTCACTCACCTACCTCCACCTATCCATCCACAATCCAACACAAGGCTAGTCACTTCAACAATTTTTTCAAAATCCACACGTGGTGGGATTTAACACCTCGCATTAGATTCACACAATACGCTCAAAGTGTTTAAGGTCTAAGGTATATATGTACTCTCAAGCCAAAGCATAGAAAATTATTACCATAGGCTTGCTAATATATCACATTGGAGCCTCCAATGGTTTTGAATGCAAAGTGAGGGTCTTAACACCAGTTGTAATGGGGCTTGGGTAAGGTGGGATAAAAAGGATATATTTTTGGCTAATTTCATCGAAGGAATTATACAAACTTCTTCACAAGAGCTCACTTGAAATTCATGTACTTCAATCAAATCACTCCATACCCCAGTGTAGTTTATATCCTTTCATCTCTCTTGAGTATGCCCTCGACATTTATCAATGAATTACAACATGGATGTTATTTTCGATCAACCCGAGGGCACGGAATATGGACCAAGCAATTCAAACAACTCATAAGTATATGTAATGGGAGTTAACACCCTCACAAGGTATTTCTCTGTTAGAACAAAGTGTATAAGGGTGAGAATTTTCACTCAACTCGCTGCATGGAGAATTTATTGCCACGGACTGCGCAGATGTCATGACCGGAGCTAACAATAAAACAAGTACAAAGTAAAGGTCTTTATTTGGTTGTAACGGGACTTTGGGTCAGGTAGGATAAAAGGAAAATATTTAGGTTAATTTGAGAGGAGAGTTCACAAGCCGATTTGGTTCAAAACGATAATATCTTATTCCACCTTTCAATGTGATTTTCCGCAATTTCCTAGTATCCAATCGATTCATCCTTTGACTCTTATTACGCACTGGGGGGTTTATTCTCTTCATAGGAATTTTTTTGATCCGGTAGCTTGTACAATTTTTTTTTTTTTGGAACTTGTTTTCTTTTGACCCCATTACCACTTAATCATTGATTAGCACAATGTGAAATCACCCATCTTTTTGAAGCTTAGTCTGTCTCATACTTCTCAACCAACACAAGCTTGTGAAATTCCTCTCTTATGGGTTCAAGATAGAGGTAGCATGAAAGAACGGGTATCCATGACTTGTAGCGTGGCAACAAAATTCCGAAGACAGGCTAAGGCTCAAAAAGGCTTCTATTGGTACATGTATCATGGTAGGCTCTTTTAGAAGGTCAAATTGGGTTTCACCTAATGCCTTTACTATATTTTGCAATTGAGTCAAGAAGCTACAAAGACATGCATAAGAGAGTACATCCAAGAACAAACTAACCGTGCAGGACACACATCAAAGAAATAGAGCTTAATATAAAAATAAAAGCAGCTCATAGGCTCAAAAACTCACAAATTATGATTTATATGTGTTGCTCCCATCCATTTATGAGATATATGTCATTGCTTGGTCCTGATTTCAAACTCAAATTAATGCTAAAAAGAGTGGAGTTAGGTTAATCGGAGTGGTGTCACAATTCATCAACTTTGGTTTGACTCAATTAGGCATAGATTGCAACTCGACCACTTTATCCCCCAACATTTCTTTCACATCATAGGTCTTTGATTTTTAATGTCAAAATAATTTGAAGCTCAAGTGAATAAATCTATATATTCCTTCAATGCAAGGTTCAAGAGACTGGGATATTAGCAAAGAATAAAAGTTCTCATGGCTTGTATTGTGGTTGATTTTCAACAAAAAGACTATGGCTCAAAAGTTGCTTTCTTGGGGTATATTTCAAGGTAGGCATTTTGAGAAAGCTAAATTTGGCTTCACCTAAGTGCCCTTACTTATTTAGTGCATTCAATTACCAAGCGACATCTCAACATGCATAACAGAACAAGTTCTAGAAGAAATCAACTACACTTAACAATTACACAATCAAAAGAATAGAGCATGTCATAATGTTAAATATAAATGCTCAAGAGGCTCAAAAATCTCGTCGAACACGCGGAATAACGATAATTAAAACCTAGGAAAGATCTAAATCAGATCTGACACGAAAATAACAAGAATTAAAATACTGGAAAGATAAAATTGACGATAGGACATTGACCCAAGATTCACGACGCAATTAATTGACGATGCGGAATCGAGATCCAAGGTTTTTGAAACACCACAAGGACTTGTCAATTTCCTTGATAAGATTCTAAATTGGAAACGCCACAAATATTCTCGCGAATATTTGATAAGTTCAACGCCACAAATAATTCACAATATTTGATAAGTTGGATTTGTTCTCGAAGAACACAAAAGGGACTCCTCAACCTTTTAATTGGAGAAAACTCTCTCGACTTTATTAATCTCAAAATCAAACTTCTGTTCTTTACAATGAATGGAAAAGAATATAAATAAGCAAAATAACCTAGTCGCTAATTTACTAAAAATAGAATTCTAATTAAACTAGAATACTAAAATAGGCAAACAATTAATTAAAAACGGAAAATAATTAAAAATCCCCTAAAATCCGGAAAACCTCAATTACGGTCGTGATAAACACTTTTACGGCCGTAAAAGGCTTTCTGCTTAAGACTTACGGCCGTGACCATCTTTCTTACGGCAGTAAATATGGAATTCTTCAATTCTTCATCTGAACCCGAGGCGGAGTTACGGCCGTGATAATAACTTTTATGGCCGTAATGATAATAGTTACGGCTGTAACAGATCTTCGTTACGGCCGTAATGATCATTCTGCCCAAATAACTTCGATCACTCGTCTCGGCTTGTTCCTTTCGCCTTCTCGGCTCGACTCCAACATGAAACTTGCTCCGTTTTGCACGTAGATCGCTGTCATATTTCCGATATCTCAACTTTGCCCTTCGATGCCTGGTCCGGATCATATCATACTCCCTCTCTTGAAAAGGATTCGACCTCGAATCCATTTTTGGTCGACTTTTCAAACTCCTCCTGCTTTTCTGAGCTCGATGATCATGTTTAAGCTCTGTGCGATCCCTTAGACTTTTGGGCTGCTCATTTTTTGCCAATGAATTTCTTTCCCGCCTTAAGTTCAAGGTTTGACTTCGGCACCTATAAAACAGATTTTAAAGAACTAGGGAGGGGTTTGTTAGCGTGAGTAAGTGCAAATAGACTCATTTTTGTGGTAGACTCTCTTTTCTTTTGCTTTTTGCACTCAGTCTCTCCTTTTTCTGAGGTCGTGGCCTCAACTCTATTTTCTTTAATTTCCACTCCCTCTCTTTTTTCTGAGGTCGTGGCCTCAACTCTCTTATTTTTCCCCTCAAACTCACTTTTCACCTACAATTGATCTTTCAGGGCTTCAGTTGGAGATAGTGGTATTAGAGTAAACTTTTTCCCCCCTTTTACCAGGCTGTATCTATTCGTATACCCATCGTATAGTACAGCCCTTTCATGTTGCCAAGGTCTCCCCAACAGTATGTGACTAATTTGCATTGGCACCACGTCACAAATTACCTCATCCGAATACCCACCCAAAGAAAATGTCACCAAGGCCTGTCTCTTCACCTTAACTTCCCCTGACTCAGTCAACCATTGTAATTTATAAGGCGTTGGATGTTTCGTTAAAGGTAAGCCTAATTTTTCCACCAACATTGTACTAACTACATTAGTACAACTTCCCCCGTCAATCACCAAGCTACAAAATTTTTCATCCACTAAGCATCTAGTGCGAAAAATATTATCCCTTTGCCCATCCACATTTTCCAAAACATTCGCCTTACGCTTAATGCTAAGAGCATGCCTATCAATAATTGACTCATCCACCACAACACTTTTAGCCCCTTTACTATCACACCTATCCTTCTTACGTGGACAATCAAGTGCAATGTGACCCCATTCCAAACATTTAAAGCACTTAATATTTTTATCCTTAAGAGGCTTGGAATCAGAATTATTTTTACATTTGGTTGTCGTTTCCTCCCTCCTTTTGTGAACATGATCACTACTCTCCCGTTTTGATGTCTCATTTCGCTTCAATGGCCTTTCATCCATCCCATCTCCGTACCTAGCATGAAATTCACGCCTATTACCTCTCCTAACCCGAGAACCATCATGAAATTGATTCTGAGGTCTTTGTTCACGCTCTGCACCTTGATTCTCCATCTGTGCCATAAACCTTTCAAATTGTGCCCTTATTGCTGCAATATCATCATTACCCTGTTCATCCTTTCTATTCATACCCCTGAGCTGTTTTCTGTCTCCAATAGAAGATGAAGATGTGGAAACCTCTCTATCAGACATTTTTAAGACTCGAACAAGGAAATTCGGAATATTTGGGGAATATTTGGGAATTTTCGGATATTTTTTTTTATCTGGCAGAGAATTGGACTACGAGTATGGCAGAAAAAACGGAACTGGATTTGGACGAAAAACGAACAAGAAAAACACTTTTGAATTTTTGGGACTGACTCTTATATATCAAACTGAAGAAAATTATGACTGACACGAAGAACGCGAAGAACACGAAAAAAAATCAAGAAACCCGAGAAACGCAAGAATCTGAAATAGATCCAAGCTCTGATACCAGATGATGAGATCCCAGTTGAGGAATCTCGTCGAACACGCGGAATAACGATAATTAAAACCTAGGAAAGATCTAAATCAGACCTGACACGAAAATAACAAGAATTAAAATACTGGAAAGATAAAATTGACGATAGGACCTTGACCCAAGATTCACGACGCAATTAATTGACGATGCGGAATCGAGATCCAAGGTTTTCGAAACACCACAAGGACTTGTCAATTTCCTTGATAAGATTCTAAATTGGAAACGCCACAAATATTCTCGCGAAATTTTGATAATTTCAACGCCACAAATAATTCACAATATTTGATAAGTTGGATTTGTTATCGAAGAACACAAAAGGGACTCCTCAACCTTTTAATTGGAGAAAACTCTCTCGACTTTATTAATCTCAAAATCAAACTTCTGTTCTTTACAATGAATGGAAAAGAATATAAATAAGCAAAATAACCTAGTCGCTAATTTACTAAAAATAGAATTCTAATTAAACTAGAATACTAAAATAGGCAAACAACTAATTAAAAATGGAAAATAATTAAAAATCCCCTAAAATCCGGAAAACCTCAATTACGGCCGCGATAAACACTTTTACGGCCGTGACCATCTTTCTTATGGCCGTAAATATGGAATTCTTCATTTGAACCCGAGGCGGAGTTACGGTCGTGATAATAACTTTTACGGCCGTAATTATAATAGTTACGGCCGTGACAGATCTTCGTTACGGCCGTAATGATCATTCTGCCCAAATAACTTCGATCACTCGTCTCGGCGTGTTCCTTTCGCCTTCTCGGCTCGACTCCAACATGAAACTTGCTCCGTTTTGCACGTAGATCGCTGTCATATTGCCGATGTCTCGACTTTGCCCTTCGATGCCTGGTCCGGATCATATCAATTAGTCAAAGATAGTCACCTATATTTCGATAGTTTTCCATAAGAGTTATAGAAAAAAAATTGTCAATAAATTTCATATTTTATTAATTAATAAATCTAATTTCATATTAATTTATAAAATATAATATTTTCAACTTATTTCAAATTTTATTAATTAATAAAATATAATTTCATATTAATCATTAAAATATAATATTTTTAATACGAATAATATATTTTCAATAAATTTCATAATAAAATATTATATTTTCCAACTTTATGTAAGAGTATTTCTTGAAGGAGTTACAAATTTAAACTTCTTTAAAATAGTTTTGTTGATACATTGAAGAAAAATACAAGGGTCAGCTCAATTTCCTTAAATGGGTTAGTCCCACATCGAAAGGTCCTCCATCTCAATTTTGAACTTCATTTTAGCCGATTACTCTGACCTTCGACTTGTCATCAATATTCTTCCAAAGTCCCATAGCTAAAGTTGGTAAAATACCAACCTCAGTATATAATAAGGGTTGAAGAAGACCTTGATTAAAGTACGACGTCTACCTCAGTGCAAGTGGACAAATGAAACACCTCGAGCCACGTGCTTCAGAGAATATCCCTGCAAGGACAGCGCCTACCTTGCAAATCTGCAAAAGATCAAGCAGATAAAGTACAAATGGAGCCCACAGAAGTATGACTTATTGCTTGTTCAACAAGATGTAATCATTATTTGTATAGATAAATGTGAAAATATTTATATTTAGTTATAGTAAACCCTAAGATTATCTATAAATAGAAGGGTTGGTTACTTTGTAATGCATGCAAAGAAACTGGGAATAAAGAGTCATTTACCATATTCTCTAAAAAAACAAGCATTTACCTACTTCCTCATTTCCTTTTTGCTATCTCATTAGCCCATTAAACAAATTTTACCGTCCTAAGGTGATAAGAAAATTGCCACGTTTCAACTGCAATTTTCGATGTCAACAAGTTTAAAAAATTGTTTATTCAATCAAAAAGTATTTTTCAATCACAGCCAAATACCTATATTTTTTTTTAGTAAAAGTACTTCTACACTTTCCAAAAAGTGGAAATTACATGCTCACTTGCTTTTAAAGTTCCAAAATCAAAAGTTAGGTATTAGATTTATTTATACAAAATTCAGGTCTTAATTCACTTTTAATTATTATAAATAACATTATTAAATTATATCAATCATCCACCACACTTGTCCAACTCATCCCCAAATTCACAGCAAATTCACTCACAAACTTAAATCAACCTCACACCTCCATTCTTCTTAGCGGCTCCGGCAAGCGGTGATATTATTGGTAAGTAGCGGCGATAGAACAAGGTGCATCAATACCGCACATCGATGCCTGTTGCGTGATGGCCTTCGGAATGGATTTCTGCCTTTAGACTGAATTCCTCGTGCACCTACTATGCAGGCCTTGCCTTTAGACCAGATTCGTGGTTGCGTTGAAGCTCTTCTGAGTATGATAAGCATGAATTTGAATGACTTTTAGAAAACTTAATCATGACAGTGAAAGGTTACTTCTAATGGAGGCTTTTTGGTAACACGTGCTTCAAATTCTCGCTGCGGCGATGAGATTTATTTATTTTTATTTCTCTTTGTTTTCTCTTCATCTTGCTTGGTGTGGTGTAAGGTTGTTTGGGTAATGATGGTTGTATTTTTGTGCACGTGGTGGTTGCCATGGTGGTTTTGGTGGAGGTGGTTGCGGTGTGTTGATGGTTTTGGTTGTGGTAGCGGTGGCAGTGGCAGTAATGCAGGTGAGGTGGGTTGGGATGGTGGCTGTTGTTGGTGCTACAATGAGGTAGTGGCATTGGTATTTTGGTGGTACAGTTTTTAGCGGTGATTTGTTTGTCTGTTCCTTCATTTTTCTTCTTTTTTTGAGTTTTATTTCACCAAAATGGATTCTATGGAATAAACTGTGAAGGTGAATTTAGAGGTTCGTTAGATGTGGTGGTGGTGGTGGTGGAGGTGCAATGATCACACATAGATCTCCTGCTACTGTTCAGGTGACAATGACGACTAATGGTGGTGGCAGGGATAGTGTAAGGATAAGGACTATTGTACATTTGTGACCAATTATTTGAGTGATTGTGACCAATAAACAATATGTGACCTAAACAAATTTAAGACTGTGACTAAATTTTTAATCGTGACTCATAATTTTTTTTGTAACTAATTATTTTGAAATTTGTGATAAAATTAAGTTGTGACCTATAATATTGTGATTTGTGATCGAGAATCAAGTCGTGACCTAAGAAATTTATAAATCATGGGTGATTGTGATTGATTAATAGATAAGTTGTGATCAATTAACTTGCAATTTGTGACGAGATAAAGTTGTGACCTACAAAATTCGAGATTTTTTGACCTATAAATAAGTTGTGACTTAAGAAATTTGTAAATTGTGATCGAAAAATAAGTTGTGACCACAAATTATAAAAATTGTGACTCCTAAAATCAAGATTTGTGATCAAGAAAAAGTTATGACCTACAAAATTCGAAATTTGTGACCAATAAATAAGTTGTGATTTACGAGATTTGTAAATTGTGATAAAAAAAAATAAGTGGTGACCTATAAAATCCGTGACATATAATCTATAAGAGAGTTGTGGTCGATTAATTTGATAATTTGTGACCGAAAAATAAGTAGTGATCTATACAAGTTGTAATTGTAACCTTTAAAATTTGTGATCTGGGACTTGTGACTATAAATTGTATAGTTATGGCCTTAATTATTTAATTACCAAACACAGTCTAAGGGGGGTTTATTCAATCGAGATTTTTAAAGGACATTTAAAGACTTTGATAGAGTTTAAAAGTCTAGGCGTGTTCAACGTAAACTTTTATAACTCCATTAAAATCTTGAGGTATTCAGCTTAGATTTAAATGGAGTTTTAACAAGTCTTTTAAGGTCATGCATTATTCAATCCAGACTTTTTAAAATCCTACAAAATTTAAGAATATTCAATTTATTAATCAATTTAATAAAAATTTGGAACATAGTAGACTTTGATGGACTTTTGATAGAAAGTATAAATTGAAATTCTTCTTATTTGTCTTCCACCAAACCTAAAGATTTCAATGGATTTCAAACTCTCTATTATTTCTTGAGTTGAACAGAACTTCTCTTCGGCCGAAGACCTCTTGCCTAGTCGAACTCCTCTTGCCCGAACCTCTTCCTTCTTCCGTCTTTCTTTATTCGTTTGAGGGGATTCTTTCATTATTCCTGCCGCACACACCTTCCATATTGAGGTAATTCATTCTTTTTTTTTTTCTTAATAATCTGGGTTTGGCTTCATCGAACCTAGATTTATGTGGGTTTGGGTTTGACTTGAATTTTTTTTTTCTGTAGAATGTTGAATTGTTTTGTTGAAATTGAAAAGTGATATGAACATTGGATCCTTAATTGAAACTAATGTTGTTTCATTTATTAGGTTGGTATATGATTCAACGAATTTACTTTCTATCGCCAATTGGTTTCTATTGACTATTGAGGATGAAATTTGAAACTTTTTACTCATCTGTCATACTATCACCAATTACTCATGAATGAAGATGTGTTTTACTGACTGGCATAGAAGTTTTAGTTGATGTTGACGTCACTTTTTTGTCACCAAGTTAGTCAACAAATAAAGATGTATTGTCTTTGACTCCTTTCGTAGAAATGATTGAATTATGTGCAATTTGGTTAAGTATGTAGATCCATCTCAAGTGTTTTATGATTGTGAATAATGTAAGGATAATTGATATAAACAGTTTGTCAGATCAAGAGCGAACTGAATAATAACAACATAAATTCACGTCCAGTTTGAAGCTGATCTGATGGCCAGGTCGGAACGCAATATTCAAATGATAGGAGTTTAGAGAGATTCTTCTATTAATTGCCTCTGAATGAACATTTATGTCTTCTATTTATAGTAAGATAGGAGATAAGACATAATTATTATAGCACATCACGTCTGACAGACTAGCATCAAATAATTACACGACATATTACAGACAATGATGATTACGACACATAATGCAATTGATTTCACCATCCTCCAGAGCCTCCACTTTCACCTCGGTTTTAACCTTCACCTCGATTTCCATCACCTCGTTTGTGAAGTTCACCTCGGTTTTATTCAACTCGGTCTTACGAAATCACCTCTCATACAAAGATCACCTTGGTAACATAAATAGCCTCGGTCGTTAGGATCACCTAGGCCCAACACGTGGACTATAGCTGTTGTTCGTCTACTTAGGTCGCCTTTCCACCTTGAGCCAAGTATTGACCTTTGACCCTGTTGACCACAAAATCCAGATGAATCTTGGACCAACACGTCTCAGCTCCTCCCTCTTTAACGCGTAGATCTCCTGCACACTGTGACAAACGATCAGTTTTCAAAGGGGGCTGAGGTGGCTCCCGTTTGCACTCCGACGCCAAAGTCAGGGGCCATGTTCAGCGAATATAATTTGAATGCGGGAAATATAAATGCGTAGAAGAGAGAAAAGGGAGTGAGAGATATTTATTTAGTTAAGAGTATGAAATTGCTAACCCTTTTTCTTGGAGGCAAGTGCGCTCTATTTATAGAATGAGTAATTCTCTTAGATTGTGACACGTGTTATGCTTTACACTTGTCTTCACTCTAGCTCTTGGAGGTGACAACCTTGGTTTTTTACCGTAATCATTGCTACATTTCGTAGGGGATGGGCGTCTGTCACATCTTGATAAAGGCAGTGTCACATCTCTAACTTTATACCTTGTCTCATCCTTACATTCGAGGCGCTACCGTAAACACCTCGGCAAAGCATGAAGCACATCTGCTAGACACAAACCAGTTCAGCCGGAGGGGCTCCTATGCCTTTCCACCTCGGCCATTAGTCCAGGGCGGTTTTTAAAAACTTTGATCATGGGCTGAAGTCCAATGGGCCCTCGTTGGGCCTTCACTGGCGGCCCAATGTGCCATATTTTGGGTGTGACTTCAACACTAGTCCCTCAAATCCGATGTCGTCATTCATGGGGGGATCGAATTTGTCATCACTTCGCAGCAATAATTCTACTCAAGTTTAATCATTTGTTATACCCAATATTTTGTAATTGTTATAGCCGACCTCCTACTTCGGCTTTTCTCTCTTGAGTGAAGGTTGGGGACACACTAGCGCGCATTTTAAGCGGCGTGTTTAATGAAAAGGGGTTACTGGTATATGTTCCCAAGGAATATAAAAGGTGATGGAAGTGGCATTCCTGCCTCGCGTGGCATTCACTGTGGTAGCTGAACGATTTTATCCCTTTCTTTGACGGCTGGTGCTTTGATTAGCCCATTTCCCAAGAGGCGTGGGTTACCCACATTAATAATACGGCTTAAAACCCAAGGGGTCTAGATCATTAGGGTCCTTATAAATCCTCCTTCGTTTCATTATTTTTCCCTTTACTGTTTTCCCATAAGTTTTGCAGCAACACTCTCGTGAAAGATTGTATCGTTCTTTTCCTTTCTTGCAATTCTCGAATCTTCTCCTCAAGGGTTTTCTACCCAACACCCGTTCTTAACATTCAACAGCTTTCGTTGGCGAGTTTCTCCTTTCAACTGTACAATCTCTTTGAAGGTAAATCTCTTTATTTTTGTATGTGCAAAACTTTTTTATTTCTAGTTTTTCATTGCGGGTTTGAAAATTTTGTTTCGCATTTTCTTTTTCTTTTGATGAGTCTGACCCGTCTTTAAAAACAAAAGAAACAATGGAAAGAGTTGGGGGAACGGGTTCGCAGGAAATGTTGGTAATGGCGGTTCCCGTCAAAGGTTTCTGCCCTATCTCTTTATCAGTTTTTAGTTCCCGCTTCTTTAGGGAACAGATTAAGAGGAGAAATAGGAAAACCAGTGGCATAATTTATTTGAGTGATTCTGACAGCGAAGAAAAAAAACATCAGAACTACATGGTTCATTTATCACCCGAAGAGGAGGCATCTTTGAGAGAGTTGCGAAGCAAACGAGACAGGGATTTGGGAAGAGAAGAGGCGGTATGCTCTTCTTCAGGTCACCAGGACCTTGGTTTAATCGTTAGGGCCCCATTCAGGGCACATAGGGAAGAGTTGGGTCTGACTGCAGAGGATATCGCCCAAGTGGAGGATTGGGTTGATCAGGTTAACAAAGTTTCGGGCTACCACGTTAATCCTGATCCAAACCCAGAGTCATGTGAGAGCAGCGAGATTGCCACTGAAATAAGAAGTGCTGATTTGGCTGGGGCTTCGACAAAATTCAGGCTGCCAGAAGGGGTCCAATTGGTGCACCCTACACCTTCTTGCAGCCCTCCTCCAGGTCAAGCGGCCATATGCTACGATGCCCTTTCTTGCGGGATGATGCTCCCCCTGCACTCCTTCTTCAGGACGTTGCTTAGGAGCTATAACCTGTGCCCCTACCAGCTGGCCCCCAACTTCTGGACACAGGCTGTGGGTACTAGGTTAGTGTGGCAAGAGGTCAACCATGATCATCCCATCTCACTGCACATCATTCACACTCTCTATACTTTGAAGAAATCAGTTAGAAGGGAGAGAGACGTGAGATCAGACGTCAAGGATTTGTATTACTTGTCTCCCAGGGGCTCGTATCCTCCTATTATCACCGGTCACCTAACCTCAATAAAGAACTGGAGGAACCAGTGGTTCTGGGTTGCTGGGGAGTGGCAGAGTTCCCTTGTGGACCCTAGTCCAGAAATTACTGTTCCTCGAACTCTTTCCCTACCTAGTGAGTCTTGTACTTGTTTTAGAGTCTTTAAGTGTCACGCGTCTTTTGCTCTTTAATTTCCATTCACTTTTCTTGGCTGCTTACTAACATGTCATTGGTTTATGACAGGGGACACTTTTGCCCGCCTACTCCCTGACGCAGATTTAGCGGTCGTTAGGCGTTTGTTCGCTTACAAGGGCACCTTTCAGGGGGTTATTCAACAAAACAAATTATTCGTCAAACACGGTCTTATGCGAGCCATGGGTGAGTTTGTTTTTTTATTGCCTTTATGTCTTATGTCCCTGTTGTTCATAGCCTCATTTTACTTCTTTTCTGGTTAGGTTCCAAAGAATTCCCGAAGATTTCTCTAAAGGGTCTCATGGCTAAAAAGATACCTCCAGCCCTTCGCCACGCAATGACATTCAGAAAAAGCAGAAAGCAGTAATCTGCAAGTTGGGGTGGCCAAAGAGGTGTCGGAGGCGTCCACAGCCCAACTTCAGGGGCCTCTTCCCGTACTGCTATCACCACCCAACCTGCTGCCTGTGGGTCCCCAACAGCCCAGCATGGAAAGGGAGGCAGATCCTAAAAGAGGCATTGCCAAGGGGAAGGGGAAAAGGTCGGATAGAGGCGGATCCAAGAGGGACAGGGAGACTAAGGATGCCTCGGTGCCACCTTCCTTGCCCGAGGACATATCTGAGCATGCACCTGAGGAGGAGCCCGCCCCCTTGAAGAGGCTCAGAAGAGGTAAGGGCAAGGAGTCCACTTCCGAACCTCCGCCACCAATGATTGAAGACCTGGAGGACGAGCCGTCTGTGCCCATTCCAGGCTTGGCTTATGAAGTGACACCGGAGGGGGCAGAAGAGCTCAAGCATATCAAAACCAGTATTCTCCCCAGAGATGTCACTTTCAGCCCTTCACTGTTTGACTCCCCCAGTTCTCCTCCGGCCCGGGCCGCATTTATCACTGAGCAATTCTGGACGGAGGGCTGGTCTGCCTTCTCTTCTAGTGCCAGTCCGTCCCGGAAGCTGCTTGCCGCCAAGGTCATGAACGCCAGGGCGTTGGCCCTTATTGACGAGGTGGAATCGTCCGTGGAGGAGACGTAGAGGGACAAGAAAAATGCTGAGACTGCCCTCCGGCATGCGGACAACATGCTAAAGGAGATTAATGACCTAAAGGCCCAGCTGTCCATAGCCCGGAAATCTTCTTCCGAGGAGAGGGTCAATGCTAAGCGTCTCCAGGAGGACAATGATAAGCTAAAACGCGACTTCCAGGCCTCCGAGTCAGATGTGGCGTCCTTGTGCAAGAAACTGGATGATTCCAACCGCGCACAGTCTATCGTAATCGAGCCTCTGACCACTGCTAATGCAGCCAAGTCCAAGCTGGAAGCTGAGGTGGCAGCAGCTAATGAAAAATTGAGAAGGGAGCTAGAGGCTAAGGCGGAGGAGGACCTTGCCTCTTTGGAACGGCATATGCAAACAAGGATCACTGAGGTTCTGGAGCAGACTGTCACGACACGGGTGGAGAATGCTTTCAGTACCAGAGTGTCTGAGGCTGTCCAGAACTTCAAAGACACTTTTGAAGAGACCCCGGAGTACGAGGCTATGCAGAGGGTTTTTGGTAACATAGGGGCCAGGATGGCTCTGGTTGACGTGAAAGAAGCTTTCCCAACCCTGGACCTGTCCTCTATTGAAGCCATGTACCCCGAACCTCAATACAAAGGCTCTTCAGAGGATGTCCCTCCGTAGTGATCCTGTTTCACATCTGCCTTTCTGTTGTAACTTCCTTCTTTTTTTTCTTTTTTTGTTTTTGTTTTTTTTTTTTTTTGTAAGTGCCAGGACACCTGATATTGTAAATGTAATCATTCATTCAATTTTTATATGTTTTGCCTTTGCAAATGCAATGATTTTTCCATGTTGAGTTTAATGCCTTAGTTTGCATGTCCTTATTTGTTTAAGTGCGGATGCTTCCAAACACAAACGTTTTGCAAATTCCGTACGTATGAAGATATTAAGTGTGCAGTTCATAAGTTTTAGTTTATATAACAATATTTGATTGAGTTTGAATGCTTCCAATCCGCAGACATCTTTTAAATGTTTTGCACTTATTGCACGGTTATATGTAGATAGTCCCTCAGATCTGAGTGGTTTGAGGTATTCATACTTACCAGTGAGATCTGATTTTGAAAAACATTTGAACATATCTAAATCACACTTTGTAAGACCTATGCAAGCGAATTTGTATGAACCCCCTTTTTATGGTGCCAACACACTCAATTCTTACGCAGTGATCGCCGTGTGGGCTTTATAAGAGTCCCTTGTTTTTAACAATTTTCATGCATAGTGTGGATGTATGGTGTTATAACCAAAATAATCTTGGAACTTGTGTTTATCCATTATGTTTATCTAATTAGAAATTGGTATAATCTTCAACGTAGTTCGCCTATGATTTTATAGAATCATATGATAATGCTGCAATCATAGAGGATGAATTTGGTTTATTGAAAATAACAACGAAGGTGGTACGTGTTCCAAGGATTACATAGAGGTACTCCGGATAGGTCCTCAATCATGTACGTTCCGGGTACCACCTCGGCAAAGACTTTGTAAGGGCCTTCCCAGTTAGGACCTAAAGTCCCTACTCCTGGTTCCTGTGTTGAAGGAAGAACCTTTTTGAGGACTAAGTCCCCAACATTAAAGCGTCGACTTTTCACTCTTTTGTTGTAGTATCGGGCCATCTTTTTCTGGTACTTGGCCATCACCACTTGGGAATCACTCTGTTTTTTCATGAGGAAATTCAAACTGGCCCTTTGTACTTCTTCGTTTCTCACTTCGTCGTAGTGAATTTGTCGAAGCAAAGGGATCCCAATTTCAACGGGACATACCGCCTCGGCTCCATATGCCAATGAGAAAGGTGTTTCACCAGTTGCAGTGTGCGAGGTGGTTCGAAGCGCCCATAGCACTTGTGGGAGTTCATCTACCCATGCACCCTTTTTGGACTCCAACTTCCTTTTCAGGGTATTTTTTATGGTTTTGTTCACAGATTCGACCTGTCTGTTGGCCTGTGGGTGATGTGGAGATGAGAACAGTTTCTTAATTCCCAAATCGTCGCACAACTCATCGACGCTTCTTTTTTTGAACTGTTTCGCATTATCACTAACCGGTGAGTGTGGTATTCCAAACCGGCATATGACATTCTTCCAAATGAACTTGGTGGTGTTGGCCTCGGTGATTCTCATCAATGGTTCCGCTTCGACCCACTTGGTGAAGTAATCAATTGCCACTATCGCAAAACAATTGTTACCAGCGTCCCTAGGCATAGGACCAATAATATCAACCCCCCACTTCGCGAAAGGCCAAGGGCTAGTCACCACAGTTAACTTGTGATGCGGCTGATGTGGTATGGTTGCATGTCTTCGGCATTTATCGCACTTGCGTACGAAGTCGTGGGAGTCCTTTCGCATAGTAGGCCAAAAATATCCCTGTTTAAGGGCTTTCCGAGCCAGCGATAACGCCCTGGCGTGGTTGCCACATATGCCTTCATGGATTTCTTTCATTACATACCGTCCTTCCTCTGGCCCCACACATCTCAGGAAAGGGGAAGTGTAACTCCCTTTATAAAGCAGGTCATCCAAGAGTACAAAATTCGCAGCATATCTTTGCAACTTCCGAGCTGCCTCCGGCTCGTTTGGTATTGTCTGATGCCTCAGATATGCTATCAGGGGATTCATCCAGATCCTTCCTCTTCTATCGCCAAAATCTCCGGCCCTTGCTCAATAGAAGAAGTCAGCATGTGCTCAATTGGGATCGGATTATGGAGCTCCGAATCACTGCTGCTTGCCAATTTGGACACAGCATCGGCGTTGGAATTCTCAGTTCTGGGAATGTGCTGTAACTCCATTTTTCCGAAGTGCACAGCCAAATCCCTTACTTTCTTCAAGTAAGCGACCATAGCTGGTTCTTTGACAGAGAATTGTCCGTTAAATTGACTCACAACGAGCTGCGAATCACTATTCGCCACTACGAATTCAATCTTCAAAGCTTTCGCAAGTCTTAGCCCGGCTAATAACGTCTCGTATTCAGCAACATTGTTTGAGGCTTTGAATTCAAAGCGGATCGCACTGTGTAGTTTGAATCCCTCTGGGCTTATTAGCAATATACCCGCACCGGATCGTCCCTCAGCAGAGGACCCATCAACGAACAATTTCCACTCTGGCTGTCATCCGTGTTATCAATCATCTCGACCTCCGATGGATGTGTGAATTCAACTATGAAATCCGCCAGCGTTTGACCCTTTACATTGGTCCAAGGCTCATAATGTAGGTCGAACTGGCTGATTTCAATCCGCCAGCGCTTGACCCTTTACAGTGGTCTGAGGCTCATAATGTAGCGTGTCTCGGCATCAAGCATGGCCTTGCTCACATAATATACTGGGAACTGATTCCCATCCTCCTCTCTAACCAACACCGAGCTAACAACCTCTTTGGATACAGCCACATACAGGTAGAGAGGTTCGCCAGCCTTTGGCTTTGATAGCAATGGGGGCCGTCCCAAAGATGCTTTCAGGTCGGCAAAAGTCTGCTCACATTCCGGTGTCCATTGAAATCGCTTCCCCCCTTTAGGACCTTAAAAAATGGAAAGCATTTGTCAGTGGATTTGGAAACGAATCGATTCAAGGCTGCAATTCTCCTCGTTAAGCTTTGCACTTCTTTTGGATTTCGAGGCGATTGCATGTTTAAAAAAGCATTGATTTTGTTGGGATTATCTTCGATTCCCCTCTTATTCACCATGAATCCAAGAAATTTTCCAGATGCTACCCCAAAATCACACTTCGTTGGGTTGAGCTTCATTCGATATTTCCTCAAAACATCGAAGGCTTCTGAAAAATGGCGGATATGATCCGCGGTGACCATGCTTTTAACTAGCATGTCATCAACATATACCTCCATGGTGTTTCCTAATTGTTCTGAAAACATGTGGTTTACCAGCCTCTGATAGGTAGCTCCCGCATTTTTCAAGCCGAATGACATAACTTTGTAACAATAAAGTCCTCTTTCTGTAATAAACGAAGTATGCTCCTCGTCAGATTCACACATGAGGATTTGATTGTACCCGGAGTAGGCATCCATGAAGCTCAGCAGCTCGTGTCTCGATGTGGAGTCGACCAACTGATCGGTCCGAGGCAGTGGAAAGCTGTCTTTGGGACATGCCTGGTTCAAGTTTGAAAAATCAATACACACCCTTGGTTTCCCATTGTGTTTTGGTACCAAAACAAGGTTTGATACCCACTTCGGATAGCGGGACTCTTTGATGAAGCCATTTTTCAATAGCTTTGTGACCTCGTCTTTCAAGGCCTCATACTTGTCAGAACTCATGGGCCTTCTCTTTTGCCTATGCCCGGGGCTTCGGGGATCCAACTGGAGTCTGTGGCAGGCCTCTTTAGGATCGATCCCAACCATGTCACCATGCGAATACATCGAGGCTTTCAAGTAAGAAGTTCTTCAATTGACTTTTATATTCAATCGGTGAGTCCAATCCGATCTGCAATTCCTTGATTGGATCAAGTGGGTCTACACCGAAGCATTCTAACCTTTCGGCCGGGGTGGAGCGATGGTCACTTGCCATTCTTGGGTCTAGATCTGCCAAATCTTCTTCCAGCGTCATCGTAACATCCTTATTTCCAGAAGGCCCTTCACCCAACCTTTCAGGGTCTGGAGCAGCCTCAGCCATGACTACATCACTGATCATGTTCAAGCTTCGGTCTTGAGATTTTCGGATTGCATTTGTGTAACAGGCCCGCGATTCAGTTTGGCTCCCCCTTACAGTGGCAACGCCATGCTCCGTGGGGAACTTCATGCAAATGTATTTTGTATGCGTCGCAGCCCCCAAGTCAATGAGACCTGGCCTCCCAATTGAGCCATGATAGGAGGAGATTTTGTCCACAACCAAAAATTTCATGGGGATTCTGGAAAGAGTTGGTGCTTGCCCCACCTCAGTCATAAGGGTTATGGACCCCCTGGGGGTTATGCTGTCCCCAGTGAATCTATATATTGGGTCCGGGACTGGGATGAGTGGAGTGCCGATCCCCATTTTATCGAAAGTTACCCCATAAATTACATTTATCGAGGCACCATCATCCACCAACATTCGTAATAACCCATTCCGGGCCACCACTACCCTGATAACCAACGCATCATTGTGTGGGAAGTGTACTCCAATGGCATCGTCTTGGGTAAATGTGATAGATTCTATCCGAGGCATCCCAACAGGGTGCAAATGGATATGGTAATTCACGTTGGCGGGCTGCTTGGCCTCTCTGATATACCTCTTTTGGGAGTTGTTTGTGCTCCCACCTGAGTGGGGGCCTCCCAATATTGTGTTGATTTCACGAATAGGAAGGTCGGCCACGGGCATAGGTGGTTCCCGTGTATCTTTAGCATGCGCCGAGGCGGTGTCCTGGCCCTTGTTCCTATCTCTTTGACGATTTTCAATCCTCTCTTTAGTTGAGTTCTTCCACGGAGCTCTCCTGTCAGCTCGGTTGAACTTCTGGCCACCGGATTTTTGAGTTCTCCCCGTGTCGGGGGAGAAGTCACTTCCCCTTCTCCCTTGCGCCTTTTGGTCAACTAACATGTGGATTTCCCTACAATCTTCTGTTGCGTGCCCGTAATACCTGTGGTAGGCGCAGTAAGCCCCAATCATGGGTTGTTTTCCACTTCAGCCACTTTCCATCCTTCCTTGAGCCGCGGGAGAATTCTGAGAAGGGGTGTTGGAGTGCAAGTGGGGGATAGCTTCCGTGATTTCTGCTGCAAAGCTAGATCCCGTCCCTAGAAACGGACGCGGCTCTCCACCTCGGTTACTACCGATCCTATCCTTGTTTCCTCCTTTCTTGAGGTTTGCTTCATTAGAATACCCAAGATTGTATCTTCCTTGGGGGTGGTTGTCCCTGGCCCTAGTCATTTCTTCTGATACAATCTCCTCCTTTATCAGGTCTACGAAGGCATTATAATGATATAATCCCTTGGTTTCCTGCTTCGGATATCCCTCCAGAACATGCTCGTCATATCTAGCCCCCCTTTCAAAGCGGAAAACATCTCTGCCTCAGTGATATTTTCACAAATGTGCATCTCCTCAGTAAACCGAGCTAGGTAACTTTCAGAGATTCGTCCCTTCCTTGCCTCAGATCCTGAAGGCGTTGGAGTGAGAGCTGGTCAGACCTGGAGGAAACAAAGCCATTTTTAAAAGCCGTTTTCAGATCTCTCCAACTGTGGATGCTGCCAGGGGGGAGTTTTTTGTACCATCGTATCGCACTCCCCTCAAGGGTTAAGGCAAAGGCTTTACATTTCAGTGTCGGGGTGGCTCCAGCTATTTACATGCTGGCGCGGTAATTTAACAGGTGATCGTCAAGGTCACCTCGGCCAGAATATTTTGCTATTTCTGGCATTTCGAAGTTATGGGGCATGGGGCACCTACGGAGGCCCTCTGTGAAGGGGCTTATTTCCTCTTCGTCATCCAGTTCGTATGAGGGTAGTTCAATGTTCTCGTCGTGATCGGAATACATTGGATCATGGTATTGGTAATAGAGTGGCGGAGAATACTCCTGCCTTTGTGGTGGCAGAACGCGGCCGTAGTTTGGCCTTTCATGGGTTGGTAACTCGTTACGAGACTTGGTCCGAACTGCTTCGGCTCTCCTTTCCTGCCTATTCCTAGGCTCATGAATGGGGGTGAGCCTTTCTGCCCCCATATCTTGTTGGTCCCTATGCATTCGACTCCGCGAAAAGGCTTCTTCGGCGCGTCTGTTCGCTCAAAATAGTGTACCGCAAGCGCACGGGTCGCGTACAAGTAATAAAGTGGACTTTTTGAGTCCGGGTTGTCGATCCCACGAGGAATGTTTACTTTAAATTATACGACTTTAATTAATTTAATTCTAACGACAAGAAGAGACACACAATTAAAAGTTGGATTTTTGTAAATTCTAAATTAAAGAAACTAATTCTAAACCGAATTAAAATATGGAAAATGAAAGATAAAACGTGGTTGGGATTCATGGTTTCATTTAACCGTCGCCTAATTAATTTCTCAACATGCAAATTAACAAATTACTCATTTACAATGTTAGACCCGATTTTCCAAGCTTAGCCAATTACCTCTCTCGAGTGAAATCAACCCTAATCAATTGGTCTAACCTACTATATCTCTATGTCGATTAAGGCCCAATCAATTGCATTAACGTTTTGCGAAAATAGCTCAATGGATCATCTAGGGTTTAAGGTATATCTCTATCCTTAACAAGAACCTAGAGCATTTGTTATTTGGTCTAAAATGCATAATATCTCTCGATTATCATACGCTTCACAAAACACATATTTGGTGATCAAGCAAACACATGTAATAATCTCAATAACAAACACACATGAAATAAGCATTTAATCAAATAGTAAATATTAAAATTAATCCAAGCTAGGTTAAATTCATTCCATAAATCCCAACACAATAAATTAGCTAAACATGATGGAAGAAAATAAAAATAACATTAAGCAGTACAAATAAAAACCCGGAGTTTGAAGTAGTGTGGAAATTGCATCAAGGTCCTCCAACTTTTGGTTAAGTGCATTTCAGTCCCCATCATCATTTTATGTCCATTTCAGTCCCTGCAATGTTTCTGCATTGAACCTTTCATCTTCCTCAATCTTCTTAGCATCAACTAACTGCTTCCTGGTCTGCTCCACCAGTCACCAGCCTGAACCAGCAAAATCAGCCTGCATCAGCTTTGCTTCTCCTCTCAGCTCCAAATTCCAGCAGCTGCAGCAGAACCAGAACTTCTTTTCACCAGTCCAAGCACAGCAGGCAGCCTGCACTTCACTCACTAGCATCTCTTCAGCATCAGCAATCAGCAGTAAATCCCAGCAGTACCAGCAATACGGCAAAGGCAGCAGTAGCACCTCTTCAGCATCAGCATCAGCATCAACAATCAGCAGTAAATCCCAGCAGTACCAGCAATACAGCAAAGGCAGCAGCAGCACCTCTTCAACATCAGTTGAACCAGGCAGCAGCTTCCTTAATAACCAGCTCCAGCAACAGCAGTTCCTCCAGAATCAGCACCCCCTAACTAGCAGCAACCAGCTATTGCACCAACAGCTTCCTTCCCTCCAGCAGCAGTGTCTTCTTCCGGTCAACAGCAGCAGTAGCAGCAAGGCATTGTTCCCAGCCTGCAGCAGCCACTGGTTTTTCTCCCCTCTCTTCCTCTTTCTGCCTATCTATCTATCTTATAACTCCAGCAAATTACACTTAGTGGCTGCTGTCACCAGCCCCCGGTTCCTTTGCTTTTCCTATATGCTCCCTCTTTCCTTCTCTCTGTTTGTGTGTATATATAGATTCAAAACATCAGCCTCTAGTCTTGCAGTTTCTGTCCAGCCTGCTTTTTCCCATGCTCTCCATCATCTACCCATGCTGCCAGCAGTAAGCACGTTCCAGCCATGCTCTCCTGTCCTTGTCTCTCTAAAATTGCACATTTGGTCCTTGAGTTTTGGAAGTTGAGCAAAATGGTCCCCAAACTCTATTTTTCTCTTCATCTATGTGCCCAGCTCAATACTTCTTTGGAAAAATATGAAATCAGATTTTAAACTGCTGCCAAGTCCCTCAACTTTGATTTTTCATCCCAAGTCCTCAACCTTTGACACTTGTGCACTTTGGTCCCCAACTTTACTTTTTGTGTGCGATTGATCCATCTTCACTCAAATTCATCAATTAAGCAATCATTTCACTTTCTATTGTGATTTTCTCCTTGAATTTGAGTAGTAAACCTTGGTTCTCAACTTTTTGGGATGTTGCAATTTAGTCCTCAAACTTTCGATTTCTTTCACTTTGGTCCTTGAACGTCAAATTTGTTCATCTTTAAGCTCAATTGCACTCCAATCTTGTCCATTTGCTTTCCAATTGAGTTTGTACCTAATTGTACAAGATAAACACAATTTATAAGTAGATATTTGCTCAATTTGTCAATTAAAGTGCTAATTTAGGAACTAAATAAGTGTGTAAAAACACACTTATCACACCCCCAAACTTGAGCTTTTGCTCGTCTCGAGCAAAATTATCTACTAGTGCAATCAAGTAATATGGAATGTAGATCAACAATGTTAGATGACTTGCAAATTACTCATGAGTGCAAAATTGTATAATCAATTCAAAAGTATGATTCCAAATAATGCTACAAAAAAGAAGTTTAGCTTATCCGATGTTCGATCGGTGTGTGTGTGCATAGTCACTTTCAATTGTCAATTAAGTTTCGAGAATATTGATGGGTAAAGAGGTTTCAAGTCAAAACTAACCCACCATTAGTGGTCAATTCTTTCCTTTCCCACTCGTGACATTCATCCCCCAATATATATTTTTCTTTCCTCTCCCAGGATGCAATTCTAGAGGTTACTCTCAAATCACTCTTTTCTTTTTTCACTCTAGTTTGGGTGTGTTTTACCGACAATCTCGACAACCTAGAAATGCAGTGACTCTCCACTAATGAGTGCTTCGACATTCAAGTTTATACTAAGCAATTCAAACCCACTATTCATCTAAGCCCTTATGCAAGTACAAATGCATGATTTTTAACAACTAGCATGATGAATACTTGTGTCTTCCCCACTCCCTTAAGCTTTCTAATTAACCCATGTAGCGAGCTTTAGGTCGGCAACTCCCCGATTTTTTAGATCAAAGGGTACCAGGTTTCAAAATACCCCTACGAACTTATTAACTCGAGTCAAAAAGGCTACGAAGTGGGGTAGACTTATTAAGCGAATGCAATGATAATGTGCTTTTTTTTTTTTTTTTAAGTGTGTGTGTGAGTACCCTACTCATTAAGCTTTCTAATTGACCCATGTAGCGAGCTTTCAGCCGATGACTCCCAAGTTTCAAACTTAAGGCACCAAGTTTCATGATACTCCTACGGGCTTAATTACTCGAGTCAAAAAGGCTTCGAGATAGGGCAATGCAATGCAAAAATTAAAATGGGCTAGAACTTTAGCATACGGTCATTACTTAGCTTATACTTGGCGAAATACACTCCACACAAAATTTATTTCCAACATGCATGGAATCACCACACGCCTAGACCGTCTCCTTTACCGGGTCGACCACCCCCAAACTTGTCTTACAATAGGATCAAGAGATTTAGAGCATTAGGAAATATTTGATAGGTTGATAAAAATTAACAATACAAGCTCACAACCTAGTTCTTCTACTCCATTAACTTCTTCACCCTTCAACAATTCCTAAACTTCACCAACAATCAATCACGACTATTGTGCTCAAGATAAATATGATCTTGCATGGATAAGCATTTTGTAAAAGTAGACACAAGTAGCATATCGGCCATAAATCATGAATCAATAACAATTTTAAACATCTAAGTAATCCTGGCCACGGCAAAGCTATCTAACATGTCAATACACAATATGAAATCAATGCATCACCCCCAAACTTGAAATGCACATTGTCCTCAATGTGTAAAATAAAATCAAAGTAAGAGGAAAGAAGTTACTAGACATCCCAAGAAGTGGTAGGGCACTCATAAGTAGTCTTGGGCATGTGAACATCTCATTGCAAGCACCAACAATCCACCCCCAAACTTGTGTTGAAGCCTTCAATCGATTGAGCACAATTTTCTCTAATGAGGCATTTCACCGAATACCTTGTGAGCATCCTATGAAAACACAAGAAAAAAAGTAGATAATAAGTGGTGATGATCCAAAAATTTAAATTACATTCATCATCTCAATTCTAACTCATAAATCCAATGTAATTTGCCCATCCACATCAATATTAAATCACACTTGAAGATAAAAGACAATATGAACCAAGTGATTTAAAAATGAGTTTTAAGCAAATTTTGACTTTGAAAGTTTGATATGAGTATATGCTAGAATTAAATGAGAATGTATTAGAGCTATTTCACAATACCCAACTTGAGGAAAATAATTATGGAAGATAGAGATTTGACCTAGCTAACTTATTTGCAAAAATGTAAATAAAATGCAAGAAGGTAAATAATATGCAAAAAATAAAAATAAAGCAAGTAAAGGATAGAGAATGGGTTGCCTCCCATTAAGCGCTTATTTTAAAGTCATTAGCTCGACTTTCCGCATAAGCATTTCATGGCACTCTAAATGAAGCTTTTGATGTCCTGCCCATTGGGCTTCTTTTGGCTTTGCCCCACTCTTCATTTGATCCAAACACTTGCACCTTGCCCTTTGCAAAGTCATGGGACTTGCCTATTCCATCCAATTCAAACTCAACTAAATAGACTTGCACCTCCTCGAGTGGCTTAATCACAAAATCAATTATTGGACAATCAATGAAGTTGAGAGAATTTGATTTAATCTCTTCCTCATTAATTTCCACTACTCCAAGCGATTCTTTTGTGATTAAATTGTCATTCTCTTCAAGCTCATCTTCTTTAGTTGATGTCTCCTCGGATTGAATGACCGATCCATAAGTTGAATCCATGGGCAACGACAAGTTTTTCCTATTAATTCCCAAGAGTGGGTTATACCCCCACATTTGAAATCCTTCCCAATACATGGCATCCCCCATAAGCATATCATCTTCATCCAAATTGGCAAGCTCATTGTAATACTTTGCAAGTACCTTCTCATTCAATAGTGGAGGACCATCTCCCACAAGAGTGATGTCCTCATCCCAATCATCCGGTACACAATCTCCCAAGAGCATGTAACTCACATCCGATGTATCAATTGCTTGTTTTCGGCATTTCAAATATTGTCTAAACCCAATAAGTTTCGACGTAATCAAACTATTGCCCGAAAACAAACATTGTCCATTACAATGCATCTTGTAACAAATTTCACAACTTGAATATTCTTCAAGCATGTATTCATCACCCATGTTGAGATTGTTCATTGCAATTGCTTTCCTATTTTGCCAATATTAGAATCAAATATACATAGAAAGAAAACCAAACACAAGAAAGATTAGAATAGTGGTGGTTAACCAAATGTAATAAAATAAAACATAAAACAAAAATAATTACAAATTGTTAAAACTAAAATTAACTAAAGTAATAATCAAAGTAAAAACATTCCCCGGCAACGGCGCCAAAAACTTGTTCGCTCAAAATAGTGTACCGCAAGCGCACGGGTCGCGTACAAGTAATAAAGTGGACTTTTTGAGTCCGGGTTGTCGATCCCACGAGGAATGTTTACTTTAAATTATACGACTTTAATTAATTTAATTCTAACGACAAGAAGAGACACACAATTAAAAGTTGGATTTTTGTAAATTCTAAATTAAAGAAACTAATTCTAAACCGAATTAAAATATGGAAAATGGAAGATAAAACGTGGTTGTGATTCATGGTTTCATTTAACCGTCGCCTAATTAATTTCTCAACATGCACATTAACAAATTACTCATTTACAATGTTAGACCCGATTTTCCAAGCTTAGCCAATTACCTCTCTCGAGTGAAATCAACCCTAATCAATTGGTCTAACCTACTATATCTCTATGTCGATTAAGGCCCAATCAATTGCATTAACTCTTTGTGAAAATAGCTTAATGGATCATCTAGGGTTTAAGATATATCTCTATCCTTAACAAGAACCTAGAGCATTTGTTATTTGGTCTAAAATGCATAATATCTCTCGATTATCATACACTTCACAAAACACATATTTGGTGATCAAGCAAACACATGTAATAATCTCAATAACAAACACACATGAAATAAGCATTTAATCAAATAGCAAATATTAAAATTAATCCAAGCTAGGTTAAATTCATTCCATAAATCCCAACATTAAAATTTAGCTAAACATGTTGGAAGAAAATAAAAATAACATTAAGCAGTAAAAATAAAACCAGGATTTGAAAATTGTGGAAATTGCATCAAGGTCCTTCAACTATCAAGCTATTGCATTTCAGTCCCTTATCTTCCAGCTTTTTGCAAATCAGTCCAGCAGCACCAGCATTCTCCAGCACCAGCACCAGCAATTCAGCAATTCCAGCAAATCAGCAACAGCAAGCAACCAACAGCATTTCCAGCAGCCTTCTCCAGCAAATCAGCAACAGCAACCAGGAGCATTTCCAGCACAACAGCAGCAGATTTCCAGCACAGCAACAGCACCAGCAGATTACCAGCACAGCAGCAGCACCAGCACAGCAGCAGCAGATTTCCAGCACAGCAGATTTCCAGCAGCTCCTTCTCCAGCAACTCCAGCAAATCAGCAACAACCAATTGGCAGCAACTTCTTCCTGCCTTTCCTATATGCTCCCCCTGTTAGCAGCACTTTCAGCTTCAGCTAGCTGCTTCTGTTTTCAAGCAGGCAGCAGCAACAACCTTCTTCTTCCAGCTTCAATCAGCCTCCAGCAGTCCACTTAATGTCCTTGGCAGCAACTAATAGCAGACTCAGGTCCGGCTAACAGCAGCACAGTCTTCTTCCTCAGCTCCACCAGCTGCATCAACAGCAGCTTCGTCTTCCAGCAGTAACAACCGGCAGTAGCAGCAGTGTCACTCTGCTGCAATGCCGTCTGCTCTCCCTGTCAAACCAGCTGCAACCTCCTGTCACCAGGTTGCCTTCCCTTTGATGCCTTCCTTCCCAGGCTGCGCCTCCTTAGCTGCTTATAGCTGCCTGCACTTCACCTCCAACAATTTAACACAGCACCCCCCAGCAGTGTATTCACCTCAGCAGCCTCGAACCTGCAGCAGTCTCTACCGCACCAGAAAGCTTTCAGGCAGTAACCGGTTCAGTTGGCAGCAGAACCAGTTCACAGCTTCAATCCCACTGCAGTCTGTTACCAGCACTGCACCTCCCTTCTGGTCTCCCTCTTATGTATCAGCAAAACAATTTTCTTCTTCCGGTTCTTTACTGCTGCTGTCACCAGCAGTAAGACATCCACCGGTCTCTCCTCTCCTTTCCTATATGCTCCTCTCGCTTCCCTTTTCTCTGTTTGTGTGTATATGTAGAGCAGCCAGCATTTTTCTTTTATTTCAGCCCATGCTTCTTTGTCTCTCAGCAACGTTTCTCCATCACTCTCCCATCATTTCCAGCTCATTTGATTCCCAGCCATGTTCTCTTGTCTTATTCTTTCCAAAATTGCACATTTGGTCCTTCAACTTTTGAGATGTTGCAATTAAGTCCCCAAACTTTTGATTTCTTTCAATTAGGTCCTTGGACATCAAATTTGCTTATCTTTTAGCCTCAATTTCTCTCCAATCTTGTCTATTTGCTTTCCAATTGAGTTTGTACAAGATAAACACAATTTATAAGTAGATATTTGCTCAATTTGTCAATTAAAGTGCTAATTTAGGAACTAAATAAGTGTGTAAAAACACACTTATCAGCGTCCTCCCGCCTATTTCTAGGCTCAACTGCATTGTTCCGACCCCCTTGCCTGCCTCTGAATAACCCTCCTATCCGGCTGAAGACATTGCCAGATTTTGCGAGCGAAGCCTCCCTGTGTCTAACTGGGAGTGGGTTTTGTTCTTCATGTGCTTCATGTTCCGGGCATTCATTGTAGAAGGGCTCGAATTCCACCTCAGCATGTACCTGTGGATCTTGATAATAATACGATGCAGTAGCCGCGTCGGATGGTGAGTAATGTGGCTGTGGGTATTGCGGAGGCATCATGGGCTCACTCACAACATATCCTCTAGCCATGTAGGCATTCATCGCAGCAGTCTGTTCTATCTGTTGCTTCTGCATTTCTATCATTTGGGCCGCCATGCGAGTCATGTCTCGCAACATGCGGCGATTATGGTGTCGGCGTGGCGGGTTATGTTGTGCCACTCCCTCATTGTCGTTCTCATGAGGTCCTTGAGGAACCTCCTCCTCGCTATGCTGGCCATTCCTTCCCCTACGGGGGTTAACGCTTTCGTTCATGTTTCAGAGAAATTTCTTGGTTTTAGTTTATCTTTTAAGGATAGATAGATTTTTATCTCAATGCTCCGAGCCTTTTTTCAAGGTTATTAAACTTATGTTTCAAAGTTTTAAGCCTTTTTCAAGGTGAATAAACTTATGTTTCAAAGCTTTTTACCTTTTTCAAGGTCACCGAACTTTTGTTTCCAAGCTCTTTAACTTTTTCAAGGTTATCAAACTTATGTTTCAAAGCTCTTTACCTTTTTCAAGGTTATCAAACGTATGTTTCAAAGCTCTTTACAATTTTCCGCTCTTTTGCAAGAGGTTACTCGTCCTTTTTCAGGATTTCCTTTCTATGTGTGGCTTTTCACCGTGCGTTTTCGTAGTTAGCAGTATGGTTTCCCATAGACGGCACCAAAATGTTGACCACAAAATCCGGCTGGATCTTGGATCAACACGTCTCAGCTCCTCCCTCTTTAACGCGTAGATCTCCTGCGCACTGTGACAAACGATCAGTTTGCAAAGGGGGCCGAGGTGGCTCCCGTTTGCACTCCGATACCAAAGTCAGGGGCCATGTTCAGCGAATATAATTTGAATGCGGGAAATATAAATGCGTAGAAGAGAGAAAAAGGAGTGAGAGATATTTATTTAGTTAAGAGTATGAAATTGCTAACCCTTTTCTTGGAGGCAAGTGTGCTCTATTTATAGAATGAGTAATTCTCTTGGATTGTGACACGTGTTATGCTTTACACTTGTCTTCACCCTAGCTCTTGGAGGTGACAACCTTGTTTTTTTACCATAATCATTGCTACATTTCGTATGGGATGGGCGTCTGTCACATCTTGGTAAAAGCAGTATAACATCTCTGACTTCATGCCTTGTCCCATCCTTACATCCGAGGCGCTACCGTAAACACCTCGGCAAAGCATGAAGCGTCTCTGCTAGACACAAACCAGTTCGGTCGGAGGGGCTCCTGTGTCTTTCCACCTCGGCCATTAGTCCAGAGCGATTTCTAAAAACTTTGATCATGGGCTGAAGTCCAATGGACCCTCGTTGGGCCTTCACTGACGGCTAAATGTGCCATATTTTAGGTGTGACTTCAACAGATCCTCTGATCTTCGAACCTACTATCCACCTCAGCATGATACACAACAATTGATAGCTAGTTTTTCATCAACCATGTGTTCTTGAACTTGTTTTGTGGTGGTGAGAGTCAAGTTTTCGATTATTAAAAAATAAAAGTTTATAAAAAAATATTTGAAAGTTTATGGAAGCCTTTTAAATTAATCTACAAAATTTTTTGAAAATTCATTAAAATCTTTTAAATAAATGTCCACAAAAAATTTTAAAAATTTATACAAATTCATAAAAGTCAATAAAATTCAAAAAAATTTATTAAAAAAAGTTTTTAAATCTCTTTCAAAATCCTAATCGAGATTTTTTATTTTATCAAAATATTTTATCTCCGATCGGGAGGTCTTTCTTCCCCTGCGATCCAAAAAAGGCAAAGATGTCTGTCTTCAAGAATATCTCTCTACACTGAAATTTCATCAAATCTCACCAAAAATTGTCAAAAAATCACCAGTTATCTCAAATTTCCGACTGAAATCTCCCCTCGGTATCAAGCATCGCTCGAGTTCGTAAGAAGGTAGAGAAAGCCGTGGTCTTTACCATCCAAACATAAGCGGAAGAGAGAAAGAGGCTGAAGAAGAAAATTGGCGTTTTCCAAAATCATTCAATCTGAAAATCCATCGACAGTCAGGCCATCAGCACAAGAACAAATTTCTTTTCTCGTTTCCGTGCCTTCTTGGTTCTGTATCTCGATTTCCCCAGGTTTAGTTGGTTCTTTGTATGGGCTATATTTTTGTAATTCCTTGCTGTTGTCTATTAGGGTTCTTTGATGTTCGTCTCTATGGTAAGAATTTCGTCTCTATGATAAGAATTTCGTTACATTAGGGTTTCCTCAAATTCTCATCTGTTAGATTTTCAATTCCTTGGTATCTCCACTTTCAGTTTTTCAAGATCTGTGCTTTTTTGCTTTTTGCTTTGCGATTTTGGTTTTTGATTTCCTTTCAATATTGTATTTATTAAAATAGAAAAGCGGTATACTAGTATTATTTTTTAACCTGGCCAAATTCCCCCTTTCTAGGGCTTTCCTTTCCTTGTCCGGTTCATATTTCGTGAAATCCAAGTAAATTTATTCTGGCGAGAACGGAGAACATCCTGTTCCGATCAGGTAAATCGACGTCATTTTACCTTTCTCTCTCTCGTTTACTTTTTACGAATTCTGAAAATCCAATTTTTGTTCCTATAGATTTCTGACCAAAATGGATAAGGAGAAAATTGAGGAATTGAAAATCCAAACGCAGAGATGGTTGAACGAGGCCAAAGAATCTATTCAGACGGTTCCTCCAATTCAGCTTTATGCCGCAATTGGAATAGTCTTGTTCACCGCATTTCTCTTCATTATCAGTAATTCCTCAAAACTTTATAGTGTTTCAATTTTATACAAATTTTAAGTTTGATGAATTCTTATTCTCTGTTTGGTTATTGCGTTTTGTTTTAATAGGAATTGTGATTCATTCTTTGGTATTATTAGATGTAAATTTTGGTGTTGTATTGAAGCTTGGAATTCTGTAGTTCTTGTTACAAAAATTAAGAATTCAACTGTGTTATATAAATTTCTCTTGTTTTTCTTGATCTTGGATTCACAAAATTCAAGAAAACCTTCATTGAGTAACATAACCTTGATTTTGATCCTATTTTCTATTGTTTTATACAAGTATTGAAGTGGCCTTTTAAGTTGAAACTTACAATTTTGTTAGCATGGTACTAAGGAGTGAGCAGTGCAGTCTGAAATAAGCAGTTTTAGTTGAGACCCAACGAATTGGAGTGACAAAGGTCACTCACTCCTTCACAATACTCCGCGACATGTTAAATTGTTTGCAATGTCTTCAAAGCTGCTAAAACAGCCCAACCGCCAAGAGGGCTTGGCCAATGACATGTGTCCCTAGGAGTTTGAATGTCCCAATTGAGAACTAGGGTGGGAAGATTTCTTGTTAGGGTTTAAGCCATAAAAATGAAAGTGTTTTATGAATTTGTTATTTTTTTTCAATATTTCATTCTCCTTTCTTGGTTTATAACTTTATCCTTGAAGTGAAAAAGGTAGTTTTCTCATCATAAATGAGAAGGATAAAAAGTGAAGAAAATAATCGAGGTGAGAATGGGAGGAAATTTCGAGGTAAATACTCATTTTTTGTGTCTAAAGCAAAAACATGTGAAGTGAATGTACAAATCGAAGTAAGGGAGAAAAATTGACATATGCTCATTATCTTTTTTTTTTTTTTTTTAAATCAAGGCTGCATAGAACGAAAGGTACCGAGAAATCGCTCATTCATGCTAGGTTCAAAAGGAAAATTGGAAGAAGAAAGTGTTCAATTGTAACTTGAGGGAAGGACTTTTCGTTTACACAAGATTTCATTTAGGCTTTTTCACTATGCTTAATGGTATCTGAAAAGTTGGATATTGGATTTTGTATTTTGTGTATATATATATTGTTAAAAGAGAGAAACTGAGGAACTCAGTATTATCTGCTTTTGAGCAAATTTGAATTTCTATCAAAGAGCATTGGTTGAGTTGTGGTTTTAGTTATATAGAATTGGAGGGATCACTGATGGGGCGATCAAATAATTGATCTTCTGACTTATTTCTTGGGATGCATGAGCTTGGTTTACCTTTTTTTCCTTCATCATTCCTTAGATTTAGACTCATGTCTCTACTCAGCACAGTTCCGTACCGGAAGCTTAAATGCGATTTGTCATACGACATTTTATTGCTTTGCAGTTAGACTATTCAAGCGCAAGCCATCTAACACCATTGCGTTAACTGGGCTTAGTGGAAGTGGAAAAACTGTTCTCTTTTACCAGGTCAGCCTCTAAAAAAATGGTTAGTGAAATTTTGGATGGCCTGTGTCCCAACTATTAAGATGTAAATGATGTTAATTCAGCTTTGAGATGGCTCCTCTCATCAGGGTACTGTGACATCAATGGAACCAAATGAAGGTACTTTTGTGCTACACTCAGAAACAACAAAGGTATTGCACTCTATTTGCTGGCAACATTCATATATAGATATATTCTTCCTGACCTGTGTCTAGCATGCTTAAATTCATAGGGGATTGCTCAGGCTCAGTAAAAAGGATGTTAGTTCTTGTACATATTTTGGGGAACTGCACTGGATTATGTCTTCCAAGACTCCAGGAGTTTAAATACATTAATTTAATTTCTCCTATGACCCTTTCTTTCGCGAGTTAATTGTAAGATTTATGTAGCTGAATCTTATTTTGCTTGCATTGCAGAAGGGGGAAGTAAAGCCAGTTCATCTTGTTGATGTTCCTGGGCATTCCCGTCTTAGAACCAAACTAGACGACTTCTTGCCTCAAGCAGCGGCAATTATTTTTGTGGTGGATGCTGTGGAATTTTTACCAAATTGCCGTGCTGCTTCAGAGTACATACTCTTTGTATCTTGATTCAAGCATTCACGTGCACATATGCACACACTCTCACTTGACCACCCCCATATCCCCCGAGGAGCACAGATTCTTAACATATTGACTCGGAAATTTCATGTTTATTTTGTACTGAAGGTACCTATATGATATTTTGACCAAGGCAAATGTAGTGAAGAAAAAGATTCCACTATCACTCCTTTGCAACAAGGTGGATAAAATTACTGCACATACAAAGGATTTTATCATAAAACAGCTGAAAAAGGAAATGTAAGGAGCCTTTTATACATCATTAGGCTTTCAGTAATTAAGTAATTTCCGCTTTCAGTCATTCATATATGCAATTCTTTTTAAAATGGTTAGTTTCTCGCTCTAACAAATATTAACAGTTTTATTTTATCAAGTGAAATAGATATTCCAACAAAAAAAAGGTAACTAGGACGAACCTATCACTAGGAGGAATTGAATGGTTGAGTTTTGTAAATATATCAAGATGTTTTAGGATCAGTGCGTGTATGCCATGTAATTGGCTGACGTATGGAATAATGAATACATTGAACCATTACAACCTGCATAGGAAAAATTAGAATAGAAGTTAAATGTAAATGAATTCAGCAGTTACTGTTCTGTAAGTCACTAGGATGACAGAAATGTATACAAAAATTACGAAGTTGCTAGTACTAATATTGGGCTCGTTAGAATTAGAGTTAACAAGGAGATTAGTGAAAGGTGGAAAGGTCTGAGAAATGTTATTAAGGGGGTAAAATAACTCTAGAAGAAGAAAAAAATTAATTAAAAATAATAATAATCTCATTTTGCAGAGTTATTGTATCTGAGGTTGAAGAAGAGTAGTATATCGACTTGGAAGTGACTAGTTAATGTTTGTTAAGAAATGGAAAATGACAAATCTAGACAGACACATTTGTAACCTTGTAAAGGTAGAGCACCAAGGGGAAACAAACAACTCGAACACTAACGTTGAGAGAGAGATAAGTGAAAGAACATGACCATTTAAATGGGGAAAGAAGTTTCATACAGAGAATTCTTTGGCTAAGCTTAAATGGAATAATTTTTTTTTTTTAATATAAGAAATATACAATTTTTTTTAAAAAAAGTGAAAAATAAATTATCCAAACATCTTTGGAAACGAAATAGAAAACTTTTACTTTTAAGTTTTAATAAATATGGTCTTAATCGTTGTTGATTTTAGAAATCACATATGATGGTCGACATTAAATTAATTTGATCTTCTTCGTATCTCATACTTTTTCAGACCATTTGTACGGTGTTATTTTTGAGTGATGGTGCTAAGCACTAGTCCATCTAGGTAACACACTAAGTGTCATTAATTGATATATATATATCTCCTTAAAAGCAAGAAAATTAGTCACATTTAAGATTTCATAACACTTCCATGTTACATAGGTTGGTGTTAAATGACATTATTCTATTCAAGTAATGCTTTCCAGCATCACTGGCATTCAACACCAATCTAGGTGTCATGCAAATGTCAACAATTAATATTAATATACCACCTTAAAACAGACGAGTCACATTTAAGATGTCATATCACTTGCATTCCACATAGGCTGGTATTACAAAATCAATTTTTCTAGATAGCGTTATCCTATTCTCTTCAAGACGGAGTTCAATAAATGTATGTTGTCTACTCATATACAAGTTGTTCCTAAATCCAAAAATTAATTTGTTGCCTACTCTTTTGATTTAGTGACAAGCTTCGTGCATCAAGAACCACACTATCTTCTGCGGACATTGCTAATGAGTATACACTTGGGGTACCTGGAGAGGCCTTTGCATTCTCTCAATGCCATAACAAAGTGACAATTGTTGAAGCATCTGGTTTGACGGGCAATATATATCAGTTGGAGCAATTTATCAGGGAACATGTAAAGCCTTGATGCAATTTACATGATCTTGGGAAGTTATGATTTGTTTATTGTGAGATGCCAATATTGCATTTACCAAATTATCACTAAAAGCACTTCTGCCATAAAATTAATTATTGGTACGTTAAAAAGACAAGTTTCAACAATGGCATGATACCAATTTATGTAAACTTGTAACAAGCCTCTCGTTTCATGAAAACTTGTTAGATTCTTCTTCTATTATCTACCCGCAGTCTCTTAGCAGAACCAGGTTCTTGTACGTTCTCAACGCTTGATTGTATCTACAATAATGGAGAAAGATGATGAAATTGATATAGAGCTAAGATATGAGGAAGTTATAATACTTGATTATTACCTTATTCAACTTCCCTCTGACAAATTGAACAGTTTGATTCATGGATTTTGATGAGAAATATTCCTGATGTCAACAAAAAGCCAAGCATTGGATAATTGAAAGGATTTTTATGATAAAAAATTTGTATTGTTAACTTTCTCAACTAAACTACCACGACAGTAGGTTTTACTTGCATTCAGATTAGAGTTAAGCCAATCAGTATTACTAACATTTACTTACAAGGGAAAAAATTTAATGTTTCTTCATAATTCTTATATTACTCCCATCCCATATTAAGTAATCTATTCCTTCAAACTATCTTTCACCAATAAAATTAATTATTAATTCAAAATTGCTTGTAAATAATCTTTTAAGCTTAGACAATATGTCATAGATAATCAGCGTTTATCAACTGGAGGGAGAGAATTTGGAAACAAATTCTAACAGACTTAAATCTCATTACTGTCTGTAAAGCATTCAACAACTTAGTCATCTTATTAGCATTAATTAATCTACTGTTCTTTTCATTTTCATGATGGGGTTGTGTTTAAAGAACGAATAATGATATTCATCATTAGTAGAGATCATCATTCACCGTTCCAAGTGGCAATGAACCTTTGGTTCATGGTCCAATGCATCATGGTCTAATGCATCACAACTCCTTTCAGGGACCCGTGATGCTCTCTGCTAAAAAGAATTCTCTATAAGGGACTGGTTCGGAGACTCTACAATTCTCTATAATTCTATAGTGCTGCGCATGATATAAATTCAACTCTTACATCATCCAAAATGTCAATTTGCATAAGATTCCATATAAAAAGAAAATGTAATATCCTCATGAATCACGTTCTATTGAGATAAAACTCCAATTTTCATCCATAAATTTACCTTGTCAGAATAAACTGATGTCATGGGAGCTGAATCTCCATCACAAGCATTGTTCTGTAACTCCCCGAACTCCCTACGACATAGGTACACATTTTATGGTAATGTGAAATGAAATTCCCCAGAAAATATTTCATGGTAACACAACAGAAAAACTACCTTTGAATGAATTCAGAAGTTTGGGCAGATGAAGGATCATTAACAGCACGTGCCTTGGAAACTGAAGACCCTCGGGATCTTTTAGCTGAAATCGCATGAATCGATTAGAAGTGTATACATTTACATATTTTAAGCGAATATCTTTAGGGAGAGAGAACTTGTTAAACAGCAGACTTACGGTTCAATCGTGCTAGAACTTCCTTTCTCCTCAATTCCAACTTCTCCTTTGTGTCAGAGAGGGTCTCATATTGAGGTGCATATGATACTAGTATCCGATTCCCTAGGAAAATGAATTCATCAAGTTTCCTCTTGGCAAACCTATAATTATGTTCAGCCATCAATTTCACTCATGATTCAATTTGGATAGTTGTAGAATACACAAATCAGCATTCAGGAATGAACAATAACATTTCAAAATAAACAAGAATTGGTGCCCATGTTTGAGACCCCAATATCCAAAAATTCCCTTTTTTCAAACTCACACGTTCTACTAATAAAATAATTTGCACGTAAACCCAAAAGTTTTTCCCTACTTTTTTAACCACGTGTTCTCAAAAAATCACTACTAAACTCAGTTTGTTGTGAAAAATGGGGCTCAGACAGGGCTTATTAGTGTAGAAACGGGAAAATGAAAGAAAAATCATCAAATAGCAAAAATCACCTGGCATTGTCAACCTGATAATACTTGATCCAGTAAACATCAGTGTATGGCTCACAGTCTTCAGCATCCATTGGTTTACATCTGAACAGCACTTTGCAAAAGTACAATAATTATAATGTCATACGAACAACACAGAAACTATCCCCCGCCCAAAGGAAAAAGATAACTTGAAATAAACGTCACAATCAATCAAATTTTAGCTACCCCAGATAAATTGGCATAAGACCCATTTGAGAAAAATAGATATAAACGTACTTAAGAAGCTGCCAAAAAGATTTTTATATATGTATTACAATACAAATATATGGACATTCTTTATAATTTAAAAAATATACATGCTGGTGGGATTCTTACTCTTCAACTTGTCCATAAGTAGAGAACAATTTTAAGAACTCATCACCACAACCCAATGATGGAACATTCCTCACAATCAAGTATCTACGTGAAAGTGGTCAACAATATTTATAATTAAATTTTTAAGCACAAATTTGATTTCCTTTTGTAATAATTTGGCGAAAAGAGAGAATAAATACAAACTTGGATTCATCACAAACAGTGTATACACGAACTGCAGGATGATCTTCATTGTATTAAGGCATAACCCTGTAAAGTCGATTCAAAAACTCTGTAAAATCACAGCGTTTCTTCATGTGTCTAATGTGCACAAATGAATTTATCAGAAGAAAAAATGTTTGAGCAATCCAGTCACACAAGTTATGGGACTTCAGATTTAGGGAAATTTACAAATATAGCTATGAAGTAAGACACTGAAGTATCTCCTGAAATTTTAATTTTATCAAAACTATAGGCCTGCATCTACTCTTCAATCTATCTTCTTTTGTAAACTTTCAATTGTAGCATCAACTTAATAGGCCCCCTTAAAAAAGACGAAAATGCTAGTCTTCAATCTTAATAGCTCCTTATTTGCCTGAAGCTTTAGTTTATAATAAATATACAAGCCCCTGTTTGACAACCATTTTAAAGAGAAAATGATACTTTGAATAGTGATTTTGTGGAGAATGTGTGGTGAAACAGTATGGAAAAGTTTTGGTTTTATGTGTAGAATATTTTATTATTTTAATGTATGGATGAAAATGAATATGGGAAAAAGTGTTGAAAAAATGGTTGTCAAAAAAGGGCTAAATAATAAAATCTGAACATATAAATTGTTTTACTACTTCCTCCTCCAGTCTTGCCACAGTGGCTTTAGCTCAACGCTGAAAATCAAAAACTGAAAATTGAAGGTGGTAAATTTAGAGCTCTGAGCATATTTTACGATGATTGGTTTAACAAATTCCTAAAATCAAATGTGCATCGTATAGGTAATTCATTGGACAATTCCATAATATGCATTTCCGTGCCAGCTACCCTTGTACACAACTAAGATCACATTTACAAAATAATGGCAAAAGGCCAGAGAAAAAAAAAATCAAAAGCGAAGAAACACAAAAGCATATTACTCATTCAGAATATAAAAGTCTGTTGTGAATATGTATAGTTTCCTTACTATTGTACCAATATAACATCTAGTAAATGTTAGGGACTTGAGTGGTAAATATGTAATACCCACTTCTTGTATATACCTTTTGTTCTAGTAAATAAAATCAGATTTTCATTTCCAAATAATCAACAAAGTCCATTTAACATTTTATTATTATTCGAATAAATTTTAATTAATCGTTAGAACGTAAATATTGCTAGGGAAACGGCTAATTGTGAAACATATAATGAATTTCTTGGGGGGGGGGGGGGGGGGGTAGTTAGCAACAAACTGTTGCAATGCACCAATGGGACACCATATTATTTAAAGAAAAAATTATGCATAATCTGAACTGTCATGGAAAGTATAAAAAAATTACAGAATGTAAAACACAAATTGTTCACTTCCCCCCAAAAGTCTTGGATAATATTCTTTAAGATCTTCATAGTTTAAAAAAACCATGGCACATAAACACTACTTTAAGTTCACGCTTGGTATACTATATTAAACCGTTCCACTTGCGAAACATTCCGCAAGTTCCTATAGAAACAAGAGGTAGCCATCAGATCATTCGAATAACACAAAACACTGCAAAACAGGTATTCTGATTCAAGTCTAGTCATTCAGGGAAATCTAAGTCTAACAGGATTCTTCAAATTAAGAGCTCAGCAGATTTCTCCTCAAAAAGAAGTCAATCCTCTATAAATATTATTTTATTAAATGGAAATAAACTAACAAATGCATTCTTGGACAATGAATAAATGAAACAGTTAGATAAAAGAAAACCGAAATCATCACTATCAAATTCAATGACATGTATCAAGTAGAAGAACTCCAATAAGAAGAGGTAATGGAAATAGCACCATTGAGTCCTTTTGATCAACTAGCAATAGGATACTTCGAGAAGTGCAGATGCATTAACATAGTAAAAATGCTAGAAAAAGGGAGCAAGAATTTTTGCCATATAGATGGCAAGAATACAATTTCCAAATGAGACAAGGAAACAAAAAATTTCCATTCTATAATCTATAGCATACAAACACTCCATGGTTGAGCGAGTTCTTAAACCACTAAAAGCATAGATAGGAAGTAGAATGGTATAGAAGCTTCCGAACTTGATTCTCTTGTTTTGTTCAGGCACTAAATGAATGTGGTGGGAGATAAAAAAGCATCACATTAATAAATAAATAACCTTTGAAACAACTAAACTATGACACTTAGCTGCCACAAAATATCACACAACCATTGAAAAATCGATTAGAAACCTTGCATATGCATCCAAGTCAACACCTTTGTTTTTGGCTGTATAAACTAACGAGAAAAAAGAAAATAATTACTTAACTTTTGCATCTTTAACATCCCAACATGCCCAAAAGGGATTATAAATGCTCTACCAGTAAAAACATACATCAAAATAACTAGGAATAGTTATTTAATTTGGAATTTTAGCATATATATAATTTGATAAGAAAAGGGGTACATCAAACACAAATCAACTGAAGAAATAATTCACAAAGAAAGAAACTTTATAATAAGGGGGGGAAATAGAGGATTAATTGAAGAAAATGCTGCCTGGGTGAAACACGGAATTTCAGAAGTTATGAAAGAAAACAAGTTGTGCACAAACTGTCAATCACCTATAATCACCTATTCAACAGATGAAATTATGAAATTTATGGGGAAAAAAATGATGCAGAACACAATACTCAAGGACTCAACACTCAAGAAGCAAAAAGACAAGGCATTTTACCTATCAAACTTGATTGTGACCAATCTGAATTTTATTCTTGTATCTGCACAGGCTGAATGGAGATTTGAATCTGATTCAATTGCAAGCCATATGATATCAGAATCGAAGGCCATTCATATTAAACAGACGGCAACATTGATATAATTTAAGCAGTGTATAAATTGCAGTGGACATGTATTTATCCAATTCACATTTCATCGGAATTAATAACACAATTCATGAAAAAAGTAAGGAAGACAAAAGTAATGCAACAAAAATGCAATTCTAACCAAACGAGATATCATATAATAAAGTTTACCTCAACACTTAGAAATTCAACTTTCGATATTCTGAAGCAACAAATATTCATATTTGTACATTCTTACCTAAACATTCACGAGTTCCGGGCAAAAAATTGAAATCTAATTCAGAATCAATAAACACAAGGTGGAGGTAGAAGTGTAAAATAAAAATCTAATAAACCGTAGAGTTTAAAATTCTCAAAATTAGAACCCAATTCACAAACCATAAACTCAATTCAAAGAGATCAAGTAACTAGTATACTGATGATCGGTACACCGATGATAGGCAGTGGCGGATCCAGGATCAGATCTCAACTAGAGCGGTGACAGTTGACCAACGACCGTCAATTGCGGTGATACCCAAATTTTTTATTATTATTTAATTAAATAATATTAAAAATTAATCAAATATTCAATAAACGACAATTCACAAATTCAATATTTTACCAAATCTCAAAAATCACAATTGCCATGACTAGCATGGAAAAATGCAATGATGCACGTAATCTCCTACTACAGTCCAATATTCCTGGCCTGCTTACAATTCCATCAATGCCGAACCCTACAATTCCTAATCTTCCTAAACCTGCAGTTCTTCCCCCAATGCCTTCCCTTCCAATTCAACCCACTCTTCAAACAATTCCAGGCATGCCTAAAGTTTCTCTGAAAATTCAACCTTTACTACCGAAACTCCAGATTGATTCAAACATAAAATTGCATAAAAAAATTCAGATTAATCAAAATAAAAGTAATATAGATCTACAATGAGCACCCAAATTATCCAATTTCAAAAATTCATCAAATTTCAAGTCATAAAATAAAGATTACCCGAAATATATACCTTCACAAAGATAAGCCAAAATACCTATTGGCTCATTGCAGACGACACGGCAGGTTGAGCAGCGAGAGGAGGCGGCGCAGAGTGGAGGCGGAGCGACGATGGAAAAGACAAGGAATCAGGTCGAGTCGACTGCGTTCTATCTCCCGTATGCTGCAACTGAGTTCTGAATCTTCTGATTATAGATAAACTACTATACCGCTTTCCCGCGGTGAGATCTGACCGTAGGTTCTATTTTAATAAATACAATATTGAAAGGAAATCAAAAACAAAAATCGCAAAGCAAAAAGCACACATTCTAATCTTGAAAAACTGAAAGTGGAGATACCAAGGAATTGAAAATCTAACAGATGAGAATTTGAGGAAACCCTAATGTAACGAAATTCTTATCATAGAGACGAAATTCTTACCATAGAGACGAACATCAAAGAACCCTAATAGACAATAGCAAGGAATTACAAAAATATAGCCCATACAAAGAACCAACTAAACCTGGGGAAATCGAGATACAGAACCAAGAAGGCACGGAAACGAGAAAAGAAATTTGTTCTTTTGCTGATGCCCTGACTGTCGATGGATTTTCAGATTGAATGATTTTGGAAAACGCCAATTTTCTTCTTCAGCCTCTTTCTCTCTTCCGCTTCTGTTTGGATGGTAAAGACCACGACTTTCTCTACCTTCTTACGAACTCGAGCGATGCTTGATACCGAGGGGAGATTTCGGTAGGAAATTTGAGATAACTGGTGATTTTTTGACAATTTTTGGTGAGATTTGATGAAATTTGTTGAGAGATATTTTTGAAGACAAGACATCATTGCCTTTTTGGATCGCACGGGAGAAAGACCTTACGGTCGGAGAAAAAGGAATTGGGTATTGAAACATAATTTGGGTTAATTGACTTTCCCTTTTAGAGGGCCCAAAAGATTAAAAAATATATATATATAATTATGGGTTAAGTAAACAACTACCGACATTCAGGCTTGGAATTTTTTGTAATCAGATAATTTGTAACTAATTACACAAGTATCAAAATAATTTTCAAAATCAGGTATTTTTTTTTTAAATTAGAATCAGGTTCTGTAATTAATTACAATTGTAACTTTATTTTAATTTATAATTAGTTACAATTGTAATTACTTACCACCAAAACCACAACCACCACCACCTAATTTGTAATCAGCCACTGCCACAATCACCATCAAAAATATAATTATAACTTTATTTCAATTTTGTAATTAGTTACAATTTTAATTTTAACTACAATTACAATTAAATACCACCAACACCACCACAATCGATCACCACCTAATTTATAATCAACCACCGCCACAACCCCCGTTGTCGGACTACCCTCGAAAATAAAATTATAACTTTATTTCAATTTTGTAATTAATTACAATTGCAACTGCAACTTCATTTCAATTTTGTAATTAATTACAAATGTAACTTTATTTCAATTTTACAATTAATTACAATTGTAATTAATTATTTTGTAAAACATGACAGATTCTTTTGCTAAAATTAATTAATTAGTTATATTCACTATAATTTCAACTGCAATTGCAACTTAATTACTTGAATTACAATATACAGTTAATTACAAATGTAACTTTGTTTCAATTTTATAATAATTTGTAATTAATTATTGTATTGACAACACCACCACCATCGTCATCTTAATAACAACACCATTGCAACTACTTCATCCAAAGGAAAAAGCCAAACAATTGTGTTAAAAATTGACTTCTAACCTTAACTTGAAGCATTGGATCCTTTGCTGGCAATAGATTCAGTGACCGACCCAATTGAAGGTTTTTTCACCATCATCAGTTGATTAACATTTTCTGAACAATAAGCATCTGAATGTCTCGGATTTTCCTTGGGAGTTCTCAATTAAGATGCCTTAGCAGATGAATTAGATGCTTGCATACGTGGACTCTCACACAGTTGTCAATCTGGCCTCAGCCGCTGAAGAAATAGTGTTGTCGTAGGGAGTGAATGATGCGATGATGTGGTGTGAAGAGAGAGGAAAGAGATAGAAAAATAGAGAGAAGAAAGAGGGACGGAAGACTGATGGTTATGTTTTGGTTTTGGTTTATTAAGTTAATACCTGATTTCATAAATTAGTTTATAACTACCTGCTTTTAAAAATTTCCAATATAAATGCATGATTTTGTGTAATTTACCCTATAATTATATACACAAGAAAAGCCTAGATTTATGGCTCAAGTTGAGTCTTCATCTTCTACCTACATACATACACTATCTGTATAACGGAGTTGCATACAACAATGTTTTCGGCCAATTATTCTTCTAACTCCGATGACGTTACTGGCTCTGAAAGCGCCCACTGCAAGAAAAACAAGATTTAAGAGTTGAAGTTTGGGTGTAAAAAAAAAATCAGACTTGCCGGCGGATCCAGCTAGCGCAGCCGCGAGAGCTCGCAGCCAGCTGGATCCGCCCCTGATATAGGGTACTAAAATAAGGAGATAGATTGGGGACTTCGTATAATAAATAGTATAGACTTCATACCGATGATAGGAACCCGTTTGCTTGCCGTAGATAATTTCTATTGAATGAGTGTTGTAAAAGAATTAAATTGAATGAATAATTCAAGCATTCTAGAGACTTCAATCTTGCTACAATCACAATCTCACCCATAATGTGGGTAACAATTCACTCACATTGCGGTGGGGGCCACAAAATTCAAATTTTGTGGGCCTCACCGCAATGTGAGTGAATTGTCACCCACATTGTGGGTGGGATTGTGAAAATAGAATTATCCCTAGAGACTTATCTCTCCCAATTGATTCACTAAAATACTCCCCTATTTATTATACGAAATCTCTAATTTATCTCCTTATTTTAGTACCCTATCATTACTTCGTCCCCAAAACTCACCTTGTCCTCAAGGTGAAGGTCATGTTCGAGTACAAAAATTTAAATGCAATAAAATCGAACATTTTCTTGCAAATCTAAAAATTTGAGGACTACTACTGCAAACTTTGAGGCTGAATTTCTGCAAATCTAAAATTTTGGGGCTGCACTACACATTTTTGAAAATCTGGGACCTTGTCTGCAATTCTTTTTTTTTATGGACCACCTTGTCGACCCAATTATTCAATTGCTGGGCCCAATTAATTCTCAATTCCCATATGTGGTTTTGATCCATTTCATCTTGGGCCTGTTTGAACCAAAAAATGTGGACTTCCATCTGAAATAAATTAATAATATTCTTGGCCTGTTTAACATCTTCTTCCTTGTCTTCAACGAGTTAGATCAATTCCTTAATATAGCCCAACCTGACTCCAGCCCCCATATCTAATTTCAGCCCATTAATGGAATCATTCAGGCCCATATCCCTTAGGGCTTGGTTAATTAAAACATGTGGATTTAGCCACAGATTATCTTTCGTTGAGCCTTTTTCTTTAATTGTGCTGACTTCTGTTAACCCCAACTTCATCTTCTCCAACGCTGCAATTTCTTCAAATTGACGGCGAGTGATTCCCTAAGCCTAAACAAAGAGATCTCGATTTCCTCCACAACACGATTTGTCTTCTCCATCAATTCTTCATCCTGTAAAATGGAAGCTGGAACCTGATTTCTTCTACTCCCCACAAGTAAATCATCGTTGGAAGCACCACCTCGTGCTGAGAGAAATGCTTCGAGCAACTCTTCCTTCAGATCACTCCAATTTTGTATGGTTCGATTTCAGTTCCCCGATTCAAACCATGTCCATGCCTCGCTCTCAAAGTAAGTTGTTGCCTCATCTACTTTATCCTTCTTTGATAAGGTGTTAACTGAGAAACACCGCTCTATACTTAGTATCCAGTCTTCAACATCGCTACCATCAAAATTCTGAATCCTATCTGTTTCTTTCTCCCTTCCTTTTGGTCCGTTGATAGATCCTCGTGCTGAGCCAATTTACGCATTTTTCTGAATACTTTCAGAATGGATCTCTTAAATAGCAATTCCTCCCAAGTTCGAACAAGCTGGCTGAGATCGACACATTCAAACCACTTATGCGAAGCAAGCCACTGCTCTGCATTCGATATCCACGAGACAAGATCTTCATCTTCTCCATAAAACATTGATTCTAATCTAAAATCTCCATGTCTGCGGAAGTTTTGCAGAAATTCCTCCATGAAATGCTCCCTAGAATCGATGCTCTGATACCAATTTGATAGGAACCTATTTGCTATAGATAATTTCTATTGAATGAACGATGTAAAACAATTAAATTGAATGAACAATTCAAGAATTCAAGAGGCTTGATCTCTCCCAATTGATTCCCTAAAAAACTCCCCTTATTTATAGAAAAAATGTCTATACTATTTATTATATGAAGTCCCCAATCTATCTCCTTATTTTAGTACCCTATCAACCGATTTCTGGCGATGGAATCCAACCATAGGATATAATTTTAAATTCAATGACAAGTAAATGTTGGGTAAGAAGATTAGAGTCCATAAATTTCCCATAGACTGGTTTTGTCATCTATCGGATTCTCAATAGAGGAAGCAAAATATGAAAAAAGAAGATCCCTAAGTCAAAGAGCCTATCTATCAGATTCACAATAAAAGAAACAAATATGAAAGAAGATCCCTTAGTCAAGGAACCTATCGAGGAATGGAAGCTACCACAACTTGATGAATTTAGATATGAGGCATTAGAATACATCAGCTAAAATGCTAAAAGAATATCTTTGACTGCAAAAACAGTGATTCAAGACAAAGAAACTTATGATTGTTTAAAATTTAATGGTGACATACCACAATGACAAGAATAGTACCCCGCTAGCAGCGAATTCATTGTTAAAGGTAAAAGGTTTAAGTTTGTTACCATATGATCAAAGCATCATCTAGTGCCCTAATATAATTGACACGGTCAATGTGCAGGTTTTGATGCCACCACCAATCATTGTATTGCAATTACATATGCACGTGTAAATCTAGACAAACTCTAGGAAGAAATCAACCAAATTTTATGACATGTAACATGTAAACTCATGACCGTGACTTTTTATGGACGCATTCTACCTTGTTCTGCCAATTACATATGCACGTGTGAATCTAGGAAACTGTAGGAAGAAATCAACCAAGGTTTTAGGCTTCATATCCATCTCTTCTGTTCATCGAAGGAACTACAACTTTAACAGATATTTATCATTTCAAGACTGTAACTTTACAATGTTTTTCTATTAGTTCTGTAGATATTTACTTGTGCTATGTCAGAGGCAAACTACTGTATTCGGGTTAATTTATGTATACTCATTCATGCATGATAAGTGTATTTTATACACTTATTTCTATCCTAAAAGTAGGATTTTAATTGTTTATTCAAGAATTGATGTGATCCGGACCAGGCATCGAAGGGTGAAGTCAAGCCATCGGCAATATGACAATGATCTACGTGCAAAACGGAGCAAGTTCCATGTTGGGGTCGAGTCAAGAAGAGGGACGGATCAAGTCGAGCCGAGTAAGCGAAGTTTTTGGGGCAGAAAATCCATTACGGCCGTAATGGATGACCTTCACGGCCGTAAATCATGTTATCACGGCCGTAATCAATTATCGAAGAAAAAGGAAGAATTTCTGCAGAACGAGGCTTACGTCCGTAAGCCTGGAAGTTACGGCTGTAACATTCAAAAAAGAGGAAACTTCACGGCCGTAAGAAATTCGTCACAACCGTAAATAATAAACACAGTTTTGATCAGAAAGGCCTTTACGGCCGTAAAAGAATTATTCACGGCCGTAAATGAGTAGCGGCCAGATTTTCCGGATTTTTAATTATTTTATTCATTTTTTTTGTTTTTAGGTTATTTTCCTAATTTAGTATTTTTAGCTTAATTAGAACTCTATTTTGAGTAAATTAGAGGCTAGGTTATTTTGCTTATTTATATTCCTTTCCATTCATTGTAAAAAAACAAATTTGAGTTTATGAATTAAATTGAGAGAGGATTCTCCAAAATTGAGTGGTTGAGTTATTCCCTTTTGTTTCGAACTTATCAAAGATCCGTTCTTTGTGGCGTTCACCCAACGAACTTATCAAGGAATTGACAACCCTTGTAACGTTCACCAATCTTGGTTCTTCAATCCGCATCGTCTTAATTGCGTCGTGATTGTCGGGTCAAGGTTTTATCGTCAATCTATCTTTAATTCCGTTATTTAATTCTTCGTGTTCTTGTTATTATGGCGTCAAATCTGATCTAGATCTTTCCTAGGTTTTAATTGTCGTTATTCCGCGTCGTTCGACGAGATTCCCCAACTGGGATCTCATCAAGAATATTTGCTATTTATTTTATGTCATTTGTTTATATTTCAGGAATAACCCAAAAGTCGTGAAAACAATAGAATTGAAGCCAAAATCGAGCAATTAGATGTAAAAAGTGTCAAAGTGAGCAAATCAAGAATTGATACAGTTAATTAAAGGGCCAATTGGAAGAAGAAATCAAATTTGGAAGAAATTAGAAGTACGGGGGCTAAATTGCAACAATCAAAAGTTGGAGGACTTGTTGTACAATTAAAAGACAGGGACCAACTTGTAACATTTAAAAGTCAGAAATTGCCTTCAACCTTAATACCGTGCAGTCGCACAGTGCTATAATCGTGCGGTCGCACGACCAAAAAATTCTGCGACTGAAACTTACCTGCAGCGTCGTGTGATCACGCACTTTTGAACCGTGCGGTCACACGGTTATTCGACTGGGCCGCAGCTGGGCTTTTTGAGCGGAATTCAGTGATTTTTCTCCTCAATTAACCTAGATTTCGTGGAAATCTATAAATACAGGGCATAAGGCACGAGATGAGGGGTTCCAAACTTGTCAAAGGTGATCCCGAAGGGTTGTTGAACTTTCAAGGAACCAACTAGCGCATGATTGAAGATTCTTTTACAACATGGTGAAAAGGGTGATGAACTCCAATTATCATAGTTGTAATTTATCTTTTATCATGTTTTTAGGCTAGAAATCTTGTGTTAGAATTGTGATGAAGTTTTAACTATTTGATTCCATGTTTTTACCAATTATTTAATATATGCAGTTTATGGGTTTGATGCAATTAAATAAGTACCTTTATTGTCATGCAATTGTTTGGCCAGCTTTTGTGTGATTGTCTTCATGATTTTCTATGTTCGAAAGTGTAAGATTTCATTAGAATCTATTTAATTGCCACAAAGTCCGATAGGGAATAGAAATATACCCCTATGCTTTGTATTATCCTATATAGTGTTCATTGACCTTTAATGCTTTTCTTATTGGTTAATTGTCATAGAAATATAGTCAATTGGCATTTAGAGATAGGTTTTTATGCATCGCTCGAAAGAGGACTTAAAATATTTTAGGAACATGGATATTCAAAACCTCATAAGTTGTCTTTAAATGATTTGGTTAAATACATGGATGATTTGGTTAAAATGGATTCATAATTCTAATGTGTTTGCTTTTATACGTTTTAACCAATCAAATTTTCTTATTGTTCCTTAAGTTTAATATTTAATCTAGTTTTCAAAATCAAAATTTTCAAATCCTAAGCTTTTCTTGTTCCGGTTAAGAGAATAGTCTAAAATACAATTTAAAACAATCTCTGTGGGATCGATACTTGGACTCACGTCCACTTTATTACTTGCACGACCCGTGCACTTGCAGAGCGTATCAAGTTTTGGGCGCCGTTGCCGAGGATTGTTCTTTAAATTTATTTTTAGATTAATTTCACTAATTCGGACTTTTACTTGTTTTATTTTATTTTATTTTTATCTTAGGATTTTAGTTTTAATTTTAGTTTAGTCACTAGTTTCTCAAATTTCTTGTAGTTGTATATGCTACATTCTAAAAATGGGGATCTTTTCGAAGCCGACCCGAAAATAGAACGTATGGTACATCGTAAATTAAGAGAGGTTAGAGAACTAGGTAAATCAAAAAACCAAAGAAAATTAAATGGCAAACAACAATTTGAGATTGCCCGCCGCTGAGCCAATTAATGAAGATGATATGCTGGTCGGTGATTTCATGACACCTCAAGTGGTTCAAAATCAATCCAGCATAGTCTATCCACCATTTGGACAAGAAAACTTCCAGTTGAAGACCAATGTCATCAACATGTTCCAAAATGGACACGAGTTTCATGGGAGACCTGATGAAAATCCGTACACACGTGTCTCTAAATTTTTAGATTCATGTCAACACTTTATATATCAGGGTGTGTTTGAAGATGCTATCAGACTCAGGTTATTCCCTTATACCCTCAGAGATAGGGTTGTTGAGTGGTTGGATTCTCGCCTAGCTGCGAGTATAACCACTTGGAACTACTTGGTCCAAAAGTTTTGCACCAAATTCATGCCTCCAGCTAAGGTTGCCAAACTGAGATATGACATCACCATGTTTCAACAACAAGATGATGAATCATTTGATGATGCGTGGAACAGATTTAAGGGTATGCTGAGGAGGTGTCCAAACCATGGGATCAAACGAGGTGATCAAGTGAAGTGCTTCTATGAAGGACTACTTCTACATTTTAAAAGCATGGTTGATTCTTCATCAAATGGTGCGTTAGGCACAAAGAGCATCGGGCAGGCATTGGAGCTCTTCGAGAGGATAGCAAATACAAATGCTATGTGGGGATCAGACAGGGTTGTTCCAAAGAAGGCATCAGGAGTCTATGAAGTGGATGCTTACACTGCCATATCAGCAAAAATAGACTCTTTGGCTGTGAAAGTGGAGGGCATAGCACTGGTGAGTCATTCATCAAAAAGTGCTAAAATGACTTGTGAAGAGTGTGGTGTAAACCACGCCACTGCAGATTGCCCTATTCTGGCTTGTCCATTAGAGTGAGTTGACTATGTACAAGGAGGTCAACGCCAGAATAATCCACACTCGAATACCTAAAATCCAGGATGGCGTAATCATCCTAACTTTTCTTGGAAAGATCACTCTAATGGACACATTGTGCCTAATTTCAACACTGAAGAGAGAAAGCCTGTATTGGAAGAAATGCTTGGAAAGTTTGTGGAAAGGACATAACAGTTCATGTCTAGAACATATCAGTTTATGAGAAAAACCGAAACCACAATTCAGAATCAACAGGCTTCAATCAAAAATCTGGAGACTCAAGTGGGACAGATAGCACAGTTGATCACAGCTAGAGCTCCGGGTACATTACCTGCAAATACTGAGGTAAACCCAAAGGAACAACTAATGGCTTTAAATGTAGTGCAACATGAGATAAATGCTATCACTACGTGTAGTGGTGTGCAACTTCATGAGACTCATGCGAAAAAGCCAGCTGGAGTTCCTGAAAAAGTTGTGGATAATGTTGAGAAGATGGCTGAAAGGGAAGATGACCATGAGGTGAAATCGAAAATTAAGCATCATGAGTCTCCTATTCCGTTTCTACAAATGATGAAGAAAACAAGAGAGGATAAGCATTTTAACAAGTTTGTGAATATGCTTAGGAAACTGCACATAAATATTCCCTTCTTGGAAGCCATCACACAGATCCCAAGTTACGCCAAGCTGCTAAAAAAGATGATGTCTAGCAAGAAAAAGCTTGAAGAACTTGAGGAGGTCACTTTGAATGAAGAATGCAGCGCAATCCTGCAAAACAAGCTACCACCTAAGCTCAAAGACCCATGGAGCTTTTCAATACCTTGCATTATAGGTGATTTAAAATTCAACAAGGTCTTATGTGACCTAGGTGCAAGTATAAATCTGATGCCCCTGTCTTTATACAAGAAATTGGGACTGGGTGAACCAAAGGAAAGCAATATCAGATTGCAACTGGCTGATCGATCAATCTGTCACTCATATGGAGTTGTGGAGGATGTATTGGTGAAAGTTCACAAATTCATATTCCCGGTGGACTTTATCATCTTAGATATAGAGGAAGATGAGAATTTGCTTTTGATACTTGGTCAGCCATTCCTAGCCACTGCACGAGCATTAATTGATGTAGAAAAAGGAGATGTAGTACTACGGGCAGAAAATCAAGAGGTGACTTTCACAATGACGCAATTTGATGTCCACGAACTAGAACTAGAAAATTGCTCCAGGATAAATGTCGAGTTGGAATTGGCGTACTGGGAGAGTCATGAATACAAGGTAAGGGCCGATGATGAGGCTACACCATCCAATATAAAACCACCTTGAGAAGTGTTTGCCAAAAAGTCTAACTCTAGACTTTAAATGAAGCGCTTGTTGGGAGGCAACCCAACTCTTTCATACATTTTCTTTAGTTATTCTACTCATTTGCTTTTGAGTTATTTATTTGCTTATTAGTTTTTTAGTTGCTAGACATTTCATTTAGGAGCATTAGGTTGTTTAGAATGCATGCATTTAGTTGTAATGTGTTCTATGTACTTCTAGTATTCTAGGGTGATTGTTTTAGCATCCTTAGTTTTCATTGCATTATTATTTGTTTTGATGCTTTACATTGCATTATAGGATCATTAGCATGTTTAGAATTCACATTTTGACATGATAGTGGCATTGAAAATTTCATTGCACATATTTTGCATGTTTTAGCATTTTTAAGATCTACTTGCTTTCTATTTGTTTTATTGTTAATCATCACAATCTTCCACTTGATCAACTAGCTTAGGAAATGTGCATATAGTTTAGAAGTTGGTTGCATGCATTTGGATGTGTTTAGAGGTCGAAAACGGAGTCCAAAATCGAAAAATGAAAAAATTTCAGGACACTGCCTTTTATACCGTGCGGTCGCACGGTTCAATACTGGATAGTTTCGGCAGATTCATTTATATGTTGAATTATCTCATTTTAACTACTTTCAAACCCGTTTTACCTCCCCCAAATTATCTCACATTGAGTCCCCAATTAGTCCCCATTACTTGCACATCATTTTAACTCTATTTCATGTCTTGGATTGCATCAAAAACATTCAAGAGGTATGGATTTCTACACAATTTCACAAAATCGTGCATAATCTTTTGTTCCTCATTCTTTTTGTAAATTGTGAAATTGTGGATAGTTGATGATGGGTTTAGGCTAGGATTGGAGATATTGAATTGTGATTTGTAGGTGAAATTTTTTGGGTAAATTCAAGTCTCCAACTTTATGTTCTCCATTGATTTCTTCATGTGCCTGCAAGGTGTTTGAATTAATGTCACAATGAATGTTTTGTTGAGTTTTTGAAATTCTTTTTGGATGATCACCTTCATTACATATTATACATCATTTATGCATCGTTCAATCTATGTTTACACCGATTTAAAGCTTGAAACTCGACATGAACATCTTTGCACTACATGGCACCTCATTGTAAGGCCATTGCAGGCACCACTGCACCAGTACACCTGTTTTCAACTTCACTGCACCTACTTTGTCACATCCTTTCATGACCCAAATGAACTCCAAATTTGCTGAATTTTTGATATGTTGTAGACTCAGTTATGTACTTTCATATGCCCTGGACATGTCTCGGGAAATTTTCACTTTTTCAAGGCGATGTCAAGGGCTGAAAATCAGTGGTCGACTACTTTTCAAAAATTTCAAAAAATTTTCTAAGTCCTAGTTTGGGTGTGTTGTGTTGATTTTCTTTAGTTCCTATATGATAATTATGCTTCTAATGACCATTAATGTTTATTTACAAGGAACATATCATCATGTGACACTTCAAGCCGAACATGGAAAAGGAAGTAGATGGTCATTTCATCCAACAAAGCATTTAAGTCAAAGCTTCAAAAATGGGAACACCAACTCTCCAAACCCGGGAAGTACATTAACCCTCTTTGTTATTTCTATGTTTATTTTCTTTATTTATTTTGAATACATTGAGGACAATGTATGATTCTAGTTTGGGGGTGGGAATCTCATTCATGTACTTTCATATACACATTCATTCGATTTTAGGTTAAAAAAAAAAAAAAATCATAAAAAGTGAAAAATTTGAAGATTTTTGTTGATTTATTTATTGCTTATGACATAATTTGAATTGACTTTTGTGCTTTAGTTAGAATATTGAGCAAAATGCGAACTAAATTTTTCTTAACATTCATCCATGTAAGACTTTCATCAAATTTGAGCATATAGCCACTTTTGTATAAAAACTTGTGTAAGGAGATGTTTGATACTTGTGGGGTAAACTTGTGCAATTTGAACATAGAACTGATTAAAAATCCCAAACCTTAGGAATTTAGATCCCAACCTGAAATGCAGAACCAAACTGCTCAAGAAGCAGTTTGGGGGTGGGAAGGTTAGTATGAGTATGCATTGATGGATTGAGGATTTGAACTTTTTCATTTTACATCTTTAGTTCATTTTACATCTTTAGTGTAAAGGGTTTTAATCAACAAGTATAAACCATAATAACCAGTATAAAAACAGAAAAATACTGAAGGTCTTATTCTACTCTTCAAATGCCTTTTTGACTCGAGCAAGTAAGTAGGGTTTTAATTGTTTATTCAAGAATATTTGCTATTTATTTTATGTCATTTGTTTATATTTCAGGAATAACCCAAAAGTCGTGAAAACAATGGAATTAAAGCCAAAATCGAGTAATTGGATGTAAAAAGTGTCAAAGTGAGCAAATCAGGAATTGATGCAGTTAATTAAAGGGCCAATTGGAAGAAGAAATCAAATTTGGAAGAAATCAGAAGTTCAGGGGCTAAATTGCAATCAGAAGTTGGAGGACTTGCTGTGCAATTAAAAGACAGGGACCAACTTGTAACATTTAAAAGTCAGAAATTGCCTTCAACCTTAATACCGTGCGGTCGCACGGCCAAAAATTTCTACGACTGAAACTTACCTGCAGCGTCGTGCGATCACGCACTTTTGAACCGTGCGGTCGCACGGTTATTCGACTGGGCCGCAGCTGGGCTTTTTGAGTGGAATTCAGCAGTTTTTCTCCTCAATTAACCTAGACTTCATGGAAATCTATAAATACAGGGCATAAAGCACGAGATGAGGGGTTCCAAACTTGTCAAAGGTGATCCTGAAGGGCTGTTGAACTTTCAAGGAACCAACTGGCGCATGATTGAAGATTCTTCTACAACATGGTGAAAAGGCTGATGAACTCCAATTATCATAGTTGTAATTTATCTTTTATCATGTTTTTAGGCTAGAAATCTTATGTTAGAATTGTGATGAAATTTTAACTATTTGATTCCATATTTTTACCAATTATTTAATATATGCAGTTTATGGGTTTGATGCAATTAAATAAGTACCTTTGTTTGGCCAGCTTTTGTGTGATTGTTGATAAGTGTACGTTTTACACACTTATTGTGCTTTTAAATAGACAATTTAATTGACAAATTGAGCAAATATCTACTTATATATTGTGTTTATCTTGTACAATTAGGTACAACCTCAATTGGAAAGCAAATGGACAAGATTAGAGTGAAATCAGGCTAAAAGAGGAGCAAATTTGATGTCCAAGGACCTAATCGAAAGAAATCAAAAGTTTGAAGACTTAAGTGCAACATCTCAGAAAGTTGGAGAACTAAAGATGCAAATATTTCAGGGGCATACTTGTAAAAAAGCCAAAATTCGAGGACTAAATTGAAGAAGACCAAAAGTTGGAGGACCTGGATGGAAATTAATTGAAGGACCAGACCACAAACACTCACTCAGCTGAACCACACGATCGCGTGGTTAAGCACAGGTCGCGTTCGCGAACTAGGCCACAGACCCAACCCGAGAGATTTCAGGCTAACCACGCGATCGCGAGGCACTCAGTCACGCGACCGCGTAGGCAACTTTTTGGCCAATTCCGGATTTTATTTTCTGTTTTTTTTATTTTTAGTTAAGGCCGCGTTTGGCTCGTAAGGGGCGCGTTTTTGGACCTTTTTTAGGTCAGATTTTTGGGGGTATATATACCCCCACTTCTCTCTTCAACAAGGATCCCAATTTTCTTGACAAACCCTAGCCCTCTTCCCTCTTTTCTCTCTTTTCTTTCTTCTTCTTCTTCTTTTCTTTTCTTTTTCTTTTCTTTGTTTTTGATTTAGTTTGTAAATTATTTTGTAATTTAGTTGTGTTTCTAAGTTACTAGCACCATTTGGATCAAAGAAGCAAGAAGTAAGTGGAAATACAAAGCATTGTTGAAAGATTCTTGGAGCAAAAAATCAAGGAAAGTGTTGTATTTCATTTTTCTTGTATTTTTATCCTTAATTTCTATATTTTGTGATGTATTTTCATAAACCTTATCTTTTGTGGAATATTTATATAATGGGCTAGTTATTTTATGTTGGGATGATTGATGTAGCTTAACTTAGTTTAAGTAATTTTAATGTTTGTTTATTAATGTTGAGCTTATTTCATATGTGTTTGTTATTGAGATTATTCCATGTGTTTGATTGATCACCAAATATATGTTTTGTGAAGTGTATGATAATCGAGAGATATTATGCATTTTAAACCAAATAACTAATGCTCTAGGTTCTTGTTAAGGATAGAGATATACCTTAAACCCTAGATGATCCATTGAGCTATTTTCACAAAGAGTTAATGCAATTGATTGGGTTTTAATCGACATAGAGATATAGTATGTTAGACCAATTGATTAGGGTTAATTTCACTCGAGAGAGGTAATTAGCTAAGCTTGGAAAATCGGGTCTAACATTGTAAATGAGTAATTTATTAATTTGCACGTGTTGAGAAATTACTTAAGCAAGAGTTAAGTGAAATCATGAATCCCAACTATTTTATCTTTCATTTTCCTTATTTTAATTTGGTTTAAAATTAGTTTCTTTAATTTAGAATTTTCCAACTCCATCTTTTAATTGTGTGTTTCATTTGTTAAGATTAAATTAACTAGAGTATAATAGAGTATACATTCCTCGTGGGATCGACAACTCGGACTCAAAAAGTCCACTTTATTACTTGTACGAGACCCGTGCGCTTGCGGTACACTATTTTGAGCGAACAATTGTCTTCATGATTTTCTATGTTCGAAAGTGTAGGATTTCATTAGAATCTATTTAATTGCCACAAAGTCCGATAGGGAATAGAAATATACCCCTATACTTTGTGTTATCCTATATAGTGTTCATTGACCTTTAATGCTTTTCTAATTGGTTAATTGTCATAAAATTATAGTCAATTGGCATTTAGAGATAGGTTTTTATGCATCGCTCGAAAGAGGACTTAAAACATTTTAGGAACATGGATATTCAAAATCCCATAAGTTGTCTTTAAATGATTTGGTTAAATACATGGATGATTTGGTTAAAACGGATTCATAATTCTAATGCGTTTGCTTTTATACGTTTTAACAAATCAAATTTTCTTACTGTTCCTTAAGTTTAATTTTTAATCTAATTTTCAAAATCAAAATTTTCAAATCCTAAGCTTTTCTTGTTCCGGTTAAGGGAATAGCCTAAAATACAATTTAAAACAATCTATGTGGGATCGATACTTGGACTCACGTCCACTTTATTACTTGCGCGATTCATGCACTCACAGAGCGTATCAATGCACATAACACAAGATATTACAATCTTTTACCTATCTCAAGAATTTGTCTGCCTAAGATTTGCATAATTATCAAATAGAGCCAACATCAACCACCAGGAACCCTAGAGGTAGAAATCAATAATTTTGGTACAATCCCCATCAGTATCCACATCCCCAAGAGTTAAAACCGATACTCCTCAACCAAGCCAGGTCAGACGTGGAAAACGGTAATAAACAAACCGGGAATAAAATAATTACCTCTATTTTTACAGTCAGAGGTCTAGGTGCTGCGAAAATTAGAGAATAGTACGCTAGATTTAAATCTCTTTTGCACAATAATTTCAATTAATTTCCTTCAAACCACAAATAAAAAATATGGGTAAAAGAGTTACCTCTGAATCTCTAATTTTTATATTCTGAGTTCTCCTTTTGGAAAAAGAAGGCAGTTGAACATTTATTCAAATCACAATTGCTTTATCGGCGTTGGAGGCGAGAGTGGGCAGTTGGTTGCTTTATCGACGTTAGAGGTAGGAATGAAAATGGGGTGAGTTTGGGGCAGGGATGCCAATCCCCGCCCCATCCCGTCCCGTCTAAACGGGGTCGAGTCAGAGGGGATGGGACGGGGCGGGTCGGGTCGAAAACGTCCATAATCCCCTTTTACATTCCCGTTTGTTATTATATATATATATATATATATATATTTTTTGTTCTTTAATATTTTTTTATAATGGTTATCTAATGTCTTAGTTATGCAAATTCTTTTTTAAAGTATGATTATTTTACAAAATTCTCATTTAAATCTTTAAAGAATGATTAACATTAATAAAAAAAACCCATAATAACTTTTATAGAGTAATAAAGATTATTATGTCAAGAAGTATTTTTTGAGAGAATGAGATGAAACTTATGAGAGATGAAAAATAATATAGATTTGAAATGTAGGGTTTGATTTTGAAATTATATATTTGGGCGTCGGGTGGTTCATGATACTTTTAATTTATTTGAATTTTTTTAATTAAACTTATTAATCGGGGATGGTTTCGGGGCTGGCCCATCCCCGATCGGGTATACTTTTTCATCCCCGTCCCCGCCCCATCCTCGTCATTGTCGGGGATTCCCTGCCCCATTGCCATATCTAGTGAGAGAGAGAGAGAGAGAGAGAGAGAGAGAGAGAGAGAGAGAGAGAATGAAAATCTACTCTCACCTACTACGTTACTGCCCAAGGAGGAGACGAGATTGGGAAAGAAATTGGGTCAATTTGTGCATAAAATTAGAGAAATTTAGGGTAGTTTGAAGAATTTGAGGATGAATTTTAGATAGTTCGATGGAGAAAGTAAAAAGCTGACGACACCACAGTCATTTTTTCATATCCGCAGGAGAGAAATACCTCCTTACGATCGAGAGAAAGTTTTGATATTTTTCAAATATGTACAAAAATCTCAAAATATGATTTACAGTAAAAAGTTTTCCAGAGGCCTTGAATAATTGAATTATTGGTTCTATCGTAGACTGTCGTGTCCGTGTGTGGGTGCCTGGTGGTGGAGCCGTGGAGGTTGAGGAAGCTTCGATTAACATTGTTACAGTGATGGCATCTGAGCGAATTTAAGTCTGATAGAATTTTTTTTAATTCCAGAATTGTCCCGCACCTAGGGAATTTTGGGGCATGTTAAGGGCGGGTCAACTGCCGCCCAGTTTAATTATTTTATTTGCATTTTTTTTCGATATATATATTTTTTAATAATAATTTGGGCGAGTTCGAGGGCGGGCGACCAAAACCGCCCCGCCCTGCAACCCTTTTAGATCGTCCAATCTTGCCTCGAACTCCGCAAGTTTTCTCCTCCATTAGGACCGAGTTCAGGGTAGGTTGGTTTTTTACCATCTCTGACTATGAAGACAATATTCTTACAGTCTTACTTGATCGAAAACATTTATTTAGATATTAAGCATATGTTTGTAAAAAAAATTATAAATCAAGAATGTAATATTTTCGAGTTAAAATATATGGTTAAAAAATGGTTTCAAGAAATATGTGTGGTAACATTATCAAAAACTATTTTTCTCCAATTTGATTCCACCACGATATAATTCCTTCAATATATATTAAGTCCCTATTTGATTTTCATTATTTTCAAAATCATGGTTTCCTCTCTTCTTTTCAACTACACATATATCAATAAAATAATATTATACAAAAATTGATAAAATTTTTCATATGTTTTAATCACATATTCTCCTAAAAATCACTATTTAAAACCACAAAAATTCTTTTCAAACAAAACTAGTAGTAAGCACGTGCTTCACACGTTTTATGTATATGATGAATGTTAAAGTAACGTTTTTAAGTACTAATACTGTTTTGGAAAATAATTTAAATAATTGATATTGTTAGAGGAAAATTGTAAATGAATTTCAATTTTTAATATATTAATATTTTATTGAAAATTTTCGTCTAGATCTTTGAAATATATATCAAACAATTATTTAAAATGTTTGCTTGATAAATAAATCGTGTGTTATATATTAAGAAGTAATATGATATCATAAAATATTATGCAAATCAATAATTTCTTTATAAAATATTAATGGTTAGTTGCGAAAAATTTGAAAAAACTCTGTATGGATAAAGTGAATTAATTTGTGAACATATTTTATAAGGAAAAAAGTTTAATATTATGCTCTTGTTTGAGAGAAATTAAAATAAGATTTTAATATAAGTCAACGTTAACAATTAATTTTAACCATACATTTTATTGGACATATAACTTTTCAACCACATTTTATTAATTTCTATCAAAATCTATTAAAATCTTATTTTAATCATCACCAAACAAAGACTATATAAATTCAAATTAAAATTCCAGTTTTGATCTTTTTTCCAAAGAGTTTGAAATTATTTATTTTATATTCTTAATAAGAAAATAATTAAAAACATATATTTTTATTTTTATAAAAATTAATTGATGATTTTGATAAGAATTTAAGTAAATTTAAAAATAAAAAGTTTCACACTCACCCTTCTTTGAAAATAATTATAAAAAATCTATTTTTACCTATAACTAAAACATAATTGTTTGAATTAATAATAGAAAAAAATTATTGAACGCAAAACCATACTATTTGAAATATTCAGTGGAGTTATTACGGAAAATGAAACTTGATTGGACAATATTCTAAAAGTAAATTAAAAAGTAACGGTATTAAATTAATATTAATTGAATAACCAATTTCGATTTAGTCAACGTGGATAAATTAATGAAATTCCGATTTAGTTAACGTGGCTAATTAATGTTTTGAAATAAAAAAAATATAAATATAAGTATAAATAATTTTCAATAAATGAATTAAGGGTATTATTGAAAAAAAAGAAAAGAATGTGAGGATAAAATGGGGTGAACAATATATGCAGATCAAACCAGAACCAAACCAAATCAAGTGGTTCGAATCGGTTCTACAAAAAAATAATGGTTTTGGTTCTTAGAAACAAGAACCAAACTCAAATTTTATTTTTTCATATATATATATTCTTTTACAAATAAGTAGGTTATGTACCTTACATTTTACCTCATTTCTTATTCGACAAAGATTTTAAATCCTAAATATAAATTCTAATTCTAATTCATTTCTCTTTTTTCAATTGTAAACACGCATTCGCACTGGTTTACTCACACTCCTACACCACAGCCATTGTTGCACTCATTACCTACCATCGGCGACTTTGATGTTTATTTTTCAAAACTTACGTATATATTACAAACTTATGAATATGATGATAGATTTTATTTGTATTTGTCATTTGAAAAATTAGTCAATGGAGCTAGAATCAAACCAAACCAAACCAAACCAAAATCAACTAGTTCGGTTTTGGTTTAGTTCTTTATCTTTGAAAAAAACCAAATGGTTTCATCATTAAATCAATCTTGGCTTTGTATCCTTCTTAGCAAGCAAGTATTTTAGAGCGGAGTGATCGGTATAGACAATTACCTTTGAGCCAATAAGATAAGATCGAAATTTGTCAAAGGCAAAGACCACGGCAAGCATCTCTTTCTCGGTTGTGGCATAATTCAATTGAGCATCACTCAATGTTCGGCTTGCATAGTAGATCACATGCAACAATTTACCTCTCCTTTGCCCCAAAACCGCTCCCACGGCATAATCACTAGCATCGCACATGAGCTCAAACGGTAAGCTCCAATCCGGGGCCACAATAATAGGAGCCGAGATAAGCCTCTCCTTAAGAGTGTTGAAAGCCAATAGACACTCTTGAGAGAAATGGAAAGTGTTGTTCTTCTCAAGTAGAGAACAAAGAGGCTTAGTGATTTTAGAAAAATCCTTGATGAATCTCCTATAGAAGCCCGCATGCCCCAAGAAACTCCTTATGCCTTTCACCGAAGTAGGAGGAGGCAATTTCTCAATAACTTGTATTTTGGCTTTATCAACCTCAATCCCCCCTTTTGAAATCCGGTGGCCAAGTACAATGCCCTCTCTCACCATAAAATGACATTTCTCCCAATTAAGCACTAAATTGGTTTCTTCACATCTTTTCAACACTATATCAAGATTACCCAAGCATTCATTGAAAGAAGAACCAAAAACTGAAAAATCATCCATAAATACCTCGATGAATTTTTCCACCATATCGGAGAAAATGACCATCATACAACGTTGAAAAGTAGCCGGTGCATTGCAAAGACCAAACGGCATCCTCCTATAAGCAAAAGTCCCATATGGACATGTGAAGGTGGTCTTCTCTTGATCTTCGGGGGCTATTAAAATTTGATTGTAGCCCGAGTATCCATCCAAGAAACAATAATGAGAATGCCCCGCCAACCTCTCAAGCATTTGGTCAATAAAGGGGAGAGGAAAGTGATCTTTTCGAGTGGCATTGTTCAATTTTCGGTAGTCAATGCACACTCTCCATCCCGTCACGGGCCTTGTAGGAATAAGCTCGTTGTTCTCATTTTCAACCACCGTGACACCTCCTTTCTTTGGAACACATTGGACGGGACTCACCCATGCACTATCCGAGATTGGATAGATAATTCCCGCATCCAACCACTTCAATACCTCGGCTTTCACTACTTCTTTCATGTTTGGATTTAGACGGCGTTGGTGCTCCACTGTTGGTTTGAAGTTATCCTCCATAAGGATTTTATGCATGCACAAGGTAGGGTTAATACCCTTGATATCCGCCATAGTCCACCCAATAGCCATTTTATGCATTTTCAACACCTCAAGTAGTTTTTCTTCCTCCACTTCATCCAACAAATTCGAGATAATAACGGGAAGAGTAGAAGAATCACCCAAGTATGCATACCTCAAATGTGATGGAAGAGGTTTGAGCTCAAGAGTTGGGGCTTGTTGAATGGAGGGTAGTGAAGGAGAAGAGCTCTCTCCCAATTCTTCAAAATATGGCCTCTTCTTGAAGGGATAAAATTTGGGAGCATCCAAGTGTTGTGACATCCTTCCGATGTCCAAATCATCCTCTCCCTCGGTGGTTATGGAGTGAGCAATGCAAGTCTCAAGGGGATCCTTAGATGACCCATACATGAATGATGTAGCCACCTCTTGATCAATGATGTCTACTCGGGAGCATAAATTTACCTCGACGGGGTACTTAATGGATTTCATGATGTCGAATGTGATTTGCTCATCTTGGACCCTCAATATCAATTTGCCTCCTTGAACATCTATTAAAGCTCGACCGGTTGCTAGGAAGGGTCTTCCCAAGATGATTGGGATATCAAGGTCTTCCTCCATATCAAGAATGATAAAATCGGAAGGGAAGATGAATTTGTCCACCTTGATTAGCACATCCTCAACAATACCACGCGGATGCTTAATAGAGCGATCGGCCAATTGCAATGAAACTGTGGTTGGCTTTACCTCTACCATGCCCAATCTCCTGAAAATAGACAAAGGTATTAAATTAATACTAGCACCAAGATCACATAATGCTTTACCAAAAGTTAAATCACCAATAGTACAAGGAATAGTAAAACTCCCTGGATCTTTGATTTTTGGAGGCAATTTGTTTTGTAGTATGGCACTACATCCTTCCGTGAGCATCACTGTTTCATGATCTTCTAGCCTCCTTTTGTTTGAAAGGATGTCTTTCATAAACTTTGCATAGCTAGGCATTTGTGCTAATGCATCGGCAAATGGTATGTTGATGTGAAGTTTCTTGAAAACTTCAAGAAATTTACCAAATTATGCATCCACCTTGTGCTTTTGGAGTCTTTGAGGAAAAGGAATGGGAGGCACATAAGCTTTCACTGGAGTAGGAACCTTTGTTGAGGTCTCCCCACTTTCCTTCAATGTTGCATCATTTTCATTCGCCTCCTCAACATGCTCATTACCTTTTTCTTTCACCTCGGGTTGTGCCACATGTTGCTTTACCGTGACTTCCGGTAATTGAATTCCACTTCTTGTAGTGATGACTTGCACATTTTCCCTTGGATTGATCTCGGTATTGGTTGGCAAGGCTCCTTGTTGTCTCTCCGTCATCATTTTTTCCAATTTCCCAACTTGAGTCTCAAGATTTTTGATAGAAGCCGCTTGATTTTGGAGAATAGTATTGGTCTTGTTCATGAATTGCATGAGTATCTCCTCAATGGAAGGCTTCTTCTCTTGGGGTGGTGGAGGTTGAACAAAACCGGGAGGCTTTACTTGATTTTGATTGTTGGACCACGAAAAATTCGGATGATTCCTCCAACCCGGATTGTATGTGTTGGAGTAAGGATTGCCTTGTGGTCGGTTGAAATTTTGAGCATAATTCACTTGCTCATTTGAAGTACAAGCCATTTTGAGCATGGGACATTCCTCAACCTTGTGTGTTGCTCCACATGCATCACAAATAGAAATAGGAGGGTAGATTGCTTTTATCGTATGTTGAGAAGACAAATCATCACACTTCTTGAATAGAAGGTCCATCTTTGCCAATAAAGCCGCATATGCATCAACTTCATGAATTCCCGAGGCTCTCTTTGGTACCATGCGGTCGGTTGGCCAAGTAGAATTGTGATTAGCCATCCTCTCAAAGAGCTCAATTGCCTCATTAGGTGATTTTGTAGTGATAGCTCCATTGGAGGCCGAATCAACCGTCACTCGACTAGATGGATTCATCCCAAGATAGAAATATTGAACTTGCATTTGCTTGGTGAACCCATGATTTGGACATTTCCTCAACATCTCCTTGAATCTTTCCCATGTCTCATAGAAACATTCGGTGTCAAGTTGTCGGAATGTGGAGATATCACTCTTCAATTTAGCCACTTTTGATGGAGGAAAATATTTTGTAGTGAACTTTTGAGCAAGATCATCCCATGTTGTAATACTTCCAACCGGGTTGGCATCTAACCATTCACGAGCTCCATCTCTAAGGGTATGTGGAAATAACCGCATGTTGATAGCTTCCTTGCTAATTCCCGGATAATCAAAGTTACTACACATCTCCAAAAACCGCGAGATGTGAGTAAATGGATTCTCCTCGGTCATTCCATAGAATTGTAGATGCCCCTTGAAGAGATTTATCACATCCGGCTTTAGATGAAAGTCCGGACGTCCAAATGGGGGATATGTGATGCTTCCTCGATTTTGAGTGATGAGAGGGACCATGAATTGCCCCATTGGTCTATCATCTTCATCAATAACAGGATCGGCACCACCTTGGTTGTCCCCCATATTGCCTTGTATTCTTTGTTGTTCAACTTGTTCTCTTCTTTCCCTAATCCTCCTCCTAAAAGTTCGTTCGGGTTCGGGATCAATTGGAAGAATGTCCCAAGTCGGACGTTGTTGCATAAACAAGGCAAGAGTACCTAGAAAATGAAAAATAAAAAGAAGAAAGAGATGAGAATGAGAAGACAATTCAATTAACAAAGAATCAATGCATTTAGTACAAATAAAATCATTCCCCGGCAATGGTGCCAAAAACTTGTTCGCTAAAATCGTATACCGCAAGTGCACGGTTCGCGTTCAAGTAGTAAAGTGGACTAGAGAAGTCCGGGTTATCGTACCTACGAGGAATGATTGAAGTGTAACTAAAGTTATTGATTTCATTTTAAAAGAAAAGTCAAGTAACATAAAAAGTTGGTTTGATGGTGAACACTAACTATCATAAAATTAAAACATGACAACATGAAAAACTAGTTAATTAAAGCAAATAGACAACAATATGTAAAAGCTAGGATTAAAACTAATTATCCAAAATAAACTAATAATAAAAAGAACTTGGTGACTAAACTAAACTAGAAAACATGAAACAAGGTGAATTTAGTTTTTATAACTACACTAATTTCTTCTTTCACAAATCAAATAGTGGTAGTCAATTAATTAACCAAATTACATGGGAAAATTTAAATTTAACCTAACATGTGTAGTAAATTCCAATAAGAACCTAACATAGTGACAAACATTTTAAAAATTATGAAAAACATACACAACATTCACAATCACAAATACATAAACATAAATACCCACAATCCAAAAACAACCTAAAATACTTAAATAACCTTAAACTAATTAAAATTCCAACACAATAATATTAACCCCTAATAATAAACTAACAACACCATTTAACAAATAACATAAACATGAGAATAATACTTAAAATAAAGATTAAAAACAAGATAATAAAGAAAACTCCCCTTTTTGTAAAGTTCTTGAAGTGAAAACCCAAGAATCCTTCACTTTGAACCAAATTTCTTCATCAACCATTAATATCTTCAACAACCCAATCATAAAACATTAAATGCACTTAAAATATATAACATTTATGGTAGAAATTTGAGAAAATACCAAATATAAAAACTTAAACTACAACAAGAGGATGAAATGTAGAAGAAGAACACAAGAACATTAAAACATTAATTAAACATTGCATTAAATAAGGTAAATGTTAAGAAAAATACAAGAGAAAATAGAAAAAGAGGCAAGAAACTTACATCATCCTTCAAAAATCTGACTTTTTCCTATTTATACAACCCTAAAATCATCCAAAAAATCCTAAAAATTGCCAAGATCCGCGAAATTCAGCTTCTGGGCCGAACCGGGTCGGGCGGGTTGACCCAGTCCGGCCCGGAAATAAATTTTTTTTTTTTTTGTTTTCATAACCGCGCGATCGCGCGGTTAAAACTCGAGGCCAAGTTTGGCCTCTGGTCTGATTCGAGCCGTGGTTCGCGCGCGCGGCTCGGTTCAAGCCACGCGATCGCGTGGCTCAGCTCGAGGATGGTTTTGCAGCCTAGTCCCTTCCGTAATTTCCATTAAGTCCTCCATCTTTTATTCTTGAGCAATTTAGTCCCTAACTTTTTAGATTTCATTCAAATATGTCCTAAAATTGCACTTTAGGCCCTTCAACTTTTGAAATCTTGCAATTTGGTCCCTCGATTAATTGCTCGGCTTGTCCAAAACTTCCCGAAAGTGACAAAATGGTCCCCAGACTTCCAATTTCAGCGTAATTTGCACTTCTTTTGTGGTTTTTGGCCTCAAACTTGGATATTAATCTATTTAAATACAAAATATGCATAAATTAGTAGATATTTGCTCAAGATGTTCCAAAATATGCTAATTTAAAGGTATAAAAAGTGTATAAAAATGCACTTAACAGCGGTGAGTACTTGAAATCCTCAAAGTAAATTTGATGAAGGAGTAATAAAAAGAAAAGGTTTATTGCAAGTAATTATGAACTTGAAGAAGAACACTTTGAAAATAGAAGTTTGATTTTGATTTTAGATCAAGAGATGTTATTGATATGTTATGTAATTAATTTTGTCTTTCCCAACATCTTTATTTATAGAATCATTGTTTGCTACCGTAAATGTACATATCGCGCAAGTAATATAATGGACGTGAGTCCGAATATCATTCTCACGGAGATTGTGCAAATTGTATCTTAAATTACATTCTTTAACCAGAACTATGAAAACTTTGAATTTGAGAATTTTTTTTTTTGGAAAATTAAACTAAAGATTAAACTAAAAAAACGAGAAAATTTTAATTTAAGCAAATGATGAATTAAAGATGTTGATTGTAAATCCACTTTATTCCATCATCCATTTTTTTACCAAATCATTTAAATGCAATCTATGAGTTTTGAAAATCCATATTCCTAATGTTGCTAAGACTCCCTTTTAAGATAAGAATTAACACATTTTCCTACACATGATCCAACTTTATTTCTATGACGAATATAATTGTGCAAGAAAGTATTAAAGGCTTTGTGAATATTTTTTGTGGATAATACAAAGTATAAGGGTATATTTCTATCCCCTATCGGACTTTATGATAATGAATTAAGGTCTAATAATTTCCTACTCTTTCGAATATAGAAAATTATCACAAACATCAACAATTATACGTCCACAATCATAGATGAAAATAAAACATAATTAATTTCATCACATCCATAAATTGCATAATGTAAATGTTAAATCAAAACATGGAATCAAGAAAATAACGTTTCATCACAATTCTAATAATAGATATCTAGCCTAGATACACGATAGAAAATAAATAACAAGACAAGTAAATGGATGTTACCCCATTCATCTTCTTGAAATTGTATCTTCAATCTTGATCTTGGCGTGACATGGATTCCCCAGCAATTTGACAGCGTGTTGGCATGAATTATGATAGTTGGGAACCCTTAATTTCGTGCCTCAAGTCAAGTATTTATAGATTCAAACTCTAGGTTGAAATAAGAGAAAACACTAAATTACGCACAAAAGCCCAGCAGTCGAGCCTAGGTTATTACCGCACGATCGCACCGTATAAATCCATGCGAACGCATGGTTATATGGAATTGTAATCTACCTTTGTGAAGAGTGATCATGTGATCGCACGCCTTGAGTGCCATGAGATCACTCAACTTCCCGACCAGGTGCAATTTCCATCTTTGAAGTGCTATAAGTTGGTCCTTGATATTTTATTGCACAATATGTCCTCCAACATTCGATTGTTGTAATTTGGCCCCTGGACTTCTAATTTCTTCCAAATTTGATTTTTTTCCACGAATTTTCTTCCAATTGGCACCTTGATCTACTTCATCAACTCTTGATTTGCATACTTTGACACTTTTATCATCCAATTGATTTATTTTGGCTTCAATTCCATTGTTTTCTCGACTTTGGCTTTATTCCTGAAATATAACAAATAACAACAAAATAAATAACAAATATTCTTAAACAAACAAATAAAATCATACTTTTATGGTAGAAATAATTGTATAAAATACACTTATCAACACCCCCAAACTAGAACTATTGTTCGCCTGCGAACAAAAATAAAACTAAACTATAAAAATAAAAATGCAAATAACAGATTTTTTTTTTTTTTTTGTCGACTTATTTACCACGAGCTTCAACAATCTAAATTGACAATTCACTTTAGAAAAAAAATATGAACAATACAAAATATTTTCATTCATCGGATGGTTAACTTCATTGTGTGTGTGTGTGAATAGTTAAAAGTCAGATGCAAACTCATGTAAAGTTATACTTGACACTGTTTGGTGGATTATGCAAAAATAAGCCCGAATCCCATGTGGTTAACATTGATTTTCTTTTGATTTTCCTTGCACTCTCATGGATGATCACAACCTTATTATTTTTCTCTCAATTCTCGAGGTCTTTGCTATTTATGTGATTTCTAAATATGTATATATTGCATTTTTCCACACAAGGCATTAGGATTTGATAAGCATGCACAATAGACCAAGAATAATCCATCCCCAATCTCACACTCCAGCGTTAGAAATTTCAATCAACAAAGCTTATATTATTTTCATTCATTTTTTTCGTTGATTTGGACGACTTTTTCTTTTCATGTCCATATCTTTTACCATTTTTGTGCAGAACTTTTCATATTTGTTTTTTAGCGAGCTTTAGGTCGGTGACTTCCAAACCAGATGACTTTAGGGTACCAGGTTTAAAGAACCCCTAAGACTTAATTACCCGAGTCATAAAGGCTTAAACAGAAAAGTTAAAGATGTTTTTAAGTCTTATGTGTAAGTTCACTCTCCTTACTTGCTTTCTAATTGACCCCCGTAGCGAGCTTTGGGTTGGTAGTGTTGAGTGCATTTTACATGCATATTTCATACATTTATGGTAGTACTTTTTGAGTAATTTGGACAAATACCTACTTAATTGTGTATATTTTGTAGCTCAATAGGTTTAACATTCAACTACATGGAGAAAACACAAGAAAGAAGCAAAAGAATGCTAAATTGAAGAAATTGAGGAGAAAAGAGCCAAATCTTGCAAGGATTAGAAGTTTGGGGACAGATCTGCCACTTCCGGAAAGTTGTGGACTTCTCGTGCAATTGATCCAGGGACTAAATCGAAAGTTCTCAAAAGATGAAGGACCTCAAATGAAATTTTAGGAGGGCTTTTTGAAAGAAATCAGAATATTTGAGGACCAAGTTGATCGACATTGAAAGTTGGAGGACCCCAATTGCAATTTATTGAGGAACTAAGCTGCAAAACCACACCCAGGTGAACCACGTGAACGAGTGGCTCGAACTAGGTTGCACTCGCGACTCATGTCAAAAATCCAACCCGAGACTCATAATGTCAACCACACGATCGCGTGGTCATTATTTTGAAAAATATTTTAGGCCAACCCGGTGCGACCCGGTTCAGCCCAAATGCTGTTGTACGCGGATCTACTCGATTTTTGGTGTTTTTTAGGAATTTTGACTAGGGTTTGCACATTATTCTTGTTCCAGTTTCATCCAAAAACCCTTTTCTTTCATTGTTCTTCATTTTTCTTTTCTTTTATCTTATAATTAGTTAGTTGGTTGATGAATGTTGATTGAGAGGAGAAATACCCATACTATTGTGGAAGAATATTGATATTTTGAAGCAAGAATCATTGGTTAAGGGAAGTATTCATTGCTTAATCCTTATATTTCTCTATTTACTTTACTTCATAGTTGAAATGATGTATTTAATTCTTGAATTTTATTGTTATTTCACTATGGCCTAAGTTATTTAGTGTTGGGATGATTGATGAAGCTTGACATAGTTTAGTTGATATTGATACTTGTATTGAGAATTTAAGCTATTTATTATCTTGTGCATTTATTGTTTATTTATTGACTTACATTTATTGTGGCCAAATTTATGCTTGAATTTCATGGGATGTGCAATTATTGAGAAATTGTTATGTATTCCAGATCAATACAATATTTGCTCTAGGTTCTTGTTTAGGATAGAGATATACCTAAAACCCTAGATGATCCATTGAGTTATTTTCACAAAAGTTTAATGCAATTGGTGTGTTTTTAATCAACATAGAGATATAGTAGGTTAATTCCACTAATTAGGGTTGATTTCACTCGAGAGAGGTAATTGACTAAACTTGAAAAATCGAATCTAACATGATTAGTAAATTGCATTTCTATTTGCTTGTTGAGAATTCAATTAGGTAATGGTCAAGTGGAATTAAGAATCCCAATACTCCCTTATCATCAAAGTATCACCATTTTCTATTTATTTATTTACAATTGTGATTTTAATTCTAGTACTAAAACATTTCCAAAACCAAAACTTTATTGTGTGTGTTTCTTGTTTAAATTGATTAAACTAGAGTGTAATTGAAATAGACAATCCTTGTGGGATCGATAAACCGGACTCATTTAGTCCATTATCACTTGTATACGATACATGCACTTGCCTTCAGGGCTGGACCTGTGCTAAGCAGGGCCCAAAGCTAAATTCAAAAAATGGGCCCCTATAGTGATCCTTTAAAAAAAATTATTAATCTAAATATATGGCCGAAAAACCAACAACATTACTAGCTAATAAATAATAACCAAACAAAACAACTACTTTAAGTTGTTGAATAAAAACGATGTCAAACAACAAGATCCATAAAAAATAACAATATGTCGATAAGGCATCAACAATGCATCAACTAAAAAATTAATAAGAAAATAACTAATAATTTAAAAATAATATGTCAGCAAGGCAACAACAATTCAGCAAACAAAATTTCACTGGAGCATAACATATTATCCATTGTATTCATATGTTACAAAACAGTAAATAAGTACCTATAGCTCATCATAGCAGTAACATTGAATTCAACCTTCCCCAGAATCCCAACTAAGACACAATCCTTGATATCTATTAAAGCAAATAGAGCACCAATTTTTAATTTAAAGCATAACATATAATTTAGAAACTAAATCAATTTACAAGATAAAACATCCAACACAAATAGGTGTTAAAGCTTTGTTACGAGATCAATGAACAAAACTTTTCCCAAATCCAAAATGCAATATAACCTAGAAGAAAATATTGTTCTTCAATCTTGATGACAGCTAAAACTAAGCATTCATCAAGATTCAAGAAATGTCTAGTTTTCACAATTTTTAAACACCTAGTTGTTCTTTGGCTTTACACTGGATCAAATCACCAAAATTCTGAAACATCAAACATTCTAAGTTCATAATCATCAGTGGGCTCTGATAATAATAACACAAGAATCGAATTGAAAATTGAAATATTATGCCCCTAAAAAATAACACCCAAAACCCGTAAACATTTTTTTTGCATAAAATTGTGTCGGATGCTCTCTAAGTCTCTTCAATTTATAACATAAAAAAACTTCAATCAAGATGGGGACCTTTCAAAGCTTCATAGGCAAAAAAATAGAGAACAAGCATCATCTAAATCTCAATTAAAGACAGTACCCAGGGCCATTGCGGTATTACCTTTAAATTTTCATGTGTGCGTCGTGCCACTGGTCATTGGACGGTGTTACGAGGAGTCGGCGATATGGAGTTTGTCCATTGGACGGTTGGAAGCTTGGAGCCTTGGAGGTTTGGAGCTTGGAAGTGGATTAGGGGAATAATTGAATAAAGATGGAAGGAAGAGCCGAAGGTTTTCTGAATCTAGGTTTGAACTAGAAGATGGAAGTCTGGACCTGGGCCACTGCGTACATATCAATTTTTTTTTTTTAAAAAAAAGGGGCCCCCAGAATTTTTGGGCCCTAAGCCTAGGCTTGTTCAGCCTACTATCAGGTCCGGCCCTGCTTGTAGTGTGTTTTTAGCGAACAGGTAGCTCCCAACTCAGTTGAGTTTAGGGTACCAGGTTTAGAGAACCTCTCAGACTTAATTACTCGAGTCAAAAAAGCATTTGAAGAGCAGAATAAGACTATTAGTATTTTTCTGTTTTTATGCTTTTAATGGTTTATACCCGTTGATTAAAACCTCCTAAACCAAAGATGCAAAATCAAGAACTTCAGACCCTCAATCCATCAATGCTTACTTATACTACCATGTCCAACCCCAAACTGCTCAGTTTGGTTCTAAATCTCAGTTTGGGATCTAAATTCTTAATGTTTGGAAATTTTCAGTCAATTCTATGTTCAAATTGCACAAGTTTACCCCACAAGTATCAAGCATCTCTTACACAAATTATTATTCGACAATAGCTATGTGCTCAAGCTTTCAACAAAGTCTTACATGGATGAATGCTAAGAGAAATTAAGTTCATATGTCGTTCAACTTTCTAACTAAAGTACAAGAGTCAATTCAAATCATGTCATAAGTAATAAATAAACAAACAAAAATTTTCAATTTTTTATGATTTTTCATTTTTTTTTTTCAAATTTGTATGATTTTTCTACTCCAAAATCGAATGAATGTGTATATGAAAGCACATTATTGAGTTTCCCTCCCCAAACTAGAAATCTACATTGTCCTCAATATATTTCAAGAAATATTAAACAATTAGGCACAAAATAATAAGAGGGGCAAAGTAATTCCTGGGTTTGGAGAGGCGGTGTTCTCATTTTGAAGCTTTAATTTTTATGTATCTTGGATGATTTGACAATTTTCCATCTTCTCCATGTTTGGTCCAATGTGTTTTCTCATTATTTTCCATGCAAAAGAAAGATAAACAACATAAAAATGTATAAAAATTGCATGAAAACTGAAACAAATCAACACAACACACCCAAACTATGACTTAGAAAAAATTCAAAATCTTTGAAAAGTAGTCGACCACTGACTTTCAGCCTTTGACATCGCCTTGAAAAAGTGAAAATTCCTGAAACATGTCTCGAGCATATGAAAGTACATAATTTGGTCTACAACATATAAAAAGTTCAGCACATTTGGAGTTCATTTGGGTCATGAAAGAAGCGATGAAGTAGGTGCAGTGAAGTTGAAAAATAGGGGCAGTGGTGCATTGGTGCCTGCAATGGCCTTGTAATGATGTGCTATGTAGTGCAATGATGTTCAAGTTGAGTTTCATGCCTTAAATTAGTGTAAATAATGATTGAATGATGCACAATTGATGTATAACATGTGGTGAAGGTGATCATTCAAAAAGATTTGCAAAAACTCAACAAAACATTCATTGGGACATTTACTCAAACACCTTGAATGCATAGTAAGAAATCAATGAACTGCATAGAGTTGGAGACTTGAATTTACCCAAAAAATTTCACCTATAAACTCATAACTCAACACTCTAATCAACTAACTAAAACACATCTCCATCCATCCACAATTTCATAATTTACACAAATATGAATAACACTAAGATTATGCACAAATCTTGTAAAGTTGTGATGAAATCCATACATTTGAATGATTTTGAAGCAAAGCATGGCATGTAATGGAGTTATAATGATGTGCAAATATTGGGGAATACGTTGGGGACTCAAGGATGATTTGGGGGAAGAAAATTGAATTAAAAGTGGTTAAAATGAAAGTTTGGCATAATATATGACGTTCTGTCGTTTCTGCCCAGAAACATATCGTGCGACCGCACGGTTCTCCTGAACAGTGTCATGAAAATTTTCAATTTTTGAGTTTTGGAACCCGTTTTCTACCCCTAAATGCTATCCAATGCTTGCAACCATCCTTTAAACTATATGTGCATGTCCTAAGCTAAGTAATCAAGTTGAAAATTGTGATGAAAAGCAACAAAACAAATAGAAAACAAACAAATGCTAAAAATGCTAAAACACGCAAAAATAGGTGCAATGAAGTTTTCAATGCAATTAACATGTCAAAATGTGAATTCCAAGCATGCTAGTGATCCTAAATGCAATGTAAAGCATTGAAATAACTAAAAATGCTATGAAAACTAAAAGTGCTAAAACATGCAAAATGAGATACTAGAATGACTTAAAGCTCATAACAAATCAATGCATGCATTCTAAGCATCCTAGTGCTCCTAATTGCAAAGTCAAACAACTAAATAACTATAAAGCAAATAAACAACTCAAAAGCAATAAATAAATCAACTAAAGAAAAATGTTTTAAAAGTTGGGTTGCCTCCCAACAAGCGCTTCATTTAAAATCTAGTGCTAGAATTTTTGGCAAACTTTTTAAGGTCACATGAAACATGATGTTGAGGCCCTATCATTTGCCTTGACCCCATACTCCGTTTGTTCCCACAGATGAAGATGCTATGCCAATTCAATTTTTGAACAATTTTCAAGTAGTGGATTTTGATTTACTATTTGAACCATGTCAAATGTTACTTTCTCATCCTCCACTAGAAGCATGACCTCCCCCTTTTCTACATCAACCAAGGCTCTAGCAGTAGCCAGAAAGGGTTGGCCTAAAAAAGTGGCACTTTACTATCTTCCTCTATATCTAGAATCATAAAGTCAGCAGGGAATATGAATTTGTCCACTTTAACTAGCACATCCTCAATGACTCAATATGGGTATCGAATAGAGTGATCAGCTAGCTACAAGCTGATCAAGCTTGGTTTTGGATCCCCTAATCCTAGCTTCATATAGACTGAAAGAGGCATCGAATTTATGCTTGTACCAAGGTCACATAAAATCTTGTTAAATTTTAAGTCACTAATGATGCAAGGAATTGAAAAACTCCCTAAATATCTCAGCTTGGGTGACAGTTTCTGTTGCAAGATGGCGCTGCACTCTTCATTCAGGGACACCTCTTCAAGTTTTCTCTTACTTGACATAATCTTTTTTTAAGAACTTGGTATAGCTAGGGATTTGGGTAATGACTTCTAGTAAAGGAATGTTAATGTGCTGCTTTCTGAGCATGTTGAATTTATTGAATTGTTGATCCTCATTAGGCTTCTTTGCGGGAATGAAATAGGGAACTCATGAGGCTTAATTGTCAATTTCACCTCATGCCCCTCTTTCTTTTTATCAGATAGCTTCTCAGGTGCCTCAACCTTTTTTCCATTCTCTTCACCTGGCTTTTGAACATGAATCTCATGCAATTTAACTCCATTACGTGTAGTTATTGCATTTACTCCTTGTTTCTCATTCCAACCCTTCAATATTTAGGAAAAAGGAGTAGGTGGTTCATACACTCCGTTACGTAGAGTAAAAGTGATCCTCCCTGGCACAAAATCTACCTCTCTGTCAACAGTTTTGATTGCCATCACTTGCTCCCTAGGATTGACCTCAGTGTTACCAGGCAGTGTACCTGAGACTCTGTTTGCTAAAGCCTGAGCTATCTGACCAACTTGGGTTTCCAAGTTTTTTATTGACGCCTGATGATTTAGCAATGTAGTTTCAGCTTCCGTTTGGTAAAAGCATATTTTTGGTTTATAAATCACACAATTTTCCAAACCATTTTTAACCACATACATTTTCTCTCTCCAATTTTCAACATCTACTTTTTACCTCAAAATCATAAATAAACCAGTTTATAAACCAAACAGTGTTACTAAACGGAGGCTCAGTCATCCTCATGAATTGGTCAGTTTTGGTAATGAACTGACTAGTTTTAGCCATAAACTGATTGATCTGTCTCATGTACTGCTTAGTCCTCTCCATCAATTTCATGATCATCTCCTCAAGTTGAAGTTTCTTCTCCACTACCTGCTGTGGAGGGGCTTGCTGGCCTGTTCCATTTTGATTATCCCTCCATGAGAAGTTAGAGTGATTTCGCCAACCAGATTATAAGTGTTGGAATATGAATTATTTTGGCGGTATCCCCCTTGTACAAAATCTACTTGTTCAGCTTGACTAGCCAGAATTGGATAATTTGATGTATTGTGATTAGCCCCACATTCCTCGCATCCAGTTACTACACTTTTCACTGAATGGTTGGTTTGTATGAAATTCATCAAAGAGTCTATTTTAGCAGACAACGTTGAAACATCATCCACTGCACAAACTCCTGCTGGTTTCTTTTGAATGGTCCTCTCAGACGCCCGCATTGCATTGGTATTAGCTATTCTTTCAAACAGTTCAAGTGCTCTATAAAGAGTCTGGGTAGTTATTGATCCATTGGATGACGAATCAACAAGACTCTTGTATTGTGGGATCAAGCCAATGTAAATGTACTTTACCTGCTCATTTTTAGGTAGTCCATGTTAAGGCACTTTCTAAGCATGCTTTTAAACCTATTTCATGTTTCATCAAATGACTCAGACTCTTGTTGTTGAAAAATTGTTATCTCATGTTTGAGTTTAGTGACTTTGGCTGAGGCATGAATTTTGTGAAATTTTTTTGGGCCAAATCATTCCAAGTTGTTATACTTGCAAGAGGACGGGATTCTAACCAATCTATTTCCCTATCTCTTAAGGTGTATGGAAACTACCTAAGTCTCAATCTAATATTTAAAATGTTCACACATGTCTAAAAATTTAGACACATGTGCGTGTGGATTTTCATCAGGTTTGCCATAAAATTGATGTCCATATTGAAAAATATTTATCACATTGGTCTTTAATTGTTAGTTTGCAAGACCAAAAGGTAGATAAACTATGCTTGATTGGTTTTGGACAACTTGTGGGGTCATGAAATCTCCTACAAGTCTATTCCCCTCATCATCTGGCTCAACACCAGTTAAAGCCAGATTGTTGTTTTCCATTTGTTCCTCTTTTTGGTTTTTCTGTTTATCTAGTTCCCTAACTTCTCTTAACATATGGTGTAAAGTATGTTCTATTTCTGGGTCAACTTTGAAAAGATTCTCGTTCTTCAAACGTAACATGCACAACTATAAGAAAAGAAAAGAAACTAGTAACTAAACTAAAACTCAAATTAACATCCTAAAATAAAAATAAAAGCAAAGCAAGTAAAAAGTAGAAATCCGAATTAGTGAAAGTAATCTAAAATTAAATTTAAACCACCATCCCCGGCAACGGCACCAAAAACTTGTTCGCTACCGCAAGTGTACGGATCGCGTAAGTAATATATTGGACGTGAGTCTGAATATCGTTTCCACAGAAATTTTGCAAATTATATTTTAAATTACAATTCCTTAACCAGAACTATGAAAACTTTGAATTTGAATTTTTTTTTGAAAATTAAACTAAAGATTAAACTAAAAAGCAAAAAAATCTTAATTTAAGAAAACGATGAATTAAAGATGTTAGAATTGTGAATCCACTTTGTTCCATCATTCATATTTTGACCAAATCATTTAAATGCAATCCACGAGTTTTGAAAATCCATATTCCTAATGTTTTTAAGACTCCCTTTCGGATAAGAATTAACATCTTTTCCTACACATGATCCGACTATATTTCTATGACGAATACAAATGTGTAAGAAAGTATTAAATGATTTGTGAATATTTTTTGTGAATAACACAAAGTATAGGGGTATATTTCTATCCCTTATCGTACTTTGTGACAATTAATCAAGGTCTAATAATTTCCTACTCTTTGAACATAGAAAATTATCACAAACATCAACAATTATGCGTCCACAGTCATAGATGAAAATAAAACATAATTAATTTCATCAAATCCATAAATTTCATAAAGTAAATATTAAATCAAAACATGGAATTAAGAAATTAACATTACATCACAATTCTAACAATAATAATTGTAGCGACCAAGAATTTTTACGCAATTAATAATTATTTTAATATTTAAAAAATCGTGTCGCTACTATTTCACCCATTATTTTGAAGTTAACGCCGCGACGTGTTCGTCTAGCCAAGTCAAGAAATAATTGAGATTGTTCGATTTTAAATTAAATTCCGAATTTCTAAAATTATATTATTTTAATTATTTATTCAAAGTATTATTTTCAAAAAAAAAAATCATTTTAAATTCCAAATTTAGTAAATATATCAATTCTCCTTATTAAATTATTTTAAGTCCAAATACGAAATTCATTTTTATCTCAAGATTTATTTATTCCTAAATTTATTTTTCAGTCCAAAATATATCTGTTTTTAATACGATTCCAAATCAAAATTAGTCAAATTTTTAGTTAATTATCTTAAATTAACCCTATCTACCTAAATCTAATCCGCTCCCCACGTTTTTTTTTTCCACCTTTACATATTCCCCAACACCATCATTATCATCACCACCACTCACACACCATTTGCATTCCACTCATCATACCTACCACACCTTCATTTTTATCACATGTCTGCACCTTTACCTTCAGCCGAAAGCCATTCTCTCTCCCACTGCATATTTCGCCGCAGATCTCCATTTCCCATTCCAAGAAAAGAAAAAAAAAAAAAAAACCTCCACTGCAAATTTAATTCCTCACTACAACCACTGATCAACCACGCCTCTCCCCTGCCTCTCCAATTCACCATCAATAAACCAAAATCAAGACTGCATCCAATATCAATTGAATCAAGCACACTGCCATCGTATTCAGCCTAGCAACTGTTCCATTCCAGCCACCTCCATTGCTCAATTTTCATCATCTCCGACCAGCATCACCACCGCTGTTTTCACTGTTGAAAACATCACCACCACAACCCCTTTCATCGAACTACAATTTCACAAAGCACCACCAATTTCTCCATCATTATGATCACCTGCAGAACCTCCACCTTCATCCCCAAATCGTCACTGCCTTCCACAAATTAATCAAACAACCCCACGACTGCCCCTCACAAATCAAAACCCAAAACAAGAAATAAGTGAACTCAGTTACTTACCTCGATCGCCGACTAATTTACCGGTTTTTTTTAACACCCAAAAACAGCGATTTTTAACTTCGTTTCCAACCACTGTTTCGCACCGAAATCACACCTAAAACTCATGCCCAGATCCCAAATTTGAATACCCATCCTTACCGCCGCTCGCCCGCGCCCTGCGTTGGCGTTTCGCCGGCGAAATTGTTGGATTTCGTAGCGTCCTTCCCGGCGTCGCTGCATTCTCTCTCTCTTTGCTTCTCCAGTCATGAAATGGGGAGAGAGAAAATAGATCTGATATATATTTTCACTTTCAAGATTTACACTTTAGTCCCTTAAGTATCAAATTTATTTTAATTCAGTCCCTACTAGTTTAAAATGATTTATTTTAACCCTGAAGTTTTAAAAGATTTACATTTTAGTCCCCAAAGGTTTAAAAGAAATCATTTACGCCCCCATATTTTAAAGTCTTTCGATTTTGTTCATATTGATTTAAAAAGATATATATGTATATTTATAAAACTCAAGTTTCAAAGATATTCATTTTAGTCCTTCAACTTTCAAAGTATTCATTTTGGTCCCTAAACTTTCAAATCATCAATTTCAGTCCTTAAATTGTAAATTATCATTTTTAAACTATAAATTTCCAAAGACTAAGTTGACTTATTGGCTAAGACGAAGCGTACGGAGAATTAAAGAAATTGAAGTCATTCCCGCTCAACCACACTCGTCAAGTTTAAGGTAGACTCGCCCCTATTAATTGATTTAAATTATGATTTGCATGTGAATGTGTATGTTGTGACTTGTGAAAGTCATTTTTATGAAAAGAAATGAGCCTATATTCCCTCGTCAGGAATAATGATGATATGAGTATGCGGCAAGAATTGGGAAAAGGCCCCTTGAGGGAGCCCAATCCGCTACAAGAGAAATGAGAATGTTATGCATAACATACGTGTCTTATGTGCACGAGACGAGACTATCAACACCCTATGATTTTAAAGAGACTATGATTTTCAAAAGAAGCCACGTGCTTTAATGCACAAGAGGAGACTACCAACACCCTGTTTTCTAAAGAGCCTGCATTTATGTGTTCAATCATATTGTAGATTAATTAATTGGCGATGAGTCTACTGAGTATTTCGACGAAATGCTCATGTCTATTTTAACAGTTTTGCAGATCTCGGAGACGGTGGCAAGTGATGGATGATGGTGGCAATAATCGTTAAATGGTTGAAAGTTTGACTTTAATGATTTCCGTATTTTTCAAATCTTGAATAATGTCGAGAACTTCAGTTATTGAGAAATTATGACATTGTCAATTTCTGTACAATATTAATGGTTCGATTTACTATTTTAAATTGTTTCATAAATGTTTTCAATTTTATCGACCATTACGATTTATTTAATGTTGCCAAAATGAATTTCAATTATTTCTTCCGCTAAAATATTATTCGAAAAAATTAAATCAGAAAATGACGTGGTGAACCGGGTATACGGAACTCGGGGTGTTACAGCTTGGTATCAGAGCCAGTCTGCTTTTCTGTAGACTGGTAAATTTTCAAAAGAGAAATTTCAAGAAACAGTTTTCATTATTTAATTATTATTGATGAAGATTGCCACTACCATCACTCGTTCCACCAACTCCGAGGTAAAGAAGTTTATGATGTTTAAAGTTATTTCAGTATTTCGAATACTTATTTTACCGATTTATGAGAAAGAATGAAGAGTATTTCGGATACGTATTTTAATGATTTATGAGAAAGAAGATGAATGATGTTGTTATGCTTGTCAAAACTTACTTGCTTAAATGTATGAGACTTGAACTTTTATGTTCATGAGAATTACTTGCTTAAATGCATGAGAAAGAAAGAAAGAAAGAAAGAGAGAGATGAGTTTTGAAGTATAACGAGAAAATTTTTCAGAAAGAAAAGAAAGAGAACGAGTGTTGAGCATAATGGGAATAATATGACTTAAAAATGATTTTATAATAATTTTGTCCTCGAACTTAGAAATTATGAACCCTAACTGGACTTTGCATAATTTATTTTAGACATGGAACCATTTACGAGAAGTCAATAGAAAGGATTAGACAATAATTTCGGAATATATCCACGAGAAATAGCGAGCCAGATTTATGAGATTGTGATGAGATGATGAAAGTATAAGTAATATGATTTTATTGAGACTTTTATGAGAAGAATTATGATTTTTGAGATTTAAATATTTGGTTTTTAATTATTGGGAGTTAAGGATTTGAGATTGTATTTGAGTAAGAATTTTCTCCCTCTATTTGAGAAAAATTTATAATGTTGTTTGATCTTGTAATTAAGAAATTTTGGAATTATGATTAGTGGCATATATTTTATAAGTATGATGAATGAGTGGTCATTTGAGCCAATTAATGTATTGAAGAAGTGATATTGTGATATTAGGAATTATGATTTAAAAATGTTATGTTGAGGAATGATGAATTGATTTTTCTGGGATATTTTGTGGTATTGAAGTTTGTCGGAATTGTTGTCAATATTAAATCGTGATGGTCAGATGTGGAGTATAATTACATGTTGTTATTGTTGGTTTTGAAGTATACCTACGGGTTGGATAAGTCCAAATTACAAGGGAGACTCTGCCCAAAATTTTATCATTTTGAGTTAAGAGCATGGTATGGTAAAACAACCCACTAAGGGAATTGATGATTGACTTGCAAGTTCATTTACACCTCGAGCAAGATTTAGTAAATGACTCTTGAGATATTTTTGGCTTCTTCGAAGTATGATCATGTTTGTAATGGATATAGTTCTATTGAAATGCTCCCATTGTTTCACAATTTCAAAACAAGATGATGTATACAACTACTTGGATGTCAAGGTATACATGAAATTATGTGATGAATTGATGCATACATTGGGAAATGTCAAGTTATATTTTGAAGATGAGTGAAGACAAATATTATGGTGTTATTGGGAAGAATCTTAATTATTATTGGGAACGAATTGATTATGAGTATGAAATGGGCACTTGTACTGGAGAATATTATGAACTATGATGATATGCGGTAATACTGTTGATTATGAGTATGAAATGGGCACTTGTACTGTCAAATTGCTAGGGATTTCATGCCACGCCAAGATCAATATTGAAGATACAATTTCAAGAAGATAAATGAGGTGACATCCATTTAATTTTCTTGTTATTTATTTTCTATCATGTATCTAGGCTAGATTATTGTAACGACCCGGCTCCCTCGCTGGGGCCTTCTCCGAGCCGTACTCATGGTCTTTCCACTCCCCCCAGGATTGGGCTCCCTCAAGGGGCCTTCTCCCAATCTTACCCTGAAGTGGATTTTTGCCTCCCCAGGGATTCGAACCTTGTACCTAGGGGTTAAGTACAAACTTCATGGAATCCCTGGTACCATTAGACCGATTCCATGAAGTTTGTACTTAACCCCTAGGTACAAGGTTCGAATCCCTGGGGAGGCAAAAATCCACTTCAGGGTAAGATTGGGAGAAGGCCCCTTGAGGGAGCTCAATCCTGGGGGGAGTGGAAAGACCATGAGTACGGCTCGGAGAAGGCCCCAGCGAGGGAGCCGGGTCGTTACAATAATCTAGCCTAGATACATGATAGAAAATAAATAACAAGAAAATTAAATGGATGTCACCTCATTTATCTTCTTGAAATTGTATCTTCAATATTGATCTTGGCGTGGCATGAAATCCCTAGCAATTTGACAGTGTGTTGGCATGAATTATGATAGTTGGGAACCCTTAATTTCGTGCCCCAAGTCAAGTATTTATAGATATGCTCGAACTCTAGGTCGAAAATAAGTGAAAACGCTGAATTACGCACAAAAACCTAGCAGTCGGGCCCATGTTATTACCTCGCGATCGCATGGTATAAATCCATGTGATCGCACGGTTATACGAAATTGTAATTTGCCTTTGAGAACAGTGATCATGCGATCGCACGCCTTGAGTGCCATGAGATCGCTCAGCTTCCCGGCCAGGTGCAATTTCCATCTTTGAAGTGTTATAAGTTGGTCCTTGATATTTTATTGCACAATAGGTCCTCCAACATCCGATTGTTGCAATTTGGCCCCTGAACTTCTAATTTCTTCCAAATTTGATTTTTTCTTCGAATTTTCTTCCAATTGGCACCTTGATCTACTTCATCAATTCTTGATTTGCATACTTTGACACTTTTGTCATCCAATTGATTGATTTTGGCTTCAATTCCATTATTTTCTCGACTTTGGGTTTATTCCTAAAACATAACAAATAACAACGAAATAAGTAGCAAATATTCTTGAACAAACAATGACCCATCCCATGCACGAATGAGCGCAAAAAATGAATGAAATAATACCAAAAATAAAAAAATAAAAGGTGCTTGAAAAATCCAAAATTAACGGCAAGTTAATTGGCCAGGATGACCGCAATACAAACCTAGGTGGCCACCCGGGGCATTTTTGGGAAACTCTCCAGGGTAGCATTTTATGCAACCCCACTTTGTTCTGGGTGTTTCCAATCCTCCATTTCACTTGCTTTTCATACTAGTATATTTTCAAAACACTTCTTCATTATAATTTGAATAAATCATAACAATCTCCCACTTATTCAAACATATAATTAGCTCAAACTCATTTTAATGACGCTTGTACATAAAGTATGTATATCTTTCGATTTGAATATAACCTTATCGTATTCCACAATGTAACATCAAAGTCACAGATAGCATAACAGCTTTGAACCTGTTATTCCTGGTGATGATACCTGTTATTCCCGGTGATGATACCGATGAAGTCACACACACAAACACTATGTTTTCCAAGTTCATCTCAATCTTGTTTAACTCTATTATGGCTTTATTATGCTACTCCTATTCGTGAATTTTTAAGAATGAAATTTCTAATTTCTAATGAGACGACACCACCTCGAAGTTTAATATAGGTAAAGTTCTCGCAGTGTCTTTGTCACTTTTAAAGACTTGATCTAACGACCTGAACTTCATTTAGAGTTATGTAAACTTATCCCTCCTATTATGACAACCAGCACTTTTAATCTAGGATAGACTTTTATTGAAAGTATAAGTGCTGCGAGATTTGCTTTGAAAGTGGAGCTTTGTCTTTGAGAATTTCCAAAACTTGACCCAACGACAAATAAATGGTGAGTTGCATATTTTCAAATAACGATAGAATTTAAACGAGATGACAGTAGCATTTTAGCAAGGAAGCGCGAATGTGAGGTTAAGTTTGTCAAAAAAACAAAGGTAGTGGTGATTTGCACAGAACTTGTAAAATGTAGATACGTTTTGCTCCAATTACTCAAAAATAAATAACCAACATGTAAGATGTTGTGCTGCTCTTCTTAAGAAGATTGATATTTTTAGATGGAACTTAATTTTTTTTTTTTTTTGTCCCAATGGAACTTCATTTTAATAGTGTGGCCATTTAACATTTAAATAAGTCCTTGTTAGATCCTCATTTTATTTTAAACTCATCTACAATCACACAGTTTCTAATAAAATAATTTGACACTTAAATTCATAAATTTCTCTAAATTAATCACACATCTCTAAAAATTACTATTATAGAATTTATTTTTCCAAAAAATGAGGCTCAAACAAGGCTAAACGTTTTTCGTTATGTGAATATAGTGTAAAAAGGGTAAAAGATTGGGACACGAATATTATAAATTGAAGATTGAGAACAAGATTGCTTCATTTAAAAAAGATAGGAGACCGCTCGAAGAATTTACCAAGCAAGCATTACCCCACTAACCAGTATCATTACATTTTAAGATGATGATGACTACGTGGCAAGATCTGATCCAGCTAGCCAACTTTGCAAATGCTTATTTGACGGTGTAGAAAGCAAAAATACTGGTTATCAGGGGCAATTCCATGTAAAAAATAAATGGCAATTCAGACATTCTACCCGCACTCGTAGGCGTCTGGTCTCTGTGAATAAATAGCCAATTGTTCCCACAACACAATAATATCTTCTTTTCTCTTGCGTTAATCTCAGGCACTTCCTAACTTTTCACAATATATATCCATCTCTCTGGTACGTTTCACCGTAATTATATTATATGTGATGCATTCCTGTATTAATACATTGACGTATTTCTGTTGAATGTTCTTTTAGAGGAAAACATTTTTGCCTGAAATTTGTTTTTCGACCCGATGTTTGTTGTTTTTATTAATTTCTAATTCGAATCTATGGGAATTGAGATTTTTTCTATATGTTTGAGCTAATATTTAGCGGATATAAGGTTGTGTTATTGTTTTGTTGAAATTTTCGTCATGTTCTTATTTGATCTGAAGATTTTTGCATTTAACTGTTACGATTCATATACTTATATGCCTTTTATTGAATTACTAGTTCAAGAATTGAAAGTCCGATTTTGTAATTTTTTCCCTCTTAGATCTATTTGATCTGGTGAAATTTTATTCTGAAAATGGTTTATAATGTTATTAACTGTAAGTTTTAGGCATTTTCCATAATCTTGTTTGCAACAGTCATTATGGAATTTGGATTGATTTCATAAGAAAATTGTGGCGCCCCAAAATTCATTTCCATTTTATGCATTTTTTTTATTCCCTCCAAAATTTTGATTTTTCAACGAATGAAATAATATTTTATCCACCCGCTCTAAAAATAAATTTGAACTTTTATTTTTAAAGCATAATTTGACATTATTAAATATAAGTATTTTTCTCTGAAATATCATTCCTAATTTAACTAGAAGAAAACAAAATAAACTAACTATAATATAAAAACTTTATAGTTATTAGTTGATATAAAAATATCTATTTAAAATAGGGAATAGAGAGCGGATAGCGGAAGATAGCTGGGAATAACTATTTAAAAATATTTAACAATTTTGAAATCAAATAAAACTACTTTATGCGCCAAAAACTTGTTTGTATGTGAATCCCGTAAGCGCACGGGATCGTTGACAAGTTAAGTAATAATTGTGATGAGTTGAGAGTATCGTTCCCACGAGGAATAAGGTCTAGTCCTAATTATCAGTCTATCGTCGATTCAATTAAATAAAATAATAAATAAAAAGATGGTTTGTTTGTTTATCTATTCTAAAAAATTGCAATGAATAAATAATAAAGAAAAATAAAATGTTGGGGAGTAAAATATGAATTTGGAGCATGTATTGGAATCCGAATCCACTTGTTACCATCTATTTCAATTCCACAATTTGTAGTTTAAATCATTCATGTGTTGCTTGACAATCGATAATTCACATGCAATTAATTTTCTTTTTCAAGACAAATTAAATCTATCCTAAACACGAAACGAATCTATTCCTAATCCGAATACGAATGCATAGAACGTATTAAATCACACAATTATCCATTAAAGTGCATCTCATAGTGTTATTCCTAACATCTAGTGTTCATGTGTTAATCATGTAATGTTCCAACTTCTTGTGACTTTTTCAAGACTACAACAAGCAACAATATATTTAATTGGTGGTCAATCAAATAATAATAATAAGCATGTAAGATCAATCAAGACAACACAAGAAATTCCTAAGCTACTAGTTATTGAATTGAAATAAATAAATATCAAGTTTCATCTTCATCAAATACATAAGAGATTAGCCTAGCATTTTAATATGTAAATCAAACGCAAAGAATTGGAAAATCATCACCCGATTGACAACGTTGTTAATTCACAAAATTGCTCCAGCCGACTAACTTCAAGACGTATATATTCTGCCTTCTTCCCCCAGTTTAATTCCTCAAGTGGCTGCTCTCTCTTCGGCAATATATATGTGTAATATATGTATATCTCTAGCCAAGCCTCACTTCTCCAATACCGTGTATGTGTATAGATATATCTCTCAATTCCAACTTTGTATTTTTCAAGCCGACCACCCTCTGACAACCCCCAATATTGTCTCCTCTATGCATATATATTCCCCCAAGAATTGATTCCCCAAGAATTGATTCATCTGTCGTGTATATACCTCAAGTTCAGCCAATTATTTCTCCCTTTCTTCACCTGCGGCTGTGTGTGTCTGTAAATATATACACACTTGTGTCTTCCATTTAATTGGGTTTCAAGGCCCAATCACAAGTATAGATAAGTATTAATTTCAACCCTCAATTTTCTCAAATAATTCAAGTTGATCCTTAAGTGTTTAATTTTGCAGCCCATGTCTCCATTTATACCAATTCGAGTTCTTCAATTTTTGAAAGTTTGCACTTTAATCCAAACTTTGTCCCTTTTTGTATGGCTTTAGTCCATTTTTTTCGTTTCGCATGCATTCAAAATTTGATTTTTCCTAAAACAAACAAAATAAACATATAATTAGCAATATCATATCTTAAAACACTTACAATTGTCTAAATTTAAAGCCAAGATAAGTACGAAAAACGTACTTATCAATGACCTTTTTCGGTTTCCCGATGACAGACCCATGAGTCACGGTCAGGTACCCAATACACAATTGTCTTGTCATTTGAGAGTTGGCACCAACTTTCAATTTATGTATGATTTCGTACCTACAATGCAAAACTACATGAGCTAACACTCAACAAGTAACATATGCATGATCATGCGCATAAATTTCAATTCACTTTCTCATAATGATCTCATTCTCAAACTTCACACCTTATCGTTATCTTAGTTTATCCACATTTCTTACTTGGGTTCGAATCCCACTACATTGTACCGTATGAACTCAAATATTAACATGGCCGATAACATGCGTCTTCCAGTGCATGTGGTTCGTCATTGCCTACCGAGACTCAAGACTCCACAGTTTGTATCCATCGTCACCCACCGAGACTCAAGATACTACACCGGAAATTATATTATATCACTCTGACCTGACTTATTATATACGGCACTTAGCGTGCCGATTCGCAGTCCCAAGGCCACCAAGAGACCTCCCGACATCCCCCGTCTACCTAGGCGTCGGACCGCCAACACCCCATCCTCGATTACCATTAATGACCGTCGGGAGTCTCAAGTAGGTGTATATATCCAGACGTGAAGTAAAGTACGCTACACTCTAAGGCGATTGTACTATCATCCACGTCATTCTTTCTCCATATATTCATTATCTCTATCTTTACCATTTATGAAGGACTCCTTCTAAGTCCACACAATGCACATGCATCAATTTTACGTCATATAATCACGTAATATGGCATTCCAATGATATTCATCTATCTATATATAACAATAGAATACATGCCAAAAAAAGAAAAGTCCAATTTCCCGCCTAAGCTCCTTTCTAAATTTAGAAACTTCAAAGAATCTTTCAAGAAAAGCTTAATTAATGCAAAAAAATAATTTAATAAATATTTTAGCAATTATTATGGTACATAACATTAGAATTCATGCGATGTTATTTATGACATCAAAATTTTAATCTATATATAATGTATAAGCTATTTTTTTATTTTGTATTAATTATTCACTTGATAATTATTTTATTATATTTAAGTCGAAAAATATGTAATCTATCTATCTATACATCTATAAAAACAAAGTCAATACCAAAAATAACACGCACATAGTTTCTCACCCAAAATGACTTTCTAAGCCCCTGTTTGGCCCCCATTTTTTGTAAATCAAATTGATTCAACACTCAATCTCAACCATCTATTTTAATCAAGTCAATCATTTTTTACTTTTCAAACATTTTTTAACCACACATTCTCCCAAAAATACTATTTCAAACCATAATTTTTCCCAAATAATGGGTCTCAAACAAGGGCTAAATCTGAAAATCTATGCACAAAAATAATATGCAAGAAAAATAATGTAATAAATATTTTAGCAATTATTATGGTATATAACATTAGAATTCGTGATATGCTATTGATGACATCAAGATTTTAATTTATTTTATTGTATAAACTATTTTTTTATAATAGCTATTATTCAATAATTATTTTATTGCATTTAAGTCGAAAAATATGTAATATGGATGTCAAATCGAATATTTCAACGAGAAGTTTAACACGAGCTAATAAGTGAGAACGAACAACATATTGTTCGTAAAATTCTTTCAAAGATTAAATGTAAAAGTTTTTATATTTTTTAATTTTAAATTATATCATTTAAGTTCTTTAATACCTTCTATAAACTATTTTTTGCATTAATTATTATTCTTTTTTTAATAATTATTGTATTATTTTGAAGTCGAAAAAATATGTAATATGGGTGTCAAATCGAAGATCTCAATTAGAAGTTTAATACAAGATAACAGTGATATTAAACTGAAAATATATTATCCGTAAAATCATCTCAAAAATCAAATCGTCCTGAAATTACTTGGTCTTCCTTCCCTATCTAAAATCAATTATATTTTTTTTTCTAATTCGGAAAAAAAAAGTTGTCAATGTCACATAAATATTTTTTTTAAAAAAATAGAAAATGAAAGAGAATAAAATAGGAGCATTCATCGTCTATTTTTCTTCTTTTCATTTTAATAAAATTTCGACCATATATCACAGATATATCTATTTTTTCACTTAAAACAAATTCTAATCAGATATAATTTTAATTTCTCACTTTAAGCTTTAAGTCAATTTAAATTACAATGTTTAAAGAACTTTTTTGGAACAGTAAACATACTAACAGTAAAAATAATAATAATAATAATAAGGTATGCGTTATTGTACATTTTTTGTAATTATTTGTCTTTCTTCGTTTCTCATTCTTAATTAAATATTCATTTCATATGTTAACATTTGAAAATCAATTATAATTTTTTTTTAAATTCGTAAAAAAAATAAAAAAAGTTATTAGTATCACATAAATATTTTGTCTTTAAAAATAGAAAATGAAAGAGAATAAAATTGGAGCGTTTATCGATTTATTTTTTTCCTTTCCTTTTCATTTTAATAAAATTCTGAGTGTAAATTTCCTGGAACGGTAAACATACGAATCGTAAAAAAAGTTAAGGTATGTGTAATTGTACATTTTTTTGTAATTAGTTGTCTTCATTCGTTCCTCATTTTTAATTAAATATTCATTTCATATGTTAATATATAAAATCGATATATGTGAGCAACAAATGATCGTGCATCGCACGGGTGTAATACTAGTGTGCATTAATAATATATGATGCGAACCCGGGAGGGGGTCCGCGTCGTAGCTCGCGGAATAACGCTTGGAAAGTTCCGAATTCAGGTTGGAACGGACGAGAACACTACAACCCGAGACTCACGACGTAAGAACCATGGGTATATTAAACCCAAGACCCGTTACGATTGAACGCCACAAAGGATGCCCACGCCTTTGATAAGTTCAATTTGGTGAACGCCACAAATATCCCACAATATTTGATAAGTTCGAAGTTTGTTCAATTCCATAACAATGTTGAGAAAACACTCAATATATTTTTCATTCATCAAAATCTTACTTTTACATTCAATGGAAAAGTATATAAATAGGCAAAATAAACCCTAGTCGCTAACTGACTCTGAATAGAATTCTAATTAGGCTAAAATAGCTAAAATAACCAAAATAACCAAAATTGCCAAAAGAATTAAAGACTAAAAATAACCAACTAAACCTAGCCGCAAAACAAAGGCCAAAAACGCGTAACTTGAATTACGGCCGTAACAATTGCCTTTACGGACGTAATAGCCTCTCGGATCAAAATGTAGTTTAGTTTGTTACGGCCGTAACATTTGTCCTTACGGCCGTGAGATACTTACTGAATAACAAAATTGCCAAACTTCAGTTACGGCCGTGAAATTCCATGGATTAATTACGGACGTGAGAACCCAAGTTACGACCGTAAACGCTGTTCTGCCCAAATTGTGCGCTGATGATGTTACGGCCGTAATTATGGTGGTTACGGCCGTAAAAGCCCTTCTGCCTTGATTTCTGATCCTTTGACGTGAATTGAATCTCGACTCGAACCCAACACGAAACTTGTTCATTTTCCCATGTAGAATATTGTTGAATTGCCCGTATCTTGATTTCTCATTTTTGACGCCTTTTCCGGATCACATCAATATATCATATCGTCAAATCATATCTCCCATGCTTTCACCATATACAAATAATTGTCACATCATATTCCACGTATATTGCATCAACAATATACTTCACATAATCACATAGGAGCACATAATAATATAAATATTATGTTTTGCATTGTTGTTGAAATGTTACTTACCTCACTCCTTGAGTATCATAGAGTTCACAACTTTATTCCTCAATATTTGGTATCACTAATCCACTTGGAGTCAAATCACTCATTGCCTATCATATATATAAACTATAATTTAGTCACGTAATATTATATTATATTTAAACCACAAAATATTAATTAGGGTCCAACAAAATTAAAGTGAACCATTTCCCTACAAAATATTTAACCGAAATAATTATTGGGACTGTCCTAATTTAAAGGGGTTGATTTGCTTTATTATACCACATAAACAAACAAACATTTACCTTTCAGAAAGGGGAGGGGGGGGGGGGAGGGTCAGCCCCCTCTTTTCAAAATAACTAAGGGGGGTCGACCCCCCTTAACCCTAAATGAAATGAGGGTGGGTAGACCCTCCTATTTATTTTAAATGGGGGTCGACCCCCCAGTTAAAAACAGGATCAGAAGTTCCCTTCCTTCCCCCCCGTTTTCATCAGCCGATCATTGTTTTATGGTCTGATTCAACTGTTGGCTATTTACAATTTAGTCCCCGAACTTTGGATTCCTTTCATTTTCACCCGTTTTCGTTCATTTCTTCCATTTTAGTTTTAAATCACTAAGTTTTACCTAACAAACAATAAATACACGAGATTAGGTCATAATCAATCAAAAGAGCAACTGAATGTCTACATTTAAATGCCTAAATAAGTGTGTAAAATACACTTATCAATTGGTTAGGCCTTGAGGCAGCACTTTTGAGTAGGCCTGGGCAAAAGAACCGGAACCAGCGGTTCGGTTCTGTTCGGTTCTATCAAAATTTTAAACGGTTCTGGTTCTAAAAATTAAGAACCATCGGTTCCGGATCTGGTTCCGGTTCTTGGTTCAGAACCAGAACAAAACAGGATTTTTTAATTTTTTTAAAAATAAAAATTAAAAAAAAATTAAAATAATCATCAATTCTTAATCTTAATGCATATTATTTGATCCATTAGTCAATATTAATTACCCAACAACTATTAACTCATTCAACATTACAATAACTATAGGTAAAACAATTAATAAACAAAAAATCATAGATCAAAAATCATTTTTCTTTCACTAGTTCTGTCGTTCAACTTCAAGCCTTCAGTCGTCAAATCTTCAGCCATCAATTCTTCAAATAAATCAATAAATAATAAATCTTTACTCTTCATCTTACAATTTATTCAATAATCTTCACTCTTCATCTCACAATTAATTGTCATCTCGTTTTCTAGAATTTGCTGGAGTTGTGCAACTGTTCCCTGAAAAGGTGGAGAATTACGAGCATAAATTGAAGAATTTTTTAAAGGAGCACATACACGCGGATGATGAGATACGTTACTGTCTGGAAGGGTGTGAATATTTTGATGTCAATGATTTTGAGTGTTGTATTCACATTTTGATCAAGGTCGATGACCTTATCGTCTTACAACTCTTACCAGTCGTAATTTACCATGACTTCATCGCTTAAGTTTGAAAATTTTAGTTTAGAAAATCGGAACCAGAACCAGAACAAAAAAAACGAACGGTTCGGATCCGGTTCGATTTTTCTCTTGCAAAAAGAACCAACGATTCTTTTTTTAAAAGAACCATTGGTTCTTGGTTCGATTCGGTTCCATAGGAACCAGAACCATATGGAACCACGTCCACGCCTACTTTTGAGGCAAAAACCTGATGTTGCTGCCTCAAGACCTGGGGCGCACGACTCAAAGTCTGCACCTTACAAGGCAATAGGCATGCGCCTCCCATAACAACGAAGATGAAAAGTTAATTTTTCTTACCTAGGAGCTATGTGGAAGGAGGAGCCATCGGAGATGAATTCCCATCTAAGTAGTGTCGCCGTCAACGATGGGTTGCGAAGATACGAGTAGCGTCGCCATCGACAAAGGGCTACGAAGCCTGAATATTTGTCTTCCATTTTCCTTCAGGTTGTATGTTGCGACTATGTCTATTCTTTTAGGGCTAGAGACGGTGTTGGGGGAGTTGGGCGGGCTGGTCACAATGTAATAGATGGACTTTGGAATTAAGGATTAGATTTGTATATACAAGACTACAAGTTGTTTGTATAATTATTATTTATTATTTATTATTATATTAGACTAAAAGAAAACAAAAATGAAAATAATTATTGTTTTACATTATAAAAATAAATATAAATTGAGTTAAAAAAAAATTAAAATTAAAATAAATTTTAAAAATTAAATTAAATTATTTTAAAACTACAAAAACAAAAATAATAATTATATACACTTAAAAATAAAAAATAAATTAAAAAATATTTTAATATTAATATAAATTAACTTGTTTGTTATTTATATCCACTATATGTCTATATGTTATATATCCAATTGATTATAGGTTATATGTTTTGTATTTTTATTTTTTTATTATTTTATAATTTTTTGACAGTATTTTATATTTTTTTGTGAGGCTTACGCCTCAATCCGCCTTTACACCTCACCTCAGTACGCCTCGGTACTTAGTTCCGCCTTTTTAAACATTAACTATTTCATTGTATTGTAAGATTTTAAATTGGAGACACAATCTTATTTTATGAATATATATTTATGCAAATAAATGGTGCAATAATGCACATTCTAGAGTTTCATGACGCCTATATTTAATTCGGTGACCCGATAGATTATTAATTTACTAAACGTGTAGCTGTAGTTTGTCGGTGTTCATGTAATGTTGATTGGATGAGATAATTTGCAGGGATCAAAAGCAAGAAGGAAAAATGGGTCTGTCATTCACAAAGCTGTTTAGCCGGCTATTTGCTAAGAGGGAGATGCGAATTCTGATGGTTGGTCTGGATGCTGCGGGTAAGACAACCATTTTGTACAAGCTCAAGCTTGGAGAGATTGTCACTACCATTCCTACAATTGGTATGAATGTTCTGCAATTTAATAACTCTGTTTCTTTCAATTTTTTTTTATTTTTTTTTTTATTTTTTTGTATACCTAATGAACTTGTTAAAAGCTGAGGCCACATTTAGTTTTTATGCTGGATTATGAGTTGAATACTCTTAATTTATATTTTATGGGGCTTTATTATTTTTGTGCAGGTTTTAATGTTGAGACTGTTGAGTACAAGAACATCAGTTTCACTGTTTGGGATGTTGGTGGTCAAGACAAGGTGGGGAAATTTCGTATGTCAGTCCGATTTAGTGCCTTCATAAAAATACATGAAGCTAAAATCAGTGTTCAATAATTTGACATGATCAACTTTTCCCTTCTCATTTTTGGTGATCCTTATTGTCATTGGTATGGTACAAGAACACAAGGATTATTGTATCCTGTTCTCTTGTCCTTGGTAAAGTTTCTTGAAGTAGTCATTTGACTAATTCATCCACGTTTGCAGATTCGTCCATTGTGGAGGCACTATTTCCAAAACACGCAAGGTCTCATATTTGTGGTGGATAGCAATGATAGGGACCGTGTTGTGGAGGCAAGAGATGAGTTGCATAGGATGTTGAATGAGGTAACAAATTTTTTCCTTGACCCTGTTTATTTATTCATTTTTAACTCCTATGGCTTTATGAATTTCTTATAAATAATCTGGGGCACATGATGCTTAAAACTACTGCTCGATATACATTTTGAGTAAAAAAGTAGGCTGAGTCTAGGAGATTGATCATTTATGCAAAATAAATAAATAACTTTAGAATAAGTTCCTCTCTAAATTATTTCTAGATAAGAGTAGTGACATATGTAGTGTCCAATAAGTTGCATGATGTGGACATGCAATATTGGTTAACATGATTTGTGTGCATGGATGAAATATATATCTCGTAAAAAACAAACACTTGAAACAGTTTTGGTACTTCTATATAAAATGTTTGACGAAATCGTTAAAAAAGAAAAGGAAAAAAAAAAAAGAGGCAGATAGAGATATTTTGCAACAAGTTAAGGCTTTCAGAAGCTGAACATAATGATGTGGACATGTCTATTGTTCCATTTGACGAGATAATCTGTGCAGAAGGTGAAAAAAAGAGGCCATAGAGTTGATCGATTGGTAGTGTATCATTTGCATTTCCTAATGTCATTTGAGCAAGTCTTTCTCTTAACTCTGTCTGTACATTATAACTCTGGATAAGTATAGAAACAAGACAAACACGTCATAATTTTAGCCAATTTTCTCCATTTTGTTAATCTTAAGTTGGGCTCAAATGGTGGGATATACCAAGATTCCCAACCATTGAACCAACTCCCTATGCAAAAGCTTTTTAGCCAATAGACACTCTTGAATTAGTGAATTTTCCTAATTGTACACATAAGGTAAAAACAATATATTGACCAGTTGGCTGGAATCTATTGACTACTTGCTTCAGGATGAGCTAAGAGATGCAGTATTACTTGTATTTGCCAACAAACAAGATCTTCCTAATGCAATGAATGCTGCTGAAATAACTGACAAGCTCGGGCTCCACTCACTCAGGCAGCGTCACTGGTAAACATCTTAATCTTTATCCTTTATAGTCTGTATTCTGGTTAAACACTATAAGCCACCCAACTTATAACGTTGTTTCACTTTGGGCATTGTACTTGTTCCAAATTATAGCTTGTTTGCTAATGGAAGAAAAATGTTTTGGGGGAATGTGTGGTTGAAAACGTTTTGGGGGAATGTAGGTCCCATATGAATGTGCAGCTAAAAATAAGTTTGAGAAAAAAATGAAAAGAAAAAAAATAACCTCGGGAGCAAATAGGCCCTTAGTCACTAACTTCCATTAGCCTTTCAATTTAGGTCTCTGCAACACCTCCATGTGCTAAAATAATTGAAATGCTCATATGGCAGCTGTTGTGATGGAAATGGTGGCATGTGAAGGGGGTTGATGAGGGTTGGCAAAAAGATTAAGCCTCTGTTGGCAAATAATAAATATAAATGGTTTATAAATAAGAATAGTAAAAAAATAGTAGTGATTCCTTTTCGTAGATAATAATGAATAGTAGTCATGAATGCGTTGCTGAAATTAATATTTGACTTTGAATTTAATTTTAACTGAATTTATAAACCATTTATAATTTGATATCCAAACGGAGGCAAGAATTCCTTTTTTATGCATATTATTTTTTATTTTTATATCTGTAAAAGATTATTCGAAAAACACAACTAAGCTAATGACTTACATTCTTGTCAAATTGGTTAATGACACAACGCACTAACTGAATTTAATAAAGCCACATTTCCATTGATGGAGTGTCTAAGCAAAAAGAAAAATGAAAATTCAGTTACTAGATCAAAAAAAATAAAATAAAATGCCACAACTTAGGTGATAAATTCAAACCTTGGTAGGACAAGCAGTTTATTTGTACTTGGTTTCTCTCGCTTCCCAGGTACATCCAGAGTACCTGTGCTACATCTGGGGAAGGACTTTACGAGGGGCTCGATTGGCTCTCCAATAACATTGCTAACAAGGTAAGAGTACAATCATGCATTACTTTTACAGAAAGTCCTTATCGAATATGCTTTCCAACAATTCACTTTCTGTTTTGATTTCTTATCCCCCTCATTCTGACCTTTTTCCTGTTTTATAGGCATAAAATTATATGGAGTTTTTGTGAGTCGATGCTTATTAGACCTAGCAGCCGGGTTCTTATCTAGCCTTAAACATTTAGTCTGTGTTTATAGATATTCATTTTCAAGTCGTCTTGTTCTGTTCAGGATAGCTTTAAACAATGTACAACACAATGATGGTTTGTTTTTATGTGATTGCAAACATTTGTCTAGTTTTGACTTATCACTATATTGATCTGCAGTTTAAAACTAAAATTGTGGACAATACCTATTATAGACCTAGGCTGGTCTGATATGAGCTGAGTCGTCTACCGTCTTGGCCCTAGACGTGATTTGAATAATAAGCATTCCTTGTATGGATGGTGAAAGATACGGAACTTTGAGAGTGTAGCAAGTTAAGACTCATTTATTTCTCATTGATATAGCGTCATTTCTTGTTATGTTACCTACATGTTTGACAACTTGACATGTCTCAGTTCAGTAGAAGCATAAAATTACAGAACTTTAACAAATAATCTGTATTTTTAGTCATGTATTGTTGCTTGGAAGTACTACTAAGTTTAGTGTCAAAGTCACGATTTCGAGTTTTTCATGTCAAAGCTAAGCGTTTTGTGTTTGGTACTATTCAATAATCCATGTCAAACATTTCCATTAATGTGTTGTATTGAGAAATCATCAACTCACAAGATGAATATCTTTTATGTATATGCGTATACGTATATACATGTCTATTAGCCTCTGTTTGGTAATATATATATATATTAAACAAAGAATGGTGCTTTCGAGGTAAAATATGTGGTTGAAAAGTGATTCAAGAAAATATATGTGATTAAAAAATGATTTGAGAAAATTTATTGTATATAAATTTGTTTATAACAATTTACCTAACAAAAGGCAAAAGTATTTATCTAGGCAGGAAAAGTCTAAATGTACAGAAAAATCATACAGATTGGCATACAGACTATAAAAAAATTACCAAAATATCCCTCTTATAGATTATAACATACAAAGTCTTCAATATTATACATTTCAAAGTATACAAAATTCCAAAAATTTTTATGATTTTTATTAACAAACCCCCCCCCCCACCCCCCCACCCCCATTAGATGGTATCAGAGCCATATGGCAGATCTTAAGGACAAATATTACATGACAAAAAGTGAAAATAAATATATAATAATACACCAGAATTTATAATTATAAGAAAATTGATATTACCCCCTAATTATAAAATAGAAATATTTAAGAGTTTTAAAAGATTTAGATGAAAACATAAGAATGCAAATATATGATCTAATAAATTTCGATATTATAAAAAAAGAATATATAATAGGAGAAATATTAGATTTACTAAATTATGACATAGCAGAAGAATTGTATAAAGAAGAAATAAATTAGATATATGAATTTTCATAGAGCAGATCCTATATTAGAAAAATATTTAGATATAAAAACAAATGAAAAATTAGACATAATATGTAATCAAAGAATAAACTTATATGAAATGATTAATGAAGAAAGAAAAATAAAAAGAGAAGAAATCCTAAGATTAAAATCTATAGAAAAGAAAAAAGAATACTTTAATACAATACTAAAACAAATACCTAAAATACAAGAAATTCTTAATAATAAAGAAAAAATTTATTTAGAATTATATGATAAAACCAAAAATCAAAATACACTAAGAAAATATTGGAGAATTCAAAGACGAAAGGAAATGTTAGAATTAGATAGAAAATTTTGCAAATATATGATAACAACATGCAAAAACGATAAGTATCAATCAGAACTCATACTTGAAATAGAAAGTATTAAAGGAAGATTTTAATATGGATATACATTTTGAAGACTTAAAAACATTAATAAAATCATTAATCAGTGATATTAAAGAAGTTAAAAATGAACTAACAGAAGCAAGAAATAACATAAATATATTAAAACTTGAAATCAGAGAATTAAAAGAAAATAATAAAAGCAAAGATAAAAAAATAGATAAAAAACTTAAAGAAATGGTAAGGATATGAAAGAAACATATCAAACAAGAAAAAATTGTAATAGAAACAGGAAGCATGGATTATGAATTCAGAAAAAATAAATTACCAAAAATATTAGAAGAAGAAATAGAATTACAAAAATTTATAGAAAAAACCCAAGGAAATTAAAGATAGATAAAAACACTAAAGAAGAACAAGATCAAAAGAAAGATGAATGAAGTGATAGATTTACTAATAGAAAATTTTGACCAATTAAATATAGATAATTTAAACGAATACTAAATTTTAATGAATACTGGAGAAGTACCAAATCCAGCCCCAATAGGAACTTCTGGAGCTAAACCAGAATTACCAGATCCAGATGAAAGTTATGCACCTTTATATAGTAAACTACAAAAGTAATATTATGATAGAATAAAAGAAAGACAAACACCAAAAAGAAATAGATATTGTAATAGATTTATACCAAATGATGATTATAATAAACCCATAAATCATGGATGAACAAAATTAGATTTAGATTGTAAGATAGATATTAAGAAAGCCTTATTAGCTTGGGCAGAATCAATGATATTATTCTTTTTATATAATAAAGATGATACGTGGGAAAGTACTGAAAGAAGAATAAACTACCTAATTGCATCTTTTGAAGGAGATGTTTATAATTGGTGGGAAGGAATTAATAATGATACTAAAGCATTAATAAGAAGAAACGTTCAAACTGAAATAATAAAATCAGATAAAGAAGGTATAGAAAGATTAGTAGGATATATAGGAGATGAATTCCTAGGAGAAAATTGGATAAACAATGTTGAAAGAGAATCAATAAGAGAAAAAGATGATGCAAGAGTCAAACTAATAAACTTAACAATTTGTGATATGTGCAAAATCAAAGAATACACTTGTGAATTTAAAAAATACTACTATACCCAATTCTACAGTAATGAAAATCAAGAAGTGTACCAAGACATGTACTATAATAAATTACCAGGCACATGAAAAATATTTTTTAAAATAGAATTTGAAAAATATTACAGAGATAATGATGGAATAATAAGAACATTAGGATTAAGAATAAAATTCTTATTTGAAATATTAGCATATATATGTCAATAAAGACAATTATTCAAAAAATCATGAAAGTTAACCAAAATATGCTGTGAAGATATGGAAAAACCGACACAATGGGGATGTCATAATGAAAGAAAAAATATCAAGAAAAAATTAAAATATAGAAAGTTTAAAAAATTTAAAAATTCTTAGAAAAAATATTTAAAACCTAAAAGAAGATATTATAAAAGAAAATATAGTTCAAATCAAAAACAGAGAAATAAACCATATAAAATAGATAAAAGTAAATGTAAATGTTGGAATTGCGGAGAAATAAGACATATAAGCCCAGATTGTACCAAGAAAAATGTTAGAATATTACAAAAAGATTACTTAGAAATAGAAAATGAACTAAGTGAAATATCTGATATGATGAATATTACAATCAAGAAGTTTATATAAGTGAAACAGATTCAGAAAGTAATGGATCAGAATCAGGATCAGAATCAGAATCAGAATAAAGAGATAAAAGAAATAGAAGATAATAATATTAATAAACAAGAATATGAATGAATAGAAGGTTATGGATTAAAAATAACATTTGATAACAATAAGTATAAGAAAATACAAAAATTATCATTAAATTTAAAGATTGGCAGACGGGAAATTTTTGATAAAATATAGAGAAGAGAAAGAATAACAATAAATGAATATCATAAAATAGAAAAAATAATAGATGTTAGAACAACCCATGTAACACATAAATTTAATCTATTAACAAAAAATACAGTCATGAAATTATTAACAAAAATTAATAAAAAACATAGTGAAAAGATTCAATATGCTTATTTAGCAGGAATATAAATAATGTTCAAATCTCTATTTAGAGAAGGGATATATTCACCAATAACAGTAAGTTTACATGATGGAAGAATACTAAATTTAAAAGATAGCCATTTAGGAATGATAGAAGGAAATCTCGCATATAAAAACTTAATATTTACATGCTATCCAAAATACTGTGTATCATTAACAGATAAAAATTTTAATGAAATTTTAGGATTACATTTCAAATTACATAGAAATGATATAATGGAATCAGGAGATAAAATCATGACTATTGAATATAGAGCCTTATATACATTTACTAATTCAAACTATGGAAACATTTATTTTAAAAAAACCATTTATAGAAGTTCATAAAGAATGTAAAGATTTTAGTAAAATTATAAGACCAGAAAAACAAATAACTTTAATGCCAGAAAACTATGAACTTAATATAACAAAAAACAAACCTGAAATTATAGAAATAATAGAAGAATATTATCCTGATAAAATAACATTTGAAAATAAAAGAATAATTAGAAGATCACGGAGTCTTAGTTTACCTAATAGGAAATATTTAGGAGAAATTAGTAATACAAAAGAAATAAAACTTCATAGAAATGTTGGAAATATGAAAATAGAAGGAGAATATTTTAATAGAAAAGAAAATATAAAAGGACCAAACATATTAATAGATACAGGAGCTAGTAAATGTCACATAACTGCAAATAAAAATAAAGGATTAATAGCCCATAAAACCAAACCATATAGATACATTAATTTTGATGGACAAGAACATACTAGTGAATTTGAAGTTAAAGTATTAATAAAAATTGGAGGAATTAGCCTTTTAGTACCATGTTATATAGATAACAGTATGGATATAAGACCTTATATATTATTAGGAATGAGTTTCCTAAATGGATTGGAAGATTATAGTATAAAAAGAGAAGGATTGTATATAACTCAAGATGGAAAAATAATACTATGTAACAAATGTGATGAATAATCAAATGAGCTTTCCATTAGCTATATATATACAAATAACTATTGTTGAAACAAATATAACAACTTGTGCATTAATTGATACAGGAAGTGATATATCAATATTCAAAAGTTTCTTAATAAAATCATGGAATGATACAAATAAGAATAAAATAACTGGAATAACAGGAGAAACTACTCGAATAATACAGAGTGTTGATAAAATTAATATAATACTTGAAAGCAAACAAGTCACAATAAATAAAGTATATAATTATAATAACCTAGAATGTAATATATTACTAGGAAATGACTTTATACAACAATTTCAATATTATAAACAAAATAATTATATGATAATGTTACAAACACCTTTTGCACATTTACTAAAAATACCAAGAGAATTTAGACCATACAGAGTTCAGCCAGTCCAACGCGATGATAAATGGGAAAAAACACCAATCATACAAAATAAAATAAAAACTAACAAAATTATATACAAAAAGGTTTTAAAAACGGAAATAGAAATTAGTATGAAAAGAATCATAGAACAATTAGAAAAAATTTATGGAGAAAATCTATTATCATTTTGGAAGCCATATCATCCTAAAGCCAAAATAGAATTAATAGAAAATATTATCATAAGAGTTAGATATATGATGTATACTTTACTAGATACACAAGAATTCAAAACCCAAATTAAATAATTACTTGATTAAAAACTAATCAGACTTAGTAATGGACCCTATAGCAGTCCAACCTTTATGGTTATGAAACATTCTGAACAGGTTAGAGGAAAAGCAAGAATGGTAATAAATTATAAAGAATTAAATAAATATACCAAATTTGATGGATACTTTTTACCAAACAAAGAAGTACTAATAAACTTTGTAAAAGGAAAACAATATTACTCCAAATTTGATTGTAAATCAGGATTTTACCAAGTCACGTTGGAAGAAGATAGCATACAATATACAGCATTCAGTACACCTCAAGGTAAGTAAGAATGGATGGTTATGGCTTTTGGATTGAAAAATGCACCACAAATATACCAAAGAAAAATTGATAATATATTTAGAAAATTTAATGAATTTTTAATTGTCTATATTGATGATATATTCATATGTTCCAATGACAAAAAAGAAAATAGAAATCTTTTAATAAAATTTATAAATGAATGCAAAAATGAAGGAATTGTTCTTTCAAAAAACAAAGTTATAATAGAAAAACAAGAAATTGATTTTCTTGGGTTATCAATAGATAAAAAAGGAATAAAACTACAACCCCACATATCTAAAAAGATAATAAATTTTTTAAATAAATTAGAATCAAAGGAACAGATACAAAAATTCTTAGGATGTTTAAATTATGCAAAAGGATTTATTGAAAACCTTTCAAAAAAGAGACATAAAATTCAAATTTTATTCAGGAAAACAAATACTAAAGGATGGGGTGATGAATATACAGAAATTGTTAAATCACTTAAAGAAGAATGCAAAAATTTACCAAAACTAAGATTACCAGATGAAAAAGATAATATAATTGTTAATACTGATGCCTCAGATAAATATTGGGCAGCAATATTAAAAACAGATTTAAATGAAATTTGCAAATATTATAGTGGAACATTTAACCAAGTAGAAATAAATTATACCACTCATGAAAAAGAATTACTAGCAATTATCAGAGGAATAAAAAACTTTTCATTATTCTTATTATCTAAAAAATTCATCGTTGAAACTGATAACTCTCAAGTTGCAGGATTAATCAAAAATAAATTGCCACCAGAACCTCAATATAGGAGATTACACAGAAGGCAAGCTTATTTGACATTTTACAATTTTGATATAATTCATATTAAGGGTATTAATAACTATCTTGCAGATTTTTTAAGTAGGAATATTGAATTTGCAGATGGATAATATCAAGAAATCATTGATTGACGCCAATGAGCGAATCAATTTCTTGTATGAAGAAGCTGAATGTAACGCCCCGAATTCCGTGAAACCCGGGACGCCACTTCGTCCTTTAAAATTTACTTTATTGCGGAAAATAAATTTAATTCAAAACGTCACATTCATTATTTGAAACCTTCAGCAGAAATTTGATTAATTTAAATATAGAACAATTCATAACACTTGTGTCTCAATTACTTAAATGAAATTAACGATAAATAATTTAACGAGTAACATTCATAAAATTATCTAATAACATCATCATTTATTTAATTTTTCCAATGCTGCCCATTCATTCGCCATCATTTTCGAGATCTGCAAAAACTGTAAAAATGGAATGAGCATTTCGAAAGAAATACTCAGTAGATTCATCACCAATAATTAATTTACAGAATAATTGAACACGTAATTATGCAATCATACAGTGACCTCATTATCATATCATTATAGGCTATTTTAATAAAATCAAAAGCTATTTGAAAATCATAGGGTGTGGATAGTCTCGTCTCATGTATTTAAAGTATGTAAGTTATGCATAACATCATTTCTCATTCTTATCTTATAAGAGATATTCTCGTCTCATGCATCAAAGCATATAATTCACGTAATTTCACATAAGGTATGTAAATTATAATTTAAACTAATTAGTGGAGGCGAGTCTACCTTAAATCACAAGTTTGAGAATAAAGCTGGAAAATCACGTCAATCTTCTAAATCACCAAATGTATCGCCTAGCCAAAAGAAAATTAAATTAATTTAGTATTTCGAAAATCGAAATATTAAAGTGAATAAATAGAGTTTAGGGATTGAACTGAAATTTTAAAGAAAGCATGGATTTTAAAAGTGTAGGGGCTGAAATGGACTTTTCGAAATTAGTGGGCTGACTCATAGGATTTTAAGATGCTAGGGCTCAATTAACTCATTTCAAAGTGTAGGCATTAAATCAAAGGACTTCTAAAACAAAGGGACTGAAATAGACACATTTCAAAGTTTGGGGCTTAAAAGAAATTTCAACAAAATCAAAATAAATATAAAAATTTCACTCTCTCTCTCTCTCTCTCTTCATTTCGTTAAACAGAGAAGAGACGAGAGGGAGGCGACCGGAGGGGGGGGGGGCAAATCCCCTTCCTCCGTTTGGGGTTGCCGACCGCCATTCGTCGGCGGTGGTGCCGCCATCCCATGGCGACGATGGCGTGGGTGAACGGGTGGTGAAAAGAAAGCTGAAATGGGGCTCGATTTAGTGTGGAACCGAAAATGGGTTATGGGTATAACGATGAAGAATCCGGTCAATACAGTATGGCAGTCGAGGTAAGAATGTTTGGGTTACTTTATCTCTTGGTTTTGGGTTTTATTTGAGGATTTGGCGTTGATTTTTCAATTAGGGCAGTGGAGTTGAGGATAGGTGTTCGTGTGGTGGTTGTGGGATTGGTGTGGTGTTGGCCGAGGGCGTGGGGCTGAGATTATGGGATGCGGTTGGTGTGTTCATTGCGAAATTTGAGTGGCTCAGTTTGTTGTGCAAATTGTGGAGTTGGACGGTGCAGGGTAGTCATGGTTCGGGGGTGCTGTGGCTCGATGGTGGTTCACGGTCAGTAGGTTGGTGGCTGGATAAATGGAGGTTCGGCTTAGATGTGCGTGGGCTTGGACAGTGGCTCGATGGTGATGATGTTGAGGAGGTGGTGATATGGTTGATGTTCAGTTTGGGCGATGGAGGTGGCGGTTTGGCAGTGTGGGGATGGTGTTCGGGTTTGTTGGTTGAAATGGAAGTGCAGAATGGGAAATGAATACCTCGCTCAAGTTCTGAATATGTCTGTGTGCGTGAATGAAGCTGGGGAAGGGAATTATATACGTATTAGTTGTCTTTTTATTTTTATTTTTATTTTTATCTTTATTTTTTTTTTTTTTTTTTTTTTTTTTGTAGATTTTGACAGCATTTGATTTAGGACAATTTAAGGGATTTGCAAGAGAATTACAATTGAGTGATGACTGAAATTATGGCTTAAGAATCAGTCAGATTAAGGAAAACGTGTGAATAAGAATGGAAGAAAATGGTGTTGATTTGCAAGAGAATTTAGGTTAATTGAGGGGATGAAGTTATGAGATTTTGGGGGAAAGGAAAGCTACCAAAATGGGATAGAGAAATCTGTGATTAGGTTTTCAAAATGGCAAAAGAGAAATTGATTAGTTTAAATTTTGGCTGAATCAAGAATTTTGGAAAATTGGATTAAATTTTGTTGTAATTGAACAACGTGTGAAATTGAGTATTAGTTTGGTATCTGGATTGTAGAATATTGTGGTCATATTGAAATTTGATAATAATAAATATGATCCAAGATGAATAGAATTTAGACTTTAAAATAATGAAATGAGAAACTTTTAATAAAATTTTAAATTGAACTAAGATAAATTTAAATAATTTAAATCATCACTTAAATGGAACTGGAGTTTGACTAAGATAAATTAAAACATAATTTTACTTCATTGGCTAAACGAATACGTTTTTAAAATAAATGGACGAAATCGTAGCGACACATTTTTAAAATAAATATTTATTTAAATAAGTCATGGAAAATTCTCGGTTGCTACACTGAAGATATAAAGATGGGAATCGAACAACTTGAAGAAACTCTCCAAGAAAGTTTTAAACAACTGATAAAAATCTCAACTTTTCATTACAATTATACCAAAGAATTGAGCGATAATATAATTGAGATTGAATATCAGTTTGAATCGTTATTTACCAAACAGGTTTTACCAACAATACAAATGGTATAATACAGCCAGGTACATCATATGGAAGCAGTGGTGGACCATTGATCAAAAGAGATGAAAGTCCAAAGAAGGTTACTATAAATGAACCCAGCCCAAGGAAATTGACAATCAATACTAAAGATGAACATACAAGAGTTATAAAAATCCGTGCTGAGGAGGAAGACGACTCACCTTTTTTACCAAGAGAAGACGAATATAAGCAAACTGCCAGAATCATTTATGAACTCCAAGAAAGTGATTGCTATTACATTTCTTCAGGAGATCACATTTACCCACGATTGATTGTTACCTAAGGAGGAGATCCAGTTATGACAAAAATGACAGCTGATTATGGATTTTTGGATCTTATTTACCCAGTCAAAGATTTAAAGGAAATTGATAAATTTGACAATCTATTAAAAGGTGAAATATCAAAATTTGCTCAAGGAAAACCTATTTATTTAAAATTGTATTCAATCAGCCCTGAAATTGATGGAAGGATGTATTATCCTGCTGAACACATTATTACAATTGGATATGTTGCAAGAAATTTTCATATTGAAGTTGGAAAAAATACCAGACCAGTACCAAACATTACCAGATCATGGTTTAGATCCCGAAGAGTTTTGGGAATTAAAGTCCTTTACAATATTGCCAAAAATTTATATGATAAAAAATTCAAATGCATATGACAATATGAAGGATGGACCCTTGTTGCAAATGGAGGATATGAAAAATCAACCATTCTGAAGGATTACATCAACAAATTTGATACTCATCAAATTCATGGAAGCTTTTTAACTTTACAAGAAGCATGTATAGCCAGGAATTGCCCCACATGCCAACAAAAAAGATGGACAGCAAGAATCGACAAAGAAGATGCTGACAATGAAGATAGAATGGAATCTACTTTTTACAAGCCAAGACAACACCATGTGATCGCTTTAGAAAAGAAGATAAGATAGAAGGACATGTGTCATTTGTAATGTGATATAAAGTTTTTAATTATTTATGTAACGTATGCAATGATGTAATAAGAAAATAATTGAGCCTCATGTAAGTATTATAAATAGAGGCATAAGGATTAGGAAAAGGCAGCGTCGAAGAAAGTTGATTGAGCACTCAGTCTGTGAGAAAGCCAAATCTCTGTCTTTAAAAATTCTCATACCAATCTTTGTACCAAAATTTTGATATCAATAAAATTTCAAAAGTTTCATAAAAAAATTATGAGTTTCTAAATTTCTGTCTTTTGAATCCTATTTCCTAGAAGAAGATATATTATTAAGAAAACTCCCTACACTTTGTCCAGAAATATTTTCCATTAAGTTGTTATACATTGAATGCATGGAGTCGGGAAAGGCTAGTTATCCGTGAAGGCAAGAGGCCGTTGAAGGGTGTGATAGCAGAAACCTGCAAGCCTGAAGGTCACTAACAAAAGAATGAAGATACAAAGGTACAAAGAAACGGAAAAGAGTTAGTATTCTTAATATATTTGTCTTATGGAATTAGGTGGAAGAAGAATTTTTGAAAAAGAAAATTATCATGGGAAAACATAGGATTATTAAATTTAAATATCAAAACAGTCCATACAAAGATGAATATCATAGCATAATCGAACATTTGTTCATGTATAAACAATTTACTAGACCTAACAATGAAATAAAAAAGTTATACCATGTTTATATGTCACGTTTATTAGCTGTTTATCCTAAATTTAAAGAATTATTTGGAATAGAAATTACTAAGTCAATCATTTACTTTTGGCTTGATAGTGATAATACTGAAATAAATAATGAATTGTATTTAGAATATGTATTTAGCAGTGACAATGATTATGATCCAGTAATAGATTATGATAGTGATGGAATAGATGAATCATTCTTTACCAATTTTTGAAAAAAATTGATATCATGAATAAAATGAATTATATTATGAAAAAATCCAGATCTAAAAGAGGAACATATAAAGTTGGAAATAAAAATGAAATTAATAATGTAGGATATCAAGAACAACTTTATGCATCACGCAAAATACTTAAAAGTTTTAAAAATAATATGATGGAAAACTTTGCTATAGGAATTATAAGATCTATAATTATACAAGATATTCAAAACATAATAGATAAATTAGAAAAAAGGAAAAAATATAATATGTCAAAATATAACATACCACTTGAACCAAGTATAGATATCATAACTGATATTGATATTATTAATTCTCAGACATTAATTGAATTTGAAAAATTACTTGAAACTGAATAGTTTTATTCGACAAAATGCCAGGATATACTATTAAAGTATTAAACAAACTTTTAGAAAAAGTATTAGAAAATATGGATAGAATTGTAGCTCACTTAAGAAATATAGATGAATCATTTGAAGAATATTACATATTCTTAGAAAATTATGATCAACTTATGATAGATTATTCTGATATTATAGATCGAAAAATGGATTTATACAAAACAATTCAAAATAATAACAAAAATAGGTGTTAGGATTAACTATTAAAAAAGAAATTGAAATCATTGAGATAAGAATGAATGAAATAATTTATCTTATTAAAAATGATAAAATAAATCGAGAGAATATTATGGAAATACAAGAAAAAATACATCTATTAAATAATAGATTACAAAACATAAAACAAAGAGTTACAACATGAAATTAGTCAAAAATAGACGGACTAATTCTATAAAACTTGATAAAAGGATAAAATTGTTAAAAACTATTTACAATTTTGGCCTTATTAGACTATATGTACACCTATTCGTATAATTATTTGTACGAATAGCATGATCCATCTAGGCAAAGGAATATTGTTTTTGTAAGGCTAGAAATTTTGGGCTCTTTAAAGGTAGCCAAGAAACCTTGCACCCAAACCCACCATCTCTACTGGATTATAAGTAAAAAAAAAAAAAATTATTCTATTATATTATTATAAAGGTCGAATTGTCAATTAAATTCATTTTATTAAGCATCAATGCGAAGTACTCTCCCAAAGACTGGGTTTAAAGTTTTTTTCCTTTTAAATTTAAAAATAATAATAAACTAAGCATTTTATTTTACTCATTAATATCTTGTATTATGAAACTTGTCAATAAAGCTAGTGGATTTATTGAACCATTACATCCAACTTGGAAAAGAAAAGGCATACCTAGTTGTACAAAGGAACACAATTTATTTCATGTCATACTAGAGGAGTTCGTGAGGGTGCGCAAATTGAGCGATTACATCAGGGGCGGACCCAAGAATTTGGTCGAGTGGGTGCGAAATATTGTAAAATGGATGAATCAATCAATAATATGCTGAAAATTTGAAGAAGAAGAAGAAAGAAAGAAAAAAAAACCCCCCAAAAATGAACAAAAAAAGAGAAGAAAATGGGAGCCAGTGGGTGCGACTGGCTCCTTCACAGGTCCGCCCCTGGATTACATAGTATCTCAACATTATAGGTCCATCAAAACAGTTTTTTATTGGTGTATATACATCTATAATAATATATTTAAAATATTTTTTTGTGTTTGTTGCAAGTTATTTAAAAGAGATTTACAAAAGCATGGTTAATAAATGAAGGATTAAGTGACTAAGCACATCTTTGTTTCAAGTTTAAGGAACATGAAATGAGTAGTGTTCATATCAACAACAGAGACAGATCTAGCCAGTGTCGAGCTAGCGTGGTCGCGCTAGCTCGATCTCCGACAGATCTGTTTTTCAGTTACTGTTTATTTTATTTTATTTTTTTAATGAGAGTTAATGATGAATTGGAAGATATACGGAGCATATGGGGATTGGGGAAGATAGGTTGAAGATAGGAAAACAATAACGAAGATGAATGATGGTTAATTGTGATTTGGTAAATATTAAAATTGTGAATTGTAATTATTGAGATTTTGTGAATATTGAATTTTTGAATTGTGATTTATTGAATAATTGTTTTAGTGTATTTTGATTGATTAATTTTAATATTAATATTATTTAATTAAATAATAATAAACAATCTAACTATTGTGACCGTCGATGGTTGTCGATCAACGGTCAACAGTCCGCCAATCAACGATCAGCCGCTCTAATTGAATTTTTATGTTGGATTCATCCCTGATCAACAACATGATTACTTGGATTGATTTGTGTTAGACCGACAAAAAATGAAACAATTGTTGTAGAAGTTGAATACAAATTAGGAAAGAGAAATAACATTGGAAGGAAGTGTAGTAAAGAATAACTTATATAGTGCAATACTTCAAAAATAATTTGATTTTCGTGAAACTAATGAGAGACCTGTTGAGGTAAGCAAGAACATTTTTTAGGACTCTAATTGAAATGATTGTAAAGTGGGATTCTGTCATGTAGGAACATTTGCGGCACATTAAAATAATAAAATTCAATAGCATTATGTTTAGCATAAAACATAATGCTAAACATTTTTTGGGGTGATAATTGTGCTCAAAATGCAATTCTTGTTACTGTTGGATTTGTTAAAAAAGTTTTTCACAATTGAATTTATTAAAATTTTATTTGTGACCAATCATATTACAAAAAATTGAATGGGCTAGCTTTGATATCTTTTAAATAAGATTTATCAAAATATATTGATTACTGAAGTTTAAGTATTGAGTTTGCCTCTAGAAATTGGAGAACAAATATTTTTACATGATTTGTTGCATTTCAAGTTTTACATGTGGTATTTGATGTTTTGATTTCAAGGTTAGTGGTGTGGATGATTCTTTGTGGCACGAGTTGTGTGATGAAGTTCAAGATGTGATTTTGAGCTTTATTTATACTTTTCTTATTCAAGATCTGTAAAAAAATAATAATATTTTTGCGATGAAATAATATCACAAAATATTTTTTCTTAATTTTTTTTTTTTTTTTTTTTTAAAATTACATGAATGAGACACCATTTAAAATGTCACACATATTGCGTCCTACAAATTAACAAAATGAAGGGAAACAAGACTATCAGAAGTTTCTGTCCATAATCAATATAGAATCCCGTAGTTTGAAAGTTTCCCTAAAATATAAAATCTCTTTTTATTTAAATTTCATATTCAACATAGTTTTTAATCAAGTTTATATTATACCGAATCAATTCATCAAAAACTTTGAATTGTTACATATAAGCAAAAGTTAATTATAGAAAATTGTCACACGTATAGATCAAATTACTTTTTATGAACATGTATAATATTTATAAATAATAAATAATTAGAATTTGAAAGAATCTGTTCTAAAAGTACACGTTTAACTATCTCGATAGAAGCTGTCATCGACCTATTAGTAGGCAAAAAAGCAAAAATATAGTCCAAGGAATATACCTCATGGTCCTCATCAGAATTCTGAATACAGTGAGCAAGTTGTAGAGAGATGAATATCCAAGGACCACAAATATTTACATAGATACAAAAGCAAGATGCTATCTTTAAGTCTTTGAGATGATATAGATTCATTTACTTTTTTGAGTTTGCCAATCGGGCATTTAATATACTCTCTCCGTACCACAAAAATATGCTCATTCTATTTTCACATCACACGAATTAAAAAAATATAATTAATATATATTGAAATTATAAATTTACCTACATTCTATCTAATATAACCCTACATTAAATAATGAGTTGTTAATATTTATTAATAATAATGCATATTAACTAGGGATATATTAAAAAATGAAGACATTGATATACTCTCAACAAGTAAATTGACCTATAATTTGTGACAAACAAAAAAGAAAAATTAGCCTATCTTTGTAGACAGGAAGAGTAATTCCATATGCTCTTGATTACTTAAATATCTAATTAATATATGTTGAAACTATAAATTTACCTACATTCTACCTAATAACCTCTACATTAAATAATGAGTTGTTAATATTTGTTAATAATAATGCATATTAAATAAGAGTATATTAAAAAATGAAGAAATTAATATATTCTCAAGAAGTAAATTGACCTATAATTTGTGACAAACAAAAAAAGGAAAATTAGCCTTTCTTTGTGGGATAGGGAGAGTAATTTCATATGTTCTTGATTACTTGAATATCTAATTAATATATGTTGAAACTATAAATTTATCTGCATTCTATCTAATATAATCCTACATTAAATAATGAGTTATTAATATTTGTTAAAAAGAATGCATATGTTCTTGATTACTTGAATACACCCCCCCCCCCCCCCCCAACCCCCCCAACTATCAAAGATGGAATCTTCGTATATGAATGATTGCTAATTTCATGACGTCAAGATGTTTAAGTACACCGATTAATTCATGGCAAAGTTCACAAAATCGGGAAGCATGAAGAAACTTGACCAACATAAGCGAGGCGTTGTTTAATTCTTATTCGTATGTTCATCACCGAAAGAATCTGGACTTAAAAGGTAAAATACTAGTCATCTCCAAAGTATGAAATATGATTTTTTCAAATGAAAATTCAGGTACAAAAATTCGTTACAAATGTAATTAATGTTCATGTACCCTTTAAGCAATAAAATAAATTCACGTAGAAAAGTCAATTATGGCTTTAAAAGAGACGCCAATAGACTCAATATAATCTCGGAAGTTATAGAAAGTATATAGTAGTTTGCTAAGATTATGTTTGATTGCAAAGTTGGAAAATAAAATATTTTTCACATGAGAAAAAATTTTCTTAACAAAAGGGTAAGAAAACATTTTCTTGAAAAATAGGCGTATATGTGCTTTATGTGATTGTACCTAGAAAACATTTTCTAGGCCAAATGTTACAATCAAACAAAAAAAGTTGAAAGAGTTAGCCATATAGTACGCTTTCACATGTTTCAATATATTTCATAACTTTCATGAATTCCAAATATCCTTTATATAAAATTCCAATTAAGTAACATACTATCATATATAATATCAAGTTCAAGGCACTCTTAAAAAATTCCAACAATTTAATCGTGCTTATATATCTTTACACATGCCCATCCAATGTCTAAGCATATTGTATATTGTAAAAGGTGCATGATTCTAGTTTAAAAGTAGCGGATACCAAGAAAAAAAATGTTCCCAAGGATTACCTTTGGTGGCTGCGAATTCTTCAACCATGCAGGGCTAAAGAAAGAGGAAAGGAAAAAAAAAATTAATATAAGAAAAGTGATTGTACATAGATAGCACTCTCTTCAAATTTAAGCAGAATTTGTTTCTTTTCAATCATTGCTACTTTCAAACCCAAATTTGTATTCACAATCTCTTGAAAGAAGTGCCAATCTTCTGTTACATAGAAAATTATTTTCCCAATATCAACAAAAATCATATTTAACAAAGTTTTAAACATAAAAATGACATTAACTACTGTCAACTTATTGTAATAATAGCAAGTTTGTCATTGATGTTCACTAAAGTTGTATACTTAAAACATTAATGACAAAATTTGTAGAAACTTCTATTAAATTATCACCAGAGATTCATGAAAACATGATTCACTTCAAGTTTCTAGACAGTTGTCTAAGTTGAAAAATGAAATCAAAATTATTAGTATTGCTTTTATAAAAGGTGATTATTGATAATGTGATGATTTATCATAAGATTGTAAATCAGTTAAAGTCATTTAAATTGTCATATTGCTGTTTACGAGTAGCTGGTAAGCGATGATGATAAATAACATATTCAATTTATAAAATTGAACATGTGAAAGTCACACAACAATCTAACAAGACACCCTACCTTATTTTTGACTGGCAATGCAACTAAAATCGTCGACTTGTTACTAGGAAAATGAGTTGAGGACCTATAATGCAATTGTCCATTCTAGTTCTGAATATATTCCAAAGAGACAGTGACACCCACTCGATACACTCCCGTTTAATCTGTCATTTCATTGCTATCAGAGAATTATTAAAAGAAAAAAAGACATAAAAATACAAAAAAGAAAAAGCTTGAAAGAATATTTTATTGTCAAAATTCCCAATTGAACATTACTAATACCAGTTAAATCCTAGCCGTTCATCAGGTGATAAGGCTAGATCATGATTCATGAATGTAAGGTGAAGGAACAAATATAGTTCATTCGTTACCTCCATACATGACCCATGACTTTACACAAAATACATATAAAAAGAAAAAGAAAAATATTTTATTTGAATTTCATTTGAAGTTCATTTCACATGCATGAATGTCAATCTCATCCGAGGCCTATATAAGGAGGGCCAAAGCTTCCAATCAAAGCATAAAAACAAAAACCCTTGTGAATCTTTAATACACATTCTAAGATCAAAGAAATGGCCCCAGAGATAGCTAAAGATGCCTTCACTGGCACTGTGAAAGTATCGATGACTTCGGTTGACTCAGGTAGAGCTTATGTGACGTTTTTAGCTGGTACTGGTGATTACTATAAGGGAGTGGTTGGTTTGGCCAAAGGGTTGAGAAAGGTGAAGAGTGCATACCCTCTTGTGGTGGCAATTTTACCTGATGTGCCTGAGGAACATCGTGAGATCTTAAGGTCACAAGGTTGCATTGTTCGAGAGATCGACCCTATATATCCACCTGATAACCAAATTCAGTTTGCAATGGCTTATTACGTCATCAATTATTCTAAGCTCCGTATATGGAACGTAAGTATAGATTACACAAACACAAGTGTTATTCATGACGATATTACTAGGGTTTTTATTTATGCATGCACGTTCAAGCATCTTATTCTTCTTTTTCTAGTCTAGATCACAACTCACAAGTTAAGGTTCTCTTTCCCAGAATATTGAGAGATCTTGTCCAGTACGAAATATTGAACAAAGTTTTTTGCTTCTTTAATTCCATTATATGATGCATGTTACAAAACATGCATTTGATATTTTAATATTACACATATTTTGTGCATTGAAAGCATTAACCAAGGCAAGGACACGGTGCACCATTCGAAATTAATTACTCCCTCCATCCCACAAAGATAAGCTCATTTCTATTTTTCACATAAATTAAGAAAACATAATTAATATATATTGGAACTATAAATTTACTTACATTTTACCATTAATATACTCTTAATAAGAAAAGTGACATATAATTTGGGACAAATAAAAAGAAGAAAACGAGTCCATCTTTGTGGGACGGAGGGAGTAAACCATTTAGTATGTGCGCGCATCTGTGTTAACACAAGTTCAATTGCATTTTTGCGACTCCATTTGGTCCATTACTAGATTTAATGGAAGATCTAAAGCATAACTACAAGAAACCAATGGTTAGTCTACCTCTCATGTTCTACCAAGATCGTTGTCACCTTTATAGAATGAGGCCTCTTTCAGTCAAATCAAGGTCTCAATTATCACCTTAGTCATTCTTCCTTAACTTATTCTCAATCTGTATCATGTCCACTTGTTGTCTAGTTTGTATATTCTCATTTCTTATTTATTCATTTTAATATGACCATTCTTCCATCTGAACATATTCATCCTTTTTTCTCCTTATAATACAGTTCGAGGAGTACAACAAGATGGTATACCTCGATGCAGACATCCAAGTTTATGACAACATAGACCATCTCTTGGACACACCCAACGGTTATTTCTATGCTGTAATGGATTGCTTCTGCGAGAAGACATGGAGTCACTCCCCACAGTTCTCCATTGGGTATTGCCAACAGTGCCCAGATAAGGTTACATGGCCTGCTGAAATGGGTTCACCTCCTCCATTGTATTTCAATGCTGGGATGTTTGTGTTTGAGCCAAACAGACTCACTTATGAAAATCTTCTTCAAACTCTTACTGTTACTACACCAACTCCATTTGCAGAGCAGGTGAGCTGTGTGTGTGTGTGTGTGTGTGTGTGTGTGTGTGTGTTTATATTTTATTGAAAGCTTCAATATGATTTAGGAATTTACCAGAACCTTAGAAAAGTGATTATGCTAAAACGGGTATCCTGCTAGCTACTTTGATGACTCCCAAATGGCCAATATCGAGTATATAAGCAGTCAATTGTTAGGAGCTATATTAGGGTTTTAGTTCAGATTGCTTATATATTTATCGTGGGTCCTCAATAAGTAAATTTATTCATCTGCCTATTCTTTCATGGTTGTTTTAATACGTAATACTAGAAAATACAACAAGTGATAAAATTTGAACTTCATTTTCTTGAATACTACAGTCTGGTATTGGACCTTACACCACACCAGACAATCCACAAGGTTCAAGTGCCACGTGGTTGAAGAATTAATGAAACTGTTTAAGCAGGTCATGTAATAAGATTTTTTGGACTGAGATTCTAATAGTTTTACTTGTAAATGACAGGACTTCTTGAACATGTTCTTCAAACAAACCTACAAACCCATTCCACTGGTTTATAACCTGGTTCTTGCTATGCTATGGCGCCATCCCGAAAATGTTGAACTCGACAAAGTCAAAGTTGTTCACTACTGTGCTGCTGTAAGTAATTACTATCTAGAAACTTTTCGCATTTGAGAATTATAGATATGATTGTTTATTTGTACGTAGTATTGGATAGTGTTTTGGACAAGAACTTAAATTCTTTTATCCAAGCTTAAAAGAAGGTCAAATTTACTTTACCAACTTCTTATTTAAAATCTGCTTGAAAAATGTTATTTATTTATTTATTTTTTTCTTATTAGTGAAAAAATTACTTATTTTGACACTATACTTGATACTTTCAAAATAAGTATTCACTTTCAAAAGCTGCTACTTAATTCTAAATATTACTTATTGACTGACAAAAAAATTTCTTTAAACTAATTTTTTAAGCTTAATCAACCACACAATTAATATTGTTCAATACGTGCAGCTCGGTAACTGCACAGTCCACCTTTCTCGACAAGCCTCGGGGGGCTTATTCTTACTTGTATGAAACTATATATTAATATTATGTCACTAACATGGTTTAATTTTCTAACAGGGATCAAAGCCCTGGAGATACACAGGCAAAGAAGTCAACATGGAGAGAGAAGACATCAAGATGCTAGTCAATAAATGGTGGGACATTTATAATGATGCATCTCTTGATTTTAATGCTGAAGAATCTGAAGTTTCAGAGGAAAATACCTTCTCTATACCATCAATCATGGCTGCAGTGCCTGAGCCTGCAGGATCCTACATTCCTGCTCCTTCTGCTGCATAAAAGAAGAAAGAGCTAATCTTTATAATTGCGTGGGACTGAAAAATATGCATATATAGTTTGTTGCTGTATGAGTGTGATCTAATCATATATAATCTAGCAGCAAATCAAGAAATGTGTAAGCTTTTTTTCCTTGCAACCACTATAAAACATATCTACTATTATCTGAGCTGATAAAAGGACTCTTTGTTACATATTGGACTTTTGTTCATATCAGTCCTCCATGATGTAGAATCAATAGGGAAGAGAAGAAACCAAGAGAAAGTGAGAAGGTGAGAAGAGAGGGAGGAGGGGGAAGATAACGAGAGAAGCATGGAGAGAAGGCAATTTCATACATTTCATTTATCATCATAATCTGAGTTTTTACTCTCAATTACAACATATTTGTAAATAGTAAAATAACCCTAGTTACTAAATGAGTTTGGGTCAAGCCCATACATAAGCCCACAAAAAGATGTTTAAGTAAAAATTGGTCCAACAAGGTCTAAACAAAATGTGATGTCCGCATCAACTCTCCCGGGGTGGGACAAAAACTTGACCATGTCGAGTGGGTGATATGCATGCTATCAAACTCCCAACCACAAACTAAGCGGCTGAACAAACTTCTTGCGACGCCTATAGACACGCAAGGGTGGTGAGTCGAGCAATGGAAGATCCTGTTGACTCCTGTAATGCTCCAATAAATCGGGGTCAATGTGCTGAAGCGTCTCTCGGGGAATCCAAGTACAATCAGAATCAGGGCGACCAACCCAACGAACAAGGAAGCGTTGAATCTCTCCATCTTTGGTGAACACAGTTTGTTCATCTAAAATAGTAACAATTTTATCTTTGTGTGCTGTGGTAGGTTGGGTTGGGGTTGGGATAACATGTTCGGGTTGAGGGTCCACAGATGGAGGTGTAAAAGGATCATCAGAAGGGTGAAAATGGCATTTGTATGCAATTAAGTCCTCAACATTGAAGGTAGAGTGGTAGCCAAAATGTGAAGGTAAATCAATGACATATGCATTTGGACCAACGCGCTTTAAAATTTTAAAAGGACCAGCACTACGAGCTTGCAACTTGGACGTGGATCCAGATAGACGCCGCTCCGGTCTAATTTGAATCATAACATAATCCCCAATATTAAATGTCGTTTATGCAAATCAACTCGAAGTTTATATGATGCATTACTTGCTTCAAGTTGTTTATTGATCTCAATATGCAAATCATGAAGATGTACAAATGCCGCAGCTGACATAGACACACTAGCATGTGGGGACATGGGAATAAGGTCTAATGGCTTCCTAGGTTTATAACCATGAACAACTTCAAAAGGGCTCATGCCTATGGACCGATTCACTGAACTATTATATGCAAGTTGGGCTATAGGGAGTATTAAATCCCAATTCCTAAGATTTTCTTGGACCAGACACCTTAGTAGATTACCAAGACTGCGATTAACAACCTCAGTCTGATCATCAGTTTGTGGATGATATGCAGTAGAAAATTTCAATTTTGTTCCAACCATACACCACAGGGTTCTCCAAAAATGACTTGTGAAACGAACATCCCTATCCGAGACAATGGTCTTAGGAAGACCATACAACTTGACAATCTCATGAAAATATAACTTGGCAATTTTAGAAGCATCAGAAGTTTTGCTACAAGGAATGAAGTGCGCCATTTTCGAGAAGGGATCCACCACAACGAAAATAGAGTCATGCTTCTTTGGAGTGCGTGGCAACCCTAATACGAAGTCCATACTAACATCTTGCCAAGGACAACTAGGGACGGGAAGAGGCGTGTAGAGACCTGTGTTCTGCCTCTTTTGCTTGGCTCGTTGACAGGTGTTGCACGAGCCAACTATCTTAGCCACATCTGTCTTTAAACTGGGCCAATAGAATTGGCGTTCGATTTCCTCTATGGTCTTATCACGCCCAAAATGCCCTGCCAAACCGCCAACATGACTTTCCCAAATTATAAAGTCTCTCACTGAAGTCCTAGGGATGCACAACTTATTGGATCTAAAAAGATAGCCCTCCTCGAGACAGAAACCATTAGTCGTATCCGTATTGCCATTTTGTAAGCTAAGAAATATGTTCTTGAAATCAGGACATGACTCGTACTCTTCCTTGAGTCTTTTAAAACCAATGACCTTGACACTCATGACGGACAAAAGGGAGATGCGCCGACTTAAAGCATCAGTTGCTTGGTTTTCAATGCCTTTCTTATGCATTAAAACAAAAGAATAGGCCTGTAAATACTCGATCCAGCGGCCATGCCTACAATTCAGACGTTTTTGGGAATTAAGGAAACGAAAGGCCTCATGGTCTGAATAGAGGACAAATTCATGGGGTAACAAGTAATGACGCCAATAGCGCAAAGCTTGCACAACTGCGTACAACTCCTTATCATAAGTCGAGTACCGTTGTTTGGCATCGTTTAACTTCTCACTGAAGTAAGCAATAGGATGATGTTCCTGACTTAAGACTCCACCTATTCCTACTCCTGACGCATCACATTCAACCTAAAAAACTTTGGAAAAGTCGGGAAGTTTAAATAACAGGAGCTTCTGTCACGCGCCTTTTAATTAACTTAAAGGCTTTGGCAGCTTCCTGTGTCCAATGAAACTCTCCTCTCTTCATGCACTCCGTGATAGGAGCTATGATCGTGCTAAACCCCTTGATGAAACGACGATAAAAAGTAGCTAAACCATGAAAACTTCTAACGTCATGTAAAGTCTCGGGTTCAGGCCAACTCACAATTGCCTGAATCTTTGCGGGGTCAGCACAAACTCCTGTTGCAGACACAATGAAGCCTAGGAAGACAACTCTATTGGTGAAGAAAGAACATTTCTTCACATTAGCATTCATGCTTGTTGCACGAAGTGTAGAACAAACCTGCATGAGATGATCACGATGTTGTACCCTAGTTTTGCTGTACACAAGAATGTCATCAAAATAGACGACAATGAATTTACCCATGAAAGGCCGAAGGGCCTGTGTCATCACCCTAACAAATGTACTGAGGGCATTTGTTAGACCAAAAGGCATGACAAGCCACTCATAAAGACCATCCTTTGTTTTAAAAGCTATTTTCCATTCATCAGCTGGGTGAATCCTAATCTGGTGATAGCCACTCTTTAAATCAATCTTGGAAAAGATCGTGGCACCGGCCATCATATCCAGCATATCATCAAGTCGAGGGATTGGAAAGCGATATTTAACAGTGATCTTATTGATGGCATGACTATCAACACACATCCTCCAAGAACCATCTTTCTTAGGTGTCAAAAGAGCGGGAACCGCACAAGGACTTAAACTCTCGCTGATGAATCCTTTATGAAGGAGTTCACCCACCTGCCTTTGGAGCTCGGCGTGTTCAGTAGGATTCATCCTATAATGAGGCAAGTTTGGAAGAGATGAGCCTGGCACAAGATCTATAACATGTTGGATATCCCGTAAAGGAGGCAATAGGTCAGGGAGGTCGTCAGGGAAAACATCTTGAAATTCTTGAAGAATTGATTGGGTCTCTACAGAGGTCACTAATGGGGAATCTGATGGGGCTTCCATGACAATCACGACAAACACGATAGAGTCGTCCACAAGTGTACGCTCAAATTATGTAGGACTAATCACATGTAATCCTTTCCGATCGCCAATTTTCTTGGCCTGCTGTGACTCAAAAGGTTTAGGGGGTAAAGGATGAAGGTGGGTTTTCTTTCCATTAAAGACAAAAGAACATGAGTTCGATCGACCATGGATAGTCACATCCAAATCACACAACCACGGGCGACCGAGAATAACATGTCCGACGTCCATAGGAATGACGTCACACCATATATGATCCTTATACTCAAGAAACTGGATGGGTACCAGACAACGCTCTTTTACAGCAATAGAAGAAGTGTCGACCCAAGAGACGTTATATGGCTGAGGGTGAGGGACTGGTTTCAACCCAAGGCGGGCTACTGTAGCCACAGATACGGCGTTAATGCAACTCCCACTATCCACAATAATCTTACAACCCTTATCATTGATCTTGATGTAAGTGTGAAAGATAGCATGACGACGCCAGTCATCAACGCCCTTAGGCTGGATAAGGGTACAACGTAAGATACCTAGCCGGGAGGTATCGGGAGTTAGGACCACGGAACCTAGACCTGTAGAAAGGGTTTGAATGCATCCCAATAAGGTATCCTCATTATCATCCAAATCATCAAACTCTTCAAGATTAGGCTCATAGACTTGATCTTCTAATGGCTCACCTACGACATCCCTCTGTTCCTCAATAACTAAGGCTCGGCTCGGACATCTGGAGGAGATATGTCCGAAGCCCTTACAGTTGAAGCACTGCAAGCGAGAAGGGGTCCTGGAATTATCAGGAACCTTGCCTCTATTGTCTAAGGCAGGAGATACCTTAGATGGAGGGGGGTCCTAAAATGGACTTGACGGGGACAGGAGGAGATGGGGCTGATGAGGCGGAAGGACGGTCATCACGATGCCTTCCATATGGAATTTTAGTAACCAACTCGTAATCTCGAACTAAGGAATAAGCATGATCAAGAGTGGTCACACCTCGAAGGTCAAGTTCACGTTTAAGATCATCTCTTAGGCCCTGTCTAAACCTACTCAAAGTCATAGCTTCATCCTCACTGACATGACATTGCATTCAAAATTCATCAAATTGAGCAACATAGTCAGTCACTGGGCGATTTCCTTGTGTCAGGTTATTCCACTGGTCTAACAAATTACCCCTGTACGATTGGGGTAAATACTTCTCCTGAAGTCAGCGCTTCATTTCCTCCCAGCTTAGAACAGGAGGTGCACGACGCCTTTCAAGGAGATCCTCAATGCTTTCCCAAAAGAGCTGGGCATTACCAGTTAACTCCAAGCTGGCAAACTGAACTCTTCGATCCTCGGGGACTCCATACCATGACAAGAAACGGTCCATGTCTCGAATCCATTGGGAAAAAACTATAGGGTCTAAGCACCCATTGAAAGTAGGAGCGTCTAACTTGATGCTTCGAAAGTAACGCTCCTCATGACGAGGAGGTGAAAGAGTACCATAACGATCATGGCCTCGTTCACGCCCACGAGCATGCCCTCCATCCCTACAATTACGTCGACCATGCTGTCGTCCACCTCGCCGATGACGATAGTGAACATTATGGGATGCTTCAGAGTTATCAGCTTCCGACGAGGATGGGGCTTGTTCCAAATTATTCACCCTAGCAGCAAGCTCTCTGTTCTCTTCGCGAGTAACAGTCACTTCAGTTTGGACAGTCACTAATTGGGCTTGAAGTTGAGCTAATTGTCGAGTGAGAGCATCGAATTGAGCAGGGTCCATGGGCAAACTATTGGAGCTAGATATGACAAAACGACCACTACGCAACTGCATGCACTATAACACAACTAAATGAATGGAGAGATCAATAAACAACTCGTTTGAATAGTACATTTTTTTTATTTTTTATTTTTATTTTTATTTTTATTATTATTATTATTATTTATTTTTTATTTTTTTTGGGATTATGTACGCCCGAATATGTGAAGCTAATACTGCTGGGCTATGTAAAATAATGAAGCAAGGGTCAAATACTAGCCATCACTTAAGCACATAAAGTGAGCAAGGTAACGGTAAAATTTAACAAGGTAGGCTTTTTTGTCTCGGGTTTCAATTATGCAAAAAAATGGGCAAGTAGTAAAATAACAGCAGCACAAAAATATAATCGATGCAATTTTAAAACGAAACAGTAGTATAAGCCAAGACCAATAAAATAGTAACTCCCCTGATTTATTGAAGTAGCCGAATCGATCAATAGGAGCAAATAGATGTAGCAATCAACAGGGGAAAATAGCTATTGCAATCAGCTGGAGGAAAAATTACCTGGAAAACAATGTTAGAATTTTTTATTTTTTTTTTGTCCGAGTCTTGTGGATGAGAAACGGTAGGTGTTGGACTAAAATGGCGTTGTGATAGCGGGCTGTAGGTCTGTCAAGGTTGAATAGATGGAGTTATTAACATATTAGGTTTATGACTGAGGTGTGGTGAAACCGGGCAGTAGAACAATAGGTAGTGGTTAGTTCTAGGTTTGGAATGGTGGCTGATATATTTCTCAAGTTTAGCTCTGATACCACTTTGATGTAGAATCAATAGGGAAGAGAAGAAACCAAGAGAGAAAGTAAGAAGGTGAGAAGAGAGGGAGGAGGGGGAAGATAACGAGAGAAGCATGGAGAGAAGGCAATTTCATACATTTCATTTATCATCATAATCTGAGTTTTTACTCACAATTACAACATATAAATAGTAAAATAACCCTAGTTACTAAATGGGTTTGGGTCAAGCCCATACATAAGCCCACAAAAAGATGTTAAGTAAAAATTGGTCCAATAAGGCCTAAACAAAATGTGATGTCCGCATCACTCCAACTTATCCTCGTAGCCAATGAACTCTATGAAATGTCTAACTGAACAAATATTAATGCTTACTAAATGAACACTTCATAATATGTAATTGGCTTAGTGCATGCATGTCACTTGCATCAGACACAACTGAAAAAATAATCAATCTTAAAATGCACCCCTTCTAGAGCACCACAAGAAAATAGGATTAACCGATAAAAGGCACATCAGAGAATAATAAAAACATAAGTATGCTAAAACTGAATTTAACACTCCAACGTAATAAGAATAAAAGCACAATCCAAACCAGTGCAAGTTATTTTTTGAAATTATGTAGCCCTCCAAAAATTGAGTGTATTAAAACCGATACGGTCAAGTAATGCATGACTAAGAATACTTACAAATCTCAAGAACCAAAGTCCTCACATTCTTCATATTCCTCGTCTAGGCTATCCAAGTCCTGGATTACTTCATCATCAAAAAGAAAAGATGCAGCTTCTCTGGTTCTATGAGGCTTTCTATCATTCAACCCTATTGCAGAAACTATCTTCTCTTTGATACAATCCTCGACAGCCTTTCTTGTGATTTCTTGAAACTGCAATCCAAGAAGAGAAACGCACTCTCGTTTGAAACTCGGGTCATTTGAAGACAATATCAGACCAGCAATTGTTCTCGCGAGATCAGGTGCGTAATTACAAATCTGAGGAATAAAAACAGATTTCAAAACCTCAGGGACAAATATTTGGGTAAGAGATAGAATAACACTCAAGTTTAAAAGAATTTCGTCATTTATCATGAATAATCTATATATAAAGGATAGAAAAAAGGTCTACGTCTAAACTTTTCCTAGTGGCATAACTTCTTTCCTTTTTTCTTTCCACTTTTGAGGGTGAAATGGCCAGATGTGTTAATTCCAGCATGGTTAAGTTTTCTAATAGTTCATTTGAAAGAAATTAACAAACACCAATCATTCTTTGCCTAAACCACAGAATTTACTAGTACCAGAAGGCTAAAAGAACCCTGGTTTCGGATGATATTACTCATCGTGCCAGGAGAAAATTTGTTAGTTGCTATAATCATTGAAAACTCCAAAATTAGGTTTCGAAATATATTATAAATAAACCAAAGAAAGCCCAGCTTATGCTTTAGAATAATATTAATGCAATGATGAACCACCACTGTATTTTATGGATAACGATATTCTTTATCTCATGCACTGAACAGGCTGTCATCCATGAAACCAGAAATAAAGACAAAATTTGAAGTAAAGTGGATGGCATGTATTAAAATAGTTTAGATTATCTTTAGGCATTAGTTACAATGTGTTTTTGGGAAATCGAAAATATGATTGCACCATAGAAAATTTATCTACATATTTGTCTAAATAACCTTGAAAAAGACGCACAAAAAATGACTAATACGAGATCTGCTATGAGAACACTCCCTAAATATTTTCCTAGCGTGATCTTAAATAATATGGATGGCATTTATTAAAATAGTTTAGCCTCTGTTTGGCAAAAAAAATAATTTAAAAACGTGTTTGTTTATGTTTTCTAGGTAAAATGTGGTTGAAAAGTAGAGAGAAAATATGTATGGTAAAAAAGTGGTTTGGGAAATTGTGTTAAAAAAAAAATGTTTTTAAACATGTTTCTTTAGTTTTGCCAAACAAAGTTTTGATTTTCTTTAGGCATTACTTACAATGTGTTTTTGGGAAATCGCAAATATGATTGCACCATAGACATTTTATCTACATATTTGTATAAATAACCTTGAAAGAGATGCACAAAAAATGACTAATACGAGATCTGCTTTGAGAACACTCCATATATATTTTCCTAGCTTGATCCTAAATATTTTAGTATTTGTAAGCAGCTAGACTAATTCATTCTACCTTAAGTGCACGTTCACTGAGTAGAACTCCTCCATTCTTTTCCTTCAGTTCATTCAATGCAAGCTTGACAGCCTTTCTGGTAAGACTTCGATCAACTTGGCTGCTTTCTTTGCAAGGCAGTATCAAGACTGTGGCAGCAAGTTAAGGAACAGATACGAGGAAACATATGTGCATCTATAGACGCTACAAGTAAAATCCTATCACTGTAGTTGGATATCTCAAGAAATTAAGAGATCGTGACAGATTGTATTCATGATAATTGAAAAGGATATTGTTCGTGGTAACTGTGGAGGACAATGTCAACGTGGGCACATGGTGGCAAGTTCTGCCATTCTAGTAATGTGCGCCCATCTTGATCTGCAATGCTTCTTAAAGTTAATCCATAATCTTTCCATTTGATGCTTGTTAACGCATCCAGAGACGATTGTGAAATTGAACAAGGTGAGAAGTCTTTGAAGTACAGGACCTAAACGCAGAAATAAAAGATCAATCAAGAAGTACAGATGCACATGCAGATAATTTACTTTTATTATCATTAGTAAGGAGTAAGAACTATTAGTAGCAAGCAACCAAACCAGGAAAAAGAGAAGAACGAAAGATAGTAATATCAATGTAGTAAAATTCAAATATTTTAGGAATAATGCTCCACAGTTATAATTCAAGCCCGTATAGTTCGTTATATTTACTTCTATACCATCATATCTTATTCCTCACTGGGATGGGAGAAAATAAAGTTTCTTAACAAGTTCTTGACAAGGAAACTATAGCAATTTACTTATTTTAGTTTCTGATATTCATTTTCAATTGATTTATTGATCAGGTTTTCTCAACCTTACAGTCAAACTAACATTATTATGTACCAATGATTCAAAAGCATACATGCAATTGCAAAGAGAAGAGGCATGAATTAGCTCAGTGGAGTAATGATTTCAGCTTTGATTTAAGTTACAGACTGAGCATGCAAAACTACAAAGTATTCAGGAAACTTTGCAACAGACAATTGGTAGTGAAATCTCTGGTATAGGATAGACAACATATATAATTTGCATTTTCTTAAATACGAAGATTATTTCTCTGTTACCAAGAACAAACCTCTGTTTTCTTATCATAGGCCATGAAGCAGGAGGATTGAGCTGTCTCTGGTATTTCACTTATAATAATCACGACTTCCATCACCCGTCCATTACTTCGTTGGTTTCCAGTGCTACATGCTACTCCGCTGCCAACTTTTAGATACTCCCTGGAGCTATTCACCAAATAAAATCCCAATTAGATAACAGACAATATCAAAGATGCGATGATAAAATCAGAAATTATAACCAGAACATGAAAATTTTAATGACTAATTGCCTTAATAATGCTGATGTGTATTGTCTATACAATGACAAATTAGAAAGAAAAAACTTTTGCAGTAATTACACTTTTTTTTGTAATCCACGAACGTGATTCTTCACTAAACTTCCGCATTAAATGTCCTGAATAATTTGATAACATAGAAGGAAACATTACACAGTATAACAAGTAGAATGGAACCAACCATTAGAGCTCCTATATGAGGCGAGGTTAAATAATGTTCCGATTTTGGGACTGTACTTCCCGTCATGAAACAAGTATCGAAACAATGCAGTGAATGAATAATGGCTGTACAGGAGCTATCAAATTGAGATGAAGAAAAGGAATAATTCTTATATGGCACATAAAGAACCACTAACTTTATTTCTTAAAATGAGTCAATTTCTGAAGCACTTACGCAGTCCTATATATCAACATGAAATAAGTGCAAAGATACACCAATCTAATAAATTACAAAAGAAAGTAGAATCTGCAAGTTAGAACTTACCCAGTTGAGAAGCAATAGCGGCAAACGTCATCCAGTCTATTACCATGCTTAGAAACATATTCTTCAAAGCCTGACTTCAGGTGGTCAATATTTGATGTGGATGAAGGTGAAGAACTGGAAGCAAGTTGTAATATATTACTTTCACACTTTGACCCTAAATTTCCACCAGAATCAACCAATAATTCAATTGCAGTCTTCTGGAGAGAATAGAAAATGAACAAATAGTCAGCAGCAATAAAGGTCATCATTATGATCATATATGTGGGAAAATAAGGGACTTTAGTCATTGCTGAAAACCCTATTTTGAAAGAAAGAAAAGATAGATAAACCTTATTATTCGATAAACTTGAATAGTTCTAGATGGTGCAGACTAGACACACTCGCAATACATGAATCATAGGCTTGTGTATGAAAAATTCATATACTTCACACTGTTATCAATATCTAATGAGATATGATTCGCTTCCATTGAAGTGCTTAAAATGGGAAAAGAACTCATTTTAATGTAGGCGAACAAAGATGAACATAGTTGAATAAATGTTTTATATTGAAAATTAATTTGAATTTGAATTAGTAGACATGCCCATAGCTCCTGATACCCTAATATATGATGTATGATGTGAGTACACCAAATTGTTGAAGAGAATTCATGCTATACAGAATCAGTCAATCATGTAAATATAAGTACACTGAAAAACTTACAGAGCAGTTTTAAGAATAAGAAAAAGAAAAACACTGGTAAGAACATTTTTCAAAGCAGGAACTGGGAGAAGAATTAACTTAGAGAATCTTAAAAGGTCATCTGAACTTACAGGAGGTTTCAGCAAGAGCATCTGCAGAAACAGTCATGAAAAAGAATTAAAAATCAACAACTAAATGAACTGACTAGCTACCAGCAAGAAGACGTAGAACTTGAGAACTGTGGCTTGAACAATAAACATAAACGAAAAATCCAACCTTGTGGAGAAAAAAAGTTATCTCTCTCAGTAAATCATCAATATTTTCAGATGTCGATAATGATGCTTCAGTTCCACTAAAAAATTAAGTAATATACAAAGCAAAGCAAAGCAAAACAAAACAGTTAGACCAATGGTAGCAGAAGAGTCTTCAATATCAGTAAGAAAAAGTTGGAAGGAATAGCATGCCTGAATTTTGCACCATTCTTTGTTGTTGAATGTAGTTCTATCAACCTTCTTGAGGAATCAATTTCTTTCAGGTTAACTTTGAAGTGGTGTATCTCTTTATCAGATATGCCTTCATTAAGAAAACATGTATAATTGATGACAATGTACAAATTATTCCTTAAGGGACCTTTTTGAGTATTAATAGATCAGCTCCTCTTTTGTAATAATTCAGTTCTGTTAGTTAGTTTCCTTTCCTTTATATAGACATTACGCATTGCATTGTTCTGTGAGATTTCCAATTAATAAAATTCAGCTTAGTTTCATCTTATCTTTGAACAGAAAATGAAGAATTAAACAACAAGATTTAATCCTCGGGTTCCTCTTTATTCAAAATGAAAGTGCTTTAAATTTGAAATACATGTCTTTTAATTTATTGTTCTTGTTCTTTTGTCTCATAAATTGTTATAATATATAGCCCCTATTTGATATTGATAAAAATCAGATTTTTAGTAGATTTAGATAAAAGTTGATGAGATGTGCGGTTGAAAAGTTGTGGGTCTCATAGAAGATGTGGTTAAGATTAAATGTTGACTTTGAATTAGATTAAAATCTAAATTTCTAGTGAAATCAAACATGGGCATATATTGAAGCTACAACCCCCCCCCCCCCCCCCAAACAACATTAGGTTAAGTTATTCTCGATTTACTGAAAATTTTGATACACTACCCCATAATAAACGAGAAGAGAAATCGAAGGCATAATTATCAATAGGTAACAGTGACATGTGCAATCGATTCCATTTTGAATATGATCCTATAGTTGTAAGAATTATTCAAACATTTACATCCACGTAATAACACTATTTGAACAACATAACCTAGGCTGTCATATGGCATTTTGCAGCACAGGAAACCATTAGAATATGTCCTACTTTAATGCAAGTAAAACATAGTTAGCTAATATGCTAGCAAAACTAACAAACATGTTCAAACGAACAAAATGTTCATCTCGCAAAATGGATATATGGCATTAAATGAAATAAAAAAAATTAACCCTAGAAGGGAACTTACTGGTGGTAGCAACACAAATCACTCCATCTGCAATGTCAACGGTACCAAATGTCAGAAAACCAATGGATCTTAAGTGCAGAGTGTTGTCTATAAATTTTATTAAAACACTCAACAACAGTAGAGAATGCACTATCAATTAGAAGTAAAATTGTTGATAAACCAGTTGCATTAATAGATAACAGGAAATTGGACTCAAAGATCAAGTATGGACTTCACTCCTCCTTTGTTTTGGTTGATAGTCTTCTATCACACTCATAAAAATACTAATCAAGACCATGGATACCATCCAGAACCTATACCACCCAACCCTGCCGGTGCATGCTGCCACGGAGAAGAAGAGAAAAAAGGAAAAGCAAAAGGACGAAAAATAAAAGTGGATAACAAGTGAAAAGACCATCACCACCAGAGACAGCCGAGAGATGTAATAAGATCATATTTCCTGATACATCAAACTAAATAAAATTTTAAAATAGAAAGATATAAGCCTATGTAGAACAGGAGATCATATTTTATGCTATTTATTTGAGAGCATAACCTAGTAATGCATCAGATATCTTTAAGTGCTTAAAATAGTTTTAAAATGTCAACGTGTAAATCAGGGTATGCAACGGAGAAGTGATTTTATAACACCAAAGAAAGATCCACAAGAGTATAATGTTTATACGAAAGAATTGGTATGACAGAAATCAATTGTTCCAGCAGTACAACAAAAACTGGGATTTATCACTTTACAGTATCTACTACAAAATTATGGCGCCTTGATTTCAAATTTCATGCTGAGACATTAGCATGTAATTTATATCGTGGACATGGAAAATAGTTTTACTTACCCCACTTATCAGCCACAATGGGATCGTTAGCGAATTTTAATCCTAGAAATTCCTCAAGGATGCTTCCAACACCCGTATCAGAAACTGTCAAGGGGAAAACCAGCAAAAAGTTAATTGAGCATTGTAGAATTCCAACTCTCTTAATTTTGAACAAGTCATATTTTCAAATTGACGTTAATTATTTTTTCCTTATAGTCTGGAAAATCATAAATGGAAGAGTTCAACATACAAAGTCTATCCATTTAGTCAATTAAAATTACACCGATATCTAATTCAAATAACAATTCGCCAATAAAGAATATGGATTCCAGAAATAACAGAAAAAAATACAAGCAATTCAGAAACAAAGACTAAGAAATAAGAACAAACTGCAACACACATATTTCGAGCTCTCAGCACAAGTTTACTGGAGAGAAAACCTATACTCAGCAACAAAATTATAGATTAACAAATTATTTCACCATAATGCATAATGCAAGAGATACATACACGCTCTATGTGAGTGTACCTGAGATCAAAAGAAGAGGCTGAGTGGATTGTGGAGAAGATTTCAGAGAAATCGATAATCTGCAAAAATCGTCAGAAATGCGACATCTTCGAATTGCACAAGTAATTAACTGCAAAAAAAAATGTTAAAAGATCAAAATTGCAAAAGTAAAAGAAAAAAATCAATTAGGTTTTGTGAAGCTCAAATCGATTAAAAATTTAGAGAGCTTGGGACTCACGTAATTACAGAGATTATGCACTGAATTAACTTCCATTGAACGAGCAAAGAGAGAATGTATTCCCGCTCATATTGCACGTGGAATCCAACCTTATACAGATAAGATGAGCCTTTAATTGCCGATACATCCTTGCACTTTTAAGTACTTCAAGAGCCTATTTGGTCCCCCTAAAAATTTTACTACAATATTTCAAATTCAATTTCAATCATTCATCCAATTATCCTTAGTCAATCTCACAATTTTTGAGTTTTTAAACTAATATAAACCACACATCCATAAAAAAACTAAAAAATTCCACAAAAATTAAAACTTTTCCGTAAACCAAACAGGCTCTAACTCATTATTTATGAAAATTAGTAAAAGCTACTAAAGGAAGAGACAGATGTTAATAAATAAATAAATAATTGACAGAAGCAAATAGCGCTTAAGTACATTTTCATGAATCCATGAACATGATCAGTACATCTCGATCGGAAAAAAATCAAGAGAATGAAAGAATGATTCCCTACGATTACTAAGGTAGTGCCGAATGATTAGATCTTAAATTAGATTGAGGAGTCTGATAGGATACCTGATTAATTAATAGTTGCGGAAATGGACAAAAACTTACTTTTACACTTCAAAGTAAATCTAATAAAGTAACTAAAGATTTTATTAAATTGAGCTCAAATAATTATGGACGTCAGTGGAGTATATATAGACTACAGCATGTACATACAACATATACAAAAATGAAGGTTCACACTGGAATCATTTCACAACTTCTCAGTGATGAATCATCAACTATGTCCCTTTAATCATGCACATGAATAACAGAATTGCAGCTGATTTCTAAAGAGAATTTCTGTTGATTGCAGCGTATTGAAGGTGAGCTCGTTTTTTTTCTCCCTTTACGTTTTTTCTATTTTTTTTCTTATTTTAGACTAAGTCCTTCATCTTTCAGAATATATGCAGGAGCCTCCTTGTCTTCTATTTTACTACCCCCCTCAAGGTGTGGATGATCTGGTATCAGTCCTACCTTGTCTCTGAGAAATAATAAGCGTGACAGAGGTAGTGCTTTTGTCAATAAGTCGGTTGTCTGATCTGACGAAGGAATGTTGTAACACCCCAAATTCAAAAATCTTAAACCTAGGCGTGTTAACTTCTCTTTACTTAAATGTGGAAATAAAACATTTCAAAACACTAAAATTTTCATCTTTCTATTATAAAATCCTACAAAAATTTCGACAGAGTCTTCTCTATAAATTGGACTTAACCAACCTGTAGAGGAACATCAAAACCATTTCTACAACATAAAACTTAACTCAAATAAAATCCAACATTCAACTTCCAACCACAATGCCAAAATCAACTTCAACATCAATTCTTAGCCGCCTCAACAATAATACCTTGAAGTAAATAATTTCTAAATTTATGAAACATGATATAAACTAATTACAGGGAAATACCATAACTTATTTAACTAAAACAGACAAACTAATCAAAATAATTTTTCAATTAAAAGAATAACTAATAAAATAATTTGTGAAAGCCCTTGATTCATTTTTAAAAGAAATTGAATTATGAGTACTGTCTGAGTCTGCTGCCAAGTGCTCTCCTCGAATCACCTAATTTCATCACCTGAAATGTTGGGGAGGGATTGGGGTGAGCTAAAATTCAGTAAGTAAACTTTATGCATATAATGCATGCTTATGACATAAAATGCTTTAAAATTCAAATATGTATCCCCATTTATTTTACTTTCCAGAACTTTCAAACCTTTCAAACTTTCACTTAACATTTCAAAACTTTCACTTAACATTTCCAAAACTTTCACTTAACATTTCCATCGTGAGCTCACTTGGTGTATCTTCTAATCAATCAGATAACAGTCGGCAATTCTTATTTAGAACCAGATTAACATTCACATTTCTACCGCAAAGCAGTTTAACATTCACTTTCCCACCGCAAAGCGGTTTAACAGTCCACCATAAAACGGTTGAACATTCCGTCGCAAAGCGACTTAATTCGGGTACGCCAGTCCCCCGCGCCCCAATTCCCACTCACATCTTTCATGAACTAGAAGTACACTCATTCTTTCTTAAAAACTTGGGATACATAACTTTTGAACAAACTTGCACATTGACACATTTCTTTCATTTAAAAACATTTGACTTTCCAATTTCGATGTCAATGCATGCGTGATGATGCAATGACATGATAACGCGCATGCTTGAACATTCTTCTTAATAACATATAATTTCATAAAGTAAACGAAATTCATCAAAGCAAGTAAGTTGCAAGACAGTCGTTTACACATTAATTTCACATTTACATTCAACTTTGATAAAAATAGGGGAAAGTTTACTTACCTGAAATCTTAGTATTTACCGTTCTGAATTTGCAAGTGGGAAAGTCTCGAATGCCCGTGACGTCAATGTACCAAAAGTCCTAATTATTTACATCCATCAATAAATATGACTTTTGACTCGAAATACATTTGAAATTCTTTTTAATGCCAACCAAATCCCAAGCATACCATATTCAAAACGAACAATAAAATTTCATTGAACATTTCAAAATCACCTTATCCTTTTTAACAATAATAGAACGTCCAATCGAGACCAAAATCTCAAATTAACTTAAGTGTAACTTTAGGATATGACCAAAACACATAAAACCTATATTCAAGACAAGGAATGAATCTCAATGCACATAATACCATACTCGACATAAGAGATTAACTTGAAAGGCAAAAATTTTGAAATCTCACTTATCAAATTGAACAAAAGTCAAAACTATGAAATATTTCTCACAGCCTAAGTTTCATATAGACAATTCCAATTAACATTCTACCTACTCATAAATCTGAAAGTTAATATATCTCTCTTTATAATTTCCCCAAATTTAAAATTTACAAATATAGCACAAATTTAAACCCAACATTTCAATTAAATTACAAATTCATGAATTTCGAAATCTGTAAAAATCATACATACGTAAACACCAAATTCCTAATTTCAAAATCTGAAAAAGCATAATATTACTCAAATTTTAAATTAAACGGTCAGCTAATTTCACAGCTCTCACAATTTAGGAAATATGCTGTCTAAACTAAAACTTAACCAAAATAACGAAATCAACCATTTTAACCGATAATAAATATAAAATTCTCGAATTTATCCTAAACTGATAGGAAAATCAAAATTTCGAAATCTGAAATAAATGTGTATTCACGTAATACACATACACATACATATACATACATACCCACAAATCAATATATATAACTATGTGAGCATGTGTAAACCGTGTGTGCAGGTTCGTGTGCGTGGAGTGTATGTGTGACTGAGTACGGACGAGGTGTGGCCTTACCAAGGTGGTGGTCGGTGGGTCGAAGCCACCGGGGAGAAGTCAAGGGAGAGGCCGAAAGTGAGAGTGGTTGAGTGATGAGATGAGAGGGAGAGGCCGAGAGTGAGAGCGGCTGAGTGATGAGATGAGGGAGAGACGAGAGAGGTCACGAGGGAGAGGAAAGTGAGGGCTTAAGGTTAGGTTTAAATTTTTGGGAATTTTCAATTTCAACCCCAACTCTCACAATGCATAAAAGTAAGTCCCAAACTTCTATTTAATCTCCCATTACTATTCAACTTTCCCCCAAATTTTAACTTAATGTATTATGGCTATTTACAACATTAAATAAATTAAAATGAGTATCCTTAGAAATTAAAATAGACACTTATACACATAATTGCACGTAACAATTTATAAACTTTTTAATCGGTACATTGATCGAAACGACGTCTAAGTCCTTCCACTGCAAAAATAATTAAAATTATAGATAATAGTAATTATCAATTTAAAATTCATAACAATTTTAGCATAATATTGCGTGTAATTTAAAGATACACGTAAAAATAAAAAGCGGTATTACAAATGAAATTCACAAGCATTTCTTTATTGAGCACTTTGTCATGCACAAAGTGGATATCAAGTTTGATGTGCTTGGTTCTGGCATGAAATACAGGATTCAAAGCTAGAGCACCAACACCCATATTATCGCACCAAACAGTAGGACATTTGGATTGAGTGATGTTCAATTCCTTTAGCAGTGACTGAATCCAAGTTATTTCTGCAGTTATGTGTGCTAGAGCTCTGTATTCAGCTTTCGTACTGGATCTAGCTACAACATTTTGCTTCTTTGAACTCCACGACACTAGACTGTCACCGAAGTACACACAATATCCAGCAATGGATCTCCTGTCATCCTGAAATGAAGCCCAGTCAGCATCACAGTACCCATTGATGCTGAGGTCTTCATTATTCTGTATTGTTATCCCAAAATCTGTGGTTCCTTTTAGGTATCTGTAGACCATCTTTAACAATCTCCAATGAACGTCTGTGGGTTCTTATAGATATTGACTTAGCATGTTAACACAATAGCTAAGATCAGGTCTTGTGTGTCCAAGGTATTGTAAGGCATCTACACAACTTCTGTATGCAGTAGGATTGCTCAGTTTGTTTCCTTCCTTTCTTGAAATCAATATTCCTGAAGTCATGGGTGTTGATATGGGTTTAAGGGAATCAAAGCCGAATCTTTTCAGCAGGCTACATGCATATCCTTTCTAGCTAATGAAGAGGCCTTTCTCACTTCTCATCACCTCCATTCCTAGAAATTTCTTCAGCTTCTCCACGTCTTTTAGAGCAAACTCATCATCAAGTTTGTTAATAAGTTCCTGCAGTTCACCACTATCGTTTCCTATGATAATTATATCATCAACATAAACAAGAATGTCAATGATATAATTATGATCATGTTTAAAGAATAATGAGTTGTCAGCCTTAGACTGACTGAAATTCCAATCAAGAAGGGTAGTTTTTAGTCTATCATGCCAAGCCCTTGGAGCTTGTCTCAACCCATACAAAGCTCTCTACAATTTGCAAATGAAATGTGGCTTGGCTTTATCTTCAAATCCCTCAAGTTGATACCTCTTCTTCAAGCCTTTCATTTAAGAAGGCATTATTTACATCAACCTGTCTTAAATCCCATTGTTTTGACACTGCCAAGTTTAATATAATTTTCAGCATTAAGGCTTTAATGACAGGGTTGAAGGTCTCTGTGAAATCAACTCCTGGTGTTTGCAAGAATCCCTTGGCTACAAGTCTGGCCTTGTGCCTTTCTACATCACCTTTTTCATTATACTTGAGCTTAAACACCTATTTGCACCCTATTACTTTTGTTGCTGAATCTGCAGGAACCAAAACCCTTGTGTTGTTTCTCTGTAATGCATCAAACTTATCTTTCATGGCCATTTTCCAATTTTTACTTCTCAATGCTTCTTTGACATCTGCTGGTTCTGTAAGTTCTTCATTATATATTTTTTGCTTAAAAATCCCATCTTTTTCCCTTGTAATCATATGATGCCCTGTGATCTCTACAGTTTCATTAGTAGATTCTTCAGTTCCCATCATCAGACCATTCACATTTTCACTGCCTTCAGATACTTCTGCTTGATCAGAATTACTGTCAGTAGGTGTTGCCTCCAAGGAGCTTTGTGGAGCAGTCCCATCAACTATATGAGGTAAGGAATTATCATGGTTAAAGATTTCTGTGAAGTCAGATAGAGTATGATTAGAGTTTTAAGGGGGATTTAAGTTTAGTGGCAGAGATGTTTCAGCAATATAGGGTAATGGATATGGAATTATTTTTGAGTTTGAAACAGAGTTTTGTATTTAGGAAATCGCTCTTGAATGGAAAATCATTTTCATTAAAAATAACATGCCTTGAGATGAATATTCTATCAGTAGAGCTTAGACACTTTTATCCCTTGTGAGATCTCCTGAAGCCTAGATTTACACACCTTTGAGAATGAAATGAGAACTTTTGTTGGTTGTATGGTCTAAGGTACGGATAGCAGGCATAACCAAACACCCTAAACTGGTGATAATCTACTGGTTTATGAAATAACACTTCAAAAGGTGATTTACGTTGAAGCACAAGTGTGGGCAGTCTGTTAATTAAAAATTTGCTGTCTGGAAAGCCTCTACCCAATAATGCAAAGGCATTTGAGCTGGAGTAAGTAAACATAGACCGATTTCAGTTAGGTATCGATGTTTTCTTTTAGCTCTATCATTTTGGATTGAAGTATATGGACAGGAGAATCTATGCTCTATTCCCTTTTCTTTGGTCAGTTTTTCAAACGATCTATATCCCCCCCCCCCCCCCCCCAAAGTCACTCTACAGAGTCTTAATTTTCCACTCAAATCTTGTCTCAACCAGTTCTTTAAATTGCATAAACATTTGTAAGGATTCAGACTTGGACTTCATAGGATATATCCATGAGTATCTACTAAAATCATCTAGAAACAATATATAGTATTTAAACCCAGCAGTGTACCTCACAGGGGATGGACCCCAAATGTCTATATGAACGAGATCAAGAGGTTTTTTAGCATGTGAAATAGAGGGTTTGAATAGCAGTTTGTGAGACTTACCTAGTTGACATGCTTCACAAAAGTAAGAAGTTTCATTAAACTTGAGATTTTTCGTATATGTCTTCATTACATAACTGAGAATTTGAAAAGAAGGGTGTTCAAGTCTCATATGCCAAACTTCAAGACTAAAGTCAGACTTAGACTCATTACAATTTGTGGAAATGCAAAGAACTAGATAGTTGAGTTTTCTGGACTGAGTTGATTCTTGAAGGGTAGGTTTGACTGATCTGTTTGGGAGGTTGAGTTGATAGAGATCGTCCTTAAGAAATCCTTGGATTAGCACCTTCCTGGTTAGTAGATCCTTCACAATAGAGTAAGTGGGATAAAATTCAATACACACTCCATTATCAATAGTGAATTTGGAAACATTTAATAAGTTTCTTTGAATTTTAGGCACAAGCAACATATTATTCAGCCTTAAGGTATTGTTATTGTAGACATTTATGAACTTCTTACCAACATGAGTAATAGGCAGTAGATTACCATTTCCAACCTGGATTTGTTCATTACCACGATAGTCCTTAGTTTCTTCAAAATTTGCTTTTTTTTTTTTTTTTTTTTGGTCACATGGTTACTTGCCTCTGAGTCTGTAAACCATGCTTGATCCTCCAGAGTACTGGGAGCTGCATAGTAGGTTGTATAGTTGTTGTTTCCAGATTGGTTACTACCTTCTTCTGATCTATTAACCACATGATTTTCATCATACCTCTTAAAGCACCAATTGGCTTGATGGTTGTTCAAACCACAAATTTGACATATTGATTTGTATTCTGATGTTCTACCTCCCCTGTACCTTGCTTTGTTTCTTCCTCTTGTTCCATGGAATCTTGTATTTGAGTTTCCTCTAAAATTTCTTCCACCACTGAAGCCTCCTCTATTACCTCCATGACTCAGATTAATCGAACTCATGCCAATTCTCATCTGATTTAGATAGTCCAACCTATTTTCATAAGTCAGTAGAACAGATGTGAGTTCATGCCAGTTGATCTCGTCCCTACCATTTAACTGTACCATCACTGGTGTGCATTCTTCATCCAATCCTGCTAGAACCTGGGTGATCAGATCTGCTTGACTTACTGTTTTCCTTGTAATTTCAAGATTATTAGCTAGTCTTTTCACAGTTGAGAGATATTGGTCCATGGAGAGGGACCCTTTTCTGGTTCTTCGCAGCTCAGATGTAAGGAAGGTAAATCTAGACTTGTTCATCACTCCAAAACTGTCCTGAATAGCAGTCCATAGCTTTGCTAAATTGTTGCTTCCCATGACACGCATAGCAATCCTCGGTGTCATTGACGAGTAGAGCTACCCCATTAATAACTAGTCAGTGGAAACCCATTTTGTGAATTCTTGTGGGCAAGTCTTTGTACCTAGGATATAGCCTTCGAGATTGTAACCTTTGATCACAGGCATCACCATATTCTTCCAAAGCAAATAGTTGTCTTTGTCCAGCTTGATAGAGATGCTTTGAGTGAGGCTAAAACCAGTTGCTAAGATTGGACTCAAAGGAATTACAAACTGGTTGGAAGGATTAGAATTGGCTGAGGCATTTTGTTCTTTAGTATGAAGGGTGGTCATGATGAGAGGTGGTAGACGACTCTGATACCAAATTAAATAACTAGAGATTTTATTAAATTGAGCTCAAATAATTACAGACGTGAGTGGAGTATATATAGACTACAACATATACATACAACATATAATAAAATGAAGGTTCACAATGGAATCATTTCACAACTTCTCAATGATGAATCAACCACTATATCCCTTTAATCACGCACAAGAATAATAAAATTGCAGCTGAATTCTGAAGAGAATTTCTGTTGATTGCAGCAGACACGTATTGAAGGTAAGCGTTTTTTTTTTTCTCTTTTTGTTTTTTTCTATTTTTCTCTTATTTCAGACTAAGTCCTTCATCTGTCAGAATATATGCAGAAGTCTCCATGTCTTCTATTTTACTAATCTACTTTTAAATATGTAGATATGGATTAAAATGAGTGGAAAAAAATTGCATTCTATTTCAAGGTATACATAAAATCACTTTTTTACTAAACTTTGACAAAATTGACGGATTGTATGATTAAAGAATCATGAATCTCATCAGATATTTGTTTAAAATTAATTGTTGATTTTAACATATAGTTCAATTAACTCTTTTTTTATATATAAAAATGGAAATATATAAATAAAAAAATTAGATACAAAATCATATAGCATACCTGGATGATACACAACGTACCTCTCTACAAAATATACATGTAATGGAACCTGCACAAACGACTTGTACCCAGCCAAGTAGAAATAAGACAGGAAGTGACTATACATCAGACACACTGGGCATACTCGGACAAAAATGTCCTGCTCGAAGTCCCAAAAAGAAACACGAGAATACAGATACGCCGAGCATACCTAGAAAAATAGTGCAATCATAGCAATAAGTAGTTCCAAAGTGAATCCAAATAAGTACAAATATACTTGGCATACCCGCGTAACAAATGACGAGATACAAAAAATAATTACAACTAAATATTCAAATACATTAAACCCGAACTGCTAGAGATTCGTAAAGATTCAAAATATGACAATACAAATTAAAAGTGTCTTGTATATATGTGTTTTGATTATTATAACAATGCTATCTTCATTCAGCCAGAGGTCTTCAAAGTTGAGTTAGTCGCGAGCAATCCAAATGTGAAAAATAGTACAGGCCAAAGCAATACGTTTGGATTTACCTTGCCAAGATGTCACACGAGCCTCCCTTTTGATCCATTTCAAAACAATATCCACTATGCTCATCGATCTAGTAATGTCCAGGTAGGCTTAATTATGTTCCAGATGTTGGATGAAAACCTACACTCAAAAAATAAATGTTAGTGTTTCCAACGGAGGATCACAAAATCCACATTTCTTGTCAATATCCAGAATATCCACCTTATCTTTGATAAGCAGCTTGCCTGGCACATTTAACCAAATGCAAAAGGATTGTTTAGGGTCAATGCAAGCATTCCAAACTGCTGCTACCCATAATATGTTCGGCCCTTGCTCCCTAAAAAAACCATATGATACCACAGTTTGGAATCTACCCCCAGAATTCCAGCAATTGAGTTTTCGAGCAGCAGCTTCGGGCTGAACCCTCCCTGCAAATAATGATGTCCCTAAGAGATATCAGTCTCTTAAACAAGACTGAGTCGTCTCTCTTAGCTGAAGTGTCCCAGATACAAGTGCCTCGAATGTAAATATGATTTACCGTTCAGATCGAAAGAGTTTCCTTTTTTTCATGAAAGTTCCAAATGATCTTGCGAAGTAGGGATGCTAAATAAGGATATATTGTATTATGTTGGCATAAGCATGTGCCCTAGATGACAACTCAACCTATCATGGTTCTATTTCCAAATGAATCTCAAGGATGGCTAGTTAAATAGGGATGAAAATTCACATCCCTCAAAACAATAATTCCCTGTAGTAGGTCATGTTTTGCTTACTAAAATTAAGAAAAAAATTCATACAATGAGATTTATTTAGCTTTGTTTGTTCAAAGTTCTATGTTTAAAAATATGTTTTTTGATGTTTTCGAGGTAAACTATGTGGTTAAAAAATAGAGAAAGAAAATGTGTGGTTAAAAAATAGTTTGGAGAATTGTTTCGTTTAAAAACATGTTTTTAAAAAAAATTCCCAAATAGAGGCTTTGTTATCTTATTTGAGCTGTCAAATATAGATGGGATCTACACATCTAACAAAACACTTGGCCTCTTGCACTATAGATAACTAGGTTTCCTAGCCTCTTCTCATTGTTGGATTGATCATGGAGTTCATAATTGCATATGCTTCAACTCAGCTTTGATTGATAAAGGGTGGAGTTCTATTTTACTTAATACGTATTTGGAAAACTCATATTTTGCTTTATAATTGAGCTTTATGTCTCTAACAAACATAAAAATTATTTTTAGTATGTTTTGATAACTCTTAATGAAATTTGTAGTTGAAAAGTTGATAAAAGTTGTGGATACTAAGAAATGTGTAATTGAAATTAATTATTGACTTTAACTCTTATTTTTTCTCAATTATTTTAGTTAAATCGGCTCATGTTTTATTCCCATTGAAATTTTAACACGTTTTTCTCTTTTCTTTACAACTATACATTTTTCAATAAAATAATATTACGCATGTTACGGTTATGCCTAATTGGACACAACACATCATTCATAAGGGTCCACCAGGGGGTCCACATAACATCCTGTCACCTAATGAGGACCTACAAGCCGGACTGTGGATACCAAACTGGCTAGACTCTTATGTATCGGGTGGTGTTGTGTCGAGGTGATGCTATGTTGGGGTGAGTACCATGGAAAGGTGACAAGACAGCTTGAGGTGATTTGTCTACAGAAGACAGCGTGATGTCACAATGTCTTTAATGAGGAGAGGTACTCTCTTATAGTAGTTATAACTCTACACTTATAGGTAATAATTATTACCAAGAAAGTAATTTACTTCATGAAGAGCTGTGGTATTGCCACATGTAAAGCTTTACATGTGTCACGATCCTAGACACCAACTCTTTCTATAAATAGACCAAATTTGCCTCCTAGAAAGAGGTTAGTAATGCAATACATTATACACAATACACATAATCTCACTCACGTTTCTCTCTTCTATACATTTATATTTCCCCGTATCTAATTATATTTGCTCACAATAAACCCTGACTTGAGCGTTGGAGTGAAAATTGGTGCCACCCTGATCCCATTGCACACTGACCGTTTATCCAAATACGCAGTAATTCATTGTGTTTAAGAGGGAGGAGTTGAGATGTGTTAATCCAAGGTCCTACCAAATTTTTTGGTCAACATTTTGGCGCCTTCTGTGGGAAATCACACTTCTAACCACGGATTCACATGGTAAAAGCAACCAAAAAGCCTTGAAAAATGGCAGAAACCTCTTGAAAAATATTGGTAAAAATCTAATTAGAAACTTTGATAAATGAAAGAAACATATTGAAAAAGATTGGTAAGAAGAAGGGCTCCTTGAAGAAGGGCTCCCTGAAAAAAGATTCCTAAAGAAGGACTCCCCTAAAGAAGACGCTCCTTGAAGAAGGACCCCTTAAGAAGGACTCCTTGAAAGAAGGGCTCCTTGAAGAAGGACTCCCCTAAGAGAGGGATGGGCTCCCTAAAAAATGATATTTTGTAAAAATCGTCTCTAAAGAAGGATTATGTTCAGCCCGGCTTAAAGTGTTGAAATGACACTTGACGACTCTCGTCACTTGAGTACTCCTTCAATGGACTCCTTCCGAGGGACCCCTTCTATGGACTTCTTCTGAGGGACTCCTTCAATAAACTCCCTCCAAGAGGAACTCCTTCAATTGACTCTCCTCTAAGGACTCCTTTCGTGGACTCCCTATGAGAGGGACTCCTTCAATTGACTCCCTCCAAGAGGGACTTCTTCAATTGACTCCCCCGAGGGATTCTTTCTAAGGGACTCCTTCCATGAACTTCTTCAATTGACTCCCTCCAAGAGGGACTCCTTCAATTGATTTCCTCCAAGAAGGAATCCTTCAATTAACTCCACCCAAAAGGTCCTCCTTCCATCGAATCCCTCTGAGGGACTCCTTCCAAGGGACTCCTTCAATGAACTCCTTCCATGGATTCCTTCAATGGACTCATTCCACGGACTTCTTCCGAGGGACTCCTTCCATGGACTCTTTCAATAGTTTCCTTCAATTAACTCCCTTCAAGAGGGACGCCTTCAATTGACTCCCCCCGGAGGGACTCCTTCAATTGATTCCCCCGAGGGACTCTTTCCAAGGGATTCCTTACCTGGAATCCTTCAATGGACTCCTTCCATCGACTACTTCCGAGGGACCTCTTCTACAGACTCTTTAGAGGGACTCCTTCCATGGACTCCTTCCAAGGGACTTCATCCAAAAGGGACTACTTCAATTGGCCTTCCTCGAGGGACTCCTTCCAATTGACTCCCTCCAAGAGGGAGTCCTGCCAAGGGACTCTTTCCATGGACTCCTTTCGAAGGGACCCCTTCCTCGGACTTCTTCTGAAGGACTCCTTCCATGGATTCTTTCCAAGGAACTCCTTATACAGTCTCCTTCTAAGGGACTCCTTCCATGGACTCCTTCCAAGGACTTCTTCCAAGGGACTCCTTCAATTGACTCACATCACTTGAGGACTCCTTCAACAAGGAACTCCTGTCATTTGAGGACTCCTTCAACAAGGGACTCCTGTCACATGATGACTCCTTCCGAGGGACACCTTAAGGACTCCTTCAATTGACTCCTTCTTCCGACCCCTTCTATTAACTCCTTCCGAGGGACTTTGTCTTTAGTCGATTCCACTCCAGGAAAAATAGCCAAAAGCTATAAATTTGAACCCCAACCATGAATTCCTAGGACTTCCAATTTAAGGGACTAGATAGCATATACATGCATGTTGAAACAACGTATATATACGTTATTTCATATTCTCCGAAGATACACTTGTCTTATATATTATCAAGGAAAGCTCTGAACCCTCCCACAACGACGCAGGCCTATAAGCCCTCTAGTTGCTCGAATTGGGCTATCCTCTCTACTATCAAGATAGGCTAAAAGTCCTCATGCATCGATGCCAATGCATAAGATCTCTAATGTTATTGAAGACGACCTTGCAAGTCCTCTTCTATTTGTGGCATGCTCGAGATATTGTTATTATTGAAAATAAGCCTATAAGCCCTCGTAAGTTTGAGGCATACTCGTGATATTCTTGATATTGAAAAAAAAAAAGATACACTTTCAAAATTTGAAGAATGCAGTCCAACACTCTTAAAATAACACAAAAATCTACTTGAAAGGGTTGTCGAGCATTCAAATAAGGACCAAAGTGTCCAACTATATTAAAGCACGGGAACTCTTCTTTTTCCTACCCTCAAATCCAAGTTCCTATATTATTTCTCTCCAACGATGCTTTACCATGCGAGATATATTCTATTTTTCCATTCTGGTGATGCCTTGCAAGAAGGGTTTTTACATTTCCTACTTTGGTGATTTCTTAGAGTATACGATACATACTCAAACAAGTTATGCGAATTCATACACATAAGTTACGTTTTGCTATTAAGCTCTAAAAATTCTTCATAAGTTTTTTCAATTTTTTGAAAAACCTTTCTTGCGAAATCCATACACGATACCCCTGAAAACTTTTCAAAATGTTGTTTAATGTTATTCGTTTTCCCAAGAAAGTCGTTGTTCTCTCAAAGAACGGATCTTTTATATTTTCAAGTCCAGTTTGCACATAAATGAACCAACCAGACTTGATGGAATAGTGTTACGGTCATGCCCAATTGGACATGACATGTCATCCATATGGGTCCACTAGGAGGATCCATAGAACATCCAGTCATCAGGACCCACAAGCAGGACTGTGGATACCAAACTAGATGGAATCTTATGTTCTGGGGTGATGTTGTGACGGGGTCATGCTGTGTCGGGGTGAAGTTATAAATAGATCACATTTGCATCCAAGAAAGTGGTTAGTAATTTAATACATTACACACAATACACATAATCTCACTCACCTTTCTCTCTTCTACACATTTATATTTCCCGCATTTAATTATATTTGCTTACAATGAGCCCTGACTTGAGCACGGAGTGTAAACGGGTACCACCCCAACCCCGTTGCACACTGACCATTTATCCAAGTGCACAGAAAATTCACGTGTTCAAGAGGAAGGAGTTGAGATATGTTGATCCAAGGTCCTACCAGATTTTGTGGTCAATAACACATAAAAATAAAATAAAAAAATCTTTATATTTTAATCAGATATTCTCCAAAAAATTAATATTTCAAAATACATTTTACCCAAAAATATCATTATAATGAGTCTCAAACAAGGATTCAATATGTGTTTAAGTCATAAAGTAATGTTATTTAACAATAATGGAGCTAACCACTAGTGTAGGTGGCCTATAGATGTCATTAACTGAAAAATCACCTTAAAAGTAGGAAAATGAGGCACAATAGATGTCCTATCAATTGCATGCTGTTAAATGGAGAGGACTTTGAGTCCACCAAATTCTTTGAAAAAGGCTAGTGTGGGTGGAAAAACAATAAGAACATAATTTTCACACTAGGTGCCTTGTTAATGATAAAACTTGTAGCCTTATTATAAATGGGAAGAGTTGCATCAATGAAGCAAGTACTAATATGGCGAAAAAGTTGGGGTTACAAGCAATGATGCATCATAATCCTTATATATTGCAAAAGGTTGAGTGACTATGGGGAGGTGAGGGTAAGTGAACAAGTTCTTCTTGCCTTCAACATTGGAACCTATAGTGATCAAGTGCTATGTGATTTAGTTCTCATGCACATTACTCACATACTTTTAGCCTAGGTAGACCTGGGTAATGTGATAGAGGTTTGAAACATGATGGGAGGAAGAACCGGTATAACTTCCAATTTAATGGAAAACGAGTGATGCTCCTGTCTTTGAGTCTGGAGGAAGTATGCAAGGATCAAATGAAACTCATAAGGGGGTTTGAGGAAGAAAAGTAAAAGAAGAAAGAAAGAGAAGAATTGAGCGAGAACAATGACCAAAAAAAAAGTGTGAGGAAAAATGGGAGCAATAAAGTTAGGGTTACGACCTAGAAAAAGGAAAGGAAAGTAGAGCTGGAACCACAACTCCAGAAAAATGTGAGGTGAGGGAAGAACCGAGAGTTGAGGTTCCTACCTCAGAAAAATGAGAGGAAGTGAAGAGTGTCACGAAAGAGATTGAGAGGAAAGATTAAACAAAAATGTTCTTTGCACTTGATGAATCTAACAATTCCCTCCTTAGTTTGGTTGCTTCTTTATTGCAGGAAATTAACCAAAGCAGTAAGGAACTTCAAAGGCATACCAAATGGATGAAGTACATAGAGGCATTTTCCTACATCAACAAACACCATCAAGGTAAAGAAGTTGTAATAGCTGATGCATTATCTAGGAGGTATGTTCTTATTCACTTCTTTGTGTGCGAGGTTATTGAATTTTGAATGTATTAGAGAGATGTATCAAAATGATGTGGGTTTTTCAAGTGTAATTTTGACTTACGAAAATGTTTCATGTGATAAATTTTATAGGTACGACAGATTCTTATTTTGTGAAAACAAACTTTATGTGTCTAATTGCCTTATGAAAGAGTTGTTAGTCGGGGAAGCCCATGAGAGAGGTTTAATAGGACATTATGAATTAAAAGGGATTTTGCTTATACTCTCCCTAAAGGCCAAATCATTTTATCTTGAATATGTTAAGGGCAAGCATGCTAATAACCCAAAATTGTCCAACATCAATGAATCATGTGGTAAGCAGGATTTTGATAGATTCTATAAGCACGATGATTACTTATTTCAGGAAATGAGGTTGTTTGTTTCTAAATGTACCATGCGGAAGTTGCTAGTGAAAGAGGCACATATTGGGTATTTGTTGGGGGCAATTTGGAATCAAATGGGTCTTAGAGATAATAAGTGATCATTTTCATTGGCCTAAGTTGGAAATTGACATTGAACATGTTTGCAAATGTAGTAAATGTTTCACTTGTGAAAGGGCTAAATTCAAGTTTTTTTCTCGAGGATTATACACACATTGGCACGTCCCTAGTAAGCCTTGGATTGATATTCCTATAAACTTAGTATTGGGCTTACCTAGTTCTAAAAAGGAGAAAGATGCTATTTTTGTGGTTGTTTGTAGGATTATTAAAATGTCACATTTTATTACCTATCATAAGGCCAACGATTCTACCAATATAAAAATTCTTTTCTTTGTGGAAGTAGTGCTTTCACATGATGTTCCTAGAGGTATTTTGTCGGGTATAGTTGCAAAATTTCTTAGCTCTTATTGGAAATTCTAGTGGGAAAAATTGGGAATAAGCTTTTATTTTCTACCATCTATCCTTCCCAACCCGATGAATGAACCGAGATGGTTTAAAGAACTTTAACACCATTCATTCGAACTATTCTTGGGAATAACCTAAAGAGTGGGGAAAACTTTCTACCTTTTCTTAAATTTTTTTATAATAGAAGTATTCATTCTATTATTTCTTCGCTTGATATTGTTTACGACTTTAACCCATGAACTCTTTTGAATTTGATTCTTTTGCGTATCACATTTAATCCGGGAGGTTGGATGTGGTTCTATTTGAGGAAAGAGTGGTTCCCCGATCAAATAAAATCCAAATTGCTACCCCGCAGTGATGGCCCATTTCAAGCTCTTGAGAGGATCAAATACATTAACTACAAACTAGACTTATCGAGTAAGTATAAAATTTCAGTTACATTTCATGTGTCTGATTTTTCTCTTTTTGTTGTAGGTGATGATTCGAGGTCAAATCCTTCTCGAGAGGGAGAAGTTGATAAGAATTTGTGCGTGTCGTGATGCACTAAAATAATAATTAATTCCTTGCTCGCCAAGTATCAATTTAAAATGTAGTAGCGAGCGTAAGGTTCAATCCCACGAGGAACAGTGAACCTAATTAGTTGTTCGATAAATTAGAATGGAATGAGGGGTTTTGATGTTTGAATTTGCTTAAATGAAAAATATGCATAAAACAATTAAATATGTAAGGAATTAAATGAGAGAAGATCTTATTCTCGGGTTCGGTTGTGCCCCCAATTATTGTTATACTTTTCCTTATAACGTGTTTCTATCCCTAGTTCAATTATCAATCGTAAATAATCAACAAGCTCTAATTATCCCAATTCTTCCTTATGTGTATTGACTCAAAACAAGCTCTTTGAACCAATTCTAGCCAATGGACAATCCAAAACAATCTCTTATGATTTAATGCACGGCTAGTATGAAAATTGAGAATAATAGATTGAATTGGATTATTAATTTCACAAGTTCGAATTAAAAATCCAAGTTGAATTATCGTTAAACCTGCGCGAGATTTGTTTTCTACCAAATGTCAAGATCTAATGACAATTACGGATCAAAAGACTTAACATAGCACATACATGAGTCTAAAGATTAAACAATTTAATTGGCCAAATCAAATTTATTAATCAACAAAACTCAATCAAATATTCAAAACTCAATAATTCAACGATTGAAATAATGGAATAGATTCAACGTTACTAGCATAGGAAAAGAAAATAACAAAATTGAATGGACAAAACTTCCCCTTTGAACAAGACAAGGAAACTTAGCCCATCATAATCATGGTGAAATCTTCAATTTGTTTCATGAATTCCATTAGATGTTGATGCTTCTTGCTTGAAAATCTCCCAAGAATTCTCTCTTCAAATCTCTAATTTTTTCTCCCATTTTTGAGGTGAATTTTCTCTTTTTAAACCTCTCAAATCGTTCCGTAGGGTGACCAAGAAGACATACCAAAGATAGACTTCGATTCAAAATAGGAAAAAATTCCGCGTTGAAGTTATGGCCGTAACTGTTGATCTTACGACTGTAATGTGCTTGCTGGATATTTTTGTGTTTTGAAGGTTACGATCGTAAATATGGATCTTACAGCCATAAGTGAACTTCTGGAGATTTTTGGTACTTTGAGTTTTATGGCCGTAACTGTTGGTATTACAGCCATAAGCTATTTGCGGCTTTGGTCCCCAACTTCATTTTTAAGTGCATTTTGGTCTTTTTTCCCCTCTTTTCTCGTCCTTTGTGAGCCTACACAACATAAAACATAAAATGCATTACACAATACTTGAATAGGATCAAACCAATAACAAAAAAGGACAACAAGTGAAACAAACAAGTGCTAATAAAGCACTTATCAAAACCCCCCACACTTGAACTATTGTTCGGCCTCGAACATTTGCAAAGATATGACTCAAACAAACAGATAGACCCATAATTCGGGAAGTCAAGGTCACAGCCCACTTCTTTTTAGCATGAAAATCAAACTGCATAACTGGAGTGTGTTAGCGTGTATAAGATATACATCACCCAATATCCTCCGAACAGAAATGAAAATCAATACCCCCGGCTCAATTCATTACCCAATGCAGTTTGTATCCTCCCACCTTTCGTGAGTTCTCTCTTAACATCTATCAATGATTTACTACACGGAAGTTATTTTTGACCAACTCCAAAAAACGTCACCAAATTAGTTTGAGTTATCCATGGTGAAAATTTAGTCAATACAATGTTCCAAATCAAAAGCACAGAATATAGACCAAGCAATTCAAACCACCCATAAGTATATGTAATGAGAGTCAACATCATCACTAGATATTTCCTTTCTTCGCACAAAGTGTATAAGGGTTCAAATTTTCACTCAACTCACTGCATGGAGGATTCATTACCACTGACTGCTCAAATGTCATAATCAGAGCTAAACAAAAACACAAGTGCAAAGTAAAGGACTTTATTTGATTGTAACGGGGCTTCGATTCAAGTAGGATAAAAGGGAAACATTTAGGCTGAGTCGAGAAGGAATTTCATAAGCCGAATCGGTAACAAAAACATTCCGTCCTTCTCCTTCAATATGAATTTCATGATTTCCCACTATCCAACTTATTCAACACTTGATTTTGGTTTTGTGCAACTTGAGAGTTTGTTTTCTTCACTAGCAAATTTTCTTGATCCAGTAATTTGAAAACACTTAATTTTTCTCTTTTCTTCTTCTTCTTTTTTTTTTTTAAACATATACTGCAACTTTTCTCTTTTGGACAAATCACCCCCACAATCCTTAATCAACACAAGATAGAATTGCCAATTTTGAAACTTAATCCTCCACACAATTCTCAACCAACATAAGCTTGCGAATTCCTTCTCTACAGGTTCAAGATAGAGATAACATGAAAGAAGGGGTATTCATGGTTTGTAGCATAGCTTCAAAATTTCAATGAAAGGCTCAGATTCAAAGGTGCATCTATTGGTAAATTTATTATGGTGGGCCCGTTTAGAAAGTCAAATTGGTTTAACTTAATGCCTTCACTATATTTTGAACTTGAGTCAAGAAGCTACAACAGTATGTACACGAAAGCACATCCAAGAATAAATTAATCATGCAGGACACACATCAAAGAAATAAGAGCTTAATATAAAGAGTAAAAGCAGCTCATAGGCTCAAAAGCTCGTAAATTACGGTTTATATGTGTTGCTCTCATCCATTTATGAAGTATAGATTATTGCTCAGTCTTGGTTTCGAACTCAAAATCTAGTGGCCAAGGATAGAATTAGGTTACTCGGGGTGGTATTTTATCTTATCGATTTTGGTTTGACTTATTAGGTTGAAAAAAATTTCAATTTGTCCCCATTTTCAAACTCATTCAGAATTATTTGAAACTCATCTCTATGTGCTCATTCTTTGTCCAATTATGCAATTTTGGACGTTGGTGGTTCAAAAATTATAATTACTGGGGATGTTTCCTACTAAACCGAATTGTGATTCGGAACACAACAAAAGCAAACTAACACAACAAAAACTGAATGGATAAAACAGAAAGAAACAAAGCAAAAGACAGAAGATAAATAACCCCCCAACACTTGAATTCCACATTATCCTCAATGTGGAACATGACAATACCAAACAAAAGAGGGAATGTGAATGAAATAAAAAAAAGGGGACATGATTTTTAAAATTTGCATGATACTTATGGCCATGAAATAATTGTTTACGGACGTAACTAAACTCTTGATGGAAATTATGATAACTGAGTTACGATCGTGAGTGACATATTTTCGGCCGGAACTTCACTTCTGTCCCAACTTTTTTTTTGTGCAAACAAGGAAAAGAAAAAAACTGAACTAGTAATATAAAAAATGGAAGATTAAAGAGCTCCCCTCTCAGGTTGCCTCCCGAGAAACACCTTTGTTTATTAGCTTTGGCTCGACTGGCCGCTTCTTCCTTCAACCGGGATCAATTGGTTTCCCAAAGCTCAATTTTTTTCATGTTCTTCATTTGGGTCTGCAAAACAGGGGCGGAAGCTTCTCATCAGAAACTGGTGATGTGATATAAGAGATTTTACCCGATTGTGGTAACTTTGGATAATCATTAAACATAACAACAGCTTCCTACATTGGAGAATCACTCATAACAGTAGAATGAACTGAGTTAGCATCATCAAGGTTTTTCATAGAATCATAAATATTGAATCGAACAGTTACACTATCAAATTCCATGGTGAGTGTGCCACTACTAACATCAATCTTAGTCGTAGATGTTTTTAGGAATGGTCTGCCTAACAAAATAGGAGTAGAGTTGGGGGAGTGGTCATTATTCATGTCCAACACATAGAAATCTGCAGGAAATACTAACCCCCTTACTTGCACTAGAACATCTTCAACTACCCCATCTGGATAAGTATTAGAATGATCAGCCAGTTGAATGATAATATTAGTTTCAGTTAGTTTGGAAAGTTTTAAAGAAGCATAAGTAGATCTTGGCATGGCGTTAATAGATGCTCCTAAGTCTATCAAGGCACGATCTATTTTCTTATTAACTATTTGACAAGGTATGGTAAACATACCTGGGTCCTTGCACTTTGGAGGCAATTTTCTTTGGAAAAGTGCAGACACAAATTCTCCCATTGTTATCATCTTGTCCCTCTCAGCTTTCTCTTATTAGAGCATAGATCTCTCAAGAACTTTGCATAGTGCGGTACTTGCTTGTTACATCCAGTAGGGGAATGTTCACTTCCACTTTTCTGAATGTCTCCAACATCTCCCTTTCCTTGATTTCCTTGTCTGCTTTGACTAATTTGCTCGGAAAAGGGGCAAGGTCATTTTAGCATTCGAGTTGGGGTTGGATTTTACCTGCGGGGTTTATGAAGTGGCATCCTCCTTTTCAGCTTCTTTTTCTTTTCTTCTTCTTCTTCATTTATAGGGATTTGTCTGCTTGGATCCTCAATCTCTTTTCCACTCCGTAGGGTTATGACACTCACATTTTTTGGGTTGAGTTCAGGTTGAGATGGAAATTTGCTTCCTGAGTGTGCCCCCAGTCTGTTGATGGCTGTGTCCATTTGGCTCATTTGGTTCTCCAAATTTTGAATGCTAGACTTGGCATCCCGTTGAAATTGCAAAAGTGTTAGATGCCAATGTTTTAACCATATCTTCAAGAGACATACCTGAACTTTGGGGTCTTTGCTGATATTGTCCTTGAGATTGGAAATTCCCTTGTTGTTAAAATTGTCCTTGAGGCTTGTTAGTGATAAAGTCTGTGGGTTTGTTAGTTCCATAACTCAAGTTGGGATGATCCCTCCATCTAGGATTGTAGGTATTACAGTCAGGATTGTACGACTGTCTCTGGAATGGGAAACTCTCTGCAGGACTCATTTGTTCACCATTTTCCTCTTGCAACACCGGGCAAGTATCTGTTGGATGTCCAAAATTTGTTCTCTTCCACTGCCGAAAAAGTAATGCATAGTGGTTGTTGAACAACATCCGGTGTAGCTAGTTGTTTGAGACTCAGATTGTTATTTGTTGCTACCATTGGTTGTTGAGATACCCTTCTTTCCTGTCACAAAGTTCTCGATCTATGGATCAAAATCAAAATATTCAATATTAGTTGATCGAGTTTTACGCATGCAACCAAAGAAGCAGGCAAGCAATAATTAATGAAAATAGAGAAAAAAGAGAAAATAAATAAAATAAATGCAGGAAAATAAAATTCTAATTAATTAAACAATTAAATTGGTTAACCATCCTCGGCAACGATGCCAAAAATTTGGTACGTGTCGCGATGCACCAAAATAATAATTAATTCCTTACTCACCAAGTATCAATTTAAAATGTAGCAGCGAGAGTAAGGGTCGATCCCACGGGGAACAGTGAACCTAATTAGTTGTTCGATAAATTAGAATTGAATGGGGGGTTGTGATGTTTGAATTTGCTTAAATGAAAAATATACATAAAACAATTAAATATGCAAGGAATTAAATGAGAGAAGATCTTGTTCTCGGGTTCGATTGTGCCCCCAATTATTGTTATACTTTTCCTTGTAACGTGTTTTTATCCCTAATTTAATTATCAATCGTAAATAATCAACAAGCTCTAATTATCCATATTCTTCCTTATGTGTATTGACTCAAAACAAGCCCTTTGAACCAATTCTAGCCAATGGACAATCCTAAACAAGCTCTTAGGATTTAATGCTCGACTAGTATGAAAATTGAGAATAATAGATTGAATTGGATTATTAATTTCAAAAGTTCGAATTAAACAATCCAAGTTGAATTATTGTTAAATCTACGCGAGATTTATTTTCTACCAAAGGTCAAGATCTAATGACAATTACGAATCAAAAGACTTAACATAGCACATACATGAGTCTAGAGATTAAACAATTTAATTGGCCAAATCAAATTTATTAATCAACAAAACTCAATCAAACATTCAAAACTGAATAATTCAACAATTGAAATAAGGGAATAGATTCAACGTTACTTGTATAGGAAAAGAAAATAACAAAATTGAACGGACACAACTTCCCCTTTGAACAAGACAAGGAAACTTAGCCCATCATAATCATGGTGAAATCTTCAATTTTCTTCATGAATTCCATTGGTTGTTCTTGCTTTTAAATCTCCCAATAATTCTCTCTTCAAATCTCTAATTTTTTTCTCCCATTTTTGTGGTGAATTTTCTCCTTTTAAACCTCTCAAATTGTGCCGTAGGGTGACCAAGAAGATATACCAAAGATAGACTTCGATTCAAAATAGGAAAATATTCCGCATCGAAGTTACGACAGTAACTGTTGATCTTACGGTCGTAATGTGCTTGCTAGATATTTTTGTGTTATGAAGGTCATGACCGTAAATATGGATCTTACAGCCATAAGTGGACTTTTGGAGATTTTTGGTGCTTTGAGTTTTACGGTTGTAACTGTTGATCTTACGGCCGTAAGCTATTTGCGGCTCTGGTTCCCAAACTTCATTTTTAAGTGCATTTTGGTCATTTCTTCCTCTTTTCTCGTCCTTTGTGATCTTACATAACATAAAACATAAAATGCATTAAACAATACTTAAATAGGATTAAACCAATAACAAAATAGGTTAACAAGTGAACCAAACAAGTTCTAATAAAGCACTTATCAAGAATCAAGAAAGTCGAACCTCGGTACACTTTTCTGTGGGTCCCATTACAAGATCAAAATTCAAGGAATTTCACAACAATACCTACAAGCAAAACTCAAGGTCGAATCCTTTTCAAAAGGGGGGGATGATGGGAACCGAGAAAGTCAAACCTCGATGCACATGCTAGTGGGCTTTATTACAATATCCGAGGCAACTGGCCAAGGAGGCCCAAGAGTTGATGGCGGGATTCTTTCACAAAGTTTAGAATTGGGCTCAAATGTAAGACATGTCAAGAAACGAGCCAAGAATCAAATTAGAGATCAAAACATAAGAGTTGGCTGAAATTCAGTCGTGTGGTCGTACGGTTGAAATATCGAGCAGGCGCGTGCTCAATTCAATGGGAAATGGACAAATGTCTGATTTTGGGAGTGGCGGTTACTGCGTAGCTGCTCAAATGTGAATCGTGCGGCCACACGGTAGAGTTAAAGACAGATTTTGCAAATTTTTAGGTTATTTTTGAATTCATTTATTTCCTCAAATTATTTGTAGTATGAAAAACAAAAACCTCTCAAAACCCTAGATTAACTTTGAAGCTCTTGTGTATGAAGACATTTTGAGGTAAATTCCTCATTTTATCTTGACTCTCTTGAGGAATGTTCTCAACTTCATGTAGAATTAATGATTCTTGTGTATTTGGAAGAAATCTAGGAATTTGTTTATTTCTATCTATTGGGCTGGGGTTTATCCTTTGAATTTTGTCTAGATAAAGCTTGAGTCAAGGTTTATTATTTCCAATCTTAGCTTTCTTTGGTTGATTTCATTGATGCGGAAATTTTTGGTTAACACACCAAAGGGATTCACATCACGCAGAGTGAGCTGAATTAACTTGTAAATCACATGGTGTTGTGATTGTGAGATTCAAGTTATGAATAACTCATTCTAAAATTTTCCCTAGTCGAATTAAAAACAAGATACATATATTGTTGTTATAGTTAGATTAGCTTGTGTTGCATAGATGTATTGTTAGATGAACAAAGCATTGTATGACCCGCTTAGAGATTCCACATGGATAACTATCCAAGCTTCAGTGGTTAACCACTAATGGGCAATTGTGGAAATGGTCCTTAGACTTGAGGACATCATTGAATCTTATACGACGATTGCTATGCTTTGGTGAATATTGATATTGGTTCTTGAAAGGGAGTCATAGGATGACGTCGTACGGTTATAGTGAAAGTCATATGAAGTTTGTGTATGTCCAATATGAGGATTCATCACTCCTGGGTAGTAGGAGGTTATAACATGTATTTCGCTCACTTAAGTTGATCTAAAGTCCTCGACCAGGGTGATGTTATGATTTGAGAATTTATTTTCAGTTACAACAAGATCAACTAAGAGAAGTTATGTGAAATTTTTTATTGCAAGTGTACAATATTGCACTCAAGTAATATAATGGACAAAAAGAGTCCGAGTAATCGTCCCACGCAGACTGCTATTAATTATCAAAATTATTAGTTTCCAACTTTATTTGAACAATGAAAGATGTTTTGAGAGTATTTAAACTAAAGATTATGCTAAAGAAATAATTTACGAAATTGTTTTGTTTTTAAAAATGATTTTAAAAGCGTTGGATTCACGATTTCACCTGAACAATTAAATTATATTCGACTCCAGTTTTATTTCCTAATGATGCATTCAGTCGAATTCACGCATGTATATTGAGATTCGACTCTCAAGTTTAAATCAATTCTACCTAAATAAGTCAATCGTGTATCTCTACAGAGGGTCCGAATTACTTCTTATCTAGATGCATAGAACACAAGAATTCACACACGACTGCAATAATAACAAAAGTATATCTCTACCTTTTGTTCAATTATCGAATTTTATTCCTAAGTCTAGTTTGTTAGCTCACCTCTTGAATTATGAAAATAAACCACGAAATCATGAATTAGTGTCCAATTAACTCATGCATTAAACTCAAAATAAAATCTATACATGCAACGAATAATTAAAACAACAAAGTTTGGAGTTAAAATAATTAACTAGGCTACATCGTTCATCCCAACATGAGAATGTAGTTACACATCATAATTAAATAACAAAAATAATAAAAATAAGCATTCATTGAAAATAATATAAAATAAATGAAAGCTTGCATCAAGATTCAATTCTTCATATAATTTTCAAGTCTCGCCATTTGCTTTACTTCAATCTTCTAAGAATTTGACGTTGAAATCTGTGTTTTTTGTTGTTCTTAGGTGAGGCCCAGATCTGGAATTCGTGCCTCACAAGTTGTATATATAGGTTGTGGAATAACCTAGTAGAATAAGGGAGAAATTCTGTTGAAATCATGCAAAAAGCCAAGAATTAAGGCCCAAGTGGACAACTATGCGGGCTCGAAGGCAAAATTCGTCCGGCATTTGGTTCTGATCATTCTAGGAGACACCATGCGAGCTCGTATAGTTATAGCTTGCAGTGCAATTTTCAAGTTAAGTGCTTGTTTGCTCCCGTGAAGAAAAATGCACAAGTAGAAAAATTCTCATCAAACCGTGGGACCCGCTGAAAATTAATAAAAAAATGCAAAGGCTGGCTAGGAGCCGGGCTTCCTGCAAGCTTTTTTTTAATGGTCAATTCTACCCTTTTTTAACTTTTGGGTTGGCATAAGAACCTTGGTTATAGCAATATAAATATCTTTAAGAAAAAGGGTAGATATAAAATTTTATGGGTTGATGAGTTGATAGTTTATGCACGTCAGAATACTATACTTCTGTGGAGTTCTCCGAAAGGAGAAAAACACACCCAGTTTACAATTTTTCCACTAGCAAACAAGCACTAAATCTGTATAAGCAAGTCCCCAATTTTTATTTGCACCCCAAGTCCTTCCACTTAAATTAGATCCCCAAACTTCTAAATCTTCTCAATTAGCTCGTTTCAACTCTCAATTTCTTCAATTAGGTCCTCCAAATCTTGATTTCTTCACTCTAGCACCACACATGTTTCTCGGTTGACCTCAATAACTCCCGAATGTGCAATTTAACTTCAATTAGTCATCCAGTTGTTCATTAATTCCCTCAAGTTGCATCATTCTCTTGATTTTGGGAATTAATCTGAAATGTAAACAAATAAATACAAATTAAGTAGAATTTATTCCAAAATGACAATACATTATCCTAAATTTGACATATAAATAAGTTTATAGAATACACTTATCAAGAAGGAGTGAATAACGTGATTGATTGAAATGAGATTGACGATGTCCATATCTCTTAATCAAATGTGTAGTATTGATGAAATGATTATATTTCCATAGTAACAGCATAGATATTGGTCTTGTTATAACCACATGACATTTCCTTTCACATGGATTGCATTGATACTGTTACGATTTTATTGCAGCCTTATTGTGTACCCCGTAACACACGGATTGTTCTCCTTTGAAGGGGATTTTTGTCCTAACTGGCTGCGAGTCCCCAAGGATTTGAACCATTGACCTTATGATATAAGGATTGTGAGGGCATCCCTGGTACCACAAGAGATATATTGCCAGACATCTATCTTGGACTGTGACATGAATATTAAATCTTGTTTAATTGAGGATTAATTAAAAATAGAGATTCCAATTATCTTGTTCCAATCATATTGGAGCAATAATAACATGATGTTTGCCATCGTAAATGGAACCTATAGGTCACACACAGAAGCAATAATTAAGCATCTGAAATTGAATTTTGTATAAGTGGGAGATTGTTGAAAGGGGCGTTTGCACACGTACCCAACTTTTAGTATCATAATTGAAACTTACTTCATTTTAAAGAATTAATGAAAAATACTTCAATTTTTTTTGGCTGTCACACATTGATACTTTACAAAATTGTTATGATACTTTGTCTCGGGCATAAAATCAAATATTCCCCATGCACTATTCTCACATATATTCAAGGTTTCATTTCTGGAAGTACATACATTAGCTATTTCATTTGATTTTTCTATACAAATCTCCAGACTCCAGTTTTGTTCTTGTCATTGCTGTACATTTTTTTTTTTTTTGTGGGAGGATAATATATAGAAGTAAATGAAGAAACTCATCATTCATAAAATTCAAATAGAAACCAGACAAAGAATTCAAACAAAAATGAATAAATACACACTAATGAAAAAACTCGAATTCTATACCTATGATCTCGCGCAGCCGAAAGCTTGGCACATTAAGTATTGGGAAAATCTCCATCTTTTTTACGTTATATTCTTTCTCTTCAACAATAATCTTTAGCACGCACAACTATCTCCTTGTTGCTCCGTCTGGGATGTATTTGTAGATGACTTCAAATTGACAGTGGCAATTGATGCAGGTGGTGGTGGTTCGGTGGTGGTTAACGCGGGTGGTGTTGGTGGTGGTGGTTGATGATGAGGGCAGTAGGTTGGTGGTTGATACAGCGGTAGACAATTCAAATGCGATTATAAAAAACGATGGTGGCAATCAGTCGGGGGAGAAGGTGGAGCGATGGTACATTATATTCTTTCTCTTCAAGAATAATCTTTAGCAAGCACAACTATCTACTTGTTGCTCCGTCTGGGATGTATTTGTAGAGGACTTCAAATTGACATGTGGTGATTGATGCAGGTGGTGGTGGTTGATGGGGGTGGTGGTGGTTGATGAGGGTGGTGGGTTGGTTGTTGATGTGGTGGTAGGAAATCGAAATGCGACGATCACCAACGATGGTGGCAATCAATCAGGGGAGAAGGTGAAGCGATGGTGGTGAAAGAGAAGAAAGAAGATGATCAGCCGTATTTTTCAAAAAATTTCATCTGGGCAATAAAAACCAATTTGGTGATATAAAGAAAGTACTGTGCGCAATTATCCCTGGTTGAAATAGTGTGTCCAAATTCAATTAGTTAGGCCGGACATGGGTCCTTTATCTCTACCCTAATTAGGTTTAGCGTAAACAATAAGTACTAGATTACTTAGACAAGTAATAGAGTCATCTTTTGATTGTTAGTACTACACTTCCAGATCCTAACTTGCTGATAAGTGCTTTATCAGCACTCATTTAGTTCACTTATAGTCATATTTTGTTATTGGTTTAACTCTATTTAAGTATTGTTTAATACATTTCTAAAACCAAAAATTCTAGGAGATGACTTACTGCCGTAAGCTCCAAAGTTACGGCTGTAACTTTCCCCAATAATATTTTTCTATTTTTAATTGAAGTCTATCTTTGGTATATCTTCTTGAAAACCCTAGGGCACGACTTTGGAGGCTTAAAAAGGGAAAATTCACCACATAATGGAGGCGGGAAATTGAGGGTTTACAATAAAGAATTCTTGAGAGATTTTCATGCGAAAAAAGGCATCAACAACAAGGCGAATTCATGAATCAACTTGAAGAATCCACCACAATCATGTTGGGTTAAATTTCCAATCTTGTTCAAGAGGGAAGTTGTGTCAATTTGATTATGTTATTTCCTTTTTCTAGAAACTAGTAGCATGCATCTATTCCCTTATTTCAATTGTCGAATTATTGAGTTCTGAATGTTTAGTGAGTTTAGTTGATTAATAAATTTGATTTGACCAATTAAATTGTTTAATCTCTAAATTCATGTATATGATAAGTTTAGATCTTTGATCTGTAATTGTCATTAAATCTTGACTTTTGGTAGCAAATAAATCTCGCGTAGGTTTAACAATAATTCTACTTGGATTGATTAATTAAAGCTTGTGAAATTAACAACCCAATTCAATCTAATTCTTCTCGTTCACACTAGTCATGAGCTAAATCCTAAGAGCTTGTTTAGGGTTATCCATCAGTTAGAATTGAATCAAACAGCTTGTTTTGATTTAATTTATATAAGGAAGAATTGTGGTAATCAAAGTTTGTTGATTATCTAAGATTAATAAATTCAATTAGGAATAGAAATGTGTTATATAGGAAGGTATAACATTGATTGAGGACACAACCGAACCCGAGAACAAGATTTCCTCTCATATTAATTCTCTAGTCACATTTAACCGTTTCTTTTTGTGCATAGTTTACATTTAAGAAAATTCAAGCAACAAAACCTCTCATTCTATTCTAATTGATCAGGAAACTAATTTGATTCACCGTTCATTGTGTGTTCGACCCTTACTCTCGCTACTACATTATTAATTAATATTTAGTGAGTAAGGAATTAATTATTATTTTGGTGCATCCCGACACGCATCAAATTTTTTTAGAGCCGTTGCTGGGGAACGATCAACAAATTTAGTTGTTTAATTAATAAGAAATTATTTTTCTGCATTATTTTATTTTAATTTTAATTTTTCTATTTTTTAATTGGATATCGCTTGTCTTGATCTTTGCTTGTCTGCGTAAGACTCAGTCAACTAATATTAAATATTTTGATTTTGATCCATAGATCGAAAGAACTTTTCGACAGCGAAAAGGGACGGAAAAACAACCAATGGAAACTAACAACAACAACAATAACAACAACAACAAAAATAGAACTCTCGAGCAATTAGTTACCCCAGATGTCGCTCAGCAACCACTATGCATCACTTTTCCGACAATGGAAGAGAACAAAACTTTTGAGCTAAAATCAGGACTTATCCATTTGTTACCAACTTTTCGACGAAATCATAGTGAGGATCCATACAGACATCTCAAGGACTTCCATGTGGTTTATGATAGCACGAGACCAACGAACATTACCGAGGAGCAAATCAAAATGAGAGTTTTCCAATTCTCACTGAAGGATGCTGCTACTGATTGGTTATATTGTCCACCATCCGGATCAGTCACCACCTAGAGCGACATGAAGAGGCTATTCCTAGTGAAATACTTTCCTACATCTAGAGTTGGGACAATTCGAAAAGAAATTTGTGGGGGTGCGCCAAAGCAATGGCTACTGTATGAGTATTGGGAGCGCTTCAAGAAGCTCATCTCGAGCTGCCCACACTACCAAATTAGTGAGAAACTCTTAGTGTAGTACTTCTATGAAGGACTACTATTGATGAACAGGAGCATGATAGATGTCGCAAGTGGAGGTGCATTGATGGACAAAACACTGGAACAAGCACGGGCTCTGATCTCCAGTATGGATGAAAACACTCAGCAGTTCAATTCGAATAGGGGCATGCAAGTTCGCCGAGAGAATGAGGTAAATTGTTCCAACATTGAAAATCAATTATTTGAACTGACAAATATTGTGAAACAATTTGCTGTAGGGAAGGCACAATAAGTCAAAGCTTGTGGGATATATGTGCGAACTTCAGACATCAAACGGACACTTGTCCGATGTTGAAAGAGAAAAATAGTGAACAGGTGAAAGCTGTAGAGGGCTTCTCATTCAAGAGACAACAGTACAACCCGTACTCCAATACCTATGACCCTGGATGGAGGGATCACCCCAATCTGAGTTATCAAAATAACAAACCCCCGAGTTTCGTCTCCAACAAACCTCAAGAGAAATTTCAGCAACGATAATTTCTAACCTCTGGGGAAATATCAACAAAGACCCCAAAACTCAGGTATTTCCCTTGAAGATATGGTTAAAACATTGGCTTCTAACACATTACAATTTCAATAGGATGCCAAATCCTGTATTCAGAATTTAGAGAACCAAATGCGTCAAATGGCTACAGCCATTAACAGATTGGAAGCACAATCCGGAGGCAAATTACCATCTCAATCTGAAAATAATCCAAGAAACGTGAGTGCCATAACCCTGCGAAATGGAAAAGAGATTAAAGGATCTCGAAAGAAACCCCTGGTAAATGAAGAAGAAGAAGAGAAAGAAATTGAAAAGGAAGAAACCACTTCACAAACCCTGCAGGTAAAATCCAACTCTAATTCAATTGCTAAATTGATCCCACCTCCTTTTCCGAGTAGATTAGCCAATGCAAACAAGGAAACCAAAGAAAATGAGATGCTGGAGACATCCAGGAAAGTAGATTTAGGAGCATCTATTAACTTAATGCCTAGATCTACGTAAACCTCATTAAAACTTTCCAAACTAACTGAAACTAATGTTATCATTCAACTAGCCGATCTTTTTAATGCTTATCCATATGGGGTAGTTGAAGATGTTCTAGTGCGAGTAGGGGGTTATTATTTCCTGCAGATATTTATGTGTTGGATATGAATATGATCACTCTCCCAACTCTACTCCTATTTTATTAGGCAGACCATTCTTAAAAACATCTAAGACTAAGATAGATGTTAGTAGCGGCACACTTACCATGGAATTTGATAATGAAATTATTCAATTCAATATTTATGACTCCACAAAAGATCCTGACGATGCTAACCCTGTTCATTCTATTGCTGTGATTGATTCTTTAGTACAGGAAGTTTTCGAACTTGGTGGAAAGGATGATCAACATTCTCCAGAAGCAAGTATTTTTTGAAAGAAAATGATAAGCTAACTTTGAGTACTGATTTACAGAAAAATGTTGCTATGCTTAATGATTGCTTAAAGTTACCACAGTAAGGTAATATCTCATATATCGCATTACCAATTTCTGATGAGAAGCTTCTACCCCTTGTTTTGCAGGCCCTGATGAAGAACATGAAAAAGAAATTAAGCTTTGGGAACCCAGTTGATCCCGGTTGAAGAAGGAATGAATAAGTCGAGCCAACAACAATAAAATAATAATATATCTCATTTTTTTGTGTTGTTATGTTCAATAATAATAATAATAATAATAATAATAATAATAATAATAATAATAATAATAATAATAATAATTCGGACATAAGTCATATCGCGATAGTGACCATGTAATTCATGGCCGTAACTCAGGGGTCATGAGTTTCAATCAAAATTTAAGTTAGGGCCGCAACTTTCTCTATCACGGCCGTAACTCCACTTTCATCAAATTTTCAAAGAACTTGAGTTACAGCCGTATTCACTTATATTATGGCCGTAACTAACTCAGGCAATTTTTGAAATCAGCGTGACACATACGGCCGCAAGTGAATTTTTTCATGGCTGGAAGTGTCATGAAATTTTAAATTCAAATCCCTCTTCTGATTTCATTCATATTTCCTCTCTTGTTTGGTATTGAAAAGTTCTACATTGAGGACAAAGTGGAATTCAAGTGTGGGGGGATGATTATCTATTATCTGTTGCTATGTCTCTTTCGATTTTATTTATTCAATTTTTGTTGTGTTACTTAGCTTTTGTTGTGTCTAGACCCACATTTTGTTTTAATAGGAACCAGCCTCACTTTTGAACAATCAATTTCTAAATTGCATAACCAGATGGAAATGAACACATAGAGATGATTTGTACAACAAGTTCTGAATTGATTTGATATTAGGGATAAATGACAATTTTCGAAACCTAATCGAGCTAAACTGAATTAGAATTGATAGAATACACCCTGAGTGTCCTAATTCTAGCAGAGATTATCAGGTTTTTGTGAGTAGTCATGGTTTGAGTTTTTTAGGACACTATCCTTAACTGATGGATTTGGAATTCAGAACAAAGATCGAGCAATGACTATAACTCATAATTGAATGGGAGAAACACATGGAAATCGTAATTTGTGAGCTTTTGAGCTTAAGAGCTATTTTTACTCCTTATATTAAGCTCATAATTCTTTGATGTGTGTCCTGCATGGTTGGTTTGTTCTTGGATGTGCTCTATTGTGCATGCGTTTGTAGTTTCCTGGCTCAAGTGCAAAATATAGTAAAGGCATTAGGTTAATCCAAATTTAACTTTCTAAACGGGCCTACCATGATACATTTACCAATAGAAACCCCTTTGAGCCTTAGCCTTTCTTTGAGATTTTGATGCCACGCTACAAGCTATGAACACCCATTTTTTCATGTTATCTCTATCTTGAACCCACAAGAGAAGAAATTCACAAGCTTGTGGTGGTTGAGAATTGAATGGCAAACTAAGCTCCAAAAATCGGCAGCTTCATCTTGTGCTAACTAAGGATTAGATGGTAATGTTGTCACAAGGAAACAAGCTCCAGGGTATGAAAAAAAATTGAAAAGTTCGGAAAATGAGAAAAATAAAAGTTTAGTCAAATGCTACATTTACCGAATCAAGAAAATTTCCGGTGATGAAAACAAAGCTTCAAGTTGCACAAAATAAAAATCGAGTGGTGAATCAATTGGATAATAGGAAACTATGAAAAATCACATTGGAGGTGGAGGACGAAATATCCATGTTGAGCCAATTTAGCTTGTGAATTTTCCTCTTAATTCAGCCTAAATGTTTCCCTTTTATCCTACCTGACCCAAAGCCTCATTACAACCACGTAAAGACTTTTACTTTGCATTTGTGTTATTGTTGACTCTGGTTATGACATTTGAGCAGTCTGTGATAATAAATTCTCTATGCAGTGAACTGAGTGAAAATTCTCACCCTTATACACTTTGTGTGAAGAGAGAAATATCTAGTGAGGGTGTTAACTCCTATTACATATACTTATGAGTGTTTTGAATTTCTTGATTTATGTTCCGTGTTGTTGATTTGGGGCTAGGGATATCGTGTTGATTGAATTCTCAACATGTGCAACTCGCACTCATCGGGTGGTTTTTTCCGGAGTTGGAAGAAGCTGACACCCTTATGGTAACTCATTGATAGATGTTAAAAGAGTGCTCACGAGAGGTGAAAGTATATAAACCACATTGAGTTATGATTTGGGTTAGGAATATTGAGTTCTTGTGTTTCTACTCAGGAAATTGGATGATGCATCTCTTGCACACACTTACACACTCCGGGTATGCAATTAAGTTTTCACGCTAAAGAGAAGTGGGTTGTAACCATGACTCTCCGAATTGTAGGTCTATCTGTTTGTTTGAGTCATGATTCCTTTCTCTTTCATCATTGTTCGAGGACGAACAATGGTTCAAGTGTGGGGGGATTTGATAAGTGGTTTATTAGCACTCATTTAGTTCACTTATAGTCATATTTTGTTATTGGTTTAACTCTATTTAAGTATTGTTTAATGCATTTCTATGATTTTTGTTGTGTAGGATCACAAATAACAAGAAAAAGGACCAAATAGGGCTAAGAAATGAAGGTCGGGGACCAATGATGCAAATAGGTTTAGAGTTACGGCCGTAACATTCAAAAAGCCTAAAAATCTCCAGAAGTCAACTTACGAACGTAACATCCAAAGTTACGACCGTAACTTCCTAAAAACAAAAAATTCTAGGAGATGACTTACGGCCGTAAGCTCCAAAGTTACGGCCGTAACTTTCCTGCAGAATATTTTCTTATTTTGAATTGAAGTCTATCTTTGGTATATCTTCTTGGAATATGGCACGACTTTGGAGGCTTAAAAAGGGAAAATTCACCACATAATGGAGGCGGGAAATTGAGGGTTTACAATAGTGAATTCTTGGGAGATTTTAAAGTAAAAAAGGCATCAACAACAAGGTGATGTGATCTCGGGAGGGGAATCACGTCGAACTCGCGGAATTATATGAATAATGCCGGGAAAGTTCCGAATTCAGGTTGGAACGGACGATAACACTACGACCCGAGCCTCACGACGCAAGAACCAGAGGTATATTAAACCCAAGACTCTTTACGATGCGGAAACAAGAACCATAATGGGGGAGCGCCACAAGGAATGTCCAGATCCTTGATAAGTTCAATTGTTTTGAACGCCACAAGATTTGAATCTTGATAAGTTCGTTATTTAAAGGGAAAATCCTCACCTTTAGAGAGAGTAAAAACATTAAAAAAAATTATTCATCAAAAACTTATTTTACTGTGAAAGAAAATGATATAAATAATGTAAAAAAAAAACTAAAACTAGGTCTGGCCGCAATAGGGGCACAAAATAAAACCTAAAATAAGTAAAAATGGAATTAAACCTAACAACGTACTAAAAATGCGCGAAAACCCTAATTCCCATCTACATAATTGACTTGCTATTTTGAAGTCCAAAATGATGGAATTTGGCCACAAAGTTAAAGGGCTGAGTTTTGCTTAGTGGCCCATTTTTATTCGAAAAACAAATATTATGCATCCAGTTCTGACATGGTTGATTTGTTTGGCTTGAATATTTAACTTTCCATCAAGCCCACTATAATTCATATCATTCCCTCCTTCTTCAAGATGATTCATCCCGAATCATAGTTTTGTTCCTGTTGTGCAACTGCTCCACCTGGATCAAATGGAAAAATTTTCCCTCCATTGCATATGACCAACCAATAATATTCTGTAACTTTTATATGGATGGATGAAATCATAATCTCCATTGGGCGTAGGTGGTGTTGTCCAAACTCCCAAGCGCAATTAACCTATAAGAAATAATTAAGTAAAATGGGGAGGGAAATGTTAGTTTCATGAGGTACAAGATATGAATCCTTGTATTCATAAATCATCACAGCCAACTCCTCTTTGGGAACTATGAGGCCCTTCTCTTCACCTCGTTCTTCCTTTGCAACTTCTTATTCAACCTCTTCTATTATTTTTCACTCAAGCGCCTCTTTTAACTTTTCACACTCAACCACCTCCACCACATTTTTACCCTCTACTTCAAGATTCGGAGTTTGATCAACTACTTCTATTTTCAACTCTTCAATCTCAATATTCTCAACATGCATCTCCTCTTCATGACTCAAATTTTTATTTTATAATTCACGTTTCAAGTCTCCCTCCTTCTTCACAACAATCATATCCCTAGACTCAAATTTTAAATCCCCTACAATCACACTTTCACCCTTTTGTAATTTAGCTTCAGCCTCCCTTGCACTCTCCCTTTTTTTTAACTTCACTTCTTTTCTAGCCTTTCGTTCATACATCATCCTTTTCTCATAAATTTCAGTAAGAATCTTCAAAAGTGCCCTCTCATTAATCTCGTCTTCCCTCTCAACCCCAATTCCAACCCGAGGTTTATGGTTAAGCCTATATCCCTTACGCCTTTGAGCAATTTCTGCGCTATGCATATCCATTAAGTTCTTAACCTTCCCCAACTTTGCATCTAATTTCTCATCCAATTTCTCAAACCATTTCTCAAATCGTTTCTCCATCATTGCCAGCAGATGAAATTGTTGGTTATCTTCCACAAACGATGATTTTTTCTCGAAGTTTAGACATTTGGAATGGAATTGAATAATTTGACAAAGGGATTCGAATGAATTTTAATTGACTTGGAAGGTAAGGAATATCAAGAATTTAAGGAATTTCAAGAAAATGGTTCTTGAATTTTCGGAATAATTTTATTTTATTTTTTTTTTTTAGAAATCCGAAAATTCACTACGAATATGGGAAAACAAACGAGACTTGATTTGGATGAAAAACGGACGTAAAAACATTTTCTGGATATTTTTCTGGATCAAAGACTCAAGAAATTCAAGAACATGAAGAACCAAACATAAAGACTCCACAATAGAAAATAAAAAATAAAAGTAAAAAAAAAAAAGGATATGGATGATTCTATGTAGACTTGATGATAAAAACGCAGAATCAAACTAGGATAGAAAAGAAAAAAAATGAATCCAGAGTCCAGCTCCGATACCAATTGATGTGATCCCGGGAGGGGAATCACGTCGAACACGCGGAATAACACTACGACCCGAACCTCACGACGAAAGAACCAGGGGTATATTAAGCCCGAGACCCGTTACAATGCGGAAACAAGAACCATAATGGGGAACGCCACAAGGAATGTCCAGATCCTTGATAAGTTCAATTGTTTTGAACGCCACAAGATTTGAATCTTGATAAGTTCGTTGTTTAAAGGAAAAATCCTCACATTTAGAGAGAGTAAATACACTCAAAAATTTTATTCATAAAAAACTTATTGTTACAATGAAAGAAAATGATATAAATAATGTAAAAACAAACTAAAACTAGGACTAGACGCAATAGGGATACAAAATAAACCCTAAAACAAGTAAAAATGGAATTAAACCTAAAAACGTACCAAAAATGCTCGAAAATCTTAATTCCCGTCTGCATAATTGACTTGCTATTTTGAAGTCCAAAATGATGGAATTTGGCCATAAAGTAAGTGGGCTCAAGAGCTTTAGCCCAAGAGTTTTGCTCAGTGGTCTGTTTTTACTCGAAAAACACATATTATGCATCCAGTTCTGACATGGTTGCTTGGTTTGGCTTGAATATTTAACTTTCTGTCAAGTCCACTATGATTCGTATCACAAGGCGAATCCATGAATCAACTTGAAGAATCCACGACAATCATACTGGGCTAAATTCTCAATCTTGTTCACGGGGGAAGTTGTGTCAATTTAATTATACTATTTCCTTTTCCTAGAAACTAGTAGCATACATCTATCCCCTTATTTCAATTGTCAAATTATTGAGTTTTGAATGCTTGATTGAGTTTAGTTGACTAATAAATTTGATTTGGCCAATTAAATTTTTTAATCTCTAAATTCATGTATCCCAATTCAATTTAATTCTTCTCGTTTTCACACTATCCTTGCATTAAATCCTAAGAGCTTGTCACCCATTGTTTGAATTGAATCAAAGAGCTTGTTTTGATTTAATTTATATAAGAAAGAATTGTGGTAATCAGGGCTAGTCGATTATCTAAAATTGATAAATTGAATTAGAAACATAAGAAGGTATAACATTGATTGAGGAGACAACTGAGAATAAGATTTCCTCTTATATTAATTCTCCGGTCACAAATCGTTTCTTTTTATGCATAGTTTACATTTAAGCAAATTCAAACAACAAAACCTCTAATTCTATTCTAATTGATCGGGAAACTAATTAGGTTCACCGTTCCTTGTGGGTTCGACCCTTACTCTCGCTACATTATTAATTGATATTTAGCGAGTAAGAAATTAATTATTATTTTGGTGCATTACGACACGCATCACTTGCTGTGTGGATTACTGTCAGATGCTAAACAATTAAACAGTTGTGGTAACGAGATCTCTACGCTCCATCACAAATCAGATTCACACAATTCATCGAAGGTATATTTTTAATCACAAACTACATGTAAGTGAGTTTTTTTCCTCACCACATTGATAGAAGTAGATAAACGGGAATTAATTCTAACTCCCACGTAAGGAAAAAAAGTAAAAGGTCCACGACAAGAAAATAATCCTATTTGACCACTGTACATAGCTAACATCAAGAAATGAAATATTCGAGAATCCAGAGTTACTGGCCGAGCCGCTAAAGTAGTGATGAATCCTGTTAGTAAAATGGGTCATATAGAAAGGTCATCTATTCCTAATCTCCAATGAAAATCGTTGATCTAAACTTTGATTTCGATTATTTAATTTTCATCGTGCATGTATATGCTTTGAAACCTTACAAAGTGTTATGGAAATACTAGACCAGTGCTTCGAGTCGAGGCAATTGTTTTGACTGATTTTCGAGACTCATATGCCAAGCCATGAAAATTTCTCTATTTTTTATTTATTTTATTTTATTTGTGGTAAAGAATTGGATTATTGGTTATAAAAAATATTTCATTTTTCAGATCAAATATTGTTCTTGTATAAATTTAAAATAAATTACACAGGATTTTAATCTCATTTGAATTTCATTCTACGTGTAATTACTAGATAATATATATTAGTATAGTGATTAAAATATATTCGGCTCCATAATTAAGAGTTCACATGTAGCTTTAATTGTTTATGTAGCACCGCAAATTCTTCATAAATTACCAATATTAAAATCCTACTGCTCAAATTGCTCATTGAAAAATAAATGAAAAAGAAAGGGGAAGGTAACAAATTTCACTTCTTTAATTCTATCCACATTTGTATGCATTTGTGAAATAAATGACAACCACCAATCCAAGTTATACTTTGTGTCTGCACAATTTAATAACTGATATTAATAACTCGTCTCCAATTAATTGTCTTAGTCTTCGTATCAGAAGCGATCGATGTATCTTGTTTTCCTGTTCAAACCAGAAAAAGAAACAAGCTCAATAATAAAAAAAAAAATTATTTATAAATAAGTAATGTGATATTTTTGTGGTAAAATAGGAGATTAAAAATTGATTTTGAGAAATGTGTAAAGTTAAAAAATTGATGAAATATTTTGTTCATAAACTTATCTATAAACTAATTTACCAGATGGAGGTGAAACTATTAGGGGTCGTTCTCTTTTTGTTTCGATTTTGGATTTTGAGTTTTGGATTTTGTTTTGAATTTTGGATTTTGGTTGTTTGTTTTGGGATTGCTGAAAACATGTTCTCTTTGTGATTTAGGAAAACTGTTTTCAAAAATAGAAAACTGAAAAATGCGTTTACTTTGTAATTTTTTGATATATTTATTTTATGATATTTTATATGTAAAAAATGGTTGATTTGTTGAATTACATTAATTTTAATGTTAATAAATCAGTTAGTTCTCTATGTCAATAAATTCATCATTAATATTGTTTCAGCTAAACAAAAATTTAACCCTATACCAATAAAATCTTAACATGGATTTATATATAATGGCAAAATAATATAAGAACTTCAAGTGAAGGAAGTGTCTCACATTTACAAAATAATAATAATAATAATAATAATAATAATAATAATAAATAAAAAATTACAAAAAAAAAATCTTAACATGGATCTATATAATAGCAAAATAATAGAAGAATTTCAAAAGAAGGAAGTGTCTTACTTTTACTTTTATAAAAAAAAAAGTAAAAATAAAAATAAAAATTTACAAGAAAAAAAAACTTAACATTGATCTATATATATAATGACAAAATAACATAAAAACTTCAAGTGAAGGTCACTTTTACAAAAAGTAAAAAAAAAAATCTTAACATGGATCTATATATAATGACAAAATAATATAACAACTTCAAGTAAAGGAAGTGTATTACATTTAAAAAATAATAATAATAATAAATAAATAAATTACAAAAAAAAATAAAATCTTAACATGGATCTATATATAATGACAAAATAATATAAGAACTTCAAGTGAAGGAAGTATCTCATATTTACCACAAAAAAAAAAAAAAAAAATCCAAAACGCACGTTTTGATCGTTTTGGTCTTTTTAACACAAAATATCCAAAACGCAATAAAATCGTTTTGAGTTTCCTTTGTATTTTTTTTGGTGTTTTGGAAAACGCGTTTTTGAAAATGGGCAAAGTGAACGCGTTTTCAATATTTCCAAAAATCGAAAACTCAAAACGGGCTCAAAACAGCAAAGATAATGGGGCCTTAAAGTCTCCAAGGCAACTCAATTCGATAACGGACAAACATTTAGGTGTTCGTTTGATTGTAAGCATAGAATTTGAATTGTAATAAAATAAGTTCCAATGAATTGAATTGTCAAGAATTTAATTTCATGTAAAATAAATTTAAGAAATTTGAGTTTGTTTAATGGAAAGTGAAAATGACATTTGAAAGTCCGGTAAAAGTGAAAAATGAATTATCAACTAAATATAAGGAAAAAATTTCCTCGTTTCTAAAGAAGGTGCGAAATTGATACAAGTAAGAAAATCAACTCCGTGAAAAAGGTAATCAAACAGACTAAGTGTGAACAAATGAGTGAAAAATATTTCCATTTTTCATAGAATTGCTTCAATTAAAATTTAAACATAAACTTAATATTTCCCTTTAATTCCCTACCCACAATATAACTTAAATCTATTTGACGTCATTTTTAATTTTGCTTTACTTTTCGTAGAAGAATTTTAATGGAAGCTATCTTAAGGCACTGTTCGACGGCCCATTAAAATGATTTAAATTAATTATTTATATTTTTTAGATAAAATGTGTAGTTAAAAATTTGAGCTAAAAAATATGTGAAATTAAAAAATAATTTAAAAAATTGTGTAAATTATAAAATAACGGCATGGAAAGCTTTTTGATATGACTTTTGAGATATCAAAATGAGCTTTTGAAATCTAAAAATTGTTTTTTGACATTTTTGTTAATTTATTTGAAAGTGATTCTAATAATTAATTAGAAAAAATTTCAAAAAAATGGATTCAATGAGCTTTTCTCTAAACACTTTCGGAATATAACTCATTTAAAATTATTTTTTAAATAAAATTTTAAATTACTTTTTCCAAATTTATTCAACAAAAGAAGCAAAAGTAAAAGTCAAAATAAACCCTTAGATTTTTAAAAGCTTTTTATACATTCGAGAATTAGAAAAAGACACTTACCCGAAAATCCTTGTAGTAACTGGAAATCATCTTCATTTTGGAAGCATCTACAAAGTTGGAAAGAACATTCAGGAGCATAGGAAACTTCATGCTTAGTGATTTGGGCTTCACACAATAATAATTTTTGGAGGTCCTGAAACTGATAATATAATTGGGGAAAATATGTGAATTCATGTAAGCCCTCCAAATTATGTATTTCTTGGGTGCCAATGGATTATCAATTCCTGAGTCAAAATTTTCTGAACTCGGTTCAAACTGTCCTGAACCGGCACGAACCACTTCTGGTTTGCCCAATATTACACGACACAGCAACATATGCCTTAAACCATTTTCGTCCTCTTCCGCCAACAATGCACTGCAAAAGAAATTAAAAAAATCATAGTATTACTTTGGATAATTGATAAATTTATCCCTGTTTGGTTTAGCAAAATCAGATTTTATGTTAGATTTTAGATAAAAATTGATGAAATGTATATAGCTTTTGAGATACATAGACTACGGTACATAGGAGGTTGGTCGATGACATCTCCTGAAGAGTGTTACCGTTGATGGCAGTACGTGGTAATACACAAATTGTCCCATCGGAGAAGATTTTTATCCTAGACTTGGTTGAGCTCGTTCCAATGATTCGAACTTTCAACCATATATACTAGTACTACTAGAGCAACAAACCTCTTAACAGAGAGGATCCGAATTCCTAAAGACACGTCCAATCATGACTGGGACAAAACTTCCTTTCAATCTCAAGGAAACAATCTATACATTATGTATACGTTAAAACTGTACGTTTTTATATGACAGTATCTTTAAATGTCTCGCAACACGAGAATTGTCCTCCCAAGAAGATTTTTGTCTCAAGCTTGACCGAGCAATTTCAGGAATTTGAACCCTCAACGTTAAGAGATTTGTTGGAGAATTCTAATACCGAACTTGGACGTCCCATCAATAAAGAGCAAGTGAACATAAATAAGAGTTAGGAAAATGAGAAGATACAATCAAACTAAAAGATTCAAGAATTTGATGGATCGAGGTCATTTAAAAGTTGATGAAGTTAGAGATTTAATAAAATGTGCGATTGAAAATAAATTTTAAAAAAGCGGGACCAAACGTGGGCTAAGTCATTTTCATAAAATTAAATTGCTGTGGCAAATAAAATTTGATATGTTAGAAATTTGAAAAAAAAAAAAAAAAAAAATGATGCTGAAAACATTATCGTTACCTATCAAGAGCAGCATTAGTTGTTGACAAGTGGATGCCAATACCATGTGATACACCATTTTGAGGCTCTTTGCATCTACTAAATCCATGACCTATTATTTCACACACTTCATCTCTAGAACCACCGTACCATGCATACTTGACATTGGCATCTCCGCCGCATTTCTTCGCCACAGCGGCCGAGAAAATACGGAACGCCTCCATCCGAACCCGCCCGGATAGACTCGAATACAAGTTTTTATGTATAGCAACAACATCACTCTCCTTCCCCAGCAATCCCATTCCCATTAAAAAGCTTTTCTTGATTACACCGTGTTCGTTTTTCGCCTCGTCCAATCTGATCAATATCCCATTTTCAGTGAAAGGCTTCAACTTCTCGAAGTCGGGATTCGGCGATTCGCATTCCAAATCAGGTGCTGCTACAATTTCTTGATGATCATAATCCACCGTGATTGAAACCTGATCTTCATCAAAATCTGTATGATCCATGATCGTGTGTGTGTGTGCCCATGAAAAAAAAGGAATTCAGAAAGCTAATATATATATTAGTCTATGAAACAGAAACTTGAAAGAAGGGTTTTGCTGTAAAACTTAGGCTTTAAGAAATCTTTACGGATAAAGTAGAAACACTGACATTCCAGATGAGCCAAGAATGGGAACGTGCGTATTTTAAAGGAGAGAGAAAATTTGCCGCCTCAAGTTGGAAAATTTTAGCCACCGTTTGGAAACTTGTTTAAAAACAAGTTTTTTTTTACACAATTCTTCAAACAACTTTTAAACCACAAATATTTTCTCTTTTTCATTTTTTAACCACATATTTTACTTCGAAAACACAAAAAAATATGTTTTTAAACAAAAATATTTTAACAAACAGGTAGTTAGAAGACATTCGTTTTTAACTTTTCAAAGTGACATTATGATTTGTCCCTTTTTTATTAGGAAATAAAAATGTGCATTGAATAATAAAGTCATCACTCACAAATGAAAAGGTGACAATTTATGAAAATGTACATTGAATAATAAAGTCATCATCCCAAATAAAAAAGTGATACATTATAATATTATTTTAAAATGTCAAATATGAATGTCCCTCTAAAATTATCGCAAGTTTTGTTGTTTTATTATTTGTTTACAGCTGTAAAAGGAAAAATTAAAGTCAATAATATCAACTTTCGCTTCACAACTTTGTTTACTTTTTTTTTTCTTTTTTTCTTTTTTCCATTTTTTTTTTTTTTTTTGTATGGGTGGGAGCAGGAAGTATTATGTGAAAAACAGTTTGTTTTAGAAAAACAACCGACTTAGGATAAATTTTAATAAAGCCTGTCTTCGGCAATTATTATAATTACTTGTTTTTTCTAGATAAAATTATTAAAAAGTAATTTGAAAAAATGTATATAATTAAAAAATAATTTAGAAAAACGTGTTGATTATAGCTTTAGCAGTTTAAAAGTGATAAAATATATATGATTAAAATTTGATTTCAAAAATCGTTGGATAGGTCAGTTCATTTCATATGAAATTAAATAAGTCATTTTAGGCCTCCATTTGGTAAATTGTCTATAAATGAAACAAAAAAAATTTTCAAATCACTTTTCAATTACATATTTTATTCCAACAATACCACATTCTTTATTTATAGAAAAAAAAATTACCAAACAGGGGCTAATAAATTTTAGCAAAATTTTAATCTAAAATTTGTAAGAATTTAATGAATTTAAACATTTCATGCCGTCATGACTTTGCACAGAACAGAAGAGACGTGTGGAAAACGAAAATAAGGCATGGTTCATTTACGGTCCACGGCAGTGTACGATAAATTTGTTCCGAGTTTTTTGGCTATAATTCAGACACGATTTGCGCTATGAAGAATTCGATTTAAAGCTGTTTTTGGCATCTAAAGAAAGTCAAAGTTGTTTAACTCTAATTATTATTATTATTTTTTTATGATCAAACCTACAAAATATCCAATAAATAGATATCCTACTACATTAAAAGAGTTAATATGACAATTACTATTCATTTTTCCGTCTTTGGTTTCACACTTGACAGCTGTTGCAGAGATATTTTTTCTTTTCTTTGTCCAATCTTTTCTTCATTCACAGCAAGAACCGTATACGTATCAATCTCTCTCTCTCTCTCTCTCTCTCTCTGCAAAACATACCGCTCGCAATCTCTCTCCCTAAAATCGTCTCTCAAGCTTCCCGCAACGCCAGCGTGTAGTTTCATCTGAAGACCAACTTCTGCCCAGCCCTCTCCCCTGCTCCATCGTCGACGACATCACGGTCCGAAGCTCTGAAGCTCCCTCGCAACGCCAACTGAAGTCCTATCCCTCCAAACATCCCTAACCGAGTTCCTACCCATCTGAAGCTGCATCTCTCCGAAACTCACTGACGAAGCCCATAAGATAAAGTTGTAGTTGGGCATGCATCAAATGGAATCGTGTAGGTAAAATGTATCTTTAGTTTTTCTTTTTTCTTTTACCTGATTTTTAATTTTTTACTACGCATTTCTTGTTTGTAATTTCTATCATAGTCTTTCTTTTTTAAATTTTCTTTAGGGTTTTTTGTTGTCCACCCCCCGGAATGTCTGTTCAATTTTTGGGTTTTTTTTTCACAGTGATAATTTCTACTGGGTACTTAGAAGCAGAGGATTTTAAGGTAAATTCTCTAAAAAAAAAAAAAAAAATTTTACACTTTTGGAGATAAATCATTATTTTTTGCAGCATAGTGTTAGGTCTTCGTGAGGTTTCCTTTATATTGATTGGCTTTTGTGTGTACTCTATAATTTTACACTTAATTTATGTACTTGTCTTGAATCACAGACCTGTAACAAAGTTAAACACCTGACAATGAGATTTTTATAACTTGAGAATTTATTCATGTTCCTTCTCAGTATAAATGGTTCTTTTCCAAAATTTTAGTTGGTGCATATTCTTATGTAGTTAAAGTTATTTCCTTAATTATTACCTTTATCAAAAACATAACATATGAACTGGACAGGACTCCCCTCTCGTAAAGGGAGAAAATTGAAAGTTTCAATGAGTCTCAATATCTTAGCCAAGTTATTGAAACAATGGCTTCTGAATTCATTGTGATTTGTGTGTTGCTTCTGATAGAAATGTAGGATGAAAGTATCAGAAATTTCTGCCTTCAATTTTTATTTAATAGATAGGAACATGCTTGTTTTTAATCTTTGTGCATTTTTCTTTATTTGATTTGAACAGAGGAATTCTATGTTCTTGCTGTGGATGATGACCTTGTGGTTGGGAAGGTGATTGAGAGATTGTTGAAGATTTTCTGGTCTCCAAGGAGCTTCGTAAACAGATTCACGAGGAACGGGAGCGTTCTGATTTGTCAACTTCAAGAACAAGCTACCCTGTCCTGTAAGTTTAAACTAATTTTCCTAATTTTTATGTGCTCTAGGATTTTAGTTAAGGCTTACATGGCTGATCTGCTAATGATTCTTAATTCCTCTGTCATTAAACTAGACTATTATTTACAATTTCCCAAAAGTCAAATGAATTTCCCAAAACTAGACTAGAATCCTGATTTGTCTCTATTCTCTTACTTGTCAGTTTTCTAAATTGTTAACTTGCTCTGAAGAATTATTCACCTTTCCCATTCACATTTCTCATTAATTATTGTATATAAATTTTGTATTTTCAGTGATTACAATTTCAACAATCCGTTAAATGATTTGTCGTTTATGTGTGTTACTTTATGTTTTGATGATTGTTAACTTTTCTTTTAATAAAAACTGAACAGTATAATTGGATGTGATTATATAATATTATAGATTGATTATAATTTAAATAAACAAAACAATTATGATATTGGAATGGTTTGAGCTGTTTATAAATTAATATTAAGCTTAAAAGACAGGTACTCATAGAACATCCGAAAAATATAAGAACAAGACTGTAATCAATGAGATGTGTTGTCCATGGTAACACAATTTTGCTAAAATGTTGTTTCTTGAATATATCTGTTTTGGCTCTTGAACTATACAAAAGACCAAAACTCAGATAATTTCTCATTTCACTCAACAATATGTTTAAACAACTGAACATATTGTGTTGACATCAACGATATCTTACATATCTTGGAATCTCCATCGTACATCCGACCAGACTACTTTTGATTCGGTTGTCTAACATCGTAATCGGAGGAAGCTTATTACTGTGAGTGTTTTTTCCTGTTACAGTTGATGCTCTGCTCTATTTTTTTTTCCTTTTTTTTCCCCCATATTTTGACAGCTTGATCTTTCATCTGCTATGAAGACCAAGATTTCGCAAAGAATTTCGCATGGGCTTGCGTTCTTTATTTTTTATTTTTACTTTTGTTTTGCAGATTTTTTATTTGATAAAATGTTATAGTTTAATTCTTGTCAACCTATGCTATACATTCGGTTTTTTGAGTTATGCTGTTAGTTTAAATTTTCAAGTACCGGTATGTTGTTAGTTCTACTGAATTTATTTTGTGTATGAGTTGTAGAAGAGAAGGCTAATTTATTATTTTTTTAAAAATTTCTCAGTACTGATTACCTTTTTCGAAATTTTCCTTTTCTTTGGTTATTTGATTTTTATCACTTTTAAACCTTGGATTGCATTATTGGTGAAATTTTAATTGAATGTTTTCATTTGGACCTTAGGTTATCTAAAGTTTGGGAACTGGGCTGCTAAATTATAAAGCAAAGTACGTGTACTTTTCCATTTGAGAGTAAGGAATATTGAGGCCATTTTGACTACCATTGGGCTTATGTATTAAAGGTGATTCTTTAATTCTTGCACAGTGTTAGATATTATGATCTTCATTTGTCATTGAAGTTCTTTCATGAGTTACCTGACTTCCAACTAAATCTAATTTGTTTATATTTTGTGGCAATCATCTATTTAGTTCATAGTTTCTAAATAACTGGAGAAAGAGAAGGGGGGGGGGGGGAAGACAAGTTTGCAAATCTCAAAAAATACCTGGAAGAACCAACTTTTGACATTTACATCTCAATTTAATAGCACATCAGTATGTTAATTTCTAAGATTTTTATGCCAAAGAAAGAAATTGATGGACCTTTGTTAGAAGCTAATACAATCATTTTTTTTTTCTTTTTCTTTGTACGTAGAGAACACTTTGTCTTTGAATATTTCTTCATTTTTTATAATGTTTGCTTGTGTGCGAGATAGTCCTTTGTTGGATATTCATAATTTACTCCTTCCATCTTCTTTTAAACAATGCTTGAATTTTTAAAATCAATATAGTGTAAAGTTCAGTGCTAATGTTACTGGAGAAAGAGAAGGGGGGGGGGGGGGGGAAGACAAGTTTGCAAATCTCAAAAAATACCTGGAAGAACCAACTTTTGACATTTACATCTCAATTTAATAGCACATCAGTATGTTAATTTCTAAGATTTTTATGCCAAAGAAAGAAATTGATGGACCTTTGTTAGAAGCTAATACAATCATATTTTTTTTTCTTTTTCTTTGTAGGTAGAGAACACTTTGTCTTTGAATATTTCTTCATTTTTTATAATGTTTGCTTGTGTGCGAGATAATCCTTTGTTGGATATTCATAATTTACTCCTTGCATCTTCTTTTAAACAATGCTTGAATTTTTAAAATCAATATAGTGTAAAGTTCAGTGCTAATGTTATGCTTTTCTAAATTTCTTGCAAGAGAAATCATTTACTTTAGTCAATATCTATAATCTAAAATTGCACTTCTAAAAAAAATAAGGACGTGGCTTAATGATTTTGTTCTTGAAAGAAACATTTTTAATACGTAAGATACTGAATTGTCTACTTTTAAGTTAGCCTTGTAAAATTAGAGTTATTTGTTGGTAACTTTAGTTATTTGAAAATTATTCTTGTTGGTTTTTAATTTTTTTTTTTTTTAATCAAGATGGGCAAAAACAAATTAGTTATTGGATATGTTGCCGATTAAAATTCAAAGACTTCTCGTTCAGTCGGTAGGGGCGAAAATGAAAGGAAGAATGCATTGCGTAGAGAGGCTTGGGCTAAGCGTAAAGACATGTAATGAACGTAGGAGAAATGCAAGATTGAAGCAAAAGATTGACATGGGTATTTCTCTAATTGACAAAAGAAAAAGGAATTTCTTTGCAATGAATAATGCAACGACGCATACTATTGGAGGTAATGTCATATATGTCTCTTGCATTACGTTTGATATTTTAGTCACTACAGTGGAGAAAACATCTTGATTAGATTAGTGCATAAGCACATGGTAAGATGTAAATTATACTTTTGGTGATTCAAGTTCTGGTGATTTATTTGAATGTATGGAAGATAATTACGAGGAAATAGGTAATAATAAATATACAAAAGAATGTAATAAGTTTCAATACAGTATGCCTCATGAAATATTGAGTTCTTAATATTATTTAGATATGTTATTTACTTATGCCTTTTTCAAATCTTTCAATTTTTCAATTTTTTTAGAACACGGTTTTGTATTTACTACTTCCGTTGGTGTTGGAACAAGTAACTTATGAGTAAATGTGTTTTATCAAAATATACTTAACATATTTCTTGGTTTTTTAATACATGTATATCAGTCATTGTAGGTTCTTCAAAAGATTCAACATCATATTGTTGTTCCTCTACTTATAAAGATGGTTTGGGTGTTGATTCACAACAAAGGCTAATGATATGCCAAGAAAATGAAGGTTTAGGTTCGTTTTTAGTACCAAGCAAATCTTATGTTTTACCTTTGCCTATCTTATTTGAATGTTGTGAAGCTTTAAACACATTATTCATGTAGAACTATTTTATCATCAGATTCACGGAAGAAAATCGACTACAAATCGTTTCTCGTACGACGGACGAGTCGAAACTAGTACTACACAAAAGACTTGAACGCCAGCAAGTAGAAAAAAGCATGGACACGAACAACGAAGTCCCAATACAGCAATACAATCGACAGCCCTGGCAAACAAAGTCCAAAAACGAGTATAAAACGGTGACCCGTAAAACAAATACGGGATATACCCGGTAAGCAAAACACGACACAAAAATTCAACAAAGTCCCAAAGCGAGATGGCATCCAAAAAGTGAAAAAACACAACCACCGGGCAACTGAAAAAAAAAAAAAATTTGATTCCAAAAAAAAAAAAAAAAAAAAAAAAAAAAAAAAAAAAAAAAAGGGAGAAAGAATTGACATCTTGAATTTATTTCCTTTGATTTTAATTCTCTCTCTGCAATCATTATATTTATGCAAGAAGTAAATACAATATTTATTACTAGTATCTCTCACATTGAAAGTTTACATTTACTTTTCAGTTATAAGTATTTTCTTTTGTGAATTACTAGTTTACACTAGTTAGTTGTTACTTGTTAGTTAACTTAGTTTATCTTTTGGTTTGTTGCTTCATAATGTCAATCATTTTGGTTCAAAAAAATTTCGGGGCTCCGCCTTCGAACCCCCAGGAGGGGGCCTCCACCTCCCACAATTTGAAAATTTTGGCCCCCACTGAATTGAGAACCTAGCTTCGTCCCTACTCAATGTCCCAAAACCAAGTAATTTGTTGCCTGTTGAAGCCCCTAAAATCCAACAAGCAATCTTCATGAAGTTGAGATGAGAAGGGGTGGGATCCCCTTTTTCTTATCAACCTTGTACGTGACTGGAGGTAAAAAGGCATGTTCCTTTGCTCTCCCTTTTACTTTTCTGTCCATGTGCATGAAGGCATCACTGTCGCTTGCCGAAGATGTATTACCTCCAATATGAGGCTTAGCTTTTTTTTTTCCTTTTAGCCACCTCAATGAAAGGTACCTCGGTTTCTTTTTCAACAACCAGCCCTAGTTCACCCAGGCCATGGGAGTATCTAATATAGGTGAAACAAAGCATTATTGTTTTTATTGTTATTTTTATATATATTTTGATTATAATTACCAAGGTTATTTTTTATTATTATTAATGGTAACACAAAATGAATTCAGTCAATACTTATAGCTATATTATTAAAATTATTATGTAATGATGTATTTTATTTATTTGTTGTTCTTAACATTATAAATCATATATGTAGCTATTAGCATTAAAATTATGTTTTAATTATTATCATTTGTTATCTTTAATGAGTATCAAACGTGGGCTTTAAGGGGTATAAAAAAACACGTGAAATAAAACACTAATAATATGATGTTATTGTTGTTTGTATATTTTGATTATAATTGCCATAGTTATTTTATTTTTATTAATGGTAATATTTAATGAATTAAATCAATATATAGCTATCACTCTTAAAATTATGTTTTGATTATTATTATTTGTTATCTTTAATATATTACAAATCATATTTCTAAATTATATATCATATATATATTATTATTGTGATTGATTTTTTAATTGAAATTTTTTTTAAAAAAAAGTTAAATATGGAAAGCAAATACAGAAATTATGATAAATATATTGATACATTCCGTATCCATTAATATTTGTATCTATAATATTACGTCATCCATTATATACCATAATGAAAATCATTATTTCAAAATAATGTGTGTTGTAATACTAAGGTGCCAAATAGGGGCTTTAAATGAATCAAATGTACGCGTATGTGTGTGTGTTATTATTATGATTGATTTTTTAAATGAAAATTGAAAAAAAAAAAAAGGGCAAAATAACAGTCATTTATTATTTAAATATATAAATTGACTTTTACTATTCAAAGCTATTATAATTTGAATTGGTTGTATTATTTGTAAAATTTTAATAATTATTGTAATATAATAATATTTTTATGCATTTTGCAGTTGTGATTGATTTTTTAAATGAAATTTGAAAAGAAAAAAAAAGTTAAATAAGATGGCAAATAACCGTCATTTATTAATTGAATATATAAATTGGCTTTTATTATTCAAAGAAACTTTTATAATTTGAATTAGTTATATCATACGTAAAATTCTAATAATTATTGTAATATAACATTATCTTTTATGTACTTTGTATTTGTGTTAATTATGTATAATTGTTAAAATTTTACAAATATTTATCGAAATCATTATCATGGGTAGAAATTACGTACATCGCACAAGTGATAGAACTAGTAATAACTAAACAAAAGACTTAAGAAACGACTTGAACGCTGCCAAGTAGAAAAAAGCATGGACACGAACAACGAAGTCCCAAGATAGCAATACAAATTATACAATCGACAGCCCGGGCAAACAAAGTCCAAAAACGAGTATAAAACGGCTACCCGTAAAACAAATACGGGGTATACCCCGGTAAGCAAAACACATGACACAAAAATTCAACGAAGTCCCAAAGCGAGATGGCGTCCAAAAAACACAACAACCGGGCATACCCGGGAAATTGTGTTCCACTCAATGTCCCAAAACCAAGTAATTTGGTGCCTGTTGAAGCCCCTAAAATCCAACAAGCAATCTTCATGAAGATGAGATGAGAAGGGGTGGGATCCCCTTTTTCTTATCAACCTTGTAAGTGAATGGAGGAAAAAAGGCATGTTCCTTACTTCCTTTGCACTCCCTTTTGATTTTCTGTCCATGTGCATGAAGGCATCACTGCCGCTTGCCAAAGATGTATTACCTCCAATATGAGGCTTAGCTTTCTTTTTCCTTTTAGTCACCTCAATGAAAGGTACCTCAGTTTCTTTCTCAACAACCAGCCCTAGTTCACTCAGGCCATGGGAGTGACCAAAAATTTCTTCAAACCTTTGTCCCTGTTGCAAATTGCCTGCCAGATCAAGTGGCTGCATTACACGGGTCTGCCCCTGTTTCAAATTTTCACCTGCCTCAGCCTGCAGCTTCACTGGCATTTGTCTTCTGCATCCTTCCGTTGAGTGCCCAAACAATTTACATAATGAACAAAATTCCTGTTCATACTCATAGACAATATGTTGCTCCATAACTGTTCCATTGGGAAAATTGATTTTTACCATTCTAACCAAGTCGATAGAAACATCAACTTCAACCAACACTCTAGCAAAAGTTATTCTTTCCTTTGTAGAAGTAAGCTCGTCTGTACAAAATAGGTTGTCCAACCTTGGAAGAGATTTTGCTTAGTACCTTGGCATTCCAACATTCTAAAGGTAATCCATACAAGTTAATCCAAATAGGCATACTAGTGAATTCTTTGTCATCAAATTGAAATAAAGCGGGCATGACTTTCAACATTAACTGTCTACCGTACACAAAATAAGGTCCATCCATCAAAACTTTTTTCCTATCTTCGTCATTCTCAAATTTGAATACAAGCCATCCACTTTCATGATTAAAATACTCAAAATTAACACCCCAAGATTTACAAACTTGATTAAGAGCTATGTTACCTGGAAATTTTGCCGCAAAGTACCCAATCAAGCAAAAGCCCCAATCATCAAGGTCATCCATTTCATCATCATGAATGCAAATATCACCTGTCTGATTTCCAACCATTTGGAGGGGAATGCCATTTTCATGCTTCCTACCCTTAAACAAGCCTGTCCAAGGAGCCTTAGGTGTAGTCCCTTCTTTTGCTTCATCAATAGCATTTTTTCCAGTAGCCTTTGTCTCTCCTATTGAGCGTTCTGAAGCCGTGGCCAAATCACCCAACGTTCTGGAACTTGGGGCTTAGTTTCTTCATCACAAAGTTCCTCCCAAAAGGCTTTAGAGGTTGAGTCTTTCATTGAAGGACCTTCCCGCTATCTTTGTTCCATTTACCGGTACCTGCTGGGGTTAGAACCAGGTCCCTTGGCAGCTCAAGTTTTCTAAAGGTCTGCTTATTGTGCCTCTTTTTGCCCATTGCAATGACTGTTGGAAGTAGCAATCCACAATACCACAATACACAACCCAATCAAAACCAACAGCCCCTTACTACAAACCAATCCAAAATCACAATACCCAGTATCAAAAAGATGCGGAAGATGTGTAAATGCAGTAATAATAACATAAATCAAGACAATTCAAAACCAACAGCCTCTTACCACAAACCAATCCAAAATCAAAATACTCACTAGCAAAAAGACGCGGAAGATGTGTAAATGCAGTAATAATAACATAAATCAACACAATTCAAAACCAACAGCCTCTTACCACAAACCAATCCAAAATAAAAATACCCAGCAGAAATATGACCCGGAAGATGTGTAAATGCAGTAATAATAACAGAAATAATGTAAGAAGTCACTGAAAATCAACCTGCAAAACCACCTAGATGCCCAAATCAAAATAGAGCTGGAGTAGTCGAAGCTCCAGTGCAATAAGGTTGAGTAGGAACCCAAGAGACCAGAACCAAGGAAAAGGACCGAAGTCACCTCACCCAGCCCGTATGTAGTTTGCGATGAACAGTACCTGCGAACTCACCACCAAGAACCCGAACCTGAATCCACTGAAATATGCTGAAAAATTGTTGAATAATGGTGTCGAAGAGGATCCCAGGCACCGAAACCCAACAAAACTCCAAAAATCACCTTGCCCAGACCGGTAGAACTCGCTATTTGAGAAGAGCTGTAGACTTTCCATAAACGAATTGAACAAGACAGACCGCAAAAGGAGGAATTAGTGGCCACTACCCATTTTCAAAATACCCTTACCCATTTGTAAGTTAAAAAAAAAAACGAAATAAATTTATTATTTACAAAGTTCAAAATATCCTCATAACTTATTCAAAAGAATCCGGCTCCTCACCATTTGTATTGTTCGGTCCGGCGAAATTTCTCCTCTCCAAAGAATAGTTCGGTCGTTGCAAAGAAGAAGAACTTCACTCCGGATTGTTCAAGATTCAAACTTTAGACAAGGTTAGATTACATTTTTAGCTTTGATTCCTAGATTTATAGCTTGAAGTTTGAAATTTTTGTTATGAAGATCGAGTTTTTTTGGGTTCATAAAAGAATTTTTCTTGATCCACCATTGTTGAAGCTTGAGATTTGTGAAGAAGATGAAGTCCGACCACCATTTCCGTTAACAAAAAGGTCCGGCAGGACCAAAATGGTCCGACCGGACCATTTCAAAAAGGTCCGCGGGACCAAAATGGTCCGGCAGGACCAGATTCACAAAAGGTCCGGCCGAACCATTTTTGAGGCCGGACCATTTTTGAAAATGGTCCGGCCATTTTTGAAAATTAAATTTTAAATTTGTAAATAATTATTTTATTTTTAATATTATTCATTTATTACAAAAATAATTTCATTACTAAATATAATTAGAATTAACAAATTGCTAACTATGATTTCATAATTGTAACAAAAATTTAATAATTTCATAATAATTAGAAGTAAGATATGTAATTATAATTTCATAATGCAAATAAGAAATTTATTAATAATATCAAAATAAATATAATTATAATAATTAAATATTGTTGATAAAAAATTATTAATATTTTTCATAATAATTAGAAATATTAAATATGAACTATAATTTCATAAATGTAAAAATATATATTATAGTTTCATAACATTAATAATTATAATTACACAACTTTAATAAATAAAAAAATAATACAATAATAATTAATATTGTTTATATATAAACCATAATAATAAAAATAATAATAATAAAGTCTTTGACGACATCTTTTTTTACATTATAAATAAATTATAAAATTCTAAATAATTTTTTTATTCTTAATATTATTTATATTTATTACAAAAAAAATAAAAATCATTACTAAATATAATTAGAATTAACAAATGGCTAACTATGATTTCATAATTGTAACAAAAATTTAATAATTTCATAATAATTAGAAGTAAGATATGTAATTATAATTTCATAATGTAAATAAGAAATTTATTAATAATATCAAAATAAATATAATTATAATAATTAAATATTGTTGATAAAAAATTATTAATATTTTTCATAATAATTAGAAATATTAAATATGAACTATAATTTCATAAATGTAAAAATATATATTATAGTTTCATAACATTAATAATTATAATTACACAACTTTAATAAATAAAAAAATAATACAATAATAATTAATATTGTTTATATATAAACCATAATAATAAAAATAATAATAATAAAGTCTTTGACGACATCTTTTTTTACATTATAAATAAATTATAAAATTCTAAATAATTTTTTTTATTCTTAATATTATTTATATTTATTACAAAAAAAATAAAAATCATTACTAAATATAATTAGAATTAACAAATGGCTAACTATGATTTCATAATTGTAACAAAAATTTAATAATTTCATAATAATTATAAGTAAGATATGTAATTATAATTTCATAATGTAAATAAGAAATTTATTAATAATATCAAAATAAATATAATTATAATAATTAAATATTGTTGATAAAAAATTATTAATATTTTTCATAATAATTAGAAATATTAAATATGAACTATAATTTCATAAATGTAAAAATATATATTATAGTTTCATAACATTAATAATTATAATTACACAACTTTAATAAATAAAAAAATAATACAATAATAATTAATATTGTTTATATATAAACCATAATAATAAAAATAATAATAATAAAGTCTTTGACGACATCTTTTTTTACATTATAAATAAATTATAAAATTCTAAATAATTTTTTTATTCTTAATATTATTTATATTTATTACAAAAAAAAAAAAAAAATCATTACTAAATATAATTAGAATTAACAAATGGCTAACTATGATTTCATAATTGTAACAAAAATTTAATAATTTCACAATGTTGGAAAATGTAATTATAATGTCATAATTTGTTAATAATAATTACAAATAAGATATGTAATTACAATTTCATAATTTCTTAATAAAAATGAATTAATAATTTCACAATAATTAGAAATAAGATATGTAATTATAATTTCATCATGCAAATAAGAAATTTATTAATAATATCAAAATAAATATTAATTATAATTATAATAATTAAATATTGTTGATAAAAAATTATTAATATTTTTCATAATAATTAGAAATAATAAATATGAACTATAATTTCATAAATGTAAAAATATATACAATAGTTTCATAACATTAATAATTATAATTATAATTACACAACTTTAATAAAAAATAATAATAATACAATAATAATTAATAATGTTTATATATAAACCATAATAATAAAAAATAATAATAATAAAGTTTTTCATGTAATGTTTAATTTTCCTACTTGTTCATTTTTACGTGCGGTAGTTTACAATGTAGAATGGTTAAATATTGCGGCATACTTTTTTGAACTTTGATTCTAACATTTGAAATTATTGTAGAATGGAGTATGCTATTGGTCTTGAACTGAGAGGGCTTCCGGCTAAAGTTTCTCAGTACAGGGAAAATGAATTCGACGAAGTTCTAAAGACTCTTGATGAGTATCATCAAGATATCTTGAAGCGAACATTCTTATGGCGATTCAAGGAATTGACCAAGATGCAATTTTCGGCTCAGATTATAGATTCTCTGGTACTTCGACTTCTGAAGCCAGTAGACGGTGGTGCATATAGTTTTTGTTTCGGGGATGACAAGATAGTCACATTCTCGAGGTTTGAGTTTTCCCTCACCACGGGATTAAAGTGTGATCGCGAAACGAAAAAAACGCTCGAATTACGTTCAAAATCGATGCTTCATCTGAAATACTTTGAAGATAAAAGGGCCATTTACATGGAGGAGCTCTTGAATACTATAAAGACTTGTCCCGATATGTTGGACAGATTGAAATTATGCATGGTCTATATTCTTGAGAGCTTCGTGAAGGGCAAGCAAGCAAAGAATGGTATCGACTTATATGGTTTGGAACTTGTTGATGATATTGAAGCCTTCAGCAACTATCCATGGGGGTCTATAATTTATGTCGATACCGTTAACATATTTAAGAAAAGTCATTCGATGCCCAAGGTGAATAAGGGCCCCCGGAAGTATGATGCGTACGGCTTCCCTTTTGCTCTGCAGGTAATAATTTTAAACTTTTCATTTTGAATTAGTTTATTATGTTTTTCATCGTCATAATAATTGTAAGTTTCACAGATATGGGCATATGAGGTAATTCCCGCCTTAGGTGACAGGTGGGCAGTTAAGACGGGGACGCGATTTCCTCGGATGTTAAGTTGGATAGCAACGGAGGCACCAACTTCTAGGAAGCTTTCGCCTATCCTCGATGATCCTGACGTGAGCGTTTATAAATTATTATTAATGTAATATAATATTTGACACATGATTTATAAATTGTTTCAATGTTAATATATTAGCTCGAAGTCCTTCATGCGTTGACGACTTCGACCGTAGAGGAGGAGTAGGACTACATGCGTGGACTGGTATGTAATGTAATTTTAGATTGTTATTTACCTTTTGGGTTAAATAATTAATCTTCACTTTTGTTATATCTAGGATCAACGCAGTCCAGTACGAGACATGTCCCCGCCGCTCATGAGATCTCATTCACCGGGGGCATCTCACGAACCTCTACGCTCCTCCACTCCTCCGGTATGTTCATGGATTCAATAAGCTATAATATTTTACTGGGGGTTAGTTTATTTCCTATTATATTATTTGGAGTTTATAATTTGAATTTGATATGTTTTTGAGTTGAGAATTATTTTTGGAGTAGTCGGTGATATGGGAGTATTATTGAGTTGCGGTTGGTGTTTTGAATTGTCGTGGTTGAGTGGTTGAATGTTTTTGCTTTATTATGACATTTTGATGTCCCTTTATAGGGTGGCTAAGTCCAATTTTAAGGGGAGACTCTGTCGTAAATAAGTAGAATCTTAAATAAACAATATTCGACATTTAATTTTCACTTTTGTTATATCTAGGATCAACGCAGTCCAATACGAGACATGTCCCCGCCGCTCATGAGATCTCATTCACCGGGGGCATCTCGCGGACCTCTACGCTCCTCCACTCCTCCGGTATGTTCATGGATTCAATAAGCTATAATATTTTACTGGGGGTTAGTTTATTTCCTATTATATTATTTGGAGTTTATAATTTGAATTTGATACGTTTTTGAGTTGAGAATTATTTTTGGAGTAGTCGGTGATATGGGAGTATTATTGAGTTGCGGTTGGTGTTTTGAATTGTCGTGGTTGAGTGGTTGAATGTTTTTGCTTTATTATGACATTTTGATGTCCTTTTATAGGGTGGCTAAGTCTAATTTTAAGGGGAGACTCTGTCGTAAATAAGTAGAATCTTAAATAAACAATATTCGACATTTAATTTCCACTTTTGTTATATTTAGGATCAACGCAGTCCAGTACGAGACATGTCCCCGCCGCTCATGAGATCTCATTCACCGGGGGCATCTCGCGAACCTCTACGCTCCTCCACTCCTCCGGTATGTTCATGGATTCAATAAGCTATAATATTTTACTGGGGGTTAGTTTATTTCCTATTATATTATTTGGAGTTTATAATTTGAATTTGATATGTTTTTGAGTTGAGAATTATTTTTGGAGTAGTCGGTGATATGGGAGTATTATTGAGTTGCGGTTGGTGTTTTGAATTGTCGTGGTTGAGTGGTTGAATGTTTTTGCTTTATTATGACATTTTGATGTCCCTTTATAGGGTGGCTAAGTCCAATTTTAAGGGGAGACTCTGTCGAAAATTTTGTAGAATCTTAAATAAACAATATTCGACATTTAATTTCCACTTTTGTTATATCTAGGATCAAAGCAGTCCAATACGAGACATGTCCCATCCGCTCATGAGATCTCATTCACCAGGAGCATCTCGCAGACCTTTATGCACTCCCACTCCCCCGGTATGTTAATGGATTAAGTTTTCAATAAACAATAGTATTTTAATGATCACATTTACATGTTATAATATTTGAGTTAAATAATCAATTGTCATTTTTGTTTTCAGCGCCCAGTACCTCACATTGATGATTTGTTTGAGCGTCTGGTGGGGGTCATTCGTGATGAGATGCATGCCCTTGGGGATGAGCTCCGAGGTAAGGTCGACGCTCTCGAAGTGAAGGTCGACGCCCTCGGAGGTAAGGTCGACGCCCTTAGGGATGAGCTCTGAGATGGGCATGGAGCCTCATATATGATGCCAGAGCATGATGAGCTGGATGATATAATAGCTCGGATGACGGAGCAAGATTTCTACGGGTGCCGACTGAGGGGGTGCCTCGTGTGGAGGAGGAGGTGCCTCGGGGGGCGGCGGCAGAGGAGGTGCCTCGGGTGTCGGAGGAGGAGGTGACTCGGGGGGCGGAGGAGGTGGTGCCTCGAGAGCCGGAGGAGGAGGTCACTCTGGGGGCGGAGGAGGTGGTGCCTCGAGAGCCGGAGGAGGAGGTGACTCGGGTGTCGGAGGTGCCGGAGGATGAGTCGACTGAGCGGCTGACGGATATGGTCGAGAAGAGGGGACGGAAACGTACTGTCGAGGTGAAGGAGCAGATTATAAGTAAGAGGACAAGACAACCCTCACAACATGTTCTTTCTCCCTTCACGGCCGAGGCGAAGAAGAGGACATTCGTGGATGGCACTTATGTCAACTCATTCCGCGAAGTCGATCCGGCGAAGCAAAAGGTGTTCGATATGTGGTACTCTCAACTTAAGTCGAAGTAAGTTTGTTATCTACTTGTTTATTTATTTGTTAACTGTAAAAATGATTATATATGAATCTCTAATTATTTATTCATTTAGGTTTCGCTTCGCTATTGGGAAGACAACAATATCGGATGCCAAAGATTGGTTCGCAATAGTCCTCAAAAGCGGAGCTTGGCTTGCCGACGATGTGAGTGCATAATCGTAATTATGTGAACTCACTATATTATTTGTTGATTAAATAATATTTAATTCGCTTATATCTTATGTTGTAGCATGTTGATCTTGCAATGGAGTTGCTGCGCGATCGGGCTAGTAGGTACCCGAAATCGTTCAACTTTCCCGGGCGAGTGATCTTGTGTTGCAGCTTTAAAAATGCTGTCGACATTGAGTACTCAATGATCGAAAGCAACCCTACCTCGTACGTGTTTCCAGATTACATGTCGGACTACGTGGTAGGGGCAGAGCCCGTGTGTGGCCAGTCGTGGACGGGTTGTACACACATCTATATTCCGGTGATCGGGAACTCGCACATCATTGCTGTTGAGGTCGTGTTCGCCGAATCGAAAATGTATGTGTACGACTCCGAACATCGTTGTTTCACAGAGACCCAGCTCCAAGAAACTCTGATGCCCTTGGCATTCATTGTTCCTCTAATGGCTAAGCGTGTTGGAATTCATGTCGATGATGTACTAGCCATTGAGAGGATCAAGGGGATTTCCAAACAAGGTGTCAGGTAAATTTTCTTATACTCGTATTCTAGTATTTAATTAAATTCTTAACTATATTCATTTATTTCACTAAAGTTTTTTTTTTTTTTTTAACTTACAGTGGAGATTGCGGGATTTTTGCAATAAAATATATTGAGTTCTTGAGTATCGGACGAGACGTCAAGATGATCAATCAAGAACATATACAGAAGTGGAGAATAAAGTTGGCTACTAATTTATTTACCTACAATTGTGATTCATAAGATTTAGAAATGTAAAAATATAGTTTTATATGTAATTGTGTATATATACTTATTTGTCAATTTTTTTATTACCGTCAATTTATTTATTATTGTTTTTATTTGTCAGTTTCTTTAGTTGAATAAATTGCCTCACAAGTATAGATAACAATATATTTTTTGGAACAAAAAAATAGTATATATATATATATAAACCCTAAACCCCAAACCCCAAAATAGAAAACTATACCATAAACCCCAAACCCCAAAATAGAAAACTATACCCTAAACCCTAAAATATCTTTTTTTTCCCCAAGAAACATTTATCATCTTTCACCGTTTAATAAGTCATTCACGAACTTTATTAACATAGACAAAATAAGATAATTTATTATCAACAACACTACAATTACAGTAAAAGTTTTAATAGTGATAAAATTAATTATTCAAGGGAATCTGACTAGTACAAGTTTGGCGAGTATGACCGACTGCGCCGCACCTGCCGCACTTTCGCGGTCTGGGAAACTCTCCAATAGATGGTATTCTAGACGTACGTACACGTCCAAGAGTACGTCTTCGGACATTCGGTGGCAGTAAATTATCAAGCGGGAGCAAGTGTTCGGGAAGTTCCCACTCACCCTCATTTGGTAGAGGAAATATAGTTTCAGCATATGCTTCTCTCCAAAAAGCAGTCATATAGTACTCAGTTGATAATGACTGTGGTGAAAAGCCCTTATGTCTAGCAACTGCAACTGCATGAGAGCATGGAAAGCGCTCAAGCTAAAACTGTTTACACGTGCACGTGTTCTCATTCAAGTCCACAACATAACCAACATTACGTCCGCATACAACGTTGAATCTAAACTGATCCAGTGGCTCCACGCCCAACCTTCTAGCCAGGTCTAATGTCTTGAAGAGTTTGGTTTCCATGGCAGGGGTGAGATAAGATGTGCATGATTGAGATTCCTCGCGTCTATCGTGAAACCAAACCTGTAACTTCTCCCTAATGTTCTCAATCATTGCCAGAATTGGTAACTCTCGATCCTTCTTAAATAATGCATTCAAAGACTCCACATTATTGGACGTCATCATATTGTATCGACGTCCTGGAAATTGACACCGTGCCCAATGTTGAATCCCCAATTTATCTATTAAGTACTCCGAGGCTTTCTCACTCTTGTTATTTATTTCAATCATGAACTTATTATAATCTTCAAAAGTGTAAGTCTCTGCCGCTCTCTTAAACAAGGCAACGATCCCAGTACCACGGTACGTCGTCTTCAAATTTCCTTGTATATGGTACATGCAATAACCGTGGTGTGCCTCGGGAAAAACTTCAGCTATACCATTTATGATAGAATTTCCGCGATCAGTTATAAAAGCAAGATCATGGACATCTCCAATTACTTCCCTCAACTTTGAGAAAAACCAATTCATCGCTAGATCATTTTCGCTATCCACTATGCCGAACGCAAGAGGGTATATTTGAATGTTGGCATCTTGACATGTAGCAATAATTAACTTCCCTTCATATCTAGCTTTCAATGTTGTACCATCTACTAGAATTAGAGGTCGCATCGATCTTCTAAATCCATTTATACATTGTCTAAGAGCCATGAAAAAATACTTGAAGCGATTGTCATCGTCAGCCTCAATAAAGAATGTCGAACCAGGATTAGTTCTCGACATGTTATGACAATACCTGGCTGATTTCGCATAACTTTCCTCGGGTGAACCCATTAAATCCTCTAACGCACATTCTCTAGCCTTCCAGGCCTTCTGGTAGCTCATGGTCACCTCAAAATCTCTCTGCACATCGTTAATGATGTCTCTGGTCTGTAAATAGTCCTTGGGTCATCAAACTTATGCATTATCTGTCGTCCTATAAACCATGAACGAGCTTGTCTGTGATCATTTCGACGAATGCCCACTTGACAAGTATGCTCTCGTGCATACTTGCGAACTACGAAGAATTGATTTTTGTCCATCCTCGTTGCTCGCAGACGCCAACTACAATTATCATCTACACATACAATTGTGTAGGTACTCCTGTCTGACTTCTTCACTTTAAACTCGAAATTGTGCTTAAGTGCAATACTATGCACCGCTTCTTGGGGATCTTGCTTGGTATTAAATAATTGCTGGACTTCCAAATCTTCATCATCTGGAACCACACCTGAGCAATTAGTCGATCGTGAACTTGGCCCAGCCTGTAAGTTCTCGAAGTGCTCATGTTGACGTCTGGATAAATTAATCAGATCATTGTTTGTAAATGGAATGTCCTCCTGATTGTCTCCGACTACATCGTGACCTCTATGGGTGATAAGAGGAACTGTATCAGGGATAACATCATCATCCTCACGAACTATTTCTAATGTGTCCCAAATATCATTCACATTCTGATCCCCACCATCGAATTCTTCATTCTGATTATCGGGGGTATCCTTTCGTACTAAAGTTACACATAGAGGAATAGTTTCCTTTTTATTCGCCTCAATTAACCACGTAATTTGCACATCAGAAGTAACAAACAAGGGTGTCAATGCAACAGTAGAATTAGAGTAATATGAAAATCCAAATTTCATATCATATTCAGATGGATTAACTTCGAGTTGATCTTGTAATTTGCTGTACATGTCTGTAAATGACATACCTGGAGTTAACAAAATTACAGAAATGTTTTGATCACTTGTATATTTCCATGACCATCGCAGATTTTCATCAACCACGAATTCACCAAAATAAGAAACTGGTATGAAAGTCATATCTGCATTAATTAAAAATAATAAAATTTCAAAACAACAATTTAGGAGAATCAGAATAACTGATAAAAAATAATTATAAAAAAATAGTTGTCGGGCCGTAGCCTCGGTCCGGCCGGACCATGCTTCCGCAATATTTAATCATTCTACATTGTAGACTACATCACGTAAATGAACAAGTAGGAAAATTAAACATTATTTAATTATTATAATTATATTTATTTTGATATTATTAATAAATTTGTTATTTGCATTATGAAATTATAATTACATATCTTATTTGTAATTATTATTAACAAATTATGACATTATTTAGTAATGAAATTATTTTTGTAACATATGATAAATAATATTAAGAATAAAAAAATTATTTAGAATTTTATAATTCATTTATAATGTAAAAAATTAAGTTAGAATAATCATTTTTTAAATTGGTCCGGCCGGACCCTGCAACGGTTTGGCCGGACCCTATAATGGTCTGGCTGGTCCCTGCAAGGGTCTAGCCGGACCATTGCAGGCACCTTTTTTCGCTCTTATGTTCAATTTTTACGATTTTGTTATTAAACTGATAAGAATCAAACTTCACCATATTAATTTTAATTGTTTAGTCTACATAATTATAGATCTATAATTATTATTAACTAAAAAATTAACAATATATGATTTTTTCGTTAATTTTTGGTTACTGAAGTTATAGATCTGTTGAATAAGTTTAACACAACGAGAACAAAATTAAATACAGTATAATAAATATTGCTAAATCAACTTACCGATAAGAAGTAGCGAATGAAATCTTTTAGTTGAGATTTGTATATTTTTTGCGAATTTTTTTTAGCACAAGCAAATAAAAATGAGAGAATAATTTATCTGCGTATTGAGCACAAACAGATGAAAAAACGAGAGAATAATGAAAGTGAGAATTGTATTGTTTCCGTTTTAATATAAATATGAAATATGAGATAAATGAAGGGTATAAAAGAAATATGTTATTAAGGGTATACACGTCCTTTTAAAGAAAAAAGGGTATTGTGGTTAGTTTTTGAAAAGTTAGGGTATTTTGACTAAGCCATTGTTTGACTTGGGTGTTTTTAAAATCCCCCCCCACCCCCACCCCCACCCCGCAAAAGTGACCAAAATGAGCTAAATCGAAGGCAAGGGAATGAATTATTTTGAACAAAGTAGAAATATGGAATCCAGGCTGTGGAATAAAGTGGTGAATCCACTTGACAACTTGTGGTTGGTTCTCCGCTTCATTTTTGTAACTTCTCTTGATCCTTAGCGCATGTTCGGCTCTCGTTTTTTTTTGAAATCAAGTTTTTAAAACATTAAATTTTCACCATTCATTTTAATTAAATCCATAATATTTAAAGTTTCAAATATTTCTAACTATTCATTCTTTAAATAATACTGTTTAAAACTACAATATTTTCCAAATAATGGGGCCAAGCAAGGGCTTTTAGACTTTGCAAAATACAAGGTGGAGAGGTAGTAGTAGAAGAGGAAGAATATCTCTGATGAAATCTTGCTACCTCCATGCGAGCCTAATTCGGTTGTCATTTCTCGAGGACGACGGTGTCATGTTTTCAATGTGTTCAAGTGGTCTAAACTGAGCTCAAACAAGAACATAAGAAAGCTTCTGGAACCGAGGTCATCTTCAAGCTGCTGAACTGAATCTTCTTCTTTGGCTAGGAAAAGAACACAACAAATGGTATCAGAACCATGTTTGATGGCTAAAAAAGCTAGTAGAGAATGAGAGAAAACTGACCAAAAATGGTGGTGAAGCAGTGTAGGCAGAAGTAGGGAGCACTGATCGGAGGAGGAAGGAAGTCTCACTGTAACGATTCGAGAATTTTGACGTCATTAACAATTCATTATGATGTAATAAAAGTATTTGTAGAGCTTATTTGATTCGAAAAAGAAAAAGAAAGAAAATCAGAATTTTTATAAAAAGAAATGTTATGTAAAAACGTATTTAAGTGTCTCTTTTCTCGAGACTTGTCCTCATTTGATTACATGTCATATATGTACGGGAAAGTTCTCGAAGTGAACTTCAAGAAAATAAAAACAGTTTATCATTCCGACCGACGGATAGCACTCGGTGAATTTTTAAAGTTAGGACAGTAAAAACGGTGAACCCGAAAACTATTTTAAGTAACCTATTTTTGAAGGTCATAACTTCATCTTCCGTTATCCATTTCTTGCGCTATAAATTGTGCATGAAAGTATAGTGATTACTTTAAAATGGTACTAAGAACATAAGATTTCGTCTCCATTTGATATCACAAATCGGAGCTTAAAAACGACCCTACAAACTGAAATTTTGTAACGTCCCAATCATGATGTGTCACCTATCTGCTCTAGCCGACCTTGTAGCTTTCCTTACTCATTAAATTATACGGTGACTGATAAGTGTATTTTGTACACTTATTTATGTGTCAAAAGTAGGATTTTATATATTTGTTTAAGAATATTTGTTATTCATTTGTTTATATTTCAGAAATACAACCCAAGATTGAGAAATGGTTGCAAATTAAGCAAATACCGAGGAATTGGATGCTTATTGGAGCTGATTTGTGAACATGATGAAGTGCAAGGAGTCAATTGAGAAGAATAAGGAAGAAAAGAGAAGAAATCAGAAGTTCGGAGGTTAAATTGCTCGAATTAGAAGATGAAGGGCCTGGTTTGTAAATAAAAGGCGAGGACCAACTTGTAGTACTTCAAAAGTGGAAGTTGCATACAGGACGGAGAACCACACAACCACGATTTTTAAGCAACGTGGCCACGTGAGAATCAGCAATTTAACAGAACCTGATTTCGGGTAACTGCGCGGCCACGTGACTCACAATTGCGCGGTCTTTTTTTGGCTGGGCTTTTTACGCGGACTTCAGCTGATTCTCGTCCATTGACCTAGTTTTTCACCTAAAAACTATACATACCTCTTGTCATGCACGAAATATGGGTTCTCACTTGGCGTCTATCTTGTGCAATTCATGCAAAAGTGCTTCCCAAACGAAGAGGGATCCACACGAGGCCTAAGAGAAGATTGAAGAATCAATAACAAGAGGATGAATGGGGTGATCTATTTTCATGTTTCTTGTAATTTATTTTCAATTATGTATCTAGGCTTGATGTTTATTGTTGGGAATTGTGAATAAGCCATAATATTCTGATTCTATGTTTTGATAATTGTTTAATTAATATAATTCATGAGTTTGAGTAGTTAAAGTATGCTTTTTTATCTTATGCAAATTTCTGGCTAATTTTTGTATATTTGAGTGACGTTTTCCAAAAATCGAGTGAGTAAGAGAACGTTAGACTTGTTTAATTACTGCTAGGTCCGATAGGGGATAGATATATACCATCTATACCTAGTGTTATCCTTAAAAGTGTTCACAAAATCAAAATATTTTTCTAGTGTTCAATTCGTCATAGAGATATAGACGGGTTACATTTTAGAAAAAGATTTTTAATTCATCCTCAAGAGAGGACTTAAATGACATAAGGAACACGGATTTTCAAAACCCTATGAATTATAGTTAAACATTAAGTCAAAGCCTAGATGATAAATTTAAGGTGAATTCTCAATTTCCAACACGTGTGCTTTCATTGATTTTAATTCAAGTTTTTTATTGCTTCCTTAGTTTAATTCCTAGTTTAAATTCATTCAACAAATTACCATTGAAATTCTTGTTCCGGTTAAGGAATTCAACCTAAAACACAATTTGCTCAATCTCTTAGGTACGATATCCGGACTTTCGGTCTACTTTATTACTTGTGTGATCCGTACACTTGCGGTTTCACAACAGTGACAGATCCTTCTTTTCATGGTTTTTAAGTTCCACCTCTTGCTTTAGTATAAACCAAACTTATTTAAATTGTAAAAAACTTGAAATACATATAATCTTAATTGTCTTAACTTGAACTTGACTTTGGGTCAGATCTTGTATATAAGTCTTGACTTAAATATATACATGACTGGTCGTGAATACATGAACTCGAACTTGAATTGACTTGAACTTGACTATCTTAAATATATGACGTGACTAGGAGGTATAAATATAACTTGACGTAAAAATATGACTTGACGTGAATATAGGCTTGACTGATTTAATAAGTAAAACTTGCACGAATCTTGAAGCATGATGTTGACTTGTTTACGTGCAATAGAAAATGTGCAACATACTCCACTCGTTGGGAAATTCTATGCTCGTTCTACGACATATCTAACATTTCAGGTAATAACAGAAATGTAAAAGGAATTGATGCGGATCTTCGGACGGCGAGACAGATAATGCTGCACTAGGTGATGATCTGTGAGTTGTGGACTCACTAAATAAGGTCTTGGGTTTAAATCACCAAACTCGCTATTTTATTATTGTTACTGTTTATCTAAAAGATTTTAAAGTCAAGATTTTATATTAAATGTTTTATCATTACTTTTTAAAAGAACGGATTTTATTTTAAAGTAAAGTGATCTCGAAACCCCATTCAAGTGATGTCGTTTACGTCATTGATCTATAAAAAGAAATATAAAAGTATTTCTGCAAATTACCATGTACCACATGTTAGCTTCTGAATTTGAAAATAAATAAAAAATTTGGCCGTGCATCACACTCATCGTCCAAAACGAGACTAATGGTCAGGAAAAAAGGTTCTAAGACCAAAAGGGAGAATGAGCAACTCCAATAGAGAAGAAGGGAGAAAAAGTTTCTAACCGTTTTTATACTCCACATCCGGGCATCCAACCGGAGAACCCCAACGACCAGAAGAACCGCGAAGTCAAGGGGAACCCTTGACTAAAGTGTGGTAAGATTCTGGCGATGGTAGTGGTAGATCTGACCGGAAAAGAGTAGAGAAAAATCGGAGCTAAAATTTGAAATTCCAACCTAACCAGTGGCTGTGTTTCGAATCTTCCTCAGTCAACACGAATGAAAAATTCATCTACGAAACAACACATTGAGGTGGTCAATTTCAAAAATAATATGCACAACATAAGGAGGACCTTTTGTAGTCATGTACAAAATGACTAATGGATGAAGGAAACATGAAGAACTGTCGAGAATTTCAGAACTCATCTTTCGAGATTGACAATTTTATCTGGACAGATGTACAAAACTATTGAGAAAGTAATCTCAACAGACTAATGCATGCTCGAGAATAGAAAAACACTAACAAAACACAAAGTTCATCATTTTCAAATGACCAAATAATAATCTTATAAGATGACTCCTCTGTGGAGGTAATCTAATACACGATCACATTCAAATATGAATTTCTAAAGAAATGAAGTACTAAAATTAGGTTAGTTCCATGACATAAAAAAAATAAAATTAAGTTGTCCACAAATGCAAATTGATATTGAAATTGATCTATGTTTCTCCAAATATCAAGATAGAGGTTTTTCTTGACAGTTTGACGACTAATGGATCTACATTGAACATGATGAAATAAAATCTCATCTCTCGTAATGTTAGTACTACATACCAAACTTGCCCTCGGTATATGCACCAAGTGTGCAATACAACTCAACATATCATCAATTAAGCTCTTCATAAAATTATAAAAATTTCACCATACACCGATACACGTGAAATTTGGAAAGGAGGCAATGGTTTCCTAACTTGCAAAGGAACTAGTTTGATATTCCTTACCAGTGAGGCCCCATCAGAAGCTCGCTCCAATAAATAGGAGCAAGGCTTGAAACATTTCTCCTCTGCTTCAATTCATAAATATTTAGTATCTCAATGGTGAAAGCAGCCACATGGATGAAGTTGGTCAAAATGCATACTTGCAAGCTGGAAATCCCATTTCGTTAACAGAAGCAACCTCAAGATCCAACATCCCAAATGTTATTCCCTCTGAAATGATGTGGATGGCTTCATTCAAAGTAGGAAAAAGGATCATCTCAGCTATCTCGAATTCGAACTACAGAAGTTAGGAGATCCAAATTTGTAGACATGTGTTGAGAATAGGTGCAGGAGATAACTAAATCGAACAAAACTTCAAAACCTACCAGAGTGAAGGTCTTGAACTGACAATGTAGTGAAGCCAAAAAAGAGCCACAATAGGAGAAATAAATGCTTAATCTTGTAGATTTGAGGAAGATAATAGTGGATCTAAGCCTTAAATGCTATAAAACCAACCAAAACTAGAACGAGCAAAGGTTTGGGCGTGAGAGTATTTTTAGAGGTAAGGTTTGGCCACAGAAGGAAATGTCATTTTTGTCTACAAATTTTGTTTTTGAATTTTCTCTTTCTTTGAAGTCTCATTGTGAGTAACTGAGTTGTGGTGATGGTTATGAGAGATATTTGACCCTATTTCACATACTTTTTGGTACATATTTTCTTATCAAGTCAAATCATGGTAATTATGATTCTAGAGGAATTAAAATTTCTTTAAAGTGCAAATAAGTCATAAAGTGTCATATTTGTTAAAATTATTAAAATGTGCTATTTTATTGATACAAAGCCAAAATATGTTATGATGTACAATTTCCTCATAAATCATTGATATAGTCACAGAACACATGGTACACAGGTTAGGTCACTTTAAATTTTTATTTCTTTTTTTTTAAAAGAATCTTTTAATTGTCAATTATGTCCCTACTTCTATTTTTCTTATATCTATAATACCCTTAATTAAAAAAAAAATTATATTTCCACATAAATAAATATTGAATGACTTTTCAAATTATTGATTTAATTAAGCAATAAATCCAATTTCCAATATAAGGTCCTATATTCAATGTATATAATTTATAAAATATGATTGATAACCATTTTCAATCTTATATCACATTATAATTCAATACATATGTTTATACAGTTTTAAAACTGAATCATTATAAGTTTACAACGTAAATCAAACATAGACGTAATTTTGTATACACTGCAAGATTCTGATAATATTATAGAATAATTAAGATAATCAATATGATGAATAATTGGTAAACTACGATTTATGTTAAATTAATACATTTTAAAACCGATAAGTATTTTGAATAATCAAAATAAAAAATATAGAGTCGTTTATTTGGGCACTAACATGAGAGTCACTTAGAAGGAAATATATATATATATATATATATATATATATATATATATATATATATATATATATATATATATATTTTATTTTATTTTTTTAAATTCAAGCACAATAAAAGTTAAGTTATTAAAACGTATTTATAGATAAATAATTATTCAATCTTCACTAATATGATGAACGTAGTTAAGTCCCTGTTTGGTTTTGATTTTAATCTAAATCAGAGTTAACAATTAATTTCAACCAAATATTTTATGAAACCTACAAATTTTTAACCATATAAAGTCATCAACTTCTATGCAAATCTAATAAAATTATGATTTAAATCATTATCAAATGAAAAGAAATCCCGCTTGTTCAAATTTGACAAAAAATGAAAATATTTATATGGTTCAAACACATTTTGAATGTCTTCTCGAATTTTCATTTTACTACAAAAATGTCATGATGTACACTTAATAATTGAGAAAATTGAAAAAGCTTATTAAAAAAATTACTCATAAGTTAATAAATAAATAAGTAATCGAGTAATTTTCATACAAATAATTATTTTTAACCACACATCCATTAAAAAAAAAACAAAACAAAACAAAACCACAAAAATCAAAACTTTTCACATTATCAAACACAAGCCCTATATTTGTATAATATGATGATTTTAATAATTTTCATTTTATATTTCATTATATAGGAGAGATAAAGTATAAGTTCTTTTATCGCGTACATAAGACGTGCGAAGCACGTGGTAGAATACTAGTATATACATATATAAAAGTAAAAGCAAGGAGAGAGAATCATAAATGTCATTTTCCCTCCAAAATGTATTTATAAATAAAAATATTTTTATTATTAACTACTATTTAATAAATTAAAATATCCGTTCAAATGCTCTATTTTTTGTTTATAAATAAAATATATTATTATTTTCGAGATAATATGTGTTATTGAAAAATAATTTCAAAAATGTGTATAGTTAAAAAGTGAGTAAAAAATGTGTTGTCCGTAAATAAATTTATAGACAAAGTTATTGAATGGATGCTAATATTTTTAATTATTTTTAATTTTAATAATTGTGTTAAGATAATATTGTATTAGATTTTCGATATAATTTCTTGATCTCCCACGTTGTTTGATTGTTGTATCATGATAATTGAATTTTTTTCGTAATTATTAATTTTACTTCTTTATTTTGTAAATAAAAGTATAATTTTATTGGTTAAATATTTATAAATATTTGCTGGGTTAAGAATAAATACACATTTATAATTTTTAGATAATTTTTTTTTAATGAAAGTTGAAAAAAAGAAGAAGTTAAACACATGAGGCAAATGTAGAAATCATGTAAATTTGCATTTTCAATGAAACTAACAATAACTCATAAAAACTATTCAAACATACGATTATTTATTATTTAAATATATAAATTGACATTTTATTATTTAAATATATAAATTAGTATTTACTGTTCAAATAAGTTTTTAATAATTTGAATTAGTCATATTTCCCCATTTTTGATAACTCTAAGACTTTTGACTAAAATTAAACTCAAAATCAACAATTAATTTTAACCACACATTTCATAAGTTCTACAACTTTCAACCACACACTCCATCAACTTTTATCAAAATCTACTAAAAACCTGATTTTATTCCCCACCAACATGAGCATTGTTTTTTAAATTTTAATAATTATTGCAATAGAATATTTTTATTTTATGCATTTTATATTTGTTTTGATTATGTAAAAGTATTAATATTTTATAAATATTTATCGAAATAGATATTGAAGAAAATAATTTTCGTACATCGCACGGGGTAAATACTAGTTTATTCAAATAATATATCTGTACATTCAATATAGTCCCTTTTTTCCACCTTCAAGTAGAGATGACAATGGATCGAGAATGAGTTGGGTTTTCCAAGCCGATACCCTACCCACGAAAAATTTACAACCTCCATACCCTACCCACATACCCATTTAAGAATGGCGGGTCAGGTGCGGGTCGGAGGCTGGTATGCTTCTATACCCATTTGAAACCCATTACTAATTATTTTTTTTTTTTAAGGCTTTAAATAGGTTATAGATTATAGGTGCTCCGAATTAACTTGAATCAATTAAATATTGGGATTCACTTGAATTTGGCTTGAAAAAGCTTGTTCTAAGTTGAAACTAAACAAGCGAATTTGAACAATTTTTTTAGACGTTAAAAAAATCAATAGTTTAAACATATTAAGATTTAGATGTTAATAATGTTAATAGATATTTGGGTTCATTTTTTTATTTTTTTTACACCATCACTTTTGTTTTAAATTTTATAACTTTTTAAGGGTTAAGTACACAAATACATAACTTATGAGGTCCTATTTTTAAATAACAGGTATCTCAAAACATATTTTAACAATATATAGACATATTTTCAAAATTAGGTATTCTATTCTACAATATAAGCTGAGCATCTGCTTTCGAAGCACAAAGCTATCTGGACAGAACAATAAAAAGGGTGTCCTAAAGGTAGTTCATCATGCCATCGAAGTGGAAGAAGTGAGGAGTTACAATAGAAGACTGAGAGCTAAGGTCTTGGGGTGAAGTGGTATCAGAAGAGGAGGTAGTTGCGGAGCTATTGTTCGCGGAGATAGTGGGGGTTGACAGTCCGATGGAGGTGGTTGTCAAGCCATTGATGGATAGGGTGAAAAGAATTGATTTTTGAATGCATGTGAATGGAGGCAGAAAGTGATCGTTGTTTGAGCCCCATTTTTGGAAGTGATCAAATTGAGCTCTCGCAATTACCAAAAGAGGATTGTTGGGTTTTGTGTGAAACAGAGGGACGCATTTTCTGGTTCTTCTGTTGCTTCTTCTTTCTAGGATTCCAAATGAAGGGAGTTAGAATTTGAAGTATATAACAAATATGAAAAGTTTTGTAATCAAAATTACATCTATCAAAGAATATTCTTTCTGGAATTCTAGCTATGAATTCAATGAAGAAGAAGAGAGTGTGTTGACGCCTAAAAAAAAGGTAAAAATAGAAGGATATAACCCCATATATAGATATATCCCCATATATGGGGATAAGTGCGGATATATGAGGACATCTCATATATCAATTCCAATGTCTTTATATCTTTAACAAATGGCTATTTGCTAATTAATTTTCATTGTAACTTAATTAATTTCTATTGTATATTACAAGTCACTGAAAATGGCTAATTGAATTAGTTACAAATTGATGGGTGTCGAATCCAACAAATAATAATGTTTTCTCGCTCTTGTAAAAATAAATTGCAATAGTGGTGAGCAAGGTCGAATCCACAGGGACTGGTTAGATTTAATTCTTCGAAAAAATTAAAAGCAATGAATTGAAAATAAGGGGGGTTTTTTGAATTTTGAATGTGAAATCAATTTGTAAATAAACGAGTGGGAAATTAAGATTGTTGAAAATATCAAATTAAATAAATATCCAGCCCAATGTATAATCTCAGTAATGATTCACAGAATTGATCATAGATGTAAAAATAAAATCCTTTACTTATTCTCTAAATTGGTTCTGGTCATTGATACGATCTAACAACCTATCTCTCCTTACTTTATCGATAATCAAGAGACGCTCGTTGATTATTTCCCTAATCAATAAACAACCCTAGATACGATCGTAGGATTAATTTCTAGAGAGACGACCAATTCTAACCAACAAATTCACACGCGTGATTTATTTAAGCTAGGTTATATATCTTCATAACATGAGTCAAAAATCAGTCTATAATTAACTATGTTATTTGCCACCTGTATTAGAAAACCTAAACAATTACGGATTTAGATTCCTAATTGGCTAAGCATCGTTTTGACAATTAAAACAACGTGCACTTTGCATTAATAAATCAAAACAACAACTTTGATGCAAACCAAAAGATATATAAATAAAAAACAATCAAAGGAACAATTAAATTTAATTAGATCTCACAATTCTTGGTAAATCAAAACTTCGAATATCCTTGAACTGGAAAAATAAGTTTAGCTATCCATAAACATTTCGAAAATAAAACTAAAAGAAAAAATAATAAAAATTGATATCAAACTCTAAAAATCGATGAAACGTGTTGCAGCCTCCTCCTTCCTCTCCCTTTCTTTTTTTCTTCTTCTTTTTTTTCTTTTTCCACGTGAACTCCCCTCCAGCAATCTTCCTGCCTTTTTCTTAATTTTGTTGGCAGCCAAGAGTCCAATTTTTTTCCCCTTGAGAAAAGAACTTCCAATCAATTGTTGGGATAAGTCATGAGAGTCCCAATTCTCCAAGAAGTCTTCCTTCTCTCAACCACCAAAATAAACGTCCTGGTCCCTCCTATTTTATTCCCTTTTTTCTTTTTCTTTTTCTTTTTTTTTTTTAATTTCAGCTTCCAAGAATCTTTTTCTTCCTTTCTTGGTTCCCAGAATCTCTCCCCCCTTTCTTGCGGCTAAAGTTCTTCTTTTTTTTTTTTTTTTTAAATAAGACCTTCCTCAATTGTCATTCTTCGGCCCATCCAATTCCAATCGGGACCTAGCTGCATGGGGATTAACGATCTAAGTGCTGCCTGGACCTTGAACTCTTTTTATTATGATGGCCCATGAATTTTTGCTGAGGTTGCTGTCTGTCCGAAATAAGGCGTGCCCACGCTTTATGTAAAGTCCTGATCTGATTGTAAACTTTTTGAGTTCCAAACTTGTTCTTTTAATTTGTGATATTGAGTCCATTTTGTTCCAACTCCTCCATCTAATCCACAAAACACAAAATATGATTAATATTCATAATTTAAGCATTTAAAATCAATGGAGTAAGATAAAATATCACAATTTAAATAGCAAATATGCGCCCTATCACAAATGGTAATTAAACTTAATTATATTTTGTAATTAATTACCATTTGTAATGAATCACAATTGTAACTTAATTTTTAATTTGATAACTAATTATTGTAACTGTTGACCACAAAATTCGGCTGGACCTTGGACTAACACGTCTCAGCTCCTCCCTCTTGAACATGTGGATCTCCTGTGCACTTTGACAAGCAATCAGTTTGCAAAGGGGGCCGAGGTGGCTCCCGTTTGCACTCCGATGTCAATGTCAATGTCAAACAATCAAAGGAACAATTAAATTTAATTAGATCTCACAATTCTTGGTAAATCAAAACTTCGAATATCCTTGAACTGGAAAAATAAGTTTAGCTATCCATAAACATTTCGAAAATAAAACTAAAAGAAAAAATAATAAAAATTGATATCAAACTCTAAAAATCGATGAAACGTGTTGCAGCCTCCTCCTTCCTCTCCCTTTCTTTTTTTCTTCTTCTTTTTTTTCTTTTTCCACGTGAACTCCCCTCCAGCAATCTTCCTGCCTTTTTCTTAATTTTGTTGGCAGCCAAGAGTCCAATTTTTTTCCCCTTGAGAAAAGAACTTCCAATCAATTGTTGGGATAAGTCATGAGAGTCCCAATTCTCCAAGAAGTCTTCCTTCTCTCAACCACCAAAATAAACGTCCTGGTCCCTCCTATTTTATTCCCTTTTTTCTTCTTCTTTTTTTTTTTTTTTTTAATTTCAGCTTCCAAGAATCTTTTTCTTCCTTTCTTGGTTCCCAGAATCTCTCCCCCCTTTCTTGCGGCTAAAGTTCTTCTTCTTTTTTTTTTTTAAATAAGACCTTCCTCAATTGTCATTCTTCGGCCCATCCAATTCCAATCGAGACCTAGCTGCATGGGGATTAACGATCTAAGTGCTGCCTGGACCTTGAACTCTTTTTATTATGATGGCCCATGAATTTTTGCTGAGGTTGCTGTCTGTCCGAAATAAGGCGTGCCCACGCTTTATGTAAAGTCCTGATCTGATTGTAAACTTTTTGAGTTCCAAACTTGTTCTTTTAATTTGTGATATTGAGTCCATTTTGTTCCAACTCCTCCATCTAATCCACAAAACACAAAATATGATTAATATTCATAATTTAAGCATTTAAAATCAATGGAGTAAGATAAAATATCACAATTTAAATAGCAAATATGCGCCCTATCACAAATGGTAATTAAACTTAATTATATTTTGTAATTAATTACCATTTGTAATGAATCACAATTGTAACTTAATTTTTAATTTGATAACTAATTATTGTAACTGTTGACCACAAAATTCGGCTGGACCTTGGACTAACACGTCTCAGCTCCTCCCTCTTGAACATGTGGATCTCCTGTGCACTTTGACAAGCAATCAGTTTGCAAAGGGGGCCGAGGTGGCTCCCGTTTGCACTCCGATGTCAATGTCAATGTCAAACAATCAAAGGAACAATTAAATTTAATTAGATCTCACAATTCTTGGTAAATCAAAACTTCGAATATCCTTGAACTGGAAAAATAAGTTTAGCTATCCATAAACATTTCGAAAATAAAACTAAAAGAAAAAATAATAAAAATTGATATCAAACTCTAAAAATCGATGAAACGTGTTGCAGCCTCCTCCTTCCTCTCCCTTTCTTTTTTTCTTCTTCTTTTTTTTCTTTTTCCACGTGAACTCCCCTCCAGCAATCTTCCTGCCTTTTTCTTAATTTTGTTGGCAGCCAAGAGTCCAATTTTTTTCCCCTTGAGAAAAGAACTTCCAATCAATTGTTGGGATAAGTCATGAGAGTCCCAATTCTCCAAGAAGTCTTCCTTCTCTCAACCACCAAAATAAACGTCCTGGTCCCTCCTATTTTATTCCCTTTTTTCTTCTTCTTTTTTTTTTTTTTTTTAATTTCAGCTTCCAAGAATCTTTTTCTTCCTTTCTTGGTTCCCAGAATCTCTCCCCCCTTTCTTGCGGCTAAAGTTCTTCTTCTTTTTTTTTTTTAAATAAGACCTTCCTCAATTGTCATTCTTCGGCCCATCCAATTCCAATCGAGACCTAGCTGCATGGGGATTAACGATCTAAGTGCTGCCTGGACCTTGAACTCTTTTTATTATGATGGCCCATGAATTTTTGCTGAGGTTGCTGTCTGTCCGAAATAAGGCGTGCCCACGCTTTATGTAAAGTCCTGATCTGATTGTAAACTTTTTGAGTTCCAAACTTGTTCTTTTAATTTGTGATATTGAGTCCATTTTGTTCCAACTCCTCCATCTAATCCACAAAACACAAAATATGATTAATATTCATAATTTAAGCATTTAAAATCAATGGAGTAAGATAAAATATCACAATTTAAATAGCAAATATGCGCCCTATCACAAATGGTAATTAAACTTAATTATATTTTGTAATTAATTACCATTTGTAATGAATCACAATTGTAACTTAATTTTTAATTTGATAACTAATTATTGTAACTGTTGACCACAAAATTCGGCTGGACCTTGGACTAACACGTCTCAGCTCCTCCCTCTTGAACATGTGGATCTCCTGTGCACTTTGACAAGCAATCAGTTTGCAAAGGGGGCCGAGGTGGCTCCCGTTTGCACTCCGATGTCAATGTCAATGTCAATACTCATTTCAAGTGAATATATATTGGGTGCGGGAAATGTAAATGTGTAAAAGAGAGAAAAGGGAGTGAGATTTTATATATTGAGTTAGAATATTAAATTACCAACATTTTCCTTGGAGGCAAGTGTACTCTATTTATAGAATGAGCAATTCTCTTAGATTGTGACACGTGTTATGCTTTACACATGGCAAGATCATAACTACTCATGAGGTAAACCATTTCTTTGGCTATAATCATTACTACATGTCATAGGGATAAAGCAACCATCAAACCCTTTAAAGATGTTGTCACATCAAGCTATCTTGTCACCTTTACAGGGTACTCATTTCGGCTTAGGAGTATCTCAGCATAAGGGTACCTTGACATAACATCACCCCGGTATAGGGGTACCTCGGCATAGGGGTACCTAAACATAGCATCACCCCCGTATAAGGGTACCTCAACATGTAAGAGTCCAACAAGTTTAATATCCACAGTTTTGGCATGTAGGTCATGATTAGGTGAATAGATGTTTTGTGGATCCCCTGTTGGGCTCATATGGAAGACGTGTCATGTAAAATTAGTCATGGTTGTAACAGTAACTATTTCTCGAAATTTCATTTTGCTTTTAAAATTAATTGAATTAGTTAAAAATTGTAATTAATTACAAATGTAACTTAATTATATTCTTTAATGAATTACAGTTTTAATTAAGTAAAACTATAATTTAGTCGTATATTACATATATTACAACTTCCTCGAAATTTTATTTTCTTTTAAAATCAGTTGAATTAGTTACAATTTGTAACTTTATTTCAATTTTGTAATTAATTACAATTGTATCTTATGAATTATTAAAACATTAGTGTAATTCGTAATTTGTAATTAATTACATTAGTGTAATTCGTAATCAGTCACAGCTATAATCGTCATCGTTGAACCACCGTCGAAAAATACAATTGTAACTTTATTTAGTTTTGTAATTAAATACAACTGTAACTTTATTTCAATTTCTAATTAATTACAATTGAATTACTGTTCCCATGCCACCATCTCCACTACCACGGGTCCTCCACCACCATCACAACCACCGTCTCAACAACAACAACACCTGCTCACCACCACCACCACCGGCTCACCACCACCACTACCATAACTGCAATTGAACCAATTCAGTCAGTTCCCTTAAAACTGCAATTGAACCAATTGAAAGTCCCTTCGCCCTCCCTGCGGAAAAGTTCTCTCCAACACTCAATTCCTCGATCAATGGAAACTTCTCCTTAATCCCCTTCAACACTCCCAGAATCTTTTTTTTATCACTTTCATCAACATCTTCCTTCAATTTCAAAAACGTGACTCACATGGCTGACACAAGAAGGACGGTTACAGAACCCCTGACGTCATCAGACACCCAATCGACGGCCATAATGTCGTCGATGATGGCTTGATGTAGTTCGTCCGATGCTAATGTGAGCCAGGTGGTCAGCGTAGGATCCCAAGTCGGGTTTGGATCCGTGACGGGAGTGGAGCATGTGGGTGAAAGAGAGACTTAGAGCGAGAGGATGATCGAGTGCAGGCGATTGATGAGACGGAGAACAAGATCGAGCGAGGTCAATCCGTTGGGGGTTGCTGGCCTTTCTTCAATCTCTATTTCGAATCATATAAATTGGTGAATCGGTGATGCCCTCAATATTTTCCATCTTCAGTTGAAGGTGATTGCAATCGGACCTGGCCCTTTGACGAGGAAGGAAATTGGAAGTCTTAACCCAAGAAACACAATTTTGTACTCAAAATATGCAGATGACTGTGATGGATCTGAATTTTGAGAGGGGGGGGGGAGTGAGAGGAGGGAATGATTAGGGCTTTTATTCACCTGATTTAGTAAAATAGTTTGTAATTAATTGATTTTAAAAATTTAAAGATTAAATATATGAATGGACCTAATTAGCCCATGTTTTAAGAAAATAAATAGGTATGTGGGTCGAGTATGTGTATTGTAGTAAAACTCACACCCGATCCATACCCATGTCGGGTTTTAAAGTTTACTTCCATACCCTACCACAAACTCATTTAGCAGGATAATCCCCACCAATTTATATCGGGTCTCCAACGGGTATCGGGTCCTTCTCAATTTGATTATCATTCTTTGAGGAAAAAAATTTGAATAACGATTAATGAGATACTGCGCCACTGAAATGGAAGGGAGTTTTTTAGTTTATGCATACAATATTTTATTATTAATGTTTAGAGTGTCATAGATAAATAAATTTTGTTCTTTTATAGTGTAACGATTCATGAATTAATTTATTTACGTTTTTAATAAAAAATATTATGTTATGAAATGTAGAAAAAAGGATCTGGGGTTTAAAAAATGATTTAAAAAATTATATTATTATCCAGTTTAATTTAATTTTAAAGAAATGACGGTCAAAATTTTAACTGCTAAAGTTTGAAGTGGAAAGAAGAGAAATTCAACAGAAACAAGGCAGAGAAAAATCCACCCGCAAAATTAATACGCCATTTTTTAGCTTTATGAGCTAAAATAATTGGGTTTTCTTTACACCAAAGTCCCAAGTGTTGCTCCTTGTGTGAGGTAAGAAGAACTACATGTACGTATTTATAAATTCATATGTTCTATGCGTCCTTGTGCATATAGATACAGATTTAAGTGTTTTTCCTTGATGATTTTGTTTCGAGATTAATTAATACCTTAATAACATGAAGAAATTAATTTGATTTTTTTGTTTGGATAATGTGTGCGAACTTATCTTGATGCTCTCTGTTAAGATTGTGAATTTAGTTTTAGGAGAAATATTGTGGAGTCCATAGGTTTTTCTGTCACTTTACCCTCTGTTGGACATTTATTCATTGTTGCTTGGGTATTTTGAGATAAACAATTCTCGCCCCCATTACTTTCAGACTTCGGACAAAAGGAGAAAATTCAAAATTTTAGTGAAGGTGAATGATGTAGGGAGTGCAATCACTTTTTCGAAAAGCTATATAGTTTATACTTTATAGGAGAGGCACAATCAAGTCATAGATTGATTGCCTATGATCAAGCACGGGAATCCATCCCAGGTACTATTCTTCGGTGCCAAACCCCCCTACCGCAATAGTTCCACCCCCATATTAATCTAGTGATTCTCCGCATCAGCAAGAGTTTATTCAAAATATTCTCCACTGATTAGGAGTTAATAATTCTTATTGTTCGAGTGCTGGCTAGAAACATGTGGATTACACATCGGGGGGTTCGACATACGAATTATGCATATCCAAAGGGAAGTGCACTCAACTCAACAAAGCCTTCTTGTGGAGTTTAGTGACCTCGAGAGTCGAGTAGCTCTCTTCACCCTATTTCCTTTCCGGTAATCGCTGTACTTCTCTTGAGAGCATTACCGTAATATGATAGCAAATGACTATTTGTTGCTCATTTTCGGATTATTAGTGCTCTCGAATACAGGGATTAGGATTTAATCAATAGCAATCTTGGCTGACCTCAATGTCAACAGTTTAGATAATCTGACAACCGTACACTCTGTGACACAGAAAATTTTAAATGATTGATATCACCTTACTATGTCAACAGTTTAAATTTTCTGTGACACAGAAAATTTTAAATGATTGATATCACCTTACTATGGTGAGTGATGTATAAGGACTATCTTGTAGCCTTATCATGTAAGTTTTGAAAAACAAAAGCATAATATAAGGATTCGTAAACACACATGAATGAACAGATTTAGTTTGGTAAAATGTTGTTGAATATGAGAGAATTCAATTTATTGTCTCAATTCATTAGCCATATTCAGATTCCGAAGGAAGAAATAGAATTAACAATTCTAATCGAGCAGGTTTGGATGGGTGACATTGAACCAAGGAATGATACTACTTTGAAGACGGGATATCCAAATCGCACTGGTTTTACGTTTCCTACTTTTTTCTCACAATTACCAGAAAAAGTTCAGAAATACCTTAAGGTAAGTCATCCCTTTCCGTTGATTAGTGGAGGTTAATATGTGTTGCATAAAGATATGTTTATCTTTGTTTCCAGTTAGATTTTAAACAATTGATGGGAGATGATAAAGAAATTGACCAGAGAAACAACAAAGAATCATCAGCCGTGGAGTTGAGTCTTGGAAAGCAAATGTATCCTTGGAGAGAGAATCCAATTTGGGTGGACCATCCTCCTGATATAAAGGTAAAAAAATTATCTGTGTTTAGTCAGTTAAGCTAGAGGGAATTTATTGTGGCAGCAGTGGATCCTATCGAATGTATGAATAATAAGTAGGTAGTAAGTTGTGGTCCTACAAAAATTAATGGATAAAAGTATGTTTGACCAGCTTATTGAAAAGCTAAGTAGTGTCAAACCTTCTAAATTTCTCTCATTCTTGTCTATCTTCCGGCATTGTATACATTTCCAGTTTTGGTTCCTTCACATGTTGAGATGTACTATTGTGAATTAGGGAGCTGTCATTATGGATTATTTTATCATCATAAAAAAGATAGAGAGGTGCTAGAGAAAATTCGATGTGCAATTTTTCTTTCGTAAATTATTTTCATCATATTGAATTACTGCAACAGCGGAATTTGACTTAGTCTCATATTGAAGCGAGCTTGTATAAATCTTACACATTCTTGTGTGTCTATTATTTTTATTGTATTCGACAGTATATGTTCCTAATTCTCAGCACATCTTTAGTTTCTTGCTTCATTTTAAAGAATCTGAGGGAACCATTTTTCACGAAGATAAAGATTGAAATCATACCAAGAAAAAAAAGTGTTTATTGATAAAGATTGAAATCATACGAGGAAAAAAAAAAAAAAAGTGCATCTTTTTCTACAATATGGTGAAAAATCTGCTTCAACGAATAGTAGTACATCTCACACTGTGAATTACTATAAATCTGCATGTTCTTTGATCTTGCTCGTATGATTTCTTTTCGTCTACTATTGCTTTGGCTTTAGGGATTAAGTTTTAACCAAAACAATTTCTTTGAATCTGCTGTTTCCGGTGAATGCATATTTTTGTTTAGATCACCTACTTTGCTGATCTGTGATTTAACACTGCGAATATCTATCCAAAAGTGCATCAAGTTAATTCTGCAATGATTTTTTTGCAGGTTACGGTACCTAAAGGCTCTCTTTGCAACCTTAACCTGAACGTAGACGTTGGATTGCCACCTGATGCTGTCTACAACATTGTAACAGACCCTGATAATAAGAGAGTATTCAAAAATATTAAGGTAATTTACACGAATAAGATCATGTTTGGCTAAGCTTAAAAAGGTGAAAGATACTTTCTTTGAATTTAGAAAAGCTGAGTTTTTGAACGGAAAAAATCTTTTTAAAGAAGGCCAAACATGTTATAAGAGCATCTGCATTGGACATGTTAAAGTACATGTTAGTAGAATAAATTAGCAAGATAATAAAATAATGCCTACATTGGAGATGTTAAAACACATGTTAAGAGAATCCTTTTAACCACATGTTAACTTTCTTGTTAAATCTAAAGAATGTTTTAACATGTGACATGTCATTTTTATATTTAAAGCTGTCCAATTAAAGTGTTGTATTTCACCCCCACCCCTAACACCCACCCACTCACCCACCTAATATCTCATTTATTCATTTTCTTAATTTTCTCTCTTCTTAATTTTCTTCAACGTCGATAAAAAAAATATTTTTTTTTTTGTTTATTTCATATTATAGGATTTAATAAGATCTTTAATAGGAGTACCATATTGATATATAAGTTTTTGCTATTTTAAAAATAAATAATAATCAATTATTTTTGGACTTCGCAAAAAGTTAACACATCCAATGTAGCAATTAGTATTAGTTAATTTTAACATATGGATGTGTCATTTAACATTTAATTTTTTGCTTATGTATCTAGCTAACTTTAACATATTCAATGCGGATGCTCTAAGCCTCGCCAATGATGTTCAACTTTCTTCATGTCGAAATTAATTAAATAGGTAAGAGTATGGCAACAAACAAAGAGAGAAGTTTCATATAATTGCTCGACTTTCATTTTCGCAATTTTCCTTTACGAATTTCCAGTATCGCAAGTATTTACATTTTAGCCTCCATGCGGTAATTTTTTTTTTTTTAATAAACAAAGAATGTAATGTTTTCTAGGTAAAATACATGGTTGAAAAGTGATTTGGGGATTGTGTGGTTGAAAAGTAGTTTGGGGGAATGTGTTTATAAATTTGTTTTATATTTATTTTTTAACGCAATCGTTACAATTTATAAATAATATATTTTTTCAAACCACTTTTTAACCAAAAACATTTCATCTTTCCACTTTTTAATCAAACATTTTACCTCAAAAACATAAGCGTTGCCGAACAGAGAAGTTTACCAAGCAGAGGCTTAAATATGACATTATCATTTTATCAATCAGGAGGTAATATCAAGAAAGGTCTTAGTTGACGAGGGATCGAGGCAGGTGGTAGAAGTGGAACAAGCAGCAATTTGGAGATTCCTTTGGTTGTCTGGGACCATTTCAATTCATGTTTTGGTGGATCAAAATCGAGATGATTATTCAGTAAGTATAAAACCTTCTATTATTATCGAATCAAATCTGTGTACATTTTGCTGGATAAATCTCAAGATGTTTGGGAATTTATTGAATTTATTTAAGTGATTATAAGTTGTGAGTCCTACCGAATGTTATGTGCGGATTGACTCAGATTATAATTCAATCACTTTCCAAACATGCTCTTATTATCTGGAATCTTCTAATAGCATAATAGGCTAAGAATGGAAGAATAATTTCATGCCTGTCTTTTTATCGTGTTTATCAGATGAAGTTTAAGCAAATTAAATCCGGATTTATGCAAAGATTCGAAGGTTGCTGGAAAATGGAGCCGATTTTTGTCGATGAAGAATTATGCCATCCATTTAAGCCTCGATCTTTGATGGATTATGTTACGTGCACGAAAGGTAAAGGAAGAATCGCATCTAAATTGAGCTTGGACCAACTCATACAACCGACTATCGTTCCTCCACCGCCGATTTCTTGGTATCTCCGAGGGATAATGACAAAGACGACCGAGATGTTAATTACCGACTTGCTAGCCGAAGCTGCCAGAATTAGACAAGATTGTGACACTTCTAAGGAAAAATCGAATGAAATCGGAACCGGTGATTCATGCAATATCAAGAAAAGATGGGCCATACGAAGAAGAAATGCAAGGCTTTCTCGTACTGGACTGTCGTTGAGTTCGAAATCCTTTTAAGCTGTCTATTTTTGTATTTATGTTCAATCGTATGATTCTGTATGTCATATTGTCCAATAACATGTTTTCAATTGGTGAATACACAATTTTTATTATTGTGTCGTCGGTGACGACAAGACTTCAAATCAGGTTTACTACTTTGATACTTATTGAACTACTTTATTTAAAAAACTTAAAATTCTAAAGATGAAATTATTTTATTTATTTAGTTTAAAAATTTTAAATGTGCACATCTTAAGAACTCTGATGAGTGTTAGCAAAACATTAGACCTCCAAGAACTTTGGTGTCATTCTCTCTTGATGGTGCGGAAGTGAGTGGTAAATGTTATATTGCCCAATGCCATCATCAATGTGGCTGTTGCGTATTTTTCCTAACGTACGAATCGAACAAGTAATATAATATATAATAAATTTACAAAAGAACTCCATCATCATACCTCAAAAAAAATATTTGACTAAAAGATGGACATAATGTCTTCTACAAAATAAAAATGGTCTAAGGAGGAACGAATGGTATGATGGGAAACGCACAATTGTCATGGAACTCCATGTTATAGGAGTTTGGCTCTGCATTCCCCGACAAGTTTCTTCTCTTATTTTAGCGTGGAACTATTGAGAATTTACTTAATCATGAATAACGAAATATAAATTATTTTCAATTCCCAAATAAAAATATGTTTTGTATTTAGATAGAAATCGTGATAAAAATAATATCTCTTGATTATTTTACAGACGGATATGAGAATCTTAATTTCTTCAATCTACTTGCACGTCACAAATGTTCAATTGTACAACCTTCAAAGGTCATCCGCACAAGAGAACAAGAATGAAAGGCTAGTGTTTCTCTCTTCTTGTGCTAGTAAGAGAATAATGAATTAGGGTTAACTTTTTTCAAACCTTAATTGTTCACTAATATAAGTCAAAGTGCGCTTAGTCCATAACTTAAACATCACTCAATCCATATAGTTTAATTAATCCAAAATTAAACATGAACATTAGTTAATCAATCCAATCAATTAACTCGAGTCTATTAATAAACAAAATAATTAATTATTAATTCTACAAATGTTGAACACTTGTTAATTAATTAACTCCAATTACATTCTTCTAGTTCTTCCCTTGTATGTGACCCTCTAGGTTCCCAACCACGATGTCGAACTATGTGAATTATTATTTTAATCTAATCAAAATAAGATTAATTAAAACTTTCTTTTCAATTAATAATTAATTCTCCTAGATTAATTAATTTACATTAGTTGTCCCAAATTGACATTTAACAATGTGTCAGGGCAATACATGTGATGATAAATGTCACGTGGTGTGACAAAACCAAACTAGTTCGTTTATTATAAAACTTTAATCCCTTCGTCAATAAGATCCGATTAATTACAAGATATGGAAATGTGTCAATCTCATTTTTGAGAACAAATGCATGTAATGCTTAAAAGTGTAATTCAAATTTGTAATCATTATAATTTGGAGTTTGGATTGTTCAACCATTACATTTTGAAATGGTTCTAATTCCCATTGCACTTTAATTTTTTTTTTTAATTCTCTTATTTTTTAGCAAAAACTTTTCAAATTTAGCAAGTAATTTTTGGAGAGAAAGTGTGTGTGTATTTTTAGTAATGACTACTTTATTTTTATATATAGATAGATGATTGAAAATGAGTTTTGAAAAAGAAGATATTTTGAGTAGTGATATCTTTAATGGCTGCATATTTGAAGTTAATTCATTTTAAAGTAGAATGGCATAATCGTAAATTTTATCAAACTTTTCAACTCCATTTTTCTTTTCTCTGACGCCGCCCTCATAAAAGCAAGCCACAAGGATTTTTTTAATATTAAATGGACACTTGTCCCTTTTTAATTGGACGGTCATACCATGCAAGTTTTTCTCTTCCTAATTCAAGGTATCATTTTCAAACATCACGTCGCATCATATATTTTCATCGTAATGCCATTCGGGCCGAAGAATTTTCACCTTGCTTGTGTAAATTCATTGTATATGACTAATATGAGCACTTCATAATGTCCATAATTGAATCACATTACAGTTAAAAACTTTCTACTGTAGTTTTTCCACATTCAATGAGCTGAGTGGTACTTCTAGCTGGTTTGGTAATGTCAAAAGTTTTATCACAATTTTTCAAATTCAATAATTCATTTTTAGTTCAGTTCACAATTTTTGTCTTTACAAAATTTTTAAATCACACATCTATTAAAAAAAAAAAAAATTTTTTTTTTTTCACATTATCAAACAGGTTCTAAAACTATATATATTAAATAACTCATACTTACATAGAAGAAGAAAGATTTAAAAAATAATGAGCGATCTAGCCATCCATCTCTTTTTTATAGCTATGCAATTTTATTGGACTATTAATAAGCACGTGCTTAATTTGCACGTGTTTTTTTCTATTTATAGCTCTGCAATTTTACTAGATTACAGAACTTGTTAGGAGAGCATCGCACATGCCAGAATTTTATATATTGTGTCATTATTGCAGAGCAAATTATGTAGCATTATCCTATCCTACATAAGTAAATCTTTTACAAGCAGATTGATGATGTCGACAAGCTCAATTTGAACAACCGAATGGGTCGTATTTTGGTACTAATAACCATGATCCTTGATACAAATTCACTCACATTAGGTAACCCAAAGTTGTCACTCAAAATTTTATTCATCCTTTTTTCCTCTTAAAGAAAGAAAAAAAATAAAAATAAATAGGAGAGGTAATAAAAATGCACAAGGACACATATATTTATTATTCTCTAAGTTTTACACAAACTAATAATAATGTAATATGCCAGTCACATGACAACATGCTTTAACAATAAGAATTAATCTACTTGCACAATTAATTTGACAATGAAGATAACAATTAGGTGATGTGAAAGTATTGTTGTTGTTGATTTAAAAGATAATGTGATATATGAAAAAATAAGATTGTACCATGTAAGCTAATTGTCATTCTCATTGTTACACTCATTGTGAGTGTAGCAAAGTTGTAACAATAATAACTACAACATTTCTCCCACATTTTATAATTTTATCCATAATATTCATATGCTATCATGTATTTTTTTTTAGCCAGAATTGGCCTAGTATTCTTAGTTGTATCTTACCTACAGCATCATAAACGACGTCGAATTTTTCTGGCAGATCTTCAAAGTTCTCTTTGGTGTAGTCAATAGCTAAATCTGCGCCCAAGCTTTTCAGAAGTTCTAGTTTTCCTGTGCTTGAAGTAGCGGCTACCTTTGAAGCACCAAACACTTGTATTTTAGATAAAATGTATGGTTGAAAAGTGGAGAGAAAAAATATTTGTAATTAAAAAGTAATTTGGAAAATTGTTTTGTTTATAAATTAATTTATAAATTGTAACGGTTGAGTTAAAGAATGGAAGCTTAGTTTATCTGCATGGATCATGGACTGGACTGGAATTGAGACATGTTTGGTAAAGTGGACGATTCTAGCATAGCTTTCCATAGCTGCAATAAGAACCAACTAATAAATTTAAACGCACACGAATCTTTCTATATTTCTATCATTCTATGTGATGAGTATAAATTTTATTCATACCCGAGCCTTAAGCCCGAGCCCGAGCTCTTTAACAAAATATAGTTTCCTAATCAAATGTATAACCCCGAGGACCACCATGAACCCGAGGAGGACCTCAAACCCGACCACATGAATATTACCCTATATTATATTTTCTATCCCCGAGGAAGACTTCAACCTCGACCACCATAAATCCGAGGATGACCTCGAGCCCGAACACATGAATATTATTCCATATTACAACTTGATACCCCCGAGGAGGACTTCAACCCCAACACTCATTTATACCCCGAGCATATCCTTTGTCCTCATCCCCGAACACTTGAATATTTAGCCACGCCATATCTTGGTGCCCCGAGCAACATATGAACCTCGAGGCCGAGCACTCAAACATCACACCATACACTATATTGAGAACCCCGAGGAGATGAACAACCCCGAGGAGAAAATAACCCCCGATCACACTTAAAATACCCGTGGTGAAAACGTTACCCCGACCACTCATAATACCCCCCGAGGATAGAATACCCCGAGTACATATATCTCAGCAAAAAGGTGCATGATGTGCTCGGGGTACATGATGCTCGGGTCACGTCTCTCATTGATCGGGCATGACTTGATCCGACACGTGGAGTCTACAGCCTCCAAACTCCAATAGAATTCATCTTCCAACAGAACCCTATTTGGGACTTATAACCTTATCCCTAATAATTAGGAAGATGATTCTCAAAAGGACTCATGCCTAATTTCAAGCACTTTAGTCCTACAAGGATTCAATTACATACATTTATAAATACTCGTCTCGCAATCACAATTCAGGTACACAATTCTTATTTTTCCAGTCTATAGTCTCTTGCATAAATTTTCCCTTCCTCTTTACTGACTTAAGCATCGGAGGGGCGACGAGGACATACTTCCTCGCCTTTATTGCAGGTATTCGGAGTTCCAGTTCGTGCTACTTTATTGCTCAAGCTCGGAATATCTGAGGTACGATTTTTTGCATCATCATTGGCGCCGTATGTGGGAACCATTACTAGAAGCCATGGTTAATACACGTTCTGGACTTCCACAAGCCACATTACCTGCTCATGATCATTCTGTTGTGGGGGAGCAGGTGCCCTCGACGTTCCCAGCAAACCCTACTACATTACCAGGAAATCAGACATCACACCCCCAACCTTCTGTTGATACCCAGGCAGCATTGGAGGAACTTCGCCAACAAGTCGTTGCATTGACTCAGTTGCTCACGCAGCAGAACCAGCGTGCGCCAACACCCGAGGAAGGGAATGCTTCACGGGTCCAACCACCGAACCATACTGCTAGGGCAAGTACCTCGGGACTACCCCCATCACCGCCGAACATGACGAGTTCAAGAACAGTCGCCATGCCCCCTGTCGAGCTTGCGAGAATTATCCAGGAGGGAATAGCAGCCGGTATATGACAAAATACTCAAGCCCCAGCAGGTTTCACCCCGAACACTCCATTCACACCAGAGGTTTTAGCCTTTCCCTTACCAGACAGGTTCAAGTTCCCGAGGATAAAGGAGTACGATGGTACAACCGACCCCATAAATCATCTCAATGTGTACACTGACGTCATGAATTTGCAAGTTTCCCCTGATCAGGTCATGTGCAAGGCGTTCCCCCAAACCTTGACCAGTGCTGCTAGGGATTGGTTCTCAACTCTTGAACCAAACTCAATTTCGACATTTGCAGATCTTGCCAATAAGTTCTTGACTTTCTTTGCGAGTAGTAAGCGCATAAGGAAAACGGCTGCCTTGCTTATGAGACTCAGTCAAGGAAAAAATGAAACACTGCGTGAATTCATGACCAGGTTCAATGCTGAAAGACTACAGATCCCTGATCTTCATATCTCTGCCGCTGTATCTGCTCTTACTCATGCTGTAAGATGCGGGTCTTTCAAGATGTCTCTATCGAAAACACCACCAAAGTCAGTGACTGAGCTCCTTACTCGAGGAGTGAAGTACATCAATATGGAAGAAACAATGTACCCCAGGAAAAATAGCCTGAGCACTGAAAATTCAGATCATATAGAAAGTAAGCATGAACACAAGAGACAACATGACCATGGTACATGGAAAGATCAGACTCAGAGCAAGCAAGAGCATGACCCTCCTACACCCTTCACACATCTGAACACCACAAGGGCAAGTGTCCTCATGGAAATCAAGGATCTGGAGGAGTTGAAGTGGCCATCAAGAATCAAGTCTCATCCGGACACGCGAGATAAGAGCAAGTATTGTGAATTTCATCATGACCATGGGCATACCACCGAGGAGTGCCATGCATTACAGCGAGAGATTGAATCTTTGATAAAAAAGGGGTTTTTAAAATCTTACATCAGTACTGAAAAACGCCCAAGGAATGACCACGTTCAATGAAAGTCCGAGGATGAAAAAAAACCCACGGCCTGAACAGTAAATGTCGTCGTTGGTAGAACAGCCTCAGGAAGAAACTCACACAACGGCAGCCCAAACCTTGCTAGCTACTGATCATGCGTTATTTTATAAGTTGTATGAGTTTTCATACCCTAGTCTTTACCTTTTTTTTTTTTTTTTTTTTTTTTCATTATTTCGTTTTTCTTTTCTTACATATAGCATCAGGGGCCTACGTGCCTACCTTTAATTTCACAGTAGATAGGTTTGTCTATATAGGCGTTAGGGGATATCATCCCCAAAAAATTAAAATTGCTCCTTCATCGATGAATATACAAAGCCTTACCCCGCGCAAGCACACAAAGCCTTGCCCCGAGCAAGCACTTAAAGTCTTGCGCCGAGCAAGCACTTAAAGCCTTGCCCCGAGCAAGCACACAAAGCCTTGCCCCGAGCAAGCACACAAAGCCTTGCCCCGCGCAAGCACTCAAAGCCTTGCCTCGCGCAAGCACTCAAAGCCTTGCCCCGAGCAAGCACACAAAGCCTTGCCCCGCGCAAGCACTCAAAGCCTTGCCCCGAGCAAGCACACAAAGCCTTGCCCCGCGCAAGCACACAAAGCCTTGCCCCGAGCAAGCACTCAAAGCCTTGCCCATGCGCAAGCACACAAAGCCTTGCCCCGAGCAAGCACACAAAGCCTTGCCCCGCGCAAGCACTCAAAGCCTTGCCCCGAGCAAGCACACAAAGCCTTGCCCCGCGCAAGCACTCAAAGCCTTGCCCCGAGCAAGCACACAAAGCCTTGCCCCGCGCAAGCACACAAAGCCTTGCCCCGAGCAAGCACTCAAAGCCTTGCCCATGCGCAAGCACACAAAGCCTTGCCCCGTGCAATCAAATAAGGTTTTGTCTCGCACAAGCATACAAAATACTTGCCTGCGCAAGTACACACGTCACCCCGAGTAATCGAGTAATCAAATTGATATAATTAAATCCTCGGGTCTACATAAGCTCGGATTTATTACTTAAGCTAGGGCTTATTCCTTGCTTAACAAAAGCTCTTGTTTATTTCTCCTTAACATAATCATCGCACCTCACAATTACGCATCCATCTCTCCCCTAAACTCGATAATGGATGCGCGGGGGCCTATGATGAGTATAAATTTTATTCATACCCGAGCCTTAAGCCCGAGCCCGAGCTCTTTAACAAAATATAGTTTCCTAATCAAATGTATAACCCCGAGGACCACCATGAACCCGAGGAGGACCTCAAACCCGACCACATGAATATTACCCTATATTATATTTTCTATCCCCGAGGAAGACTTCAACCTCGACCACCATATATCCGAGGATGACCTCGAGCCCGAACACATGAATATTATTCCATATTACAACTTGATACCCCCGAGGAGGACTTCAACCCCAACACTCATTTATACCCCGAGCATATCCTTTGTCCTCATCCCCGAACACTTGAATATTTAGCCACGCCATATCTTGGTGCCCCGAGCAACATATGAACCTCGAGGCCGAGCACTCAAACATCACACCATACACTATATTGAGAACCCCGAGGAGAAAATAACCACCGATCACACTTAAAATACCCGTGATGAAAACGTTACCCCGACCACTCATAATACCCCCCGAGGATAGAATACCCCGAGTACATATATCTCAGCAAAAAGGTGCATGATGTGCTCGGGGTACATGATGCTCGGGTCACGTCTCTCATTGATTGGGCATGACTTGATCCGACACGTGGAGTCTACAGCCTCCAAATTCCAATAGAATTCATCTTCCAACAGAACCCTATTTGGGACTTATAACCTTATCCCTAATAATTAGGAAGATGATTCTCAAAAGGACTCATGCCTAATTTCAAGCACTTTAGTCCTACAAGGATTCAATTACATACATTTATAAATACTCGTCTCGCAATCACAATTCAGGTACACAATTCTTATTTTTCCAGTCTATAGTCTCTTGCATAAATTTTCCCTTCCTCTTTACTGACTTAAGCATCGGAGGGGCGACGAGGACATACTTCCTCGCCTTTATTGCAGGTATTCGGAGTTCCAGTTCGTGCTACTTTATTGCTCAAGCTCGGAATATCTGAGGTACGATTTTTTGCATCATCACTATGTATAAAAAGTGTAGAGAAAATAGGATAAGAAAATTTTACAGGTCGGGGTGAATCAAGAGGCCTAAAGTTTCCGAGCCGCCTTTTGTAATCGACAGGGTTAATCCCCGCTGCCACCACCTTGATCAAAACCTGATCATCCTTCACTTCCGGCGCGGAAACATCTGACTCAAACTTCAACACCTCAAGGCCAACCGAAATCATTGTAAATCCAGGCCCTCATTTTGGATGGTATCAAAGAAGACATTGTTAAGGACTTTGCGTGAGCAGCTGGTGTGCGATCAAATGCCTCTGATAAAATGGGATTTATTTATACACACAAACATAATGGTTACACAATCTCCAACCAAACTCTAAAATGCAGTCAGTTTTACACTAAAATGTAATTTCTTTTACTCTATCTTTATAACTCATATTCAGATTTCACACCAAATAAACATAATATTTTTATTTTCCTTTTTGAACATACTTTTTATTATTATTTTATTTGAAATATTTATTTGATCATTAAAATAAAACGAGGAATACACTAAATATATTTATTTCAATATTTTAATTTTCGGAATTTGAATGTTGTTCACACAAATGTTCAATTAAAGCATTTCAGAGTGCAATGTGAGCCTCTTTATCCTTAATTTTGTTAGGAATTACACACAAATTTTCTCTCTAACCCACAAGAATTTTTGATGTTCAAGAAATAATTGACTCAACAAGAAAATAAAACAACAAAGCAAAATTTACGAACCGCCAAGCTTTTCACTATATAATAAATTGTTACAATTATATAGAATTTGCACTCACCAACCCCTCAAGTATTGTAAGAAAAATAATCAAACTTTACCACATCTACCAATTTCTACTTCATTTTATAACCCACAAAGAACCCAAGAAAAATCAAGATGCTAAACTACATTTTTTCTCATAATACTCTCTAGTCAATGTGCAATTAAATGGTTCCTCAACACATATATTTATAGGTAAATATAACTCAAAAACATGTATTACTTGTGTTCCAAGATGTTTTCTTGTTGAAGTAGAATATTCATAATAAAGAAAGAAATTCATGTCAAAAAGATTATCTTCTTTCTCTTTTCACCTTTAACTTGGTCTCAAAATTAACCACTTTAAAAAGAAAAGCAATTGTCGAAGATATTTTTGGTCAAAACCCAACAATCCCCACCTTGACACAAAAATTATTCCAAGCCAAGAAATTCGAATTCAATCATTAGGTAAAAGGCGAGCATTTAACACTTTGACGATCTCATACTCCACCATATGAGTATAACTAGCACTCAGAATTATCAACGAACTCCGAGCTTTTCATCGGCTCATGTCGAAATAAACCTTGCTGAAAAATTATGGTGCAACTCCCATGTTTGGCTTTCCTTGGGAGTTCATCAACCATCGACATCAATTTCACAACACACCTTGCATTAACGTCAAACCAATGCCCAATGCCCATGTGCAAACACATGTACCCGCCAGCAAGAACACATCCTCTATCATGGCAACTGGCTTAATGCTATAAGGAAGTCTCATCTTACTAAAATACATCATCACCACCCTCCATCAGGAGAGTCGCACTATTCAACTCCGAGCAGTTAGCCGACTCCGCTCCACCTTTTGGACAATTTCTTCTCACATGACTAGATTTACCACAGTTCCAACACATTACCTTCTTCTTCATGGAGTTACCTCTCTTCTACTTTTGTAACAATCAAAGTGTTTTCAGATGAGCTGTCACTTCAACCTAATCAACTTAACTTCTGAAAATCCCACCGTTTCCTTCCCGTACAACAATAAAAAATGTGTATTACTTGTGCCCCAAGATGTTTCCTTATTGAAGTAGAATAATCAGAATAAGGAAATAAATTCATGTCAAAAAGATTATCTTCCTTTTCTTTTCACCTTTAACTTGGTCTCTAAGTTAATCACTTTAACAAGAAAATTAATTGTCCAAGATATTTTTGGGTTGAAACCCAACAAATTTGACGGTGACGAAAAACTCCTAGAAACGGACATTTTCATCTACAACCACTCAACTTGTGGGCTCGGCGCTTCTACCCAATCACGAATAGGTGCTTCAACATCACGTTCATCCTCTATGATCATGTTGTGCATAACGATGCATGCAATCAAGATATTGTGTAAGATGCTTTTTCTTTTTTCTTTCCAAAATCGTGACAGTCCTGCAACAATTTCGAACCTAGATTGTAAAACCCCAAATGCTCGTTCAATGTCTTTTCTACAGTTTTTTTGTTTTATTGCGAAATATTCTTTTTTGGGCCCACGTGGCTCATGCCCACTTCGGATATATACCATCAGCTAAATAGTAACCCATATTGTATTTGCGTCCCTGTACTACTTAATTAGCAGGGGGAGCAATACCTTTAGCGAGGTTGACAAATAGATGGGAGGCCTCTAAAACATTGATGTCGTTGTTTGAACCGAGCATACCAAAGTATGCGTACCATATCCAAAGATCATAATCCGCTACTGCCTCAAAAGACCATGGTTGGTGATCCACTTCATCTTGCATATTGGCCTGCCATGCGGTTGGACAATTTTTCCACCTCCAATGCATACAGTCAAGACTACCTAGCATTCCGGGAAAACCACGTTGTTGACCAACATGAAGAAGCCGTGCAATGTCATTAGCGTTGGGTGAACGCAAATAACGGCTTCCAAATACCTCCACGATTGCAAGGAAAATCATTTTCAAACTTTCAATAGTTGTTGACCCAACAATCTTGCAGTACTCATCAGTTGCATCTGCCGCAATGCATATGCTAGCATTCGAAAGACGACAGTAATCTTTTGAAGAGAGGACAACCCTAGCCTACCCAGTCCATCCCTTTTCTATACGAAGTACCTATCATGCAACTCCACAGACTGCACTATGTGTAAAAATAAATTTCTTAACATGCAATAACGTTGTCGAAACAACCTTTTGTCATACTGTGGGTTCGGTGCGAAGTAGTCGTTGAACAATCGTTCATGGGAAGAGTCTCTATAGCGATTTATGACAATGTGCCCTGGGATCGAGCCACCATGTGTTGGTGGAGTTTGTTGTTGTTCGACCATTTCAGTTAGAAGGATGTTTTTATTCAAATACATGCGAACTACAACATCATGACGGGCCTCAAGTGCCTCAAGGTCATTCACGATTGCTCATCTTCATCATGAACACTGTCATTTACATTGGAAGATCCACCAACATTGAAATTCATATTTTTGAGATGTAAAATTGTTGTATGAGAAGTGTTAGATATGAATGATGAATTGTGTACTACACACTAGTCTTTTATAATTGCATTTTCGTAGATAAGGTTAATTTGCGTTAACCCATCTCAATCGTAGATCGGATTATGTAAGATATAAGCAGTTAGATGAGAAGATTTTCATATTATCAACTCAAGATAACTTCGATTTGCGCACGTCAATCCCAGCCATTGATCATATTTCAAGAGATTAGAGCCACTAGATTAAATTAAATATCTCTGACATTTCATGATAACTATGATTTACGTAATTCAATCCCAGCCATTGATCATATTACATGAGATTTGAGCCGTTAGATTAAATTAAATATCTCTGACGTGTCAGGATAACTTTGATTTGCGTAGCTTGAACCCATCCATTGATCATATTCCACGAAATCTGAGCCGTTAGATTAGATTTCGTATCTTACCTTGTCAGGATAACATTGATCTGCGTAGCTCGAACCCAGCCATTGATCATATTCCATGATATCTGAGCCGTTAGATTAGATTCCATATCTTACCTTATCAAGATAACATTGATCTGAGTTGCTCGAACCCAGCCATCATGATTAGATTCCATATCTTACATTGTCAGGATAACTTTGATCCGCGTAGCTTGAACCCATCCATTGATCATATTATAAAAGCACATGTCTCCAATTCATATTTTCACAACATCTCCCTTAGCAATTATAGCAAAAAAAAAAAAAAATGAGTAGCTGCAAGCGGAGTGCCGCATACAATGTTGAAGACGACATTCATCTGTATCGTGTATATTTAGATATTTCTCAAAACCCGATTGTTAGTATTAATCTGTCAAAAGACCGTTTCTGGAGCTGCGTCAAGTTGGAGTATAATAGTTCATTACCACCACTTATTACTCAGTCCAGACCTTTAAGATTATTGCAATCTCGTTTCACATTGATCAATGCATCCATTAGTAAACTACGTGGGTGCATACGTCAAGTAGAAAATTTAAACCCAAGCGGAGCATCCGAACAAGACATTGTATGTGCATTTATTACAAAAAGTTTGATTTATATGTTACAATTAACTTTAATGTAATAAATTTATCATATCAATCTGCAGATAGACAAAGCTAAAATATTGTTATGCCAAGATGAAAAATTTAAGAAAGGATTTAAATTCGATCACCTGTGGCCTATCCTTAAGGATAGTGAAAAATTTGGAAAAGATGTTCAAATGGAGTTACTTGACTTTCATAGCCAGAAAACATACTCTGGATCGGAACACGTGGATTCCCTAATTTCTGATTCTCCAACATCAGCATATTAAGGATTGTTTTCATTTTCTCTAGATATTAATGAAGACAATGCAAGTGAGAGTCCAAGCCAACAACCCATTGGGATAAAAAAAGCTAAGGGAAAATGAAAAAAGAAGAAGATTCCTCAAAAATCATTGCAAGTATCGTGGAAGAGCAACAGGAACTCACGAAAGTCATACGGAAGGGGAATGATGACAGACTGAAAATCACGAAATTCAAAGGGCTCGAATGCAATCGGCCGACTATTGTTCTGACAATACCGTTCTAGCCAAAGACTTGAACTCTATTGCAGATCCGGAGCTACGGGAATTTTTTTCGAAATGAACAAAAAAGAATCATGCTGAAAAGAAGTGAAGAAAGTTCAGCAGCTCCGTATGGTCTTTTTTTGACGATGTTGGAGGATCTGGATCCGATCTACCTGATTATTAGATTGTTATATTTTAAGTAGCTTCCATCGTATTTTAATTTTCAATGTCTATTTCACCGTACCAATTATGGTTCCAAGTTCCTAAATATTATTGAGTAATCTATTTTGTTGTCATTTAATTTTAATGTCTTGATTTACAATAAGTTAATTATGTTGTAAAAATAATAGTCAAATAAGAAACACAAATTCAATAAATTTCAATATAGATGAAATAATCACTGTTTTTACTACAACAAAATAAATTAAAATGCAATTTCTAAATAATTTTTTTGGGACCAAAATTGAATTATATTTATCAAATAACTATGTGTTCAAAATAGAGAAAAAAAGGGCCAAAACTGGAATTCAAATCAATATTTGGGGCAAAATTGAACTAAATTAAAGTTTGGAAAAAATTTGGGGCAACAACATAGTTGCCCCAATTTTTATAGCGTCTGCTATAGTGGGACGCCATAGATGGCGTGCCACTATAGCAGACTTCATTTCCCATTCGTTGTTGCTATCTTGGTTGGAGGAAGAAATTCACTTCATTTTACTGTTCCACTCCATTTTAACGTTGGGTTGGAGATGTCCTTAAATATTTCAAAGTTTTGGATGGGAGGGGAGGATTCTAGAACCAAACTGTAATACTGTCCATCTTCAAGTTCAATCAACCGTTCATTTAAAAGATTAGATTGTTTGACTTGTTTAAATGTTTCATGTTTCTTCATGTTGATTTATGTTTATGTATGTATATATTTGTCCATATTTCTTACCAAGGGATAAATTGAACTTCAAGTACCTTATAAACTAACCGATAAATATATAAGGTATTAAAATATTCCTCTTGACGATTTCGACATTTAAGATGAAATCACAAACTCGTAAAGATCGTACTATCAATTTTACCCCCACTAAGAGTCTAAACGAGTACACGGAATGAATTACCGTCTTGTAGGGGTGGGTATGGATTGGGTTGGGTCGGTTTTTTGCCAAATCCGAACCCAACCCACTACGGTCGGGTTGATAAAAAATCAACCCAATCCAACCCAACCCAACCCAACCTAACCCAATTACGAATTCAAACCCAACCCAACCCAACCCACCAAATTTCGGTCGGGTTTGTCGGTTTGGGCTTTGACCCAATTAGTAAAAATTTTGAAAAAAAAAAAAACTCATAAATCTATCTTTAATTCAAATCAATTATGTATACTAAAATAACAAAAAATACAATAAATTGAACACTTGCTAATAAAATTAAAATATGTTCAATCAATATTTAAATAAGTCAAGTTTCATTACTTTTAAAAAAAAAAAAAGTCCTTTTTTTTGGATTGGGTTGGGTCGGGTTAATCACCCACCCCGCAACCTGACCCAACACGAAAAAAAAAAACAAAAAAAAAATCCGAACTCAACCCAATTTTCATGAAAAATCGACAAAAACCGATCGGGTTGGGTCGGTTTGAACGGGTTCGGCAGGTTGGGTCGGTTTTTGCCCACCCTTACCGTCTTGTATGGCCATGTATTGGGATAAATCTTACTTCGAAACCATCATATAAGATATTTAACTAATCATATCTGATAAGACTGTTTATCACAAAAAAGTTTTAAGTCATGTACTACTCGCATTCGTCATCTCATGCCTTGCATGCCGAGACCAAGGGCGGAGCCAATCCAAAAATTTGAGTTGGGCCATCTTTAATAAATTTTTTTTTTTTTTTTTTAATGGTAAGGATTTTTGAAGAATTTTCCCAAAATAAGGGGGACCATGACCTAGTTGGCCACCCCTAGCTCCGCCCCTGGCCGAGATAGATTACGTTGCACAATACAAAGGAAAATTTTTGTTTGGAAGATATTTTTTTGAAACATATGTATTTAAAAAGTACTAAATAATTATGGGTCTACATGTAAAATTATTTTATTGAAATAATGTATTGTTGAAAATAAGTTTGAGGAAAATGATATTCGTAAAAGTTGTGCCAAATAAAATCTCAAATTTAATGTTATCTAATACTTCTTAGTACACGTACCTTTATTGCATATTTAGCATAGATGATACGATAATATTAGGTTCTTATTTGATAGGGATTAAAATCTATATTTTTATCAAAGTCTAAGTGTGTATTTGATAGGGCTTTTGGAATGTGTAAAAGTACTTTTAGAATGTTCAAAGTACTTTTAATAAGGAGGGTTTATTTAATGTAGATTTTAAAAGACTTTTAAAGATTTTAAAGGATTTGAAAAGTTTTGGTGTATTCAATGTAGACTTTAGAAACTCCATTAAAATCTTGAAGTATTTAATATATATTTTAATGGACATTCTAAAAATTCATAAAAGTCACGGTGTATTATATAAAGATCACGTGTTATTTAAAATATCAATGATTTTTAAAGACTTCTAAAAATCCTACATGTACTAACTTTTAAATAGAATGTACAATCACAAAATCTCTTAATTTGTCTTTTACTAACCTCCAAGATTTTGAAAGATTTTTTTTTTTAAAAAAAAACTTTTAAATTGTAATTTTGTTTCTTCTATATTTTTCCCCCTTCTTTCTTGTTATTTTTAGAAACTTTAAACTTGTGATTTGCTTTCATACTAATTTTTAGAAACCTACGAATAAACAAATCATTATTTTTCTTCTCTTCACCTAATTATATATATATATATATATATATATATATATATATATATATATATATATAGTACATATGTATGTATGTACATATGTATTATTCATACATAAATACATACATACATATATGTATGTGTCATATGTATGTATACATGCATACGCATACATACATATATCTACATATACATATGTATATGTATACATATATACATACATACGTATATACATATATATGTGTGTGTGTAATTGACTGTTTGGTTGTCAGTTCAAAATATATTGTTAATAGTAAATTGATTGTTTGATAGAACAATTATAAAAATACTTTTGTATAAATTATGGAGTGTTCGGCTACCTCATTAAAATTTAAATTACATAATTTTCAAAACTACTTTTTAATCACACATATTTTCTCTTTCCAATTTTGAACCACATATTTTACCTCGAAAACAATAAAAAATCTTCTTTGTCTTTAATGAGCCGCCGAACACACTATAACATTTAATTATATCTCATAATCGACTAAAAACTAAATAATAATTTCATCTCAATGTTGACATCATTTAATGTAGCCGCAGAGTACTGCCTAAATTTTCACAAATTATTTTTCCCATGGTAATTTGAGTTGTCAATGGAATATTATCTCACATTGCTTGCTCACATCCTTGTACCTAGACATTACACTAATGACCATAATGAATAATCCTCTTGCTTCCACTCCACATTCAATGCATCATGACATGTTACACAATCCGTTCGGCAGCTTAGGCCACCGTTTATTTTTATTTATTTAGGTATTTTCTAAGAAAATGTGTGGTTGAAAATTGGATAGAGAAAATGTGTGTAGTTAAAAAGTAGTTTGAGAAATTGTATTGTTTATAAATTTATTTATAAATTGTAATCATTGCGTAAAAGAACGGTAATGTAGAGACTCTACGAGTACTGAGTACTCCATCCATTCATTGATTGTCACTTGGAACTTTGGGATCCATCTGAATTTTTATATTTCCTTTGCTCATTTCCGCTACCTTCCTACCAAAAAAATCATGCTTTTTTTTTTTTTTTTTTTTTTTTTCGGCTTCAAAATTGAAAATCAGAAATGCATTTCAATTGTGCTTCACTTTTATAAATAAGAAACATAAAGCCTCTTTTTTTAAAAAAAAAAAAAAATTTAGCTACTCAAATGCTTGTAAAGATAAACATTATTTACTATGTTTAAAAAAACTTCGTACAAAATGTCAATTTAAAAGAAAAATATATGATATTTCCTCGTGATCTCAAAATTATACGTTAAATCAACAAACTATTCATTTTCGAAAGTAAGGTCGTCTTTTGTTACTTTTCCTTTTTTTTTTTTTTTTTTTGTTGATTTTGTTTAAATAGTCTAGACTACCGTCAACTAGCAACCATAAGTGAAAATTTCGATCGTCAATCTTCATTTGGCTAATAAATCTTGATTCTCAATTGTTGTTGTTATTTTATTTTTTAATTTTTTTGGGAAATAAAGTGCCCAATCACTTTAGTAGAAGACTCATGATTTTGATGTGGAATAAACTTAGAAACAGTCTATTAATCATTTTCAAATGTAAAATCTATACTTTTCAAGCATTCTCTCATTCTCAAAATTCAGTCTAAATTTTTTTTCTTCTTCAAGTCTGCTAATAGCTACTAGTAGCCTTCCTTTGAACTAAAAACAAAGCTGCAGGCGGCTACTAGAAGCATGTTTTCTGAAGTAGGGCAGCTTTAATACTTTTACTAAAATTTCTTTCTAAACTTGTTTAGAATCATTTTAATTGTTCTAAACAATAATTTACCCTGTCAAACATTTATGATCATCATCCTTACTTTGAATTTAACATTTTAATAACAATCAAGTAAAAATAATTTCAATACTTCATAAGAATGATAATTAAACATTAAGTAGTGTTCTAAAATGCACGAAAATGTGTCGTCTAGGCGTGACCAAAACGCATCGAATAAGTGGTATTAGCGTAAAAATGCGGTCAACGTTTTTTTGACCAAACGCGCCTAGACGCGCATAATCTCGCCTAGGCGCCGCCTAATCCCTTTTTTTTTAAAGGTTAAAATATCTATTTTTTTATATAATAATATATTTAATGTCTTAAAATAATAATTAAAAATACGAAACGCATTATAACGCTTATTCTTCGCATTGACATGTCTAAACTTGTGATTCTCGACCTCGATGCATCGCAACGCATTACGCATTTTAGAATATTGACATTAAGCGGAACTTTAAAATACGAGGCCCATTTATTTTCATAAAAATCTACTTATATATTTCAAAATCAAGCACCAAATAGTATTTAGAGGAAATCACATGTAGCCATATTTTTAAAGATCACAATTCATTTTTAAGATAATAGGTTTAATATTTCAAAAATCAGGTCATACTTGTTATAAATAATGTATATATGTGAATGACATTACCATTATATCCCTGTATACTTTATAGTATTACGATTGTACCATTGTCTACTCCTATAAATAGGAGCCATTTCATAACATTTGATACACCAATTCTTGAAGAGAAATTCTCTCCTCTAAACTCTCTCCATTTCTCTCTCTATGTTGTTCTTATGATTTCGATGGTTTTATAACACGTTATCAGCACGAGACTCTAGCCAATTGAGTAATATAACGGGAGTTTCCATGGTCTTAGCCGTTGATTCGGGATCAATATCACCGACGTATCAATTTCCTCATCGGAACTGTTTTCTCCGCTACTGAACCAAAGCGTAGTGCCAGAGATTCTCATGTCCCTGTATCGGCACCTGATTGTCAAGATCTCCTAGGCATCCAAGGACCCATCCCACAGTACCAACAGCCCCTGCAATCACAACTCTCAGTTTTCACGGATCTCTTTAGCACAGCTGTCATCAAGAGCAGCAAACTTCTCCAGGCAGCCAAAATCCATACTGAACAAATTCATGAGGCTTCACCACTAAGAGATCAAAAACCTGCTCTTCGCCCATTAGATTCTGAAGTCGGGCCTTGAGTTCCGGACCGTGGCGTCCTCAGCTCTTGGAATTAATAAAAACAACCAATGGCGACTCGGGAACCTCCGGTGGCTCGGCTCCATCCGTATGAACCTCCTGGTAGAGCTGAATCCGTATGGCTTCGACGTTCTTAGCCTGAATCGCCTCCTTCATCATGAATCCAACAATGATGTGGCCGCCTGCTATACTTCCGACGATATTGTCCACCCTTCTGGCCGGAGTCATGATCGGAAAAGAGGAGTGACATGGACTGAGGAGGAACACAGGTTATTTCTACTTGAGCTGCAGAAAGTTGGGAAAGGAGATTGGAGGTTTGCATGCCATGCTCAGAAGTACTTTCTCCGTCGGAATAATCATAGTCGCTGGCGCCGGAGATCTTGTCTCTTTGTCATTACCACACTAAAGGATTGTAGTTTCTCTCTCTACATTCTGTCTCTGCGACTTGTAAGTTACTACAGGTATTTCACAAGTAGTAAACATTTTGTCTCTGCGACTTGTAAGTTACTACAGGTATTTCACAAGTAGTAACTGGCTTCGCAAGATTCGCAGAGGGAGAAAGAGAAAAGTGACCAGAGAAAACAGGATCAATGGCGGTTATCAACATAGCTTCGATTGGATTTATGGCGTTTTTTGGCTATCATCTTGGTCATAGCCCTTTCCTTGCCGCCATACCTCAGCCAGCAGAATGTTTTGCTCCGGCACCTTCCCCCACCAGCGATTGGGAATGAAAAGGATGAAATGGAATAAAAAAAAAAGGTAGTGGTCGGCCACAATAAAAGGTGGAAATGATGATATGGAATGAAAAAGTGCTGAAAGTTGATAGTGGAAAGTGATACCATTGTGGAGATAGTGGATGGTGATGATGCATATGAATTGGAGGGTTGTTGAAGAAAGCCAAGCACGTGAAAAAGTGCTGAAAGTTGGTAGTGGAAAGTGATACCATTATAGTGGAGATCGTGGATGGTGATGATGCATATGAATTGGAGGGTTGTTGAAGAAAGCCAAGCACGTGAAAAAGTGCTGAAAGTTGGTAGTGGAAAGTGATACCATTATAGTGGAGATCGTGGATGGTGATGATGCATATGAATTGGAGGGTTGTTGAAGAAAGCCAAGCACGTGAAAAAGTGCTGAAAGTTGGTAGTGGAAAGTAATACCATTATAGTGGAGATAGTGGATGGTGATGATGCATATGAATTGGAGGGTTGTTGAAGAAAGCCAAGCTCGTGAAAAAGTGCTGAAAGTTGGTAGTGGAAAGTAATACCATTATAGTGGAGATAGTGAATGGTTATGATGTAATGGTCCATTTTTATGAGCTGCCGTGCAAGTGATCATTATTCATTTATTCTATGAAAAGGATACCCACTAAATTATTAGTGGTGACAACAGTGAACCAAGTACGTGCAAATATAGTAAAATCACAAAAGACCAAAGTTGAGTGGTGCCATGATCTTCATAGTGGAAAATGTACTATCCACCAAAGGTTAGTATACTTTTTAATATATTAACCATATTTTATAATATTTGATTAACATGATTATTAATTATTAGTATTAATAATCATGTTAATCACTCAATTAGAACATGCATGTGAATTAGAAATAACTTGTGGGGCCCGAACTAATTTTTATTAGAAGTTGATATTATTGTTATTGGATGTTGATAAAAATATTTTATCAAACGGTACCAGAAGTTACCATTATCTGTATTGAAAAGATAGATAAAAATGAATTATTCAACAAGAGAATGTTGATGTATGATAAAGATAATATCACATGATAGCACGGATATGGCTAATGTGAAAATAATCTCATCAGTATTACCAGATGAATATTAGATGATAAGTGTCTGGAAAAGTTCTTGCACGAGCACTTATGTATTCCAGAAGAAATATATATTTACTCCAGAAAAAGTAAAAATTATCATCTAAACATACTGAAATGATATTATTATTATTATTGCTCCTGAAGAAGCATAAACGAGTTATACATGCAAAATACAAAAGGGGGAAACATTTATGATCCTCAAAATTAGAGATGTGTTTCGGGAATAGCCGTATCCTACCACCTCTGATCTTTTGAGGAAATAAAGAAAAATGTGTGTTTCAAGAGTAAGAATACTACGTACTCTACCACCTTAAATCTTTAAAATACACAGATAGTTTTGATCTGTCGAAATTTTGGTCCTTCCATTTTTGAAAGTAAAGAAAAACTTATGAGAAAATGTTATTTTGGGATGCATGAACTATGAAAAATGTTTGGCTATTTAAAACCGAAAAAACTTCACTATTTCCGCTCGTCTTTTGAAAAAGTGAAGATTTACTTTTGACTAAATCATCCTACTCACCTTTCGTTGATTTATTTTTCTAGCCTTTATAAAAACTCGAGAAAGGAAGATTTGATGATAAAATTTGAAATATGGAATATTTCCTTGGATATTGTACCTGATTTTTTTCGGTATACTAAAATGAATACTGTATTGAACCAGAAGTTCATACATATGTACAAGTAGAATATCTTGTTGAACCAGAAGTTCTATAATGATTGGTTAGATTCCAATTCAATAAATGAGATTTATTGAGAATTCAAAATGGTATTCATTAAAGAACCAGAAGATTCAGGTTAACAAGTTATCATTGCTGCTTGTTCTCAAAAGTAAATTAATTATCTCACTAAGAAAATGAATGACTGATTATTTGCTCAAGTAATGATATTACGATCAAAGTGATAAATGCTAGCATGAATATATCTTAAAGTCATTAATGATTTTACGAATTAAGTTGAGATAATAGAATATTATATTGCTAATGGATTATCAGATTAAAAGCCTCAAGTTATTTGCTATGAGAATAATTTGAATATTTCTCATGCAGCAATATTTTACAAACATGTCAATACTATGAAAATCTGCTTATGAAGCTTTATGATTTGTAAAAGTGCGATATGTATACAATCCACCAAAGCGCACTTAGATATATGATTGAGATTATATCTCTAAAAGAATGACATGTGTTATGGCATTTTTAGCCGATTGATATAATATAATGTTTATGAACATTATGTGGAAAACACGCTTGAAGCGTAATTATGCCCGAAGCATAATGACTATCGATTCCAAAATAAATATCTCTTGAATGATTAAGATGATCCCTTTGAAGCTAAATACTCATGGTGAGTAAAAGAGACATAATTAAATGTAAGAGATTCAGGTACCTGATGATAGAACATATAAAGAGATCTCTCTATATTATATTGAGATGGAATCGATAAATAAGTCGACTACATACCCTCTTATGAAAATGAGGTTGATGAAATTATAATACTTTGGCCAAGTATATAACCCCAATGTAGGGATTATTGTTCAAGGACCTGAAGTCCAAATGATTATTGTTCAAGGACCTGAAGTCCAAATGCTTAAATGTGTAAAGCCAGTAATTATATGTACAAATGAAAAATATTTCACAGTCGTAAAAGACGACTCGTTGCGCGCAAGATTTTTCATAGAACTGGCATGACATATGGTGGATAGACTATAGTCTAAATCACTAGCTTGAGCTCTTTGATATACCAATGAGTGAGATCAAAATATATGATTCTCATCTCGGTACTTTGGGAGTATTCTTTGATGTACCAGTTGATCGCGGTACGTTGGGATTTCAAGTAAAATGATTGTAAATTATATGTCGAAATTGATATCTATTTAAATGATTGATTATGCTCCTGCAAATTAGAAATTGCAGTTTATAAAGTGCAATAACATATATGTATAAATCATTGAAAGGTTCAATATGCCCAGATTAGTATCACTATAGAATGATATAAATGACTCCATGATATAATAAGTTGAAAGTGAAATTGGAGTGTACTATTATTGTATTTGAATATTTGGACATGCAATTGATTTTCAATATGCAAAATTATATTATCCACCGGAAAATGAATATTCACCAGAAGTGAATCCGGAAAATGAATATTCACCAGAAGTGAATCAGGAAAATGAATATTCACCAGAAGTGAATTTGGAAAATGAATATTCACCAGAAGTGAATCCTGAAAATGAATATTCACCAGAAGTAAATTTGGAAAATGAATATTCACCAGAAGTGAATTTGAAAATGAATATTTAATTATTCATCAGAAGTGAATTCTATATTTTATTATTCACTAGAAGTGAATTCTAGATTTGATTATTCACCAGAAGTGAATATGAAAATGAATATGTTTAATTATTCACCAGAAATGAATTCTAGATTTTATTATTCACTAGAAGTGAATTCTAGATTTGATTATTCACTAGAAGTGAATTCTAGAAAGTGAAAAATGAAAATGAATATGTTTAATTATTCACCAGAAGTGAATTCTAAATTTGATTATTCACCAGTAGTGAAAGATGCAATCGATAAATTAGTACAACATTGCTTAATATAGCATGTTATGACATCATAAATGAGCTATGAACAAAGCTCATCATGAATGATATGTTTGATGAAAAGATACGAGATTGCATCAATATACTTGTAATATTCCACGAAAAGGAATAAATACGCGTTGCACTCTTTTTCCCTTACCTGAGGTTTTGTCCCACAGGGTTTTCCTAGTAAGGTTTTTAATGAGGCAACATTTGAGGCGTATTGATGAAAATTAATGAGAATAATGTACTCTTTTTCCTTTCGCTGAGGTTTTGTCCCACAGGGTTTTCCTAGCAAGGTTTTTGAGGCATCATCATAACTATCAACAAGCTATAATTCAGCAACACATTGTTATACTGGAATGATATCAACAAATGAAGAAAATCATACACATCTTATGAAGAATGTTATGATATCGGCTACACACAAGAAGATTTTCATATATATTCCAGAAGAAAGATGATATCATTATTCAAAAGGTTCATGAATACTTGATTGCACACTTCAGGGGGAGAATCATCCTGTCATGCTGTACTCTTTTTCCTTCGTCCAGGTTTTGTCCCACAGGGTTTTCCTGACAAGGTTTTAAAGAGGCAGCGGCTGTACTCTTTTTCCTTCGTTCAGATTTTGTCCCATTGGGTTTTACTGAAAAGGTTTTAACGAGGCAGCACTAAAGCAGTGAAGCACTTCAGATTTCAGTACATGATTTGTACTACTTATCATTGATGTCATTTTTGATATTAGACTCAATGATTAATGATGGCCAACATCAGGGGAGCAGCTGTACTCTTTTTCCTTCGCTCAAGTTTTATCCCACTAGGTTTTCTTAGCAAGGTTTTGACGAGGCAGATAATTGCGTAATATGTCATTCAAGGGGGAGTGTTATAAATAATGTATATATGTGAATGACATTACCATTATATCCCTGTATACTTTACAGTATTACGATTGTGCCATTGTCCAGTCCTATAAATAGGAGCAATTTCATAACATTTGATACACCAATTCTTGAAGAGAAATTCTCTCCTCTAAACTCTCTCCATCTCTCTCTCTATGTTGTTCTTATGATTTCGATGGTTTTATAACAATACTTACCTATTTAACATATAATATATTATATATAATATAAACATAATTATCTATTATATATTCTATTAAAACTAATATAATATTAAATCAAAAACTCAAATCTTGATGTCACAACCTCCCTCATCCCCGCCCCTTCCCCCGCCCACCGGCTGACCCCACCCACCCACCCCACCCTAAAAATAATTTTTTTTTTTTTCGCTCGATGCTTTTACTACCCTTCCTCCGCCCACCACCCACCCACCCGACCCAACCCCAAAAATATTTTTTTTTGCTCGATGTTTTTCCTACCCTTCCCCCACCCACCCCACCCAACCCTAAAAATAATTTTTTTTTCGCTCGATGTTTTCCTACCCTTCCCCATCCCACCCACCCCACCCAATCCAACCCTACACCACCTCATTGCAAAGTGACAAATTGATTTCTCCAGAGCCACAGCCCCCTGACCCCACCCCAAAATTATTTAACCCACCCACCACCCCCACCCTACCCAAAAAATAAGTTTTTTTTTTCTCTCTCGATGTTTTCCTACACTCGACCATACCCCACTCGACCATACCCCACCTCATCACAACGCGACAAATTCATCTAACCCCAGCCACAGACCCCGACCCACCCCAACCCGCCACCCACCCACCCCAACCCAAAATGATTTTTCTTCTATTTTTTCACACTTTACCCCAACCACCCAATCCCACCCACCCCACCCCACCCCATTCAAAAAATGATTTTTCCCACTTTTTCACACCACACCCACACCCACCCCGACCCCACCACACCCAAAAAATGATTAATTATAATTAATTAAAGATTTTAAAGTACACATTTTCAAAATTAAGAAACTTAATGTTTATTTCAAAAATCAAGTCATAATTAATTATATATTTGACTGTTTATGATCACAAGTCACAATTTTTAAGTTCATAGCTTATTATGGTCACAAGTCACAATTTTTTAGGTCACACGTCACAAATCAGATCAGGTTGTGTGTGTGGCTATGATTGTTGAGGCAACGAGTGTGGACTGGTGGTGGCAGTGCGAGGGATCAAACAATTGTGGTGAAGTGGTGGTGGTGCTTGGGGCGGGGGCGGGGGCAGAGGCGGTGTTGGTGATTGGCGGCGGCAGTGTTTGCGGCCGGTGGTGGTGCTGATGGTGTGTGACCAAAATGCGCAATTTGTGACTAGCAAATAGCATATGTGACTAGCAAATAGCATATGTGACCTAAAAATCTGATTTGATTGTGACCTAATATTTTGATAATTGTGACCTTAAAATAAGTTGTGACCAATTAATTTGATAGTTTGTGACTTTTAATTGAATTAGTGTGACCTAATATTTTGATATTTGTGACCCAAAAAAAAGTTGTGACCAATTAATTATTATGATCATAATTTGCGACTTATAAATTTGTGGTTTGTGACCAAGAAATAGATTGTGGCCACATTTGTTACTTGTGACATAAAAATTGTGACTTGTGACCATAATAAGCTGTGACCTTAAAAGTCATCCAAACAATTTTATAAATTGTGACCTACAAAATCTATGATATGTGACCAAGAAAACTAGTGATTTGTGAAAATTATGACCTAAAAGATTCTTGATTTGTATTCGAGAAAAAATTGTGACCAATGAAATTTGTGATTTGTGACCAATTGACTCTAGATTTGCGACCGAAAAAAATCATGACCTAAGAAATTCGAAATTTGTGACTGAGAAATAAATTGTGACCTAAAAATTGTGACTGTAACCATAAACTTATAATCTGATTTGTGAATTGTGACCTAAAAAATTGTGACTTGTGATCATAAACAGTAAAATATATAATTAATTAAGACCTGATTTTTGAAATAAAACATTTTCTTAATTTTGAAAATGTGTACTTTAAATACCTTAATTAATTATAATTAATCATTTTTTGGGAGGGGTGGGGGTCAGGGTTGGGTGAGATTGGGTGGTTGGGGAAAAGAGTGAACAAATAGAAGAAAAATCATTTTGGGGGTGGGGCGGGGTGGCGAGGTGGGTCGGGGTCTGTGGCTGGGGTGAGATGAATTTGTCGCGTTGTGATGAGGTGGGGTAGGGTAGGGTAGGTTTGAGGGAGGTGGGTGGGTGGGTTGGGTGGGATGGGGTGGGTGGGTCGGGTGGGATGGGGTGGGTTAAATAATTTTGAGGTAAGGGGGTGTGGCTTTGGAGAGATCAATTTGTCACTTTGCAATGAGGTGGTGTGAGGTTGAGTGGGGTGGGATGGAAAACATCGAGCAGAAAAAAAAAATTGTGGTAGGTATGGTAGGTGGGTCGGGTGGGTTAAATAATTTTGGGGTGAGGGGGTGTGGTTTTGGCGAGATCAATTTGTCACTTTGCGATGAGGTGGGGTGGGGTTGAGTGGGGTGGGATGGGGAAGGGTAGGAAAATATCGAGCAAAAAAAAAAATTTGGGGTGGGGTGTGTGGGGTGGTGGGCGGGGAAGGGGAAGGGGAAGGGGCGGGGATTAGAGAGGTTGTGACATCAAGATTTGAGTTTTTGATTTAATATTGTATTAGTTTTAATATAATATGTAATAGATAATTATGTTTATATTATATGTAATATTATATTTATTTTTAATTATGAAACACCTGATTTTTGAAAAACAAAAAGTTAAGTTTGTTAGTTTTGAAAAGTGAAACTTAAAGTATTGTAGTTATGTACTTTCCCCTAGTATTTATCTTTTAAATAGTAGAAGAATAAAATCTCATTCCAAAATAATTTTAAATACAAAAGGGCTTAATCTTCCCTCTCTTTTAGTCACCAATAAGTACTCTTCATTCTCGGTCGCATTTTCCATGGGGAATTCAAACGCCCATTAAATAAATGTTTCGTTGCCTATAAAAAGATATATGAAACAATTATAAACCACATGATTCAGTGAATAAAACTTGATAAATGTAATAAGAGGTTAATTTCAACATAAAGCGTATGAAGTCACAAAACATTCTTTCATTCTAAATCTTTTCTCGTCAAACCTTATGTGACGACCCGAATTCTTGACCATTCGAGTGCCACTAAAAGTGACTCATATCATATTATCGAGACTTAAATAGTAATGTAAAATTATTCAAAAGAATAATTAGAATCCCATAATTTTATTTGTGAATATAAATAGAACATAATTTTCTTACATAAAGTTCAACATAATTATCTCATCAATCTTAACCACTTTTGCCACTTCCATGTTGACCGCCTCGAACCTTCAATTATCTGAAAATGGTAAATATCGTGGAGTGAGATTTATAAAATCCCAGTAAGTATACCAAGTATAAATTTTCTTTTGAAAGCATATGGATCATTTTCATCATAACATAGGATAGGATCGAAATACTCATAAACATAGGGAGACACAAGAATTTTACCGAACTTAAATGGCAAGAATTCTTATGTGTAGCGCTACTAAACTCCGGTCCCCTTAGCATAATCATAAACATATCATATGGAACCCATAACAATCTTGTGAGATTGATTTCATAGCAATGATCCAAACATTTTCATAAAAACATAAGATATACTTACTTGTCATAAAAACATACTTACTTTTCATAAAAACATAAGGTGTATTTACCTTTCATAAAAACATACTTACTTTTCATAAAAACATAAGATATACTTACTTGTCATAAAAACATAAGGTGTATTTACCTTTCATAAAAACATACTTACTTTTCATAAAAACATAAGATATACTTACTTGTCATAAAAACATACTTACTTTTCATAAAAACATAAGGTGTATTTACCTTTCATAAAAACATACTTACTTTTCATAAAAACATAAGATATACTTACTTGTCATAAAAACATACTTACTTTTCATAAAAACATAAGGTGTATTTACCTTTCATAAAAACATACTTACTTTTCATAAAAACATAAGATATACTTACTTGTCATAAAAACATAAGGTGTATTTACCTTTCATAAAAACATACTTACTTTTCATAAAAACATAAGATATACTTACTTGTCATAAAAACATAAGGTGTATTTACCTTTCATAAAAACATACTTACTTTTCATAAAAACATAAGATATACTTACTTGTCATAAAAACATACTTACTTTTCATAAAAACATAAGGTGTATTTACCTTTCATAAAAACATACTTACTTTTCATAAAAACATAAGATATACTTACCTTTTAAAAGATTAAAATGAAGTGTAGTAGTAAATGGACCAAAACTTTCTTGACCACCTTGAATTTCTCTTACTTGTGGATTTTGTCAAGAGATTGGAAATAAGTGTATATGTGTAGAGTTGTGTGTAAAAGAGATGGGTTTAAATAGATGTATAAAGTTGGCATATTGTAAACATAATCATTCAATTCTATTAATTTTAGCACATCCTTTTCTTAAAGTAAAGCACCATTCATATACTTTTCCATATTTATACAAATAATATGCTCTTCATGATTATATATAATGGAGTCTTATCAATCATTCATATACTTTTCCATATTTATACAAATATTATGCTCTTCATGATTATATATAATGGAGTATATAAATCATTCATATACTTTTCCATATTTATACAAATATTATGCTCTTCATGATTATATATAATGGAGTATATAAATCATTCATATACTTTTCCATATTTATACAAATATTATGCTCTTCATGATTACATATAATGGAGTCTTATCAATCATTCATATACTTTTCCATATTTATACAAATATTATGCTCTTCATGATTATATATAATGGAGTATATAAATCATTCATATACTTTTCCATATTTATACAAATATTATGCTCTTCATGATTATATATAATGGAGTATATAAATCATTCATATACTTTTCCATATTTATACAAATATTATGCTCTTCATGATTACATATAATGGAGTCTTATCAATCATTCATATACTTTTCCATATTTATACAAATATTATGCTCTTCATGATTACATATAATGGAACCTCCCATGCTTGCATATATTTTCTTAATTTCAATAATAAAAGTAATTTTTGTACAAATAAATATTGGGATAACATTGAATTAAGTACTTAGACTTAATATACTTTAAATCAAGAGAATGGAGATATTTTTAGAAATTCGGAATTTAATTTAAAATCGAACGATCTCGATTATTTCTTGACTTGGCTATACGAATACGTCGCGGTGTTAACTTAATAAAAATGGGTGAAATAGTAGCGACACGATTTTCTATTAAAATAATTATTAATCGCGTAAAAATTCTTGGTCGCTACACCTTAACTTGAACATAATTCATACACTTTATCTCTTAACTTTGACATTATATTTCATTTAAGTGAATGAAATCACATTCATATTAACATATCATTTGATAATCAACTTATATCACATTCACAACTTTTAGTTTCATATTACTACATTCAAATAAACAATATCATATTTATGGAATAGATGTAATGCATGGCGTGATATGCATAAATGATATGAAAATCATTTTTTTCAATCTTTTCTTTCTCTCTTTTTTTTTCCTTCTTTCTTTGAAAAATGACATGAATGAGAAATATAAAATTTTTGTTTTCAAAAGATCTCTTTTAGGGGTCATCCCCATATTAGGGTCATACACCGCGCGCAAAAGTGCTTTCTATAGCACAAGGTCACAAGAGTGTTCTTTACACTTACGAATTTGCTAACTCGATTCTTCTTCTTCTTCTTCTCTAGAGAACTTGGCTCACGAGCATGATAGCTCGAATGAGACTTACTCCTATAATAGACACCCATACTTTCGACTCGACGTCCACGTCAAACAGGTGCACCCTAAGTGTAACCAAGATCGAAAGTCACGTTGCTTGTTTTAAATGAATCTTTCTTTCTTCTAAGGACACCTAAGAGCCCGTGACCTCAAATATGGACTTTCTCCCTAGGTGTACAACCTAAATATGGATTCTTTAAAGTTTAAAAATCATTTCTTGAAAACATCATTTGAAAGATCTTATACATAATCATTTCTTCACATTTTGAAAACACATAATTTGCTCTTTTATGTGAAATGATCATGCATGCTTGTGATGATGAGATGAAATGCTATTCATCAATTATCATATGAAAGACTTTACATAGTAATATTTAATCACATATTGAAACATAATATCTTATCCTTAGCTTAACATATAAAAGATCAAGGTCAAGTCTTTCACTATAGAATAAAGTTTTCTATGTTTAATATATAGCATCTCAACCTTTGAGTTACTTCCTAGATCCTGAATTTAGTGTTTAGCTTCATCAGAATCTTGATTCTGATTTGTAGGTGATCACAAACTTAAGAAAGTAACTTAAACAGATTTTACATCATTTATGTCACTTTTTACTACACTTCCCAATTGTGTAATTACATAAAATATATTCTAAACCTATAGCAAAGTTTCATCATAAGTATCGTAACTTAAAATCTCCAAAATCTATTTTTAAAATCCTTATAATCATCATAAACCCAGATCAATCCCAACGGATTTTTATCCATAAGTATACATATTTGAACACTTAAAATCATAAGGATTGATTCTAACATAGGGCATATCAATTCACAAGCTTTAGATATAACATCTAGCTATCATTCATTTCTAAAAACTTCAACAAGTCTCATCTTAACATACTTTCAAAATTTCATATTCTTATCTCCATAACTATTATCTTCAAATCTGAAATTCTTATATATACAACCTTAAAAATATGTTTAGACCATAAAGTATCAACGTCATATATCTAAAACCTCAAAAAACAGATTCATACTTACATAATTGTCTCCAAATATAAATTTGCATATATGCAACCTCAAAAGCATGTTTAATTCATAAGATATCAACATCATATCTAAAACTTCAAAAATCAGATTCATACCTTAAGAATAAATATCTCCAAATCTGAATTTTACATTTTATAAGCATGGACATAAGTCATGAAACTTCATCACTAAATGTCCATAACTTTAATTCTTTCTTATACCAACATACTAACTTAAAATAAGATTTCATATGCCATCATACTTGACATAAAGACTTAAATTCTAAGATTCTTTACACAAAATCAGTAAATTAAAACTTCATGTTAATCCTCATCTTTGTATCTTCACTATCTTTAAGTTAAAAATCTAACTTGTAAATAAAATTCCATAAGAACTCACTAAGGCATACTTCATTTACACATTTCATGAAACAACTAAAAGCACTTGCAAATCTAACCTTAGTCTCGGCATAATATTTATTCAATCATTACACATCATCATAACCAACCATAAATAGCATAAACTACATCAAGAGTTCACCATCAAGCCCAAATCAACATCCCAACTTAAAATCATCTTTAAGGTATGAATAACTCTAATTTGAAGGGGTGTTTTAGGCTCATATATCATAAGGACAGCAACTTAGTTTCAAACAAGTTATGAAATAAGTCATTATCATACATCTTCTTTACTTAGAACTTTCACATAATGCCATCAACACTAAAATTTAATATACCCATTCAAAAATCATATTTATAGTACCAATATCTCTCATAATACCTCATTTAAGTTTCAAAACCCGCACTTAACCTTTTTACCAAGTTCAACTTCTATTACTTCATAACCTTCATCCAAGTATTCCTCCACTTATAATCATACTCATAAATATAACTATTGGTTGTTATCATCCTTAAATATAATCCCCAACATATAAAATATAGCACAACATCAACTTAACTCAACAAAACCATTGTTGCTTTACTCAAACAATTCATCAAACACTTAGAGGGCAATTATGTTCTTAACTTTCAATCTTAAACATAGATTATTCAATCAATCATAATCAATAAGAACCATATTAGAATCTGGAATTTAAAGATAATACTTCAACATAATTTGAAAAACTTAACACAATATTACACAGATCAAATTTCACTCACCTTTAACTTAGATAAGATGATTTTGAGTCATAACATCTACAATTATGTAACCAAGTGTTAGAGTAACTTCAATATACTAAAATCTTATTTCTTAATCCAAGTTTTACTTAGAGAATCCATCCAAAAATGTGGGTTTCTCACTTTGGAACAATCTGTCCAGAACTGGGAAAGGCTACTAGAAGCCTCTTGTTTTGCCTCTGCCGATGCTACTAGAATTCTCGGTATGACAAAATTTCCTTTCTCTTCTCTTTTTCCCATTTTTCCTTCCATTTTTCGTCCAGCAGCCTGCCCATGGTTCCCCTCTTGTGTCTCCACCAAAAAATGAAGGAGAAATGGGGTTAAATCATTCCTAGAATCAATTGTTTCAATCATCTTCAACTCTACTAACTTCAAACTTGATAAATCAATCCAAAACTCTAATTTAAATCTTAAACATGAAGGAAATATTTTATTTCTTACCTTAAAAATTGAAATAGGGATTCAAAGAATCATTCCTTGCTCAACTAGGTAGGATTTCATGGCTTCAACCTCTCTAATTCTTCTTCTTCATCTCTCAATTTCTCTCTTCCCCTCCTCTCGGCCTCTCTCTTTTCTATCTGTTTTCCACTGACTTGAAGAGGAGGAAGGGGCTGAAATTTCGTTCTTTATAGGCACATATATCTTATATATGAAAACAAGCCCTTATACTTCCATAAAAGCATGATTTGGTCCTTGTATAATTGAACTAATTCCCCAAACTTCTCTTTTCTATCATCCAAGCCCTATAACTTTTGATAAATAATTACTTCTCACCAAAATAAGTTGATGTGCCAAACATGCCCTTCAAGTGATAATATGCGAATGACAAGTGTCCATTTTCCCATTAATTTAATACAAAACTCCTAGATTTTTCCATCTCAAGTTGTAACCTTCGGGTCAATATTTGAAGGTCAAGAGGAGCCCCGTCTTGGCCAATCTTAATACCTTTGTAAAGTTCATACTTCAAGCTTTGCAACAGTTATTCATGCAAAGAAATTGGATCATTACACTGCTCGTACCATTTGTCCAAAAATGGCTGCTTGACTGGATTTCCATACTTATCCAAATTTCTTGAATTTTTTAGCACTTTTACCATTTCAAGTATGCAATTGCAAATCGATATTTGAAGCACTTACCAACCTCAATTGTGCCCAAATTTGATATCAATACATACATCTCATTGTGAACTACAAGGTAGTATAATATGCAAAGACATTGGATCACCATGTTGTTCGTACCATCCTTTCAAACATGGCTACTAGATTACAACTTTATATTTAGAATTATTTTGATGAATTTCATCATTTCAGTTACTCTTCTAAAGCAACTTTAGCTCCATTTTCGAAACACTTCTCGACCTTAAATGTGATCAAACTTGATACCAATACTTAGATCTCATCATGAACTATAAATTGGTATAACTTGCAATGGCCAAAGATCACTATATAATCCAAAAAATGATCCCAAAGTCGTGTTCATCACAATGACAAAACTGTAATTAATAGGACTTTTTAAAATTTTCAACTTAGTCCTCAACTATGAAATTTCATCCGATTGAGTTCAAACATCATATACAACTTTCTTTTATGCCAATTTAGTCTCCAAAGTTACCAATAACGTCAATTTCTCCCATTTCCTTATAAATTATATATATTATCTCGTCATACAACACGTGAAATTGTCTCTTTTCTAAGAAAAACTTGATTCTAACTTTCTAAATAAATTATTTAGGGTACGAAATTTTCGGGTTGTTACACGCATCCTGTTCTTGTCTCTAACTTATTAACCTTTCTCACTAACATGATCCTCCTCCATATCTTCATATGTGCTTTTACCTTCAAATGAGTATGACCCCTTATCTAATATACTATTTATGCTGTCATTTTGCATATCACCTACCAAAATAATGTTAGCAAATTGTTATCAATTTTCAAGAGCCATTGAGTGAAAAATATGTCTGCGTAGAAAAAAATTGGACTATGAATCACTTTTAAAAACTATTGAGATAATAGTACAAAAAATATTGAAGGGATTAAGAGTAATAAATCACCAATGGAAGTCATTTTTCTGCCCAAAACCTAGTTTTTTTTTTCTTTGCATTTCACCTTAATTCACTTAAAAATCAAACTTCACATTTTTTAAGTGATTCACAGCCAACAAGTTCATAAAAATGTGTGGATATTTGTTAACCTTCCTTAAAACTCATTGATTTAGTCAGGAAAAAATAAAATATCCATAAATCACTTTAAAAAATTTCGTTATGTATGTAGAGAAAAGTGAAGTTCAATTTTACCTGGGTGTTGAATAGGAATTATCGACTTTGGGTGTTGCATAGGAATTTCCATCGTCGGCGACGGACCAAGTGGCAGGGCTGTGGATTTTTGGATTTATAGATAGAACTTCGTTTTGGTTAATTTTATGCCTTTCTGATTTTCAATTTTTTAGTCCACTAAAAAACAAGGGGAATTGAATTAAAAAGACTTGTCAAAGCATAACTTTAGTAAAATAGATCACCATCTACTATGTTTTGGCAAATAGATTTCTCCATAAATAAAATACAAAAGATACTAGACATTGTCTATAATACCCATGTTTGCCAAATCACCTTGATACCAAGTATACAACCAAACATGCCCTAATTATTTTAACCCAACAATTCATTTCGCTCGTTTTCTTCTTTGCATCGTTCATAGTCTCACATTTATCTTCTTCTCCACTTGTTTTCTTCTACATAAAAGCCTAACAAGCATATTATTATTTGCCATTCTCTTTTACCCATTGAAGCTTGAGTGGTGTGTAAAAATGGTTAAATAATCCACATTTTGGATTTACAATTGGAGAAGAAAAAGGTACACATTAAAATCATTTCCTATAATTTTTTTGCTACATTTTTTGTTCTGGTGCATTATACAGTGCTGATATATGTATTTGTTTACGAATTTGCCATAACGTCATGCATGCCGTTATCTGTGATGTATAACGGCACTCATGCCGTTATCTTTTTTTTTTTTCTCACTATCAGTATGTATATAACATCCAGGGTTTACAAAATTGTTGCTGATATATGCAATTGTTTAAGAATTTGTCATAACGTCATATTTGCCGTTATCTTTGATCTATAACGGCACGCATGTCGTTATCTAATTTTTGACTGACACCATATACCTAGCATTGATTGTGATAATTGGCTTTGAAAATATGACTAATTTAGTACTATTAGACATAGGTAGCATTCTTCATGTATTGAGTGAAAAATTTATTTTTTGCATTTTGACATGTATAGTGTAGTACTTTATGATATAATAAATTGAAATATATTTGTTTTATGTTGAATTGCAGTGATGGATGTGTTGGACAAGGTGTGGATATCAGTTTGTTATTTTGTTGAGTTTGTGGAGAAAGAATGCGGTGGGTGGACATGGAGGCATATAGGCAATGGTCCAGCAAATGTGACTCCTATTCTTGTTTCAAAAACCACTACATTTGCAGAGCTAGATGTTAAATTTCGAGGGGTTTTGGAGTTTGATTCTAGGTTATATGATATAGAGATGGCAACCGTTATCCATGGCATGTCTAATGTTCCAGTTCCCCCAACGAAGATTGATTGTGACAACAATGTACGGTGGTATCTCTCTATTTGTAGAGAAGTTCCTCTTTGTGTTACCCTTTTGAAGAAAGATGTTGAGGAGTATGAAGAAAGTGATGGTTTAAGAGAGAACGAAGAGCGTACTACTATTGCATCACATGGTGATTCACTGAGTGAAATGCAAACAGAAGGTAATAATATGGGAGATGAAATTACTGATGGGAACTTTGTTGATTGGGATGGTTTGAATATAATTCCATTTAGCCCTAGAAGACAAGAACTTCACGAAATTTCTCCTGTGACAGTTGTGCATGATGAAAATGTGTATAAACCTAAAGTTGTTACCTACAACAACATTGAGAATTTAACTGCAAATTTAAGTTCAATCCCTTGTGGACCATCATCGAGGATTCCTGAATCTGAGGATTTGCAAGTGAAACAATTGTTCCCTACCAAAAAAGCTTTGTTATCGAAGTTATATTTACTTGCACTCAAGTATCACTTCGAGTTTAAAGTGCAGAATTCAAACCAATCTGTTTATGCAGTTGTTTGTCTAGAGACAAACTGTAAGTGGCGTATGCGGGCAAAAAAGTTGAAAGAATCTATTATGTTTCAAGTTCGAACCTACTATAGTCATCACACCTGCTCCATGAGTGTTCGTCGTCGAGATCATCGACATGCTAGCTATTCAGTGATTGGAGCTCACATTGCCTCCAAGTTTGAAGATGCTAGAAGAGTTTATAGACCGAGAAACATCATCAATGATATTCGTGAAAAGTTCGGCATAACAATAACCTATAATAAGGCATATACGACAAGGTATTTTGCATATGGACTCATCCGAGGGACTCCTGATGATAGTTATGCTAAATTACCTTCGTATTGTCATGTTTTGGAGCAAAAAAATCCTGGTACAATTACCTTCATTGAAAAACTGATGATAGTATGCATTTCAAGTACTTTTTCATGGCCCTAGGACAAAGTATACGTGGATATCAAACCTCAATGTGACGGGTAATATGTGTAGATGGAACATTCATAACATCCAGATATCGAGGAACTCTACTTGTAGCAACATGTCAAGATGCAAATATTCAAATTTATCCGCTTGCATGGGGTATAGTTGACTCGGAGAATGAGGCTTCTTGGACTTGGTTCTTTCGTAACTTGCGGGAAATAACTTGTGACTCGCAGGAACTAGTGATTGTTTCGGATCGTGGTAAAAGCATACCTCATGCATTTAGTAATGTCTACCAATTTGCACATCATGTAAATTGTATATGGCACTTGAACAATAACTTGAAGACTACATTTCCAAAAGCTGGTTTGTCCTTGTTATTCAGAAAGGCGGCAGAAGCTTACACCATAACAGAATTCGAGGCATACATGGCAGCGCTTTGTGGTAAAAAAAAGGGCATCAGAGACTACTTGGAAAAGGAAGTTGGTGGTTTCCATTATTGGAGTAGGGCACATTCATAAGGAGTTAGATATAATATCATGACAACAAACAACGTAGAATCTTTGAATTCCGCGTTGAAGGAGGCCCGTGATTTTCCTATACTAGGTTTGATTGAATATATTCGACAGGTGTTGCAAAAATGGTACTATGAAAGGCATGTTGAGGCAGAAAAATGCACAACCCAACTCACCCCACCTATGGAGGATAAGATGTACTTAAAGTATAACCAGTCACACGGGTGGAACGCGATTCAAATATCAGGAAATGAGTTTCAAGTAGTTAAAAATTTGGAATCATACATCGTAAACTTGGAAGAATACATATGTACTTGTAGGCGATTTGATTTAGATAAATTTCCTTGCCAACATGCAATTTCCGCAGCAAAGCAAAATGGTCCTGATGGTTATGGGCTTTGCTCTCCTTTCTATACCACATTTTGTTGGAGACAAGCTTATTCGGAATTTATATATCCATTACCAAATGAGAATGAGTGGGAAATTCCTGAGGAAGTTAGATCAAGAACCGTCTTGCGTCCATTATCAAGACGACCTGCTGGATGCCCAACGAAACAGCGCAAAAAATCAATTGGAGAGGTACACAGGCCTCGTAAATGTAGTAGGTGTATGAAGATGGGCCACAACCGGAGTACTTGTACAAATCCTTTACCGGCTACATAGAGATGGATGCACTTTATGTAGTAATTAAACATCCTTTTGATAAAATATGTAATTTGCATTTCAAGTTTTTAATACATTTTAGTATTTTTGAAACTGTGAATTTTACTGTTATGCATGTTGTAGCAGATAAATATCGTAACAGGTAACTAACAAATCTTTTCTTCAAGTTTTGGTTATAATATGTCAGTATAACGGCACAGATGCCGTTATGCAATCACTAAAACGGTGAACGTGCCGTTATGTTCATAAACGGGCTTGCGGTCATTTGCATCAGCACAGCATGTCTTATTTTTTTATAAAATCAGTGTAACAAGTTTGTGTATCCATTTCCATGTCGTTCGGAAGAGTTTAGGCCAATAACGGCACCAAAGCCGTTACGGGTACACTAAAGCGGCATACTGCCGTTATACTCATAATTATAAACTTGTCACTCATTTTGATCAGCACACCTCATCTATACATGTAACAGGGAGATAAAACTTTTTTTTTGACGTTGTAGCAGATAAATATCGTAACAGGTAACTAACAGATCTTTTCTTCAAGTTTTGGTTATAATATGTCAGCATAACGGCACAGATGCCGTTATGCAATCACTAAAACAGCAAACGTGTCTTATGTTCATAAACGGCCTTGCAGTCATTTGCATCAGCACAGCATGTCTTATTTTTTTATAAAATCAGTGTAACAAGTTTGTGTATCCATTTCCATGTCGTTCGGAAGAGTTTAGGCCAATAACGGCACCAAAGCCGTTACGGGAACACTAAAGCGGCATACTGCCGTTATGGTCATAACTGGACTTGTCATTCATTTGCATTAGCACTAAACGTGTTATTTTTTATAATATGACTCTAACAAGCTCGTGTATTCATTTCCATGTCGTTCCGAACAATTTAGACCCATAACAGCAGAAATGCCGTTATGGGAACAATAGAGCGGTGTACGTGCCGTTATAATCATACCTTACTAATTTAATGCTTTAATCGATCCCCGGATACGTTAACATTCGAAAACAAACAAAATTAAAGTATTAGTTGTTACAATGACACTAACGATGCTTCGTTTTTAAGATTTCATAATAAAATAAATCAAGTAACTTAAAGGATGCATGTTGTGTTTATGATGGATTAGATACAATAGACTAGTTACCTTTCTACTTGAGCATTCTTCTACTCCGACATCCAAATCTCACATCCATATGTCCAAAAGAACGTAAATGTCGTAACTGCACAAGTGAAAACCCGTTCGGTTGCATGTAAAGTCATAACGACAACCTGATCTTTACGGCATAACTAGAACGGCATGCTTGCCGCTATCCTTTCTACTTGAGCATTCTTCTACTCCGACATCCAAATTTCACATCCATATGTCCAAAAGAACGTAAATGTCGTAACTACAAAAGTGAAAACCTGTCCGGATGCATGTAAAGTCATAACGGCAACCTTGTCTTTACGGCATAACTAGAACGGCATGCTTGCCGCTATCCTTTCTACTTGAGCATTCTTCTAATCCGTCACCCGAAAACCACATCCAAATGTCCAGAAGTACATAAATATCGTGACTACATAACTTGAAACCTGTCCGGATGCATGTAAAGTCATAACGGAAACCTTGTCTTTACAGCATAACTAGAACGACATACTTGCCGCTATCCTTTCTACTTGAGCATTCTTCTAATCCGTCACCCGAAAACCACATCCAAATGTCCAGAAGCACATACATATCATATATACATAACTTGAAACCTGTCCGGTTGCATTTAAAAGTATAACGACATGCATGCCGTTACGACAGAACTAGAACGGCATGCGTGCCGCTATCCTTTCTACTTAAGCATTCTTCTAATAACCTGTATAAATAACAACTTAAACTTAACGGAAATCTAATTAACCATTCACATATCAAAATTAAAGAGTAAATTTAATTAATGCTCACTAAACTTCATCCAATATTACTACTTGCTCATTCAACTTGAAGATATTACTCATTGCTCATTCATCTTTCTTTTATCATTACCCATCCATCATTTAACTGATTTCCATCCATATATCATAACAGAATGACCTACGTGGCGGACGAAAATCTCACAAGGCATTTAACGGATCTGAAATTTTCCAATTGGGCCAAAATCGCACGAGAAGCATCAAATTCAAAAGGTAGGTTAACCTACCAAAGAGGTCGGTTAACCTACTGCTAACCGACCACTTTGGTAGATGTTAACCTACCATCAAATTCAAAAGGTAGGTTAACCTACCAAAGAGGTCGGTTAACCTACTGCTAACCGACCACTTTGGTAGATGTTAACCTACCTTTTGAATTTGATGGTAGGTTAACATCTACCAAAGTGGTCGGTTAGCAGTAGGTTAACCGACGTCTTTGGTAGGTTAACCTACCTTTTGAATTTGATGGTAGGTTAACATCTACCAAAGTGGTCGGTTAGCAGTAGGTTAACCGACCTCTTTGGTAGGTTAACTTACCTTTTGAATTTGATGGTAGGTTAACATCTACCAAAGTGGTCGGTTAGCAGTAGGTTAACCGACCTCTTTGGTAGGTTAACCTACCTTTTGAATTTGATGGTAGGTTAACATCTACCAAAGTGGTCGGTTAGCAGTAGGTTAACCGACCTCTTTGGTAGGTTAACCTACCTTTTGAATTTGATGCTTCTCGTGCGATTTTGGCCCATTTGGAAAATTTCAGATCCGTTAAATGCCATGTGAGATTTCCGTCTGCCACGTGGGCCATTCTGTTATGATATATGGATGGAAATCAGTTAAATGATGGATGGGTAATGATAAAAGAAAGATGAATGAACAATGAGTAATATCTTCAAGTTGAATGAGCAAGTAGTAATATTGGATGAAGTTTAGTGAGCATTAATTAAATTTACTCCAAAATTAAATCCATAAACATTAACCTGTACACTGAAAAGCACCTATACACAAAAATTGGCCTTACAAAAACTTGCACATAAACCAAACATATTAACCATTCACATAAAAGAACTTCACATCTCAAAAAAACTGTTGAAATCAGTAATACACATTCTAAGGGTCGAATTCCCCTCCAAAAATCTCAGCTGCCATTTTCTGCCTCCACATTAGCATATACTGAGGTTGGACAAGATGCAGGTCAAGTCCATCTAATGAAAATTCAATGAACTTCACTGTGAAGACTCCAGAATCTGATCTGTAAAAAGAAATTAAAGAGTGTTTTAGTCCAAACATCAACATTTTTAAGAACAGTATTTCGCCAACAATGAATACATGCCAAAATGGTGTTTAAGTTAAAAAATTTACCCATTATCTTGAACAGGAAGCTTCTTCACCCTGTGATGCGTAAACATTGATGTGCTGTAGTTTCCATCGACATGTTTTTTCAGAAGCCATGGTAAGACCACCTTCAAGGGCTTCATGTAGTTGGCAAGGTTGTTTTCGCGTACTCTACTCGTTAATCTATCGAATATGCTAATTTTCCGCTCTTCCAAGTCGACCTCAAGTGCAAACCAATGTGACTGAGGGACACAGTATGGAATATAGAGATAGCGACAATTCATCCAAGGTTTCCCAAGACTGGGAGTTGCCCCTTCAACGTAATTCACCAACACCTTGGAAAACTGGTACTCCGACTTATTTTGGCCTAACTTTTCCATATTCTTGTAGGCGCTTTCCACAAATTTCCAGAAATTGGAGTCGAGAACGGCGCAATCATGTCGAAAGAGATCTGCATATTTAACTGCTCGCTCCCTGATGTGAAATAATGCGGAGTCCACATGCTGTATATAAACATGCAATTAATAAATTGAAATGACAAAAAAATATAGTAAGGTGTCAACATTTTTACTTACATCGCCATTAAGCCACCCAGATTGATCACGAAGATCGTAAAAAAATTTCCTCCGAGCATCACAAATTGCCAATGCAACTGCATCCCTATAACATCATTTGCACTACGAATAAATCAGCAATATTGTAGATGAAGACCCTACACTAGGTTAACTGAAGGAAGAGAACAACTTACCTTGGTGAAGCTTTTCCCAACCACTCATTCAAGTCACTCGCTTTTGTAGGATCCAGTTCTCGGAAGGGATCAAAAACAGTGACATTCTTGAACTTCCTTCTCTTCAATGGATTGGTCCACGGGGTACGTAATGATTTCCCCTTCCTTCTTTTCCTTTGGCCTCTACCTTTAGGAGATTCCTCATCTGTCTGATCCTCAAGCAAAATAGTAGAAGATTCTCCAACTTGATCTACAAATTGGTTAAACATGTATGATATGCATTGACCAGTACATCAAAAGTCTATTTCTTTATTTAATTTACAGATTATATACCTCCATGAGAGGTTTCTACAGGCTGCTCCAGACTTTTTGACATCACAATGTCAACAGGTTCATGCTCTCCCATTCGGTGCTCAGAATCCGGGATCAAGATGCGAGGCATTCCTCGGTACAACATGATGGCAGTTGAAGGATTCGAGACAATGCCTATGAAGGGAGATCAATCGAAACTTGATTAAGTTTAAGAAATTATAGAACTAAAAAATATAAAATCATGAAAAAAAAAAAAAATTTAATAGCATCCCTTGGCCCTTCACGTTGAATTGGCGTGGCTTGCTCCTCTTCATAGGTGCGTTCTTCCACAATATTGGAATTCTTAACTGAATCCTGGACAACATGGGCTTCTTCTTGCTCCTTATTATCTTCCTCTTGCCTCCCTTTCTCTTCGGGCACACTGCCCTCATGATGAGGTGAATAGGTGTCAAATCCCCTCATTTCTGACTGATATGCATCCCTATCTGACCGAAAGCAACCACTTTCAACGAACTGTAGAATTCTATCAAGTTTGGTCTCAATGCGATCACATCGACCATTTATCCTCCTCTCCATTTCTCTCATTTCTTGCATGATTACCTCCAATCCATCATTGTTATGAGAGGAGGATGGTTTGTCATATGGCTGTTGGTGCTTGGAAACATCAGGTTCATCTTTCTCAGGCTCCTCTCCTCCATCTCCATTGAAGCTATTATCTACCCTAGAGTCTTTTGCATCATCAAATGGTGTGATTCCCAGGTAGAATTCTTCATCAGCTTCTTCTGATGAAGCCACTAGTGTCCGCTTCACCCTGAAGTTCCTCATTTCAATTTCACTCTCTAAGAACATGTTCACTGTTTCTCCATCGAGTTTTGGATGCTGAAAATCCCACCCCGACATTCTTGGGATTCTGTCACCTTCCAATCTCTGACCAAACTCCTGCCCAAGAGCAGGAATCGCTTCAAATGCCCAAATCTGTAGAAATAAAAACAAAGATGGTCAATTTATTGATTGAAACATCATATAAACAATTAAATCAATTTAAATGTTACCATGATTGCAAGAGGAAATCCGTGAAAATTGTAGGGATATCGTTCATTTCTTTCATATTTTTTTACCGTTTCTCCCAAATTCCGTTTGAATATCCCAATTGTACATTCATAGGATCTCTTTCCCCAAGCATAGTTGTTGAAGCGATCCATATCATCAACTAAATAAAACCACCACAAGTTCAGAGTGGTATTCTCCTCTGCAGCCAACAAAACATATGCCACAATTAAGATAAGCCCCAACTTGAACTTGTCTGGCTGATGAGTACATCTTTGGAATGTACTCAACAGTTGTTTTCTGGTGACTTTCCCTTTACTTTTCTTAAACATTCTTTGCATGAGATCACTTTTCAGGCATAATCTCTCATCCTCATATTCCAACTCCCCAGCTTTAAGGCACGTCACTAGCACAAATTCTTCTAGCCCAAATCTAGAAAGCCTATTCCCAAATTTGAACCATACTTCATTCTCCTTTGACGTCCTCACCGCCCTAAATATTATTTGGTGAACCAGTTGAAGGGACATTTTCATCTCAGCAATATCCAAAAGGTGGCCAAAACATGATTCCGTAAATAGCTCTTTATGTTTTGCATCTAAACTATAATAAAACTCATTTATTATTTGAAGCCTACACCTGTTGCTTATCTTCCCTCGAACCCTGTCTTTCACGTCAACAATGTATTCCATTGAAAAGCCTATCTGCAAAGAGATAGCGTTGCAAGTAAGATTATATCACTGAAACAAATAGAAACATATTTACATACTCTATAGCTTCTTTATGCATGAAAATGTACAATACTTCCCTTAAACCAGTAGTTATTATAAAATCACTGTACTAAGTAAGTGAAGCAACACTAACATATGGTAAGGAAATTAACAGAGTAATTTAAGCATGCCAATGTCAACAGGTGGAATCATCTTTACCACTGGACATTAACTTCACTCACTAACACACAACAATTCAAAATTTCTCATGATCTCCAAGACCGTTTAATCTAGTGTGTTGAAAGAGTAATACATGCAGGTTAACGTAACTATATTATAAGAAAAATAGTTATGCGATCACAAATAATTTTTCTTCCATTTTCTGATCACATACATGCTCACTACAGGGAAATCAGGATAAACACTAAAAATATGACATAATTAAGGACTTAAACTAACTACAAGCTTCGAAACATATCTAAACTCTTTGTTAAAACTAGGTTCCAACCAGACACAGGATCACAAGGTGAGAAAAATTGTATTATTCAACTACATATGGTATATTGATTATTATCAGAATGTATATAAAGGCAGATTTTATAGTCAAACCAATGAATTGCATTAGCTCTACACATGCATATACAGGTGCATCTTTTCTAGTCTCTTTACCATTTTATCCACCTTTACATTCACACAACTTGCATCCAAAACAACAGAAGAATCCAATGCTGAAAAATCATTACAACACCATTATCCCCTTAAGTTCGTGTGAATTTCCCAAAACATTGTTCCCATCCTTTCACTTGCTCCTCTGAAAATCCACTACTTCCACCTCTAGAACACTCAAATCCACTACTCAATGTGAGATAAAAGAATTTATATATCAAGGAATTAAGAATCTCACACTAGAATTTGAACTCAGGAAGGCAGGGAACGACGGGATGAAACTCGTCAGAGCCTCGGGTCGCGGTAATGGTGGCCGTGAATCCTTGCTTATTACAGAATCGTCGCGAGTTTGGAGAATGATGTTGAAGACTGATTTTTGAATTTTGGGGAATACGACTCTGAAGGAGAAAACGACGAGTGAATGGAGTTAATTTTTGAAATACTGGGGAATCAAAATCTGGAAGGAAAGGCAACCAGCAAAGGGGCAGTGGCTTGCGATGTTGAAGAGAGGCTTTTTTGTTGAGATGTTGAGACTACGAAAACTGAGGGAGACGAGTGAAGTGTCTGGAGAATGGAGCGGAGCGGATGAAAATGACAGAATGATTTGGAATTGGGCTTAGGGTATATTGAAGAGGGGGGCACTTGTGTAATTTGATCATTAATATCCTTTTTGATTTAATTTAAAAATCTCTTTTTTGGTCAAAGTCTATATCTCAAAACATTTTGGTTGCCAGACTTCTTTACCGATATTCCCCAAAAAACAAAGGCATGAATTTTTGGACGGGAAGGTAGCAAAAAAGAGCACAAAAGTGGGAAAAAAAGAAAGAAAAATTCAGATTATGGCGTTAATAAAGTTGTGGTTAACGATGTTTAAGAATTAATTATTAAATTAATTAGATGAATCCCAAAGTTTCAAGTGGAAAATAATGAGTAGATGGAATACCAAGTACTTCGTACTCATGGAGTACTAGGATTTTATCTAATAATGTAGATACTAACACCATTAAATAATTTATTTTAAGCAACATTGACATTAAACATCAATTAATTAGTGGGGATAATTAAGTAGCAAGAATTAAATGATCCATTAATTAATTGATGTGTAATGCCTTTTAAGTTGTGAAACTTAATTATTGTCATTACGTGAAATCCGTATGCAATCGACCTTATAATTCTTTCACTTGTAACTTTATTTCAAATAGTTAATGAGTTTTTACAAGCAACTGTAGACGATAGACTCTACAATTGAAAATATTGGATCGACTGGGCAACTAGCAATCCTGTAGAACTCAAAAGATTAGAACAAGAAATAATAGTTTGGAGTACGTAGACATATCTAGACGTTTGAATGAATATCGAATTTATAGGAATGGGACAGCCATATAAACGAGATTGGAGAAGATTTCGCGAGATACATGGTTTATTGGAGTCGTATCTGATTAAATTTATTCGGTTGAGATGTGTTGATTGTTTAAAGATAACTCTGCTAGAATTGATCATATCATCTTATGTTATATTATAATAGTTTGATGGTAGAGTATCGGAGGTTTTAGGTAACTCGGACCATGAATTGGGTCGATCAGCATTGACATATTGGGCCAACGATGGCGCGTTCGTTAAGTGGGCTTGTTCGTGGGCCTCGTTTCATGAATTGAGCTGCTTGGACAAGTGAAATATTTCTTAGGGAAAAATACATAAGTAAGGTGTTTTAAAATACAAATTTCAAAAATGAGGTCAAACTTTCATAATTTCAAAAATCAGGTTGTAGTTAATTAATTAATTAAATTAAAGAAATAAAAATATCTTAATAAATATATATATTGAGGTCACAATATTATATAATTTTAGGTCACAAAAGACTAATAATTTAGGTCACAAATTTATTTAATATCACAAGTCAAATTTTTAAGGTCACAACTTTAATTTCTTTTAGGTCACAATTAATTCAATTTATCCAACTTTAATTTATTTTATGTCACAACTTATCTATTAGTAGATCACATATTTTTTGAAGTCACATGTAACAAATTATTAGTCACACATTTTTTGAAGTTACATGTACCAAATTATTAAGTCAATTACCGCCGCCTCCAACTCCACCATCTTCTCTGCCACCAACCCACAAAGTGTTACTGTGTTAAGTGTCTCCAGGGATCTGTGGCCTCCACCTCCACCTCCCCGCCTCAAATCTCCATCCCAAACGACCAGTCTCCTTTGAGCCCACAACTCCGCCACCTACCACCGCCTCAGATCTCTATCCCTGACGACCACTCTACCACCGCCGGCGAGTTCAACTCTTACCTATCAACCGGAATCCCAACCACTAACTCATGTTTACATTCCTCCACAGTCGGGCCACATTCAATGCCACTAGCTCCATCACCATCACTGTATTCTCCATCTCATCTGCATTCCCCACCACCACCCTCCAACATCTACAATGAGCCCCCACCACCGCCTCCAAAACAAAAATGGCACTACCCACCTTCACCTCCACCGGCAGCTTCGAACGGATGTGGTTTCACCACCTAAAAAACACCAAAAATCCCGAAAAGCCCAAAATTTTTGCAAAGCAGCTGCAAGAACGAAAACAGTGATGCAAGAACAAAGCGCTGCCCTTACCCTGATATCGTCTCTGCCAATGGGGGTCTCGTGACGACATTTGAAGCAGTGGGACTTCGACGGGGATGGTGTATGGCCGCGGCTAGGAATGACCGGAGTGGTGGTCTGAGGCAAAGAGAAAGAACAGATTGTTCATTTATTTGGAGAGAAATGATTAGGTTAGGGTTTGAAGTTGTGTGAAATAAAGATTGGATTGGATAATTTATTTAGTTCTAGAATATTATTATTTAAATTTTTTAATTAATTAAAATTTTAACTATGACCTGAATTTTGAATTAATACAAATTTGATCTTATTAATGAATTTGATTCTTATAAAATAGGGGTGGGTGTAATTTTCACTATTTTTTTTTACCCCTACTGTCATTTATATTTTGCTATAATTCTTTGTATCTACCTCTATCTACCATATTAAAAGAGGAGAAGTCAAATCACTGTTCATTTACTGTTAATTTTGTGTCATTTTTGTTGTCAGCTTGAGGGGAGCAAAACATCGTCACTTCGTTTTCTGCATAATAGATCCATATTGTTCCTTCCATTTTTCTTCTCTGGAATCCACTTTGAAATCACCTTTGCTCCGCCTCTTCCATCGCTACTGCCACCATTACTATCAACTCCTCCTTTGACTCAATCAAGGCTGCCTCTAGGAGCTACACTTCAATAAAAATCTTTTATCCCAAATGGCAGTCAATTCGTTGAGGCCGAGCTCGTCTAATCAAGCTCTGTTATGGTTCGACATCTACATTTGTAGTGACCTCTTATTGTCCAATTGAGGTATGTTTCGTATTTACTTTCTGGATTTTACTTGAAATTGAATATTCAAGGGTTTTATTGATGGGTTTTCACACTTTATTGAAAAATAGCAAGTCTTCAAGCAGGGTTTCAATCTTCAGTTTTATGATTTAGGTCAGCAATTTATTTATTTATTTTTATTTTTTACTTGAAATATACTCTTGGAAACGTAATTTATTCCATTTTTCATGTTTATATCTAATTTTGTTTGAAGTTAAGAGAAGTGAAGCTATAATTATGATTAGGATATGATCTTTTTTTTCTTCTTCTCCTATTTATGTAGTTTTGTATTAACCCGTTTATGTAGTTTTATGTTAATAAAAGTTTCTATTTGGTTGGGTTAAGTTAACCTAGATATCTATCTGTTTGTATGTGAATCGAAATGCTAGAAATGATTTTTTATGCTTATTTATATATATGGATTGAAAAGGGGATTTTGGGTGGAATGAATGATGAATGGCTTGCTGCAATTGAAGTGAGTTTGTGCTTAAATTTGTGATTCCTTTATGGTTGTGAATCGCTGCAATTCACCAGTTTGAGATTCCAGATGCCCACAGAAATAGTTCCCACAGTTTAAGGTCACGAAAGTGAATCAAGAATTGATTATAGTGCTATCAACAACTATGAACAATTAACCGTAAGCTATATGTTTAAGACTATTACTAGATGAGATATTTACATCTTCAAGTTTGATGTCGTGACAAGATTAGGTGATAGGTGACCTTAGTACCAGAATGATACCAAATTTTTATGATGAGTGCTCTGTAAATACTTATGCTTAGGGTAGAGGCCCAAATAAATTAAGAAACGAATTTAGAAAGTTAGTGCATTCTATCATGACATGCATATTATTTTGGTACATTATGAAATCTGAGAATATTATGAAACATATGATTTCAAGGATTATTATGTTAAATTTCATGGAGCATTATGATTTATATGCTAGAAGATACAAGAAATGATTTTGGACAACTTCCTATTATTTGACTTAGTATTTTCCTCAAAGTTAAGAGGTAAAGCGTGTTTAAATCAAATTGATCATGTCCATATGTATTTTGATAACATGCTTATATGTAGCTTTACTTACTAAGCCTCATAATTTATAGTTGTATTATGACTTTTATATAGATCGGATCCTAACTATATGGAGATCTTGCGTAGTTGGGGAATGATTTACTCAGATGTGACCGTATATCATATTATCACTGAAAGAAAAGTGTGGATAAAGTCTCCCTTGTGGTCAGAAATATTTTTGAAAGATAGAACGTACAAGATGGTCAATATCTATGATTTCCGTACCCTCATACCCTTGAGGACCCTAATGTTTATCTTTTGAGAGATAATTCAGTTTGAGAACTCACCTTTTGAAGATTTAATGTGAAAGTTGAAAGCAAGTAATGTGGTATTTTGATGCAAAAACTAAAATAGTATAGTTTTAGACCACATAGTATAATTGAGAAGCCACATTATGAAATGGTTATGAACTTGATATGTTTGGAGTGGAAATCTTATTTTGAGGGCAAACGATGATGTGTAAATATTGTAAGACTTTTAATGATGTTTAATGTATTTCCTACATTCGTTTAATGATAATGAAGTTCTTTGTTATTATCTACTTCCACTTACTCTAATTAAACACATCTAAGATGAATAAAATCTTGTAAGAAGTTAGAAAATATTTTTTCTGCAGTAGGTTATTAGAAGCCTCCCGCAGGTTGTTTTCCAGTGTAGTGTTAGGCTTCTAGAATCCTCCTGAAAATTGTTGTCTTTATTCACACACACAAACACACACACACACACACACACACACACACACACACACAGAGAGAGAGAGAGAGAGAGAGAGAGAGAGAGAGAGAGAGAGAGAGAGAGAGAGAGAGAGAGAGAGAGAGAGAGAGAGAGAGAGAGAGAGAGAGATTGATTTTCATAAAAAAAAATTAAAGGAAATTTAGCAAATTTATGTAAGGTTTGGGTGACATAATAGAGGTCGTCGTAACAATTGTCATTACAAATTTCAAAAACTTTACTTGAACAACCCAATTTAAACAAACTAGTGAACAACTCACTAGGAGACAAAAAATATAAAATTCTAACTTAAGTCACCAACTTATTAAATAATCTTCAATCAAGCCCTCAAAATATAAATAATTTCGAAAATATTCCGTTGCCAACAAAGTGATCGATTTATCAAACAATTAAAATTCCAAATAATTTTTGGTTAAATATATGCCTATTTACGACCCTCGCATACTTGAAGAAAAAAGAAAAATTTAATTAGAAGTTTAAATAGTGAATATATAGAATTAGTGAGGCCTAGAAGAGAATTAAGTACCATATCTATAAAAATATACGAAGAACTTAAAAGATTGGTAGAACAACATAAAGAATATCTTAGATTAAAAGAAGAAAATAAAATAAGACAAAAAGATATTAGATATATGAATGATTTGAAGAAAGATTTTTGAGAAGAATTAGACGATAATTATAATTCCGCCTGAGCACTCTGGTGTCAATTGGTATCAGAGTCCTGTTACGAACTACAAATCAAGATGAATTTATAAGAAGAATAAAATATAATTGAAGAATTTCTAAAAAAATGTAGAAAAATATAAAAAATCAAGTTATCCTTATTTACCAAAAAATAATTTGAACTAATGATTCGAAGATATGAATAAAAGATTGGAAAATCTAGAATATAATTTACAAGTAGGGAATGCTTTTCTAGATAAAAATCTAAAAGGAAAAGATAAAATCATAATTATCCCTCCTCAAAATTATAGAAGAAAAGTTAAGGATAAAAATAAAGGAAAAGAAAAAGTTCCTTAAATAAAACAATTTATGATAACATATGTAGAAGAATTAAAAAGAAAATTCTTATAGTCTATTGAAGAAGAATATGATGAATGTAAAAATTAATTAGAAGAATTAACAAAACAAGTAGAACATACCAAAATGAATACAAACCCAACTACAATTAAAGTAAAAGAAGAATTCAGTAGTGTTGAAGATACTAGTGATCACTATGGAACTTATATACCTAGGAAAGAAGAATTCCAAAAATATAAGAAAACCCAAAATAGATATAGTGGAAATATAAAAAAACAGTCTATAAAAGAAGTTAATCCAATAAAATCATATAATGAACCAAACCACACAACAAGAATATGGTTAGATTTATATTGTGTGGATACAAACAAAGCTATTGAAATATGGACAAAAAGTATTGATTTAGCAATACAATTTAATAAATGGGACACATGCATATACAACATTTGGATTTATAGTATCAGAATGGTGGAGAAAACTACCAGTAAATACAAAAAGAAGAATAAAATATGAAGAAAACACAATCGATGCATTAGATAATAGAAACAATCTGAATGACCAAGATATTAGAGATATATTAAATAGGCTAGAAAGATTCCTCATAACAGAATTCTTAAGAGATATATACACAATAGATGAAGAAGCTAGGAAACAAGATGAAATGATGCTTCTTGCTTGAAGGTCTCCCAAGGATTCTCTACTCTTTTCCCTAATTCCCAGCCTCCTTCTTGTGGTGAATTTCTTCTTTTTATAGATCCAAAATCATGCCCTAAAGATCCCAAGAATATTTTCCAAAAATAGACCTTGAACCAGATTAGGAAAATTCTTCGCGAGAAAGTTACGGCCGTAAGTAGGTTACTGAACCTTTTTGATTTTGAAGGTTACGGCTGTAAATATGTATCTTATTGCCGTAAATTGGTTACTGGAATTCTTCTCTGCGATCATGACTTACGGCCATAACTTACTGTCTTACGGCCAGTTCTTCTCGGCCTTGATCTCCCTTTCTTGATTTTTGGCATTTCTTTGGTTCTTTTTCACTCCTTTTCTTTGTTAGTGGTCCTACAAAACATAATAAATAAGAATGCATTAAACGATACTTAAATGGAATTAAAAAATTAACAAAATAAGACAATAGGTGAACTAAATAAGTACTATTAAAGCACTTATCAAATCCCCACACACACTTGAACCATTGTTAGTCCTGGAACAATGATGTAAAAGAAAAGAAACATGACTCAAACAAGAAGACAGACCCATATTTCAGAAAATCAAGGTTACAGTCCACTTCTCTTTAGCATGAAAACTCAATTGCATAACCAGAGTGTGTTAATGTGATTAAGAGATGCATCATCCAATATCCTCTGAACAGAAATGAAAATCAATACCCTGACCCAATTCATTACCCAAATTAGTTTGTATCCTCCCACCTCTCGTGAGTTCTCTCTTAACATCTATCAATGATTTACTACATGGGTGTTAGTGTAGACCAACTTAAAAGCACAAAATATAGACCAAGCAATTCAAACCACTCATAAGTATATGTAATGGGAGTTAACACCATCACTAGATATTCTCTCTACGCACAAAAGTGTATAAGGGTAGCAATTTTCACTCAACTCACTGCATGGAGAATCCATTACCACAGATTGCTTAGATGTCATAACTGGAGCCAACAATAACACAAGTACAAAGTAAAGGTTTTTGCTTGGTTGTAATGGGGCTTCGAGTCAGGTAGGATAAAAAGAAAATATTTAGGCTAAGTTGAGAGCAGAGTTCACAAGCAGAATTGGTTCAACACTATCCTTCCTTCCTCCACATTTCAATGTGATTTTCCATGATTTCCTACTATCCAATCGATTCAACACTAGATTGTTGTTGTGTAACTTGAGGTTTTATTTTCTTCACCAGGGAGTTTTCTTGACCCGGTACCTTGAACAATTGACAAATTTATCTATATTTTTTTCTCAAATAAGTTCATTGTAACTTGTTTCCTTTTGACCACATTACCACCTAAGCCTTAATCAGCACAAATTGAAATCGCCAATCTTTTTGAAGCTTAGTTCGTCACATACTTCTCAACCAATACAAGCTTGTGAAATTCCTCTCTTATGGGTTCAAGATAGAAGTAGCATGAAAGAACTTGTATCCGTGATACCAAAATTTCAAAGAAAGGCTAAGGCTCAAAGGGGCTTCTATTGGTACATGTATCATGGTAGGCACTTTTAGAAAGTCAAATTTGGTTTAACCTAATGCCTTTACTATATTTTACACTTGAGCCAAGAAGCTACAACGAAATGCACAAAAGAGCACATCCAAGAACAAACCAACCATGCAGGACACATCAAAGAAATAAGAGCTTAATATAAAGAGTAAAAGCAGCTCATAGGCTCAAAAGCTCACAAATTATAGTTTATATGTGTTGCTCCCATACATTTATTAAGTATAGGTCATTGCTCGGTGTTGGTTTCGAACTCAAAATCTAGTGGCCAAGGGCTAATGCTCAAAAGAATAGAATTAGGTTGTAGGAATTTTTCAATTTGTCTCCATTTTCAAACTTTTTCAGAAATTATTGGAAAACTCATCTCTAGATGCTCATTCATTGTCTAATTATGCAATTTAAGAAGTTTGTGGTTCAAAAATTATAATAAGTCAGGTTGTTTCCTATTAAACCGAACTGTGAGTCTAAACACAATAAAAGCTAACTGACACAACCAAAATTTAATGGACAAAATAGAAAGACACAAAACAAAAGACAAAAGAAAAATCACCCCCCCCCCCCACAGTTGAATTACACATTGTCCTCAATGTGGAACTTGAAAATACCAAACAAAAGAGGGGATGCGAAAGAAATCAAAAGAGGGGACGAAATTTTAAAAGTTCGCGAAACTTACAGCCGTGAAGGAAGTCACTTGTGGCCGTAAGTGTTTCACTAGATCAAAAATTGCTTGAGTTAGTTACAGCCGTGAGATAAGTGTTTACTGCCATAACTAAACTTCTGATGGAAATCATGATAATTGAGTTACGTCCGTGAGTGACATGATTGCGGCTGTAACTTATCTTCTGTCCCAAATTTATTTTATTATTTATTTTTTTTGAACTTAAACAGGAAAAGAAATAAAATGAACTAATAACAAATAATGGGAGAGTAAAGAACTCCCCTCTCGGGTTGCCTTCCGAGCAGCGCCTTTGTTTACTGTCGTTGACTCGACTTATTGATTTCTCCTTCAACCGGGGTCAACTGGGTTCCCAAAGCTCAATTTCTTCTTCATGTTCTTCATTAGGGCCTGCAAAACAGGGGGCAGAAGTTCCTCATTAGAAACTGGTGTTGTGATATAAGAGATGTTACCAGATTGTTGTAACTTTGAACAATCATTAAACACTGCAACAGTTTCTTGCAGGTTAGTACTAAAGGTGGAAAATTTTAGACAGTCCCTTCCACTAAGTTTAAAAATTTCCTGTACTGAAAAATCAATTACATCAATAGAACAAACATAATTATCATCATCAAGATCTTTCATGAAATCATAAATATTGAACTGAACAATTTCACCATCGAATTCCATGGTAAGTGTACCACTATTAACATCTATCTTAGTCTTAGATATTTTTAAGAATGGTCTGCCTTAACAAAATAGGTGTATTTTGATCACCATTTTTTCATATCAAGCACATAAAAATCTGCCAGAAAAATCAAATTATTTACTTATACAGGAACATCTTCAACTATACCCTTAGGGTAGGTAATAAATCTGTTAGCTAGTTGAATCACAACTCCAATTTTATTCAAGGTCCAAGTTTCAAAGAAGCACATACAGAACATGGCATAACATTATGGAAGCTCCTAAATCCAACATGGCCTTCTCAAATTTAGTTTCGCCTATTGTACAAGTGATAGTAAACATACCTGGATCCTTGTATTTTGGAGGTAATTTCTGTTGGAACAGTGCAGAAACATTTTCTCCCATCATCACCTTCTCATTTCCCTTCAATTTCCTCTTATTGGTGCACAAATCCTTAAAAAATTTCACGCAACACGGAATTTGCTTGATTGCGTCCAAGAGAGGGATGTTTAGCTCCACTTTCCTGAATGTCACCAGCATTTCCTTTTCTTTGGTTTCCTTGTTTGCTTTGGCTAACCTGCTAGGAAAAGGAGTGGGGTTGATTTAGCATTTAAAGTAGAGTCAGATTTTACCTGCGGATTTTACAAAGTGGCCTCTTCCTTTTCAATTTATTTCTCTTCTCCTTCTTCATTTACTGGGGCTTGCTTTTGCGAACCTTCAATCTATTTTCCACTCTGAAGGGTTATAGCACTCACGTTTTTTTGGATTAACTTCAGGTTGAGATGGTAATTTGCCTCCGGATTGGGCCTCTAATCTGTTGATGGCTGTAGCCAATTAATCCATCTGATTCTCCATATTTTGAATGCTGAGCTTGGTGTCCTATTGAAATTGAAGTGTGTTAGAGGCCAAGGTTTTAGCCATGTCTTCAAGAGAAATACTTGAGTTTTGGGGTCTTTGTTGGTACTACCCCTGAGGTTGGAAATTCCCTTGTTGCTGAAATTGCCCTTGAGGTTTGTTGGGACAAAACCAGGGGGCTTGTTATTTCCATAGCTTAAATTGGGGTGATCCCTCCATCCAGGGTTGTAGGTATTGGAGCATGGGTTGTATTGCTGTCTATGGGACAGGAAACCCTCTGCAGCATTCACCTGGGCACTGTTTTCCTTTTGCAGCACTGGACAAGTATCTGTTGGATGTCCAAAATTTGTGCATATCCCACAGGTCTTGACTTGTTGTAACTTCCCTATAGAAAGTATTTTTACAAAATTGGTTAGTTCATAAAATTTACTTTCAATATTGAAACCACTTACCTCATTCACGCGGCGGACTTGCATATCCCTATTTGAATTGAATTTCTGAGTGTTCTCAGCCATATTGGAGATCAGGGCCCGTGCTTGTTCAGATGTTTTGTCCATCAGTGCACCTCCACTTGCAGCATCTATCATGCTTCTGTCCATCGGTAGTAGCCCTTCATAGAAGTATTGCACTAAAAGCTGCTCACTAATCTGGCGATGGGGGCAGATCGAGATGAGCTTCTTGAAGTGCTCCTAATACTCGTATAGTGTTTCTCCATTGTTTTGGCACACCCCACAGATTTCTTTCGGATTGTCCCAGCTCTAGATGCAGGAAAGTTCTTCTCTAGGAAAAGCCTCTTCATGTTGTTCCAAGTGGTGAATAATCTGAATGGTAGACAATACAACCAATCAGTAGCAGCATCCTTCAGCGAGAATGGGAAGGCCCTCATCTTGATTTGTTCCTCAGTAATACCCGTTGGCCTCATACTATTGTAAATCACATGGAACTCCTTGAGATGCCTGTATGGGTCCTCACCGGGATGTCCTCTGAAAGTTGGGAGAAGATGGATCAGACCGGATTTTAGCTCAAAAGTTTTGTTCTCTTCCACAGCTGGAAAAGTGATACATAATGGTTGTTGAGCAACATCCGGGGTAGCTAGCTGTTTGAGAGTCAAATTATTATTTGTTGTTGTACTGCCCTTCTTTGCTGTCGAAAAGTTCTCTCGAATTTTGGATCAAAATCAAAATATTCAATATTAGTTGATCGAGTTTCACGCATGCAAGCAAAGAAGCAGGCAAGCAATATTTAATAAGTAGAGAAATAAAGAGGAAAACAAAATAAATGCAGGAAAAATAAAATTCTAATTAATTAAACAACTAAATTGGTTGACCGTTTCCCGGCAACGGCGCCAAAAATTTGATGCTTCTTGTTTGAAGGTCTCCCAAGGATTTTTTACTCTTTGACCTGATTTTTAGCCTTCTTGTGGTGAATTTCTTCTTTTTATAGCTCCAAAATCATGCCTTAAAGATCCCAAGAATATTTTCCAAAAATAGACCTTAAACTAGATTAGGAAAATACTTCGCGAGAAAGTTATGGCCGTAACTTTGTCCTTTACAACCGTAAGTAGGTTACTGGACCTTTTGAGATTTTGAAAGTTACAGCCGTAAATATGTATCTTACGGTCGTAAATTGGTTACTGGAATTTTTCTCTGTGATCGTGACTTACGGTCGTAACTCACTATCTTACAGTCGTAAGTTCTTCTCGGCCTTGATCTCCCTTTCTTGATTTTTGGCATTTCTTTGGTTCTTTTTCACTCCTTTTCTTTCTTTGCGGTCTTACAAAACACAATAAATAAGAATGCATTAAATGATACTTAAATGGAATTAAACAATTAACAAAATAAGACAATAGGTGAACTAAATAAGTTATATTAAAGCACTTATCATGAATTTAATGAAGGAATGATTGCAATGGAAAATCTTAGAATATGTGATTTGTGTGAATTAGAAAGATGTACATGTAAATTCCAAGAATTATATTACACACTTAGCCAGGGAAATTATATAGATAATAGGTCAATCTTAAGATCATACTTCACAAAATTACCATTTGCATGAGGAACTAAGTTATTAAAAGAATACAAAAAAATATTACCTGAAGAAGATGAAGAAGGAATACATATAGATAGCCTTGGAAGTAAAATTGAATTTACCAAAAGAATGATATTCATTTGGTGTAGAGAAGCACTAGAAAATAAGAAAGCATACAATATAAGAAAAAATGCTTTATGCTGTTACAAAGATATAGGGCACATAAAACAATTTGTATGTCATAAGAAGAAATATAAGCCATATAAAAAACAAAAAAGAAGATTTAAAAACTTTAAAAAGTTGAAGAAAGGGAACTTTAAACCATATAAAAAATATTTCAAGAAAAGAAATTGGTCTGAAAAGCTCAAAAAGAAATATATCAAGAAATGTAAATACTTATTTGTACTATTTAACATGACCCCTCCACTTCACCTTCTATTTATCACGTTTTATGATTCAAAAATTCTGGTGCGGTGGTAATGTTTATTAGGTATTAATATTACAAACTAGTTGAAAATAAAAAACCGTAAATTATTTTTTGAAAAAGTAAAAATGATTGACACTGCTCTCTTCTTCTTCAAGATCTGTGATATTTTAAGTCGTTGAACATGGATTTGGGTTTCTGACAAAAAAGAAAAAATATTAAAACAATAATATTGTATAGAAAGCTTCGAAAACGATATAGATTGCAAGATTATTTAGGACTAATAATAGATCTACTAGATCTTATCTTTTTCAGGTTGGATATGAGTAGGAGTTCGTCAAAGCTTCTTTGATCCACAAAGATTTCTTGCAATTTTTGGGTTTAACCACAGTTTATTAAAGGAAATTTTTGGTGCGGTGGTAAATCTTATAGGAGAACACGATATGGAAATATTCAAATCACGTGAGATTTGCAGTTTGACATAGTCTGAAAATACAAGATTATTGTTAAGGAATTTTCTAAGAAAACACAGATTTCTTCCTCATCACAACAACGATACACTGGAATATGAGGATTCGTAATCATCTATTTATATTATGTTCTAGATTTCTCTGTTAGGGTTGCAATGTGTTAACTAATGTTGAGCTATTTATAATAGTTTTGAGTTGGATAGATATGTTAATGGTTTTGGCCATTGAGTGAAGAAAAAACATATTATTCACGGGTCAGTATATATATTGGATGAAAATGTATATCATATTGTATAAAAAATAATAAAAACAAGAAACTAAAATTATTATTTTTTTTTAAATTTGCTTTTACCAAGAAGAAGTTTTTTATTTTTTATGATATAAGAACGATAATTTGTTTGATTTTACTTATTTATATTTGGCTTTTTGTGTCGAAACCTCTCTTTTCATAAAAAAAAAATGTGTTCTTTTAATTTTTTCAATCTTACAAATAAATATTTGTGTTCAGTCATACAAATCCAAAGTAAAATTTTCAGTTAAAATGATAGCCCACTTTTTTTTTTTAGGAGTGAAGTTAATATTTTATATTCCATTTTTTCCTTAATTAATTTATTTTTTATTAGTCTAAATAAATTTATACTCTTCCAATTTTATGGAAAATTACAAAATTTATTAGGGGTATATTAGAAAAAAGGATTGTAAAGCTCATTTTTTCCAACAAAATTAATTGACATTTTTTAATCTGTGTGAAAATAAGTAGAGAATTATCTTTATGGGACGGAGGGAGTACTAAATTATAAATAAATCACATCATGCGTATAGTTTTTTTTTTTATAAACAATCTTATTTTTAGTTATTTAGTACATCTAAAAATTGGAGCTCTTTTTTATAGTGTATTATTAAATTATTAAATATTTTTATAGATAATTACATTTACTACGTAATTAAATTTTTTTATAGTAATTGTGATCTTTTATTGATCTCAATTGTATGGATAAATATTTGGTTCAATCATATAGATCTAATGTCAAATTCTCAATTAAAATTATATCGAAAATTTATACACATTCGTATTTTTATAAATCACGTTGTATTGAAATTTTTATAAGTAAATCCTATTTTTTAGTTATTTATTACATATACATACTAAAGTTCTTTTCTATATCATATTATTTATCAAAATAATTTCATTGACAATTACATTTAATTCTTAATTAATTTTTTATTCCAAAAAGTCTCATATCACATTTTTTAACATTAACGGTTAACAAATTTATTTATATTGTATGAAATGATATAGTTATTAATGTTTTTTGTCCCAATTGTTAATTTTAAAATTTTAAAAAATAATTAACCATGCCATGATATTCTTTGCTATATTTTAATTCAAATTTCATAATATTTTTTTCACAACAATATATAAATTTTCTCCGAATTTACTTAACTAAAAATTGAGATGATCAATACTAAATTATAATTTCAATCAGAAAACAATTACATTATATAAATATTGAAAACCTAAAATATCATAAATTTGTTGCAATATCTTTGTCAACCTCGCAATTATTATTATTATTATTATTATTATTATTATTATTATTATTATTATTATTATTATTATTATTATTATTATTATTATTATATGTGTTATTTTTCATTGTCAATGGTCAAAATATTGAATCTTATAATTTATATGCATGGTCTCTATTATTAACTTTTTCATCTATTGTTTGAATGTTCAAAGTACACGGATATTGGAGATCCTACATTTAAGTATTAATTTTGCAAGGCGAATTTTTGGTCCAAGGAGAGAGTGAACAATCGTTACAAAACTTGACGATCATATTCTAGAATGTCAAATTCTATCTGACAGTAATGCAAGACACAAGTTCTTTATTCCAAAGTTGTCGTTGAGCCCTTCGAATTCTAGGATACTTATTAGATTTTAAAAAAGATAATTTTCATTGATCCTATACCATGACTATCAATAAGAGTCAGGGACAATCATTTTCACATGTATGACTTCTCCCTAAAAGGTTGACGTTTATACATGAAACTAATAAATGATGAACTTATCTCTCATTTGTGAATGTTATTTATTTTGTTCAAGGATTCACTTAATTTCGCATAGGATTATTTTTATCCAAACGTTTCTTCCCGTGCATCGCACGAGATGATTCACTAGTATAAAAAACAAAAAAAGAAGATTTAAAAACTTTAAAAAGTTGAAGAAAGGGAACTTTAAACCATATAAAAAAATATTTCAAGAAAAGAAATTGGTCTGAAAAGCTCAAAAAGAAATATATCAAGAAATGTAAATACTTATTTGTAATGAAGAAGGACACATAGCGCCCCGATGTCCTAAGAAGAAAGATAAATAGAATATAAAAACTCCCAAAGTTTATGAAAAATTTATAGATGACAGTGATATAGAACCAATTGAGGATTTTGAGGATTTAAGCATTGAATGTAGTAGTATTTATGAGTTAGAAACATCATCGTTAGGTGAAGAATCTGCAAAGATTGTATATATGAATGAAATTCAAGAGATACAAGAATTAGATGTTTGAAACAAATGAGAAAGTAGAAGGCTCAGTAGAAGGAATTAGTTAAGAAATTACATTTGATATAATATAAGGAGATAATAAAAAGAATTTTAGACTTACAAGAAAATATGTATTCATCAAGGATTCTTAGGAATACTCCCTAGGATGAACAAAACAATTGTAAGTATGAATTACAAAGAGATCTCAATCAATATAGAAGATGTAGTGGGAAAAATCAAAATCCCAATAATTACTAGAGAATGGGTAACACAAAAAATATCTAATATCCCAGAAAATATTATGAAGAAGTTAAAATGTATTAAAATTGGAGGAATCAAAGTTATGATAAAAGGATTCTTTAGAGAAGGTATGAATATACCAATTGAAATTTATTGTATGGATAAACAGAATTCTACAAGATCTTATAGATGCTCTATTAAGAACGGTTGTAGAAAATCTAGCTTGCCAGAAGATAATATTTACAATAAAACTAAATTATGCAGTATTAATAACTGATGAAAATATAGACCAAAGTGTCAATCTCTATTATAGAATTGGAAACTTGAAAATATTACATAAAAGTAAGGCTATTAGTATAAGCATAAAATCAATATTTGCTTTTAGTACTGGCCATCATAGCAATTTAAGGAAAATAATAGATAACATAATAATACATAAAGATTTTGATAAATTAGCACAATATATTCCGCCAGAAAATATAAGGAACGTGAGGTTACAATACCAGAACAAATAATGTTTGATTTTACAAACAAGCCAAAAAAAATTAATTCTGAAGGAAAAATAAAAAGAACAGGTAATGTGAGACTACAAGGAGAAAATATTATTGCAAAATTGCCACGTAGAAGAAGTGTTAATCTAGAACGACCTAGGAACTTGTCCTTATAGATACAAGAGCAGATAAAAATCATGTAGATGCCCAATTTGTTAGTCATGTATTAAAGATTACTTGGGACAAAACCTTGAAATAAAAAGATATCTAAGTTTTCCTCTTATGTTTATAGGAGAAAACCAAGATGAACATAAGACAGAAATAATCTTATATAAAGATGATAATTATGGACTTAGTCAGACACTTATATTACTAGGAATGAGCTTTCTTGGAAAAGTGAGCCCTTACAAGACATGTCAATGATATATAAAAAGTAACACTTGAAAGAAATCCAATTATTATACCAAGGATGGATGAAAATATGAGATCACTGTTGTCATGGAGAAAGTAATAAATACAAACCCCATGAGTCCATATATTGAAATTATACTCAATTTACCAACTTATTGTAGAATAAAATTTCATGCATATTTAGACATAGGAAGTACTAAAGCCTTTGCTTGCCAAACACACTACCATCTGAATATTGGAAGTATGATCCAAAGAAAATGGTGACTGCTACAACAGCAGGAGGAAATAAAATAATACGTATATATATATATATATATATATATATATATATATATATATATATATATATATGTCATCTACAATTGGATGTGATATTTTATTATGGCAGAATTTCCTATTAAAATATGCACCTTTTACCCAATTTATTAATAAATATATGTTCATAATACCTTGTGCATACAAGATATACACACCTAGGATAAAAAGAGCCGTAAGCATAGCTTAAAAGGGAATTAATCATCACAGCTCCTCAACCCAGCGTGGTGATGTTGGAGTACAGAAAAATTTAAACCAATTAGTATGTTAAAAATGACAATAGAAAATAAGTTATAAAAACTTAAGAAAGAAATTTCTGAAACTCATTCTGAAAACCCATTAGAAAAATGGAGCATAGATAAGATTAAAGCCAAAATAGAGCTTATAAAACCAGATGCCATAGTAAGAGTTAAACCTTTGAAGAATAGTATTGAAGACCAAGAAAAATTTAAGGTCCAAATAAAAGAGTTATTAAAAGCTAAGCTGATTAAGCCTAGTAAAAGCCCACATATTAATCCAGCTTTTATGGTTAGGAAATATAGCGAAATTAAAAGAGGAAAATCCAGAATGGTGGTAAACTATAAAAGACTGAACGAAGTTACAAAATTTGATGGATATACTTACCAAATAAGGATATTCTTATTAAGCAAAATGCAAAATAAGAAGATATTTTAAAAGTTCGATGGTAAATCGGGATTTTGGCAAATTATGCTCACATAAATAGCAAACCATTAACTGCATTTTGCACTCCTTATCATTTAGGACAATTTGAATGGAATGTAATACCATTTGGATTGAAAAATGCACCACAGATACCCCAAAGAAGGATGGATGAGGTAATAAAACCTATTACTCATTTATGTATTGTCTATATAGACGATTTACTTATTCATTCAAAAGACATGAATGATTATATTGAACATCTTGAAAAGTTTTGTTATGACATGAAAGAACATGTTATAACACTTTCTCAAAAGAAAGTTGAAATAGCAAAAAATAGATATAGAATTTCTAGGACTATTTATAAAAGTAGGAGAATTGCAACTGCAATATCATATTGGTGAAAAGCTTCAAGATTTTCTTGAAGAAATAAAAGATAAGAAACATTTACATAGTTTTCTCAGTATATTAAATTATGTTGAAGGATTTATTAAAAATTGTGCCAAGTTAAAAAATTATTTTCTACCAAAATTAAGAAAAAATGTAATGTGGTCTTGGGATGTACGAGATCCAGAAAATATCAGAAAAGTAAAAGAAGAATTAAAAATCTACCAAAACTTGTTATTCTACAAAAAGAAGATTTCTTTATTCTTGAAACTGGTGCTTCAGAATGAGGAGCAGTACTTATGGTAAAGAAAAATCATAAAGAACATAAATGTGAAAAGAATTGTTCTTGTCCTAAAATACTTGCAGGATACACATTAGGAACTTTCAAAGAAGTGGAAACCAGATATGAGCCAAATAGAAAAGAACTTATTGTTGTTAAGCGAGGAGTACAAAAATGTGAAGATTATTTGTTGCCAAAGAAGTTCTTCATAAGGATTGATAATACATAAGTTAAAGCATTTCTAAAAATAATGTTGATCCATCTATTTCCAATAGATATATTATTAGAATCCAAATATGATTTTCTTATTTCAAGTTTGATATTGAATATATTAAAGGACAATTTAACTTTCTCCTTGATTATCTTTGTAGAAATGGAGTTGGAGGAATTAAGAGCCAATGTTCAGATACTTGAAATAAAAGTTTATTATTTGGAAATGTAGATACAAAATATGCCATAAAGCTTTCGCGGCAATATCAATATAGCCCCTATGGCAGAAGATACTTGTATCAAACCTAGTATCCGTTCACCATGACTTGTGAATACTAGCGCTCTTCCTGAGGACAAAGGGAAAGAAAAGATAACATTAGGAGCCACTTCACAAGGTAATACTCAACCTAATTTTTGTACACAAGATATGAAGGATAAAGATACCAAGCTTTCATCCAAGAAGGATAATCAGGATACAAGAAGGTTATGGAAACCTCTTTACAAAGGAATGAAATTGATTTCAAAATCCGTATTGAGCAAATAGATCCAAATGACGTGTTAAAGATTTGCTACAAACAAAAACTACCAAACAAAAATAACTATAACGAAATTATCTTCTTTATTGTTATTTTCAATTTATTGTCTGATTGGTACCTTGAAGTAGGGAAATGGATGAAGACCATATACTATGAAAAATACAATAAGATAAATTTCTATTACAGAGTGTCAGCTAATTGGGTTCAAAATTGCTTTGAACTAGCAAATATACTCTGCATATATCCAAGCAAAGATCTACGAGAAATCTCACTACTTCCTATAGATGTTAAAAAGGTAGTCCGAAGATTTATTGAATTTATCAAAAGTACAAACATACATACATACATATATATATATATATATATATATATATATATATATATATATATATATGATTCTTTTCTGCCACAATGTAATGGGATAAATATGACAAAACAATGATCCCATCATTCTATGTTATCAAGATAGGGATCACAAATCAACATTTCTTACCTATTATCTAAAAGGTTGTTAAGAATAGATATGATGATATAATTAATATGATTCCTTATAGAAGAGTTAAAGGATATAAACAGATATTTGATAATTTAAGTCAAGTTATTTCTGAAAAGGAAAAAAATTGGTTATATCCTTCAGATAATCACGTAATTTACTATTGGACCACATACTTGAGAAAATTATCACTAATGAAGTAAGCGGAAGTGAAACTATTATCCACCAAAAATACATTCCTCAGACGAGACTCCTCATCCAAACCCATATTGAGTTAAAAACTAGAATTCATTGATTGCATTTTTGAAAAATAAGCATGTAATGTAGCACCATATCCTTTCCCGAGTCTTAGAAGCCGAACTTTATCAATATAGTTTCTATAATCCCTTTCAATACAAGTCAGTTTGTCATATCAATTTGGTTGGTTGATTGAGGCTTCAAAGAATTTCTAGCAGTACTACCTCTACGGCCTCCCCGACTATATGTAAATGTCACATATTTAACCATACCACTACCACCCTTCTTGAAAACCATATTCTCAGTAGAACTTGAATATTGCTTTTACATCCTCGAACTTCATCTCAACCGTTGGTACAATTGCATCATCTTCTCCTAACTTTGCCATTTACTGATTTAGGCATTAAACGAGCATAAACATAGAGCAATAAATTTGAGAAAAATATGAGCAAGAACAATTCCATCTAAAAACATTTTTACACAAATTCTTGAATTACTATCTGGTAGCATCTCTTTCTTTACCACTCTATTCTCCTCATTAAAAAACTCAATTTCCATTATATTATGGACCCAATACACAAATAAGCATGCCAAGCCGAGCTCGGCTCGTGGGCTCGTGTTTTTTTGAAATAAAATGACAATTTTAATGAAGAAAATTGAAAAAAAAAAATTATGTACGAGCCGAGAGCTCAAGGGCCAAGCCGAGCTTGACCCTTGAGTGACGAGCCACAAGCTCGACTCGTTGCTAAGACGAGCCGAGTAGCGAGCTTAAAGGGCCGAGCCGACTCGGCTCGGCCCATTGCCATCACCAGGCATAGTCTTTTTCAAATTAGGTTGAGTCTCAGGCTTTTATTGATTCGAAGATTGTCTTAATGATATTCATGAGAACCACTGCTATTTTTATCTGAAAATCATTTACAAATCTACCAAACGGAGAACTTGTTTGTGGTAATTGTGATATTGGAGGATTTTTTTTTTCTTTTTGGGAGAATTTATGTTTGAGAAGTGCGAGAAATAATGCATCCCACAAAAATACGAGATTAAAAATGAATTTAAGGGGAAAAAAAATAAATTTGAGACCAATAACCAATTAATATTGAGCCAAAGTTAAATTAAATAATAAAAGACTTAAGAGCCCTTTTTAGTCACCGTTCAGTAATCTTGATTTTTTTTCAAAAAATATTATATGGATTTCCGATCTATAATTTTTCACAATAACACGTTTATCATTTTTTATAAAATCAATTAAAAATCAGCTATTTAGCTACACAACAGGGGCTTATGAAGAGTTCGACTTGTATACAGAGATCTATGTCTAAAACAAGTTTCATTAATCGATTGAACATAGACATTATTACAGGCTTCTACAAAGGTTTGAACATTTTTCTTGACCATGTTCATCGTTTTTGAATCCGCTTTCTGGAGTCATACGTGGTAACTCCTCAGTCTTACGCAACTTTCAACTGCATTGATATTTGAATATTTCCCAACTAAAAAATCAACCCATTTTGTGCATATAAATCCCCATTTTCTCAGCGGCATATTCTCATACACAAGCTCACTGAATTCTCAACAATGTCTTTTTCTGTACCATCCAAGATGAAGGCCTGGATTTACACTGAGTACGGTGGCATTGAGGTGTTGAAATTCGAGTCCGACGTTGCAGTGCCGGAAGTGAAGGATGATCAGGTCTTGATCAAGGTGGTGGCTGCCGCTATTAATCCAACTGATTACAAAAGGCAGCTCGGGCAATTTAAGGCCTACTATCCACCCCCTCCAGTAACGTTTTTCACTTTTTCTTACTTTCATTTTTCTACAGTTTATATTTAACTATAAATAAACTTTAGGTTAAATGGGATGACCCTGTTGTGTTTTGGCTTCCCCTCCCCAATCTGCTGCCAAGAAGTGAGTTGTTGGAAGGAAAGAACAAAGAACAAAAATTGCACAAGAAACCACTTTTATTCGGATTGAATCCAGATAGAATAGTGCTTGAATGGGGATAAATTATTGATTGAATGGGGATAGAATTTGATTGAATGGGATAGAATTACTATTTACAAAAAAGAATAACAGAAACAAGAAAAAGGGATTAAAAGGAACAAGAAAAAGGGAATTTACAGGAAACTAAAACTAGTTTCCTCAGTAGATCTTATTCATCAAAGAAGACTTAAAACTATGGATTTGAATCACCATACAATACAAGAAGTTGTTCCTCCTTCTTCCAAACATCAGAAAGTTTACAAGATTGTACAGAAAATTGATTCTAACTTTTCTCAATCCAACTTTCTTATACAGAGTTTTCTCTCTCATTTCTTCTAATCATCTATCTTTATTTATTGACATAAACTTCTAACTAACATAGGCTCTAATCAGTTGAAGATTCCAACCAAAATCAGTTGCAAAACAAACCAGAATTTCTTGGCTTCAGTTCAACAGCAATTCTGATTTGTTTGAGGAATCAAGAGACAATCTTTAAGGAATCATTTTCTTACAGACCGGATAAGTGTATAATGAACTCAGCTTGGGACAAAAAACAATTAGTTGGAATAAGACTTTAATATCTTGTTGTTGTTCTTGATGATAACCAAAATTTTATCTCTGTCAGAAAGTTTTTATGTGTAAGCTAAGATAGAATCTTGCATTATTTACTGACTCAGTTATGTAATTGACAATTTATAGCATCTAACAAGGAAATCCCAACTTATTGCTTGGATTTATCTTTTTCCTGTAGACTGTTCCAGGCTATGATGTTGCTGGTGTGGTAGTTAAAGTTGGTAGTCAAGTAAAAGGCTTAAAAGAAGGAGATGAAGTATATGGGGACATAAATGAGAAGTCACTGGTACACGAACGACCAAAACAATTTAGTGCATTGGCCGAGTACACTGCTGTTGAGGAGAGATTACTGGCTCTGAAGCCCAAAAATCTTGATTTTGCACAGGCTGCTAGTCTCCCTCTGGCTATTTTAACTGCCTATGAAGGTCTTGGAAGTGCGGGATTTTCCTTCGGAAAATCCGTACTTGTATTAGGGGGTGCTGGTGGAGTTGGATCCCTTGTGATCCAGGTATACCACTGAGCTATGACTTAGTTTATCTGCGTGGATCATGGACAAGACTAGATATTACAGTAAACATGATTTTAACTTCTGGGTGTTAATTAGTACCATCTCATCGCGTGCTCCAAGTGTTGGTGGTGGACGTATTAAATAAACGACGTAGAGACATTTAAACCATCTACTTATTTTGGTGATGCAGATTGCAAAACAAGTGTTTGGTGCTTCAAAGGTAGCTGCTACTTCAAGCACAGGAAAACTGGAATTGGTGAAAAGCTTGGGTGCAGATTTGGCAATTGACTACACCAAGGAGAACATTGAAGACCTACCGGAAAAATTCGACGTTGTTTATGATGCTGTAGGTAAGTAAATGTCCCAATTGCTGCTAAATTCCAAACATTTTTGTACTATTAGCTTCTCTTAGTTCAGACACGAGACTGATCCCAAATTGAAAGACTTGTTGACATATCTATAAGTCGATAAGATTGGAGCAAGTGGAGATCAGATTGAAAGAACTAAATTCTTGTTTTTTTTTTTTTTTTTTTTTTTTGTAAGATTTTGAAAAAAGTTGATGAAACGTTACTTGAAAAGTTGATAAACCAATATCCTATGCTTGAAAATGAGTTTTTGAAAAATAGGGCCAAAATGAGCTGTAGTTGACCCCAAATTTATTGAGAATTAGGATTATTTTTTTGTTACAGTTGTTGGGAGGAGGGATTTGCTTGCAACAGGTGCATAATTATTCTTGAAATTCTTCTTACTCTTTGGTCACATTATTGTTGTCGACTTTTGAATTTAATATTAATTTCTTCACTTGTACTGTCCATGTTGGTTGATAATACAAATTTTCTTGGGAAAAACAGGGCAAGGAGACAGGGCCGTGAAAGCAGTGAAGGAAGGCGGAAGTGTAGTAGTCATATCTGGGGAAAGCAACACCACCCAGTTTTTTCTTTAGGGTTCATCCGGATGGAGAAATATTGAAGAAATTAAATCCATTTCTGGAGAGTGGGAAGGTGAAACCGGTGCTCGACCCAAAGGGGCCATTCCCTTTCGACAAGGTTAATGAAGCTTTTCAATATCTGGAAACGAATAGAGCCACCGGAAAGGTGGTCATATTTCCAATCAATCCATGATCAGCAATTAAGAATACTAGGCCTATTCTGGCAGAATATATATGATAGTATGGTGTTAGAGTAGCAATGTTTTTATGAATATATATTCTGAATAATTATAAAATGTGGGAAATCCTGTAGTCCCTGTAAATAAATATATAAATACCACTATCACTTCACTTCACTACTAAATAAAAGAGCCAGTTTCAAATTTACTTTTCACCATTTTGGCCTCCCAAAACGACGTCGTGTGACCGGACGTTTCCCATAAGCTACGCCGTTTTGACCGAACGACAGCGTTTTACAATTTTGCAAGACGGTACGTCGTCGTTCTCCTTATTACATACAAATTAGGTACACTTTTTTACCAAAAAAATCTTTACCTTTCCCAGAATCATTCTCGATTCATCAATCATCTTCCACCTCCCTTGCAGCCGACCTCGCCCAGCTTCGACTCATTTTCATTCCCGATTCGTCTACCACCTCGCTTTGCAACCGACCTCGCCCAGCTCCGACTCAATCTACTAGGTTTTTATCTCCTTAATTTATTATTTGTGTTTTTCTTCACTTGTTTTGAGTTTCTTTCTTTGTTTGGTTATCACATTTGGTATATTTTGTTGTTCTCCGACTGGATCAACTAGGTTTTCAACTTGTTTATTATTTGTGGCTATTTTTGCTTGTTTTCAGTTTCTTTATTTGTTTGGTTTTCATTTTTTCTGAAACCTTTAAATCTGAAAAGATACAGCAGCCTACAGAATGGTTTTGCATATACTTCCTGATGTCATCAAGCACTCACTCTCAAGATAAGCAATTAAATGTCTATGTGCACGTGTTCGACCTTGGATGATGAGATTATAATTGAGATTGAATGCAAATCCATTACATTTTATATAGAATAATTCATCCATTAGCCAAAATCCACTTTTCCCTTTGGACTTTCTTCATATTATTAGAAATTCTCCCTATTGTTTGACAATTTGTATGCAAAAATAACCCATAAACATTTTATATACAATAATTCATCCATTAGCCAATATCACTTTCCCCTTTAGACTTTCTTCATATTATTACAAAATTCCTCCTATTGTTTGAAAATGTATATGCAAAAATAACCTAGAAACCTGAGTCTATAATATGAAATCGGAAAGTTAAGAAGCACTTTCTCTATCATTTAAAGTCCAAAAAAGGAAACTCAAAAAATATACCTAATTCAAAAGCAAATAATATGTTCACAATCAATCAAGAATAAACTAAACAAAAACCTTGACGAAACTGAAAAAATCAACAAGATCATACTCTAAGACCCATCAAGAAATGCTAAATAAAGAAGTCACGTACGTATTGTTCCTGAAAAGAAAAGAAAAATGTAAATATGTTCCCAAAAAAAAAAAATGCTTGATGAAAAATACCTCAAATTGTTTTCAATACTCCAATTTCTACAAATCAAATTCACAAAAACTCCCATAAATTGTAGCCCTGTGTGTTACAGCCCATTTTTGATTTTACAAGTCAAACAATTATTTTATCAAGTCAACATTTATTTGACCAATTTAGTCCAAGTGGGGACCAATTTAAATAAGTGAACTTTTTGGGGATCACTTAAGTTTTATTATAAGTTGGGAACTTAACTTATTATCATTTATATTTGGGGGTGTTATTGGAATGATAAATGAAGGACCAACCATGCAATTTTATTAAACCCATGTCTTGACTTTAAGAGACCAAAACAATCCAAACACACAACACACTCACAACAATACACAAACAGAGGCTGGAACGCAGAGAAGAGAAAAAAAAATCGGTGGAAAGAAAAGAAAAGGGAAAAGAAGAAAGAAAAATGAAGGAAGAAAAAGATAAAAAGGGGTATTTTCATTCAACCTTCAAGACTTCATTTTCACCTTCAAGAGGTAAGGCAATACCCATTTATTTGAGATATGGTGTTGATATTAGGGTTTTGATTTTTGAGTTAAATGTTAGATTTTTGGATGAATTTATGATTCATTGGAAGATATTGAGCTAAATATTCAAGTTTGGTTGAATTCATTGTGGTTACATGCTAGGGTTTGAAATAATAGTGGATTAAATTCATGATTTGAGCAAGATTAAGTTATTGGAGCCTATGTTAAATTATTTCATGCTTAAATGCTTAATTTGGTGATGTTTATTTGGAGATTAAATTACCCATGTAATTAAGTTGAAAATTTAGTCCATTACTAGTTTCTTTGGAAAGGGGTTTTGGTGTCAATGAGCATTCCATTGAGGTATTGGTTAAATAAAGGATATATTAGTTATAACGAAGCTATATTTCACATAAGAGAAGGTTGGTTGGATGTAATGTTGGAGGGATATGAAATTTGTGGTTACTGTATAGGATGTTATTTCATTTTGGGCATTGGTTAAATATTTGTAATTATTGGAGTTGATCCAATGTTTTAATTTAATTTTCAAGAAGCGACACGGAGATTGGCTAGGCTTATCAGCCAAACTAGGTTTTAGTCACAATCTCTGTAAGTGGAGAAACATATTTTTCCTTAAAGTTAAATTTTAATATTTAATAACATAAATTTTCCATATTATTCATGATTTCAATTAAGTAGACAAATTACAGAAATTACTACTTTTAGCAAATATAAGTTTAGAAGCATGATGTTAGACTTCTTCTTTAAATATTTCAAGTTAATCAAATTATAAATTTAGTACATTATTCTATAAAAGAATTTGTTACATGTAAATTATTATTGTGAAAAACCATCAGAAAGTACCCAGGTGATATTACCCGCTCTGCACTGATGTGAATTAGTTTCCACAGTGTATGACCAGATTATCAGAGGTCTTTGGGACCCACTCTTGTGCACATATAGGCGTTGGGCCATGTACTAGGGTGCTTTAACCTTTGGGGCAGTCTATGTGCGTATGACACAGTTTATCAGATTATCAGCTTATCAGATTTGAATGGCTTTGCCTTGTACATCGAGAGTACTCTGTACTTGAGTAAAGTTGTTCATTGGGTACACTTTGATGTGATTTTTTTAGTACATTATGATATATTTATTCATAGAACAATATTTCAGCTTCTCAGTACAGTTCAACAGAATTTTGAGCATGATCTAACAGTTATTACTATTTATGCCATGAATTCAGAATTTAAAAGATCTCATTTCAACTAGATGTTCTTTTCAAAATAAGTTAAATAATTTCGTATGTCAATCAAAAGTTATAGTTACAAAACAAAGTGATTTTATAAATAAATATAAACGAGAAAAGTATGACTAGTTTTCAAACCCTCCACTCACTGAGTTAAAATCTCATATTTTTGTAACATTTTTCCCTACCAGGATACTTTTGAGTTTTGAGAGGAAGTTGAAAAGCCTGCCAAAGAGCTACAAGATCATTTAGTTGTATGTTTCTAGTCTTCATCATTCTTTTGGGATCCATGTATATATATTTAACTCGGTCCACTCTCGAGTTATTGTTTTGTCAAGTATTTAGTTGATTAGAATGATATGTTGATGTATCAAATCTGAGTGGAATGGATGATATGTAGTAAAAACTAGATGGGTAGGCATAAGCTCTTTTGACTTTTGATATGAGATGTGAAGGGATATGGATCCCCAGTATTTTACACTGGTTGTTTGAGGATTTGTTGATTTTGTTACAGGGAGGTTATATTCAATAATTAAAGGGAACTCTGCCAATTCTTTTTTTTAAAATCATGGGGTATTACAAGAAGTTTTATAGAATTTGAAAAGTTTCAGTAGCCTTGGTGGTGGGTCCAGTATCTAGCTGGCATTCATCATCGGCGCACGCTATGTTTCGGGTCCATTAGGTTGATTCGAGACGGGGTCGTGTCACTGTGAGTGTGCGTAGTGGGGGAGGAGGGAAAAAGGGGAGGGGTCTTACCGTGGTAGTGTGGTGGCGCAGTGGTCGAATTATTGTGTGACATCCCTGTGTGTGCCCGTGCGCATGAGGGTATGTGCAGCCCCGTGTGTGTTCGCATTGAGGGAGGAGGGAAAAATGGGAGGGATCTTACTGTGGTAGTGTGGTGGCGCGGTGGTCGACCGGTGAAATCGAGAAGGAAGTAAGGCCAGCGGCGGCTGGGGATTCGAGAGAGGAGAAGAGAGATCGAGAGGGAAATAGAGGAAGATGGGTTATAGGTTCGGTCTTTTCATTGGTGTCGGTTCTGATCTAAAACCGACACATTTTCCTTATGCATTAATATGTACGTCGGTTGTTAGTTAGCAACCGACGTATGAAGTTGAGTCATATTTACACAATTGCCATAGCGCTTTTACGGGCCTTAGTTATTCTTAAAAGCGACGTACATTATGTTTTTTTTGGGAAAATTTTGTACTAGTATTTCTTTCAAGGAAAGCCTTTTTATATAAATCATTTTTTTATCTGCATAAGCCGGGCCCATAAAACTGACAACATCTTCAGCATAAATGCAAGGAGAATGAATAACTGGTTTAGGATTGGATAAGTTTTGAGTGTAAGTCACAAATTAGATACAACTAATTGTTTTCCAGAGGATACTTGAAATTTCTATTTGGGTGATTTGTTTTTTGAAGAGTTTTAAATTGAATTAGGTGATGAGATCCTTGAGTCATTTGGGCTTTGGAGAATAATTATGCCCTATAACCTTGGCAACTGGTAAATTCACTTTTTTTTTTTTTTTTGTATTGGATTGTGTCTTTCGTCTTATGCAAAGTTGAAATGAAAATGCCCTTTGTTGTTTACATGTAATGAGGCTCCTAATTAAACCTTTGTAGTTGACGATGCTTCTTCGGGAGGAGGAGAGCGTGCAAACAGATGATGGATACCATAAACCTCATAACCAAATTCACGTAGTTGCAAGAATAGTTGTAGAATTTATAAATAATGCAATATTTGATGCTATGCTTAAAATAGCAACCACTTCAAATATGAGGGCAGCTACATTTATGATGGATGATGAGTGCTTTAAGACTATTACATGAGATGGATGGTGTTGAACAAAATCAATGTTTTTGTATGCAAATTTTCTCTTCTATGGAGTGTGGCTACAATTCTTTTCTCATCTTCCTCAAATTTGCTTATTTGTTTTCATTATTCTGTTTGTCTTTGTAGCGATCAAGAAATTTCAAGTTTAAAATAATAATAATAATAATAATTTAGTTTTATAAAAAAAAAAAAAAAAATTGTCGTTACAACTCTCCAAATTTTAAAGATCATTATTTAAGAACTATCGCACCCGTCTAGCTATTTACAAGTGAAATTTAATTTATTTTAATCCGAACCAAATTTCAAATTTATTAAAAATATCTCAATTTTCCTTATTAAATTATTTTAAATTCAAATACGAAATTCATTTTTTATCTCAAAATTTATTTATTCTCAAATTTATTTTCAGTTCAAAATATATCAGTTTTAATACATTTCCTAATTAAATTTAATCTAATTTTTAGTTAATTATCCTAAACTAATCATACCTAACTAATTCTACCAAATTATTCTCCCCATGTTAGCTCCTTCTTTCTTCTTCTTTTCCACCTCATTATCCAATCACAAAGTATCTCAAACTAATACTTTACACTACTTTCCACTCCATTCCAACCTAATTTCTCCACTAATCCATTTCTTTCCTTTTTCTTTTCCCATCACTTTATCATTTTTAAATTCTTTTCACTCCAAATTGTCCCCCAATTCTTGCTATAAATAGAGCATGACTTGGAGAGTAAAATTCATCAACACGAGAGAAAAATGTAGAGAGAGAGAAAAAATAGTAGAGAGAAATTTGTGAGTAGAGAGAAATATTTTTTTCTTGTGAGTATTTTTAAAATCTATTATTTCAGCCATATAGTTTAATATTCGTTTTGAGTTTCAACTCAATGTTTGAAAATTTTCATTTTAGTCCCTCAACTTTCAAAAGTATTCATTTTAGTCCCTCAACTTTCAAAGTACTCATTTTAGTCCCTCAACTTTCAAATCATCAATTTCAGTCCTCAAATTGTAATTTATCATTTTTAAACTATAAATTTTTAAAGACTAATTTAACTTATTGGCTAGACGAGGCGTAAGGAGATTTGAAAGATTGAAGTCATTCCCGATCAACCACAATAGTTAAGTTTAAGGTAGACTCCCCCCCCCCCCACTAATTTATTTATATTATAATTGCATGTGTTATGTGGATTTACGTGATTATATGCTTAATTGCATAAGACAAGAGTATCTCTTATGAGATAAGACAAGAGGATCTCTTATGAGATCAAAAGAGAAATTTATGTTATGCATGTCATAACTTATATGCGTTAGTGCATAAGAGAAGAGTATGTTCATTTGCATTCACTATGTGATGCCTACGATTAAGAAGAGAATGTCATTGTATTATTTGCATGATTACGTGTTCAATTATCTTGTAAATTAATTATTGGCGATGAGTCTACTGAGTATTTCTTTTGAAATGCTCACTCCATTTTTAAAAACATTTGCAGAGATCGGAAGCGGTGGCGAATGATGGGCAATGATGACAAACATTTATTTTTAAATTATTTTGAAAGTTGAGATTTTTGGAACTTGTTTATTTATCTGAATTTTGGAACTTTATGGAATGTTTCTCAAGTGAATTTATTTAAATGTGAGTTCCGTTGAAATTTTTTTTTCAAATGAATGTGATGTTTGGATTTTCTTAAAATTCATTTATTTTCGCTATATTTGTTAAATATATATTTTAAAGAGAGATGAAGTAGCGTCCCGAATTTCACGGAACTTGGGGCGTTACAGTCTTTGTTCAACTGAAACATATAATTGATACATTTCATGTATTAATGAATTCATTATGTCATGGGCTACGAAGCTTCACTAACTTTTCTAAATTATGGATTCATTTCAAAGATTTTGTTAATGCTTTTAATCTGCTGTACACATGCCCTATTCAATGGTAATGAACACAAAAAGTAGGACACATGCATGTGCATCGCATGTGTCCACTAGTAAATAAATTAAAAGAGGGAGTTTGTCTGGAACTCTTTATATGGAATTTTGCCCAGCTACAGTCCAATCTCCTCCTACTTCTTTTTTTTCCTCCAAAAAATCGAAACAAGGGTTTGTGGGTTTCTTTTCTCTTCTCCTATACAAACTCATATGATCTACAAACGGCATGTGCAACCCCCAAATCAACTCTAATTTTTATGTTCATCTTCAACCAAAAGCTCTAAAATGCATTCAACTTTATACTAAAATTCAATTTCTCTTATTCTATCTCCAACTCAAAATTTCAAATTTCACATAAAATAAACAGTGTTTCTTATTATTCATGTTTAACTTAATTTTGATTATTATTATTTAATATGAAGTATTTATGTTACCATTAATTTAATTACCACGCGCCATCTTCTTTACAATAACGATAAAAATGAGAATTGTTTCAAATATATTTAGTTCCGTAATTTAATTATCATAATTAGCCCCTGTCTGGACGCACTAATTTGAAAAAATAAATAAAATAAAATCGATTATTTAGCCGTTTGGTGGCCCTACCACTGCACTTGCTTCCATCCCATCAATTTGCATTCTTGGTACACACAAGAATAAATCATGTCAGGACGCTTACGCCACTTAATTGTTTATTTGTTAATTTGCACAGTAACATTTTTAGGGAGATTTTTGGTCAATTCCAGATTGTTGCCTGTCATAGATGATTGATTTGTCTAAATTATAATATTTTTTACTACAAGCTGTAAAATTATTTTATAAGAATCCGATAAAATTTCTCAAAAAGCTCTCCCAGACAGGAGCTTAGTATATTGTTCCCAAAAATGTTCAATCAAATCATTTCGGAGTGCAACGTGAGCCTCCCTGTCCTTAATCTAATAGCGGTGAGCTAGGAACTCTTGAAAATGAATATTTTCGTCTACAACCATCTCAATTTGTGAGCTAGGAGCTTCTACCCACTCTCAAATTGGCCCTTCAACATCACGTTCAACCTCTACGATCATGTTGTGCATAATGATGCACACAGTCAAGATATCATGTAAGATGCATTTTTTCCAAAGTCATGATGGGCATGCAACAATTGTGAAACTAGATCGTAGAACCCCAAATACTCGTTAAACATCTTTCTAAAACTTTCCTGTTTCATGGAGAAATATTTTTCTCTTCGGCACACGTGACTCATGAATTGTTTATATGAGAGTCACTGTAACGTCCCAAAAATTTTACAAATTGCAATTTTTACCCAGGGTCAAAAATATAATTTTAAAAATATATATTAATTGCAGCGTAGTCCTTTTTTCATCTTATAAATATGTGACTAACTTTCGTAATAAAAATGGTGGAAAAATAAGAAACTCAAGATAATAATCCAAAAAATCCCTATCGAGGTAAATATCGATGCTCTCAACTACAGTATGAAGCCTATTATTATATGAAAATTAACTGAGTTACATGGTTATTGTTATTATGTGAATGATTATGTGATTTAATTATGTAATGATAATTGGTAGTGAACTTGGAATGTTTCAATGACATGAATTGTTATATGTCATTCACGTTGAGATTTAACATGATCATGTTGAGTGATAATTCCTATCGTAGTGTACCATACTATATTATGTTGGATAGATATACTGCTTGAGACGTCTGATGGTCATTAAGGGTTGTCAATGATAGAGTATAAAGAATCAACATTGGTATACGGGCGGTGTCTGGAGATCCCTTGGTGGCCTGGGGATTGCGGATCGGCACGCCGAGTGCCGTATACCTGGCCAGGCCTTATCTGAATATCTTATTTACCAGTGTGGTATTCCTGAGTCTCGATGGGAAATGATGGATACCTTGTAATTCTTGAGTCTCGGTGGGCGATGATGGACTTACAAGTACTGAGTAGCGCGCTTATTGTGGCCATGTTTATTTGAGCTCTTATTGTACATTATAATAGGAATTATGGGCCCATGTTTGTGTAACTCATTATGTACCATCATATTTACTGAACATTATTGTTCACATATCATGCTTTATACTGTAGATGCCACTGAGGGATGAGGAGATTATCCGCACTAGGAAGGATGTCCACTTTTCTTCCGATCTTACCGCAGTACGTGTCTCTTATATACAAGAGCACTATACGAGATATTACACATCGCCTGAAGAGGATAGGGAAGTAAATAACTTTGAAGAATATAAAGACTTTACTTTAATTTTGACAGATGTTTATGACGCCGTTACGGCCCGTTTTGACCACACTATAATAAGTGTGGAATAGGTCATGTAAATATGTAATAAAATGGCGTCTGTATGTATAGTAGGGTGTGATGTCCTCTCTTGACAGTTACATGCCATCACCTTTGCCCAAAATTTTGTAACTGTAACAGGTAACTTTTGAAAAATAGTGGGCAGTATTTTTGGCCCTATATGGGTTGTAGTATAGTTAAACTGGTGTCAGGGATTTTGTATTGTAAAATAGGTTTTTGTTAATATAATACAGATGGCGATGTTTCTTTTAAAAGTCTACAATTTTTATTTATTTAACATTTATTATATTTAATAAATTAATAAAATTTACAAGAAAAATTTAAAGTCTTAAATATTATAGTTTTTCTTATAATAGGAAGTACCGATAAATAAATTCGAAAATGTTCTCGAAACTTATAATAATAAAGTTAGGATTTAAGGACGTCGGGCCTTACAGTGACCCACTCGCTTATATACCATCAGCTACATAGTAACTCACATTGTATTCGCATCCCCATATGACGTAATTAATGAAGGGAGCAACACCTTAAGCAAGTTTGGCAAATAGATGAGAGGCATTCAATACGTTGATGTCGTTGTTTGAATCTGGCATTCCAAAGTGTGTGTGTCATATCCAAATATCATAATTTGCTACTACCTCTAGGACAATGGTTCGTGATCCTCTCCTACCTACATATTGGCCTCCCCATGCGGTTGGACAAGTTTTTCATGTCTAGTGCATACAATCAATACTAACGAGCATTCACGAGAATCTACATTATTGACCAACATGAAAAAGCCATGCAATGTCACAAGTGCTTGTTAATCTCAAATAACGCCTTCCAAATACCTTCATACTGCACGACAAAGCCTCTTCATACTTTCAATGATTGTTGACTCACATATTGTTTGCTAACACTATGTACCTCAAGTACACAGTTCGCGTTCAAGTGGTAAAGTCATAAGAGGTTGTTGTACCAACGAGGATTGATCTATTTATAACAAAACTTATCGATTTCATTTTAAGTGAAAAGTCAAGTAACACAAAATTTTGGTTTGATGTTGAATTCCTAACTAAATAACATGATTAAAGACATAACAATATATAAAATAGTTAACTAAAGCAAGTAAATAACAATATAAAAAAAATTAGGATAAAAACTATTTGAATTAAATAAAGCAATGACAATATAAATTTGGTAGTTAGAATGGGTTACATAACATATGACATGGTGAATTTAGTTTTCTTAACTATGCTAATTTCTTCTTTTGAAATTCAATTAATATTAGTTAGTCAACTAACCAAATTACATATGGTATTCTAATTTCAATCTAAAATGTGTAGCAACTTCCAATCATAACACACGTTATTAACAAACATTTGGTAACTACATAAATGTAAAATAACATTCATAACTTCAAATACTCAAAAATAAATAACTCAACATTAATAAGCAACTTAAAGTGATTTACTAAAGTCAAACTATATTAGACATCCCAACAAAATAAAATTAACTCATAATGAAATAACAACAACATTTAATAACTAACATAATCATTTTGATAAAGAGTTAAATAAAAGATTATGAACAAGATACTAAAGAGAACGCCCCACTAAGTTGATTTCTTGAATTGAATGCTCCAATATTTCTTCACTTTGCATCAAGTTTCTTCTTCATCCATCAATATCTCCAACAATCAAACATTATACATTAAATGTCCCATAAATACTTTGTGATTTTAGGTAAAAAGTTGAGAAAGATCACAATAATAAAAACTTTGAACAACAATAATAAGCTCAAGAGGAAGAAAAATAGGTAAAAACTAAAAAACATTAATTTAACATTTAACATGGCATAGAAGATGAAAAGTTTGAAGAAAAAATACAAGAAGAATTGGAAGAGGCACAAGAACTTACTTAAACCTATTTGAATACAATGTTTGGGTATTTATAGTTACCCTAAAAATGCCTCAAAGATGCCCAAAATCGATCAAAAACGCAAGACTCAACGTTTAGGCCTTATCAGGTCGAATCGGGTTGACCCAGTAAGGCCCGATATATTTTTTTGAATTTTTTTCCCATACGATTGCGCAGCTTAAAAATGCGCCATCGTATGGTTCTTCAACAGGCCCATACATGACATTCTGACCATTTGTTCTAGATTTAATCATGCGATCGCATCTTAGTTGAACCACGTGGTCGCTTGGATAGTCAATCGTGTCCTTTTACAACCCAAGTCTTTTTTAATTGCAATTAAGTCTTCCATCTATCAATGTCAATCAATTTGGTCCATACATTTTTGGATTTCTTTCAAATAAGTCCTTCCAAAATTGTAATTGAGGTCCTCCAACTTTTGATAATGTGCTATTTGGTCCCTTTTTCAATTGCATGGTTGATCTTGAACTTCTAGAAAGTGAAATTTCAGTCCCCACAGTTCTATTTTCAGCATGATTTGGTCTTCTTTTGTATTTTTTCACCTCAAACTTGAATGTAAACCTATTCAAACACAAAATATGCATAAAAGAGTAGATATTTGCTCAAGATACATAAAAATGCTACGTTAAAGGTATGAAATGTGCATGTGAAATACACTCAACACCTATCTTTATGTACTCATCAGTTGCATCCACCGCAACACCATACGATAGGATCCAAAATGTGACATTTATTTTTTGAATGGAGGATAACTCTAGTCTGCCTATTCTATCTTTCTTTCTTTTTTTCTTTTTTTTTTTTTTGGTATAAAGTAGTTGCATGAGACTCCACAGCTTACACTTTACATAAAATAGAGTTCTTGACATGCTAAAATGTTGACGAAACATCCCTTTGTTGTAACGTGGCTTCGCTGCAAAATAGTCGTTGACCAATCGGGCATGAGTATGTTATTGTGCGGGTTCAACAGGTTGGCATGATGTGTGTTCTAGTGAGGCCCACAACAATTGAAAATCACGAACCTAGTTGACCCCGTAAATAAACTCTCTCTCTCTCTCTCTCTCTCTCTCTCTCTCTCTCTCTCTCTCTCTCTCTCTCTCTCTCTCTCTCTCCATTCTTCCTATCTTCAACCTCATCGAACCATAACCGCACATCTATCGCGATGCTCTCTCATTGGTCGGAACCTGAGAACTAACGGCCACCCCCATCGAACATCAATGTGTCACGGTCATGGTAATTTTTGTAGAGGTAAGGTAAAGTTTTATGCCCTAAATCTCATTCAATTTTCTACCTAAAATCATCTTGTTCTGTCCTTGAGCTCAGGTTCACAGGAAATGGGCATGGGTGGATGAGTTCTTTAACGTGAAATTCATATTTCAGCTGTTGCAGTTTGGGTTCAACCTAATTTTTGTTATATTTTGTGCCCTAGATTGGGAAGCCCTAGTTTCTGAAATTATTGCTAGAACACCACTGTTGTTGTTTTACTAAACCCATGAATGTGCACTAGACCAGTTCTCGTGTATTTCAATTTTGGGTTTGTTTGATGTTCAGAGACTGTGATGATTTATGTGTTCGAATTGGAGCTGAAAATGTGAATTTTGGTAACTTTAACGTTAGTTATTCGTATCTTGGAATAGAAGAATAGAGGCCAGGGTCTTGGGGTTATATGCTCCTGGATAAATATACAACCATTGAAATGCAGTCATGGCAATGATGCATTTTTTGTACAAAGTCTGTTTGAGCCTCTCATAATTTATTTCATAATATGTTTTATGTCTACTTGAAGCCAGGTTAACACTAACAAATGTCTAAGTCGAGTGAAAATTCGTAGTCCTGCCTTAGATGTATTTATGGATGATATAAAGTTGTACAGGTTGCGCAGATCGAGAAATCCCAATCAAAAATTTTGAAAATGCCACTCATGTGGAGAGGTCACGTGGGTTGACAAGGTTTATCAACAAACTCATAACCATTCTCAAGTAAGTGATATGCATGTTAGCCAACTCAATGAAGTAAAACACCAGCTGATGAGTGTGTCGGAGAAGCTGGACGTAATCCAGGATACAACTATGGAAACTTTACGTCATTTCAAAATTTGGAGCACATCTTATTTTAGTATACTTTAGTAACCAGTCGACGGGTTGTTGAATTCTAGTTTATTGTTTTAGTTGTCGTTAATCATTTTGGATTTCAATTAGTTAGTGTTTAACATTATGGCATTGTGATAAGTGCTTTATTAGCATTTACTTAATTCACTTATTGTCGTGTTTTTTCATCGATTTAATTTCATTAAACTATTGGTTGATGCAATTTTATGTCTTGTGTTGTGTATGATCACAAAGAAAGAGAAAAGAGGAAAAATGACCAAAAGTGATTAAAAATGAAGTTCGAGGACCAAGGCTGCAAAATGGCTTACGACCACAAGCTCCAATGTCACGCCATAAGTCTCTATTAGGCGCAAGTGAGAAAATGGCAGAAGTCTACTTACGACCGAAACATGTGAAGCTATGGCCATAACTTTTGAAAGTTACAATTTCCAGAAAGCCATTTACGGTCGTAAATGACTAAGTTACGGCCGTAACTTTCTCGTGAAATATTTTCCTAATTGATTTAGGAGTCTATCTATGGTATATTTTCTTGGGAACCCTAGGACAAGAAATTGGAGGTATAAAAAGAGGAAAATCACTACAAAATGGAGGATGGAAGTTGATGGCAAAAGATATAGCATTCTTGGGAGATTTTCAAGCATAAGAACATCAACAACAAGGCAAATTCATGAATCAACTTGAAGAATTCAGCATGACCATGCTGGGCTAAATTCCTTGTCTTGTTCAAAGGAGAAGTTGTGTCAATTCAATTTTGTTATTTTCTTTTAATACAAACTAGTAATGTTGCATCTATCACCTTCCTTTCAATTGTTGAATTATTACGTTCTGAATGTTTGTTGAGTTTATTTGATTAATATATTTGATTTGGCCAATTGAATTGTTTAGTCTCTAAACTAATGTATATGCTATGTTTAAATCTTTTGATCCGTAATTGTCATTAGATTTCGACTCGTAGTAGCAAATGAATCTCATGCAGATTTAGTAATAATTCGACTTGGATTTATTAATTCGAGCTTTTGAAATTGATAATCCAATTCAATAGATTTCTTCTCACTTTTCACACTAGTCTTGCATTAAATCCTAAGAGTCTGTTTAGGATTACCCATTGGCTAGAATTGAATCAAAGAGCTTGTTTTGATTTAATTTACATAAGTAAGAATTGAGATAATCAGAGCTTGTTGATTATTTATGATTGATAAATTGAATTAGGGATAGAAATGTGTTACAAGGAAAAGCATAACAATAATTGAGGGCACAGTCGAACCCGAGAACAAGATCTTCTCTCATATTAGTTCTTTAAATACTTTTACTTGTTATTTTTATGCATAGTTTTCATTTAAGCAAATCCAAAAACAAACCCCCCACTCTATTCTAATTTCTTGAGCAATCAATTAGGTCAACTGTTTCTCGTAGTTTTGACCCTTACTCTTGTTACTACATTATTAATTGATATTTGGCGAGTAGGGAATTAATTATATTTTGGTGCATTACGACACGCATCACATTGTAATTCATTAAACTAGTTTATCGTAACTAATGCTTTTATGAACTAATGATTTTGGCTTCTATCTTTTATGATTCGCATATATTTCCTACTTGATTTTACAATGGCAGAATGCCACACAAACACAATGAATTCAACAAGAACAAATACAATATCATGGGCAGAAACTATCTTAAAAGAGAATATATGGTGTTTGCATGGCATGTATGCATGCATGTAAAGTACTGGGTTTGGGACTTGGGTTTAGGAGTACTCTTCATAATTGGACTGAGAAAAAACTCTTCAGAATTAGAAACAAAATCATAAACATTATTTAATACAAGTTTATAATATAAAACTCTTGAACATTACTTGAACGGAAACATTCGTCATGAACATTACTTGAACATAAACATCATGAGAAATTTCAAACCTTCTACATAAAATGATGAAGACCGAAAGACTATAACTTGAATTCAATTTCGAACCTATTCATTCCCTAGATCATCATAGGAGCCACTTTGGGTGATATGTGTTCTCGGACACGTTGACAACTTGGCACGTTCTCTTGTCATGTCAACTACTATCACAGCCACGACATTGTCTAGGGTGTTGTGACATTGCTCTCTCTCTCTCTCTCTCTCTCTCTCTCTCTCTCTCTCTTGATGACTTCAGATGCTTCCTACTTCATTTCGCTTTGATCGGCTTTGGAACACGCACAACTTGTGTCTCTTCATCTAATCTATTGGTATTTCTACTCATTCCAATCTCATTTCCTTTATTGTCAATTTCCTTCACTTGTACACGTAAAATCGGGAATTGTCCCATCAGATATGTGAATCGAGCATCAGTTAGTGATGCATCATCAATTATCTCCCAAGCCGCATGGCCAGCATACCCTGTATGGCATCAAAGATGGACCAACACTACCACCAAATGGTAAGACATTCACGTTATCACAAAATGGAGCTGCTTTGGCATTTTTAGTGCACCTTTTAAGAATGTTTTTCTCGAACAAGAGTATAAAATGTTTTTCTTCATATAGCAAAGCTTATGCCAGCATGGATAATAATGGAATTGAAACATGTTGCACAATAAGTTACCACCCACCCTAGATCACATGTTTTGTCTATCACAAATTGCTCCAAACTATATGTTATGGCCACATCAAAAGTGGATGCTGTCGAAATCCCTTAATTGTAGTAATTGTATTTATTTCTTTCTTTAGGCTGGATTTTAGGTAACTAGTACATTTTCATGTATAGTGTAGGTTGTTTACTATATATTGTCCCTTTCTTTACTCAATACAATACAATACAAGAAAATATTTTATCAAATATTCCAATATGGTATCAGAGATAGGGCTCATCAAACTTGACCAATAACTTCTTTGACAATTAGAGACGGTCAAGCCCTAATGTCACAAAAATGAGATGGAGTCGGGGAATGAACATTCATCGCTTCAACTTACCATCGAAAAACTCTTTGGGAAGAATTACCATGAATGGGCACAATCAATCAAGCTTGTAGTCAACGGTAAAGGAAAGTTGGGCTACCTCACCGGCGAGACAAAGAAACACGACACAACTGATGTTACGACTCTAAACAAATGGCAATCAGAGAATTCATTATTCACAGGGTGGCTAATAAACTCGATGAAAAGTTCAATTGGAAGAACTTATCTGTTTCTTTCGACGGTAAAGGAGGTATGGGATGCCGTGCGAGAAACATATTTTGATTTTGAAAATTCATCACAAGTCTTCGAGTTAAGACTCTTTTATCGAAAATGAAGCAAGGAGAAAGAGGCGTTGTTGAATACTACCTTGAGATGAAGGCATTGTGGCAGGAATTAGACCTCAGCTACGATGATGAATATGAATGCCCAGGCGATTGAACCCGCTACAAGAAAATACTGGAGATTGAAAGGGTGTTCAAGTTTTTGGCAGGCTTAAACCGCGACTTAGATGAAGTTCGTGGCCAGATCCTTGGTCAAAAGCCTCTTCCATCTACACGCGAGGTATTTTCTGAAGTCTGTCGTGAGGAGAATCGTCGAAAAGTAATGTTGGACGGCAGTGGAGGAGCCGGGGCTGAAGGTTCTGCGATGGCCGTCAATTATAGGCTGGAGTCGAAAATGGGTTTGGGCTTGGAGAAAGGATTGACCGAGAAATCATATAAGGCTAGTAAAGGAAATGGGTCATTCGAATTTGGGCCTGGACTGGTGGAAAGTGGGGCTAGTGACCAAAAAAACTATACTGGACTTAGTGGCAAAAGTAATGGGCCGAGTTAAACTCAACAAAGAAAAAGGCCGTGGTGTGAGCATTGTCATAGACCCGAACATAAAATAAATGACTGCTGGAATCTACATGGAAAGCCCCAAGGACAAAATACTAGGGCATGTGGATATCAAGCTTCAGTGGATGATCAAACAACTGGTTCATTCAATCAAGAACAAATAGAGCAACTCTACAATTTTTTTTTTTTTGAATCTTCAGAATCCTAGTTAGTCCTCTCACACAATATCTTCTAGCTCACTAGCCCATAAAGGTATACTCTTTCAGGCCCTTAATACAGTTCAAACAAAAGCCCCTTGGATTATTAATTCTGGAGTATCTGATCATATAATGGGTAGTCATTACGATTTTTCTTCCTACTCACCTTGTGCTGGTAACCTAAAAGTTAAAATTGTAGACGGATCCCTCTCATCTGTTACAGGGAAAGGAACTGTCCAAATCTCTGATTCTACAACCCTAAAACCCGTACTCCATGTGCCAAACTTGTCTTGTAATTTACTATCGATTAGTCAGTTAACAAAAAATTACAACTGTTCAGCTCATTTTTTTCCTACTCATTCGGGGAAGACGATTGGCAGTGCTAAGGAGCATGAGGGACTCTACTACCTTGATGAGGCCACGTCAAGTAGACACATTCAACCTTCATTTTGTAATACTGCATTCTACTCTAAAAATAGTGATCTTATGTTATGGAATTTTAGATTAGATCATCCAAATTTTCAGTACTTGCGTATGTTATTTCCCTCCATTTGTTCTAATAAAAATGAGCTTGTTTTTCAATACGAAATTTTCCAACTTGCTAAACACAAACGCACTTCATTTCCCCAATCAAAATATCAGCCATCCAAACCATTGTCAATTATTCATAGTGATGTATGGGGACCATCTCGTGTACATTCTCGAAATCAAAAGAAATGGTTTGTCACATTCATCGATGATCACACTAGGGTTTGTTGGGTCTATCTCCTAAGAGAGAAAACTGAGGTCCGTGGTGTATTCAAAACTTTCCACTCTATGATAAAAACACAGTTCCAAATACAAATACAAGTTCTTCGTAGTAATAATGGTACAGAATATTTTAACTACGTCCTTGGAGATTACCTACGCACTAATGGCATAATCCATCAAAGCTCGTGTGTCAATACCCCACAACAAAACTGGGTTGTTGAAAGAAAAAAACGCCATCTCCTTGACATAACTCGTGCATTAATGTTTACTACAAACATGCCAAAAATGTTTTGGGGGGATGCCATTCTCACATCCGCATATCTAATCAATCGGATGCCTAGTCGGGTCCTCTCTTACAAAACTCCTCTCCATACACTACAACCTGTATTCTCGAATACTCGACTACACTCTTCCCTAACTCCAAAGGTATTTGGTTGCACTACTTTTGTCCATAATCATTCTCCAAATCGGAATAAATTTGACCCTCGTGCCCTCAAATGTGTCTTTATTCGGTACTCATCAACACAAAAAGGATATAAATGTTATGATCCCTCTACCAAATGGGAATACACTAGCCTCGATGTCACCTTCTTTGAAAACACCCCATACTTCCACGAACCTTCTCTTCAGGGGGAGAGTGTGAATGAAGATCGTTTCATAAATTTTTAACTCTCAGAAACTACATCTCATAATTCTGACATGTCGTATACAAAAAGTCACTTAAACTCAGGGGGAGACGCAGAAAAAAAAAATGACAGGGAGATTCGAGTTTACTCACGGAGGCCAAAATCAAGGCATCAAGAGCACCTTACCTCTGAAGCACCAAAAGGTTCAAATCCGGTGATAGCTCCTAATCTTATTGAGTCATCCAAAGGTAATCCTAGTAATCGTACTCTTCATGAAATTGATTTACCTATTGCACTCAGGAAAACACCTCGCTCATGTACACTTCATCCATCTCAAATTTTGTATCTTATAATAACTTGTCTACTACCTTTCACACCTTCACTTCTAAGCTTGATAGTACAGAAATTCGAAAGACTATACAAGAGGCATTAGCCATCCCAGAGTGGAAAAAGGCCGTTATGGAAGAACTCGGCCTTAAAAAAATAATGGGACCTGGGAGCTAATGGAACTACCAAAAGGAAAAAGGATTGTAGGATGCAAATGGGTGTTTACAGTTAAGCATAGAGCCGATGGAACTATTGCACACTTCAAAGCTCCTCTGGTAGCCAAAGGTCTTACGCAAACTTATGGAATTGACTATACTGAAACTTTTGCTCCAGTAGCAAAATTGAACACCGTTCGGGTGCTCCTATCCCTAGCTGCTAATTTGGACTGGTCATTTCAACAGCTTGACATAAAAAATGCATTCTTGAATGGTGAATTGGAGGAAGAAGTTTTTATGGAGATGCCACCAGGGTTTAGTAACCAAGATAAAAGAGTCTGTAAACTAAAAAAATCTCTCTATGGCCTTAAACAGTCTCCAAGAGCATGGTTCGATAGATTCACCAAGGTAATTAAGAGACAGGGATATCAACAAGGACAGTCAGATCATACAATGTTCTTCAAACCGGCAAGTGATGGGACCAGAATCATTTTAATTGTATATGTGGACGACATTATTCTTACAGGGGATAATCTGATAGAAATGGAAGAGTTAAAATCCGCCCTGGCAAGAGAATTTGAGATCAAAGATTTAGGACAAATGAGATACTTCTTGGGAATGGAAGTCGCCAGGTCAAGGAAAGGAATAAGTGTTTCTCAAAGAAAGTACATTCTTGATCTCCTAACAGAAACTGGCATGCTTGGGTGCAAACCAAGTGATACTCGGATTGATGTGGAGTGAAGTATGGGAAACGATGGAGAACTAAACGACAGAGACAGATATCAGAGACTTGTTGGAAAGCTCATATATCTATCACACACTAGACCGGTTATTGCATTTGCAGTCAGTACAGCTAGTCAACATATGCAATCACCAAAGGAGATTCACTTGGAAGCAGTATATAAGATCCTTAGATACCTTAAAGGATCTCCTGGGAGAGGTTTGTTTTTCAAAAGGGGTGAAAACAAGACAGTAAAGGTATTCACAGATGCAGATTGGGCTGGTTCAATTAAGGATAGGCGGACTACTACAGGATATTGTACATTTGTGTGGGGTAACTTGGTAACCTGGAGGAGTAAAAAGCAAAATGTAGTAGCCCGAAGTAGCGCCGACGCTGAATTCAGAGTCGTTGCACAAGGGATGTGTGAAGCATTATGGATCAAGAAACTCTTGGAAGAATTGCAAGTTACAACAAAGCTACCAATTAAAATGTACTGTGATAACAAGGCAGTGATTAACATCTCTCTCAATCCAGTACAACATGATAGAACCAAACATGTGGAGGTAGACAAACATTTCATCAAAGAAAAAGTAGAAACTGGAGTTATTTGTATGACATTTGTTCCAACAAAGGAGCAAACCGTAGACTTACAAAGGGACTTTCACGACAAATATTCAAAGATCTTATGTGCAAGTTGGACATGATTAACATCTATGATCCAACTTGAGGGGGAGTGTCAAAATTCCTTAATTGTAGTAATTGTATTTATTTCTTTCTTTAGGATGGATTTTAGGTAATTAGTATATTTCCATGTATAGTGTTGGTTGTTTACTAATATTGTCCCTTTATTTACTCAATACAATACAAGAAAATATTTTCTCAAATATTCCAATAGATGCCCTCGTGTAGGGTAGAATTTCAAAATCCTTTTGAAACAACAAAAATATCTTTTTAGTATATATTTGAACCATCTAATGTTCCATCATTACAACTAATGTCAGTCCGAGATTTTCACTTAGGTCTATGTGGTTAGCAGCCAAATCTGCATGCCTCTGATGTTCCATCATTACAACTGATGTCAGTTTGGGCTTTTCACGTAGGTCTATGTGATCAACACTGAACTTTGCATGCCTCTGATGCTCTAATACCCTATTAAAACGTGAAATAAATCGAATTAATGAGTGCTTCCTATTCAAAAAATTCTTGAAAAAAGAGTGACCACTTTTAGAACATTGGTTGCTAGATATTTTTGCTGGAAAAACGTGTTTCACATATGACGGTACCTAACGCCATCCTCATTACTGGATAAACTTGTACTGTCCATTGCCTCATTCTAATGCCTTCAAACTCCCCGGGTGATTCAATCCGTTTGATGATGATTTTTACCAACAAATGATACAGGCCATTGTGCAAATTGACATTCATCTTATTAGGAAACTTGGTTAGTATCTGCCACAAAAAATTTTTGGTCCAAGGTGAACGGAATGACTCTCGAGATAGCTTTTAACATAATAGCATCTTGATCATTGATGATTACTCCTGGACATGCATGAGTTGGTATTGCCTCAATAAACTTTGAAAATAACTGAACAAATGAACTTGTTCTTATCGTCTATCTCGTAGTCAAAGAAAAAGTTTTGATTTTTCTTCAAGTGAAATGCTCTATATCCGCATATTTCCAAAACTTTTCTTATCATAAGTTCATCTCTTAGTTCCTAATGTATCTCTCTAAGAACCCAAGAGACGATGGATCACCCAAATCTATCTCCAAACGGAGCACTTGATGACAAGTTAGAATACTGGCTTCAGAAAACCGTATGGTTAGTGACTTCTTCGTGGTTGATACTGTCCAATACCGATAGGATCACAACAAATTCATCCTGCCCAACATAGTCAAATGATGGTTGTGTTCCTAACAAACTGACTCACTACCCACTCCCTTGTTTGTTCCTCCACAATAGATAGTCTAGCGTTGCAGTCACGTTGTGTATGACCACAATTCCGTTCTCCAGTATGTGGCACAAAATCTTTAACACGTGGATGATAGCTCTCATTTTTTGTTCCCTACTTCGAGCACACAAATAATTTCCACACAAACTCATTCGTTCCCTTCTTTTTCTTTTTCTTTTTTTTAACCATTACATATTCATGCACTGAACCCAGCTGCTCAAACGTACTGATTGTAGTGTGCTTATGCATTTTCTATTGATGCGAACGTTTTCTCTATTTTTAGAATTAAATACTGAGAGACTTGAGGGGTGTATATGTTATCTTTGGTTTCTAAATCCATGCCTGTTGGTTAGACGTTGTAGAACTCTAAATTAAGAAATTATAGAAACCACATGAAAAAATTACATTATGGCAAATGAAATAGGTCCAAGGTCAAAAAATAGAAACCACATGAACTCTAGAGGGATTACAGAAACCACATGAAATATAAAAATTAGATGAAAATTAGAAAACACATAAAAAAAAATCACATTTACAGCAAATTAAATTTGGGCACTTTCAAAAATAGAAACCACATGAACAATCCGGGAAAAAAATTACCGTGACCGTGACAGAGTGGTGTTCGATGGGGGTTTCCGTCGATTTTTAGATTTTGACCAGTAAGAAAGCAAAGTGATAGAGGTGGAGTTATGGTTCAATAGGGTTGAAGACGGGAAGAATGGAGAGAGCTAGAATAGAGGGGAAGAGAGATACTCATGTGAGTTTATTGGGGAGTCAACGGGGTTGGTGACATTTTATTGTTGTGGCCCCCCATTGGAATATACATCAGTTGCCAATGCCATGCTGTTGAACGTGTACAATAACATACACGTTAGCGTGCACTAAATCAGTTCTTCTAAAATATAATATGTAAATTGTAAATTTATATATGATGGATAAAGTATAAATGCATACTATTTGTAAATCTACTAAAATATCATGTATATACACAATTTATAAATGAAGTCAAAATCAAGCCTCTCATTGGTAAAATTTTTATAACAAAATTTATAAACAACATGCTTTTTCGAATCACTTTTTAGTTACACACATTTTTCAAATCACTTTTCAAACATATATTAATTTTACCTCGAAAGTACCAAAATCAGTTTTCAAAGACACACCAATCTTTATTTTAAATCACAATTAAACTCATTATTATTCAGCCTCCGTTCTTCAAAATTGTATATAAGTTTTGTTTATAAACAAATACATGACAACATTTTATTAGTTCATTTTACTTTTAAAAATATGGACCAATAAAATGTTAACAAGTCTTTATTTATTTATAAATAATATTTATAAATAACCGCTCATAAACAATTTACCAAGCAAAGCTAAAAAAAACTAATTACTTATTAACCATACAGAGTTTCTCTTTTCATTTTTTAACAACACATTACCTCAAAAATATAAATAAATCAATTTATAATTGCAACAATATTGCCGAACAAAGTCTAATACGTTTAATGGAATTCATTGATCTTACACACACACACACAAAATTGTATAAAAATCAAATAAAAGACTTGGTTCATAATCTTATCACTATTTATAAATCTAATATTCGCGCCCGTACAATCCATGACACATATAATTGACAATTACTTATTAAATAAGTTGTAAAAATATAATGTCTGGCAAAAATAACACAATGAATAATAAAAAATATAAAATTACTTGTATACACAAATTGTTGATAATTTATAATTTTCTTTCTCCTTAAAAAGATTTCTTACTTTGTCTAATATCCATGTATGAATAGTATATATAAATTTTCCCAGCACAAAATGAAATAAAAAAAGGCAAGTACCTTCCATGCATAAATTGTGCATTCATATATAATGAAAAATATTCAGAAAAGTAAAACATAAATTTGCAACTTTCATATTTCTTTTAACATCCAATTGTACATTCTATAGTTTTTTTAGTTTATTTAGGCGAAGTAAGATTTGGACACGTGATATATACTATACTTTACAATTTTGATTTGATGACTGAAGTTGAGCTTATGATTGATTGATTTCTAAAAGTTGAAATGTTTACGATTTTCAAGTCATAAATTGAAATAAAGAGGCTGATAAACATTCATTGAATTAATTAATCGACTTCTCAAATAGCACTATAAGATTGGTACTAATTAATTATCTTAATCCGATAATTGATATTTAAATATATTAAACAAATATTTCATCTCATTACCGAAAAAATATTTTTATGCATATTATGTTGGATAAAATTAAATAATGTGGGGCCAAACATGTATAAAATAAAATGTGTGGTGCTATCTTAAGGATTTAGTCAATAAAATGATCAACTAAAGATTATTCAGGACTAATGGGTATTAAGTGTCGTGAGATTAAAGTGTAGAGACGGATTCAATATTTTAAATTGATGAGGGCCAATTTAATAACATTGAAACACACTAGTTTTCCTACAACTATTTATACAGGTCATGGTCCCCAATTGAGCGTGATTTTTCATAATTCTCTACATCCCCGTCAACAGAGAAGAAACATAAGGAGAAAACCACAAATCAGTTGGAAGGCCATAACCCCGTTCGATCAAACGCAATAATGGATTCAGGTACGCTTCCGCTTCAGTTTCGATCTTGATAATTACAGCATGATGTTTGTGAATTTTAGATGAACATTCATCTATATTAAATTTAATTTTATCAAGTGGTATCAGAGCTAACATCGTGTTGAATTATCAGATCAATTTTTGTACGCATATATGTAAATACCAATGCTTCTGTGTTCGTATGTATATGCAAAACCCAATTCAGAAAATTGATTTCAACAATTGAGAAATTATACATACACTGCAAGTTCGAAAATTTTGGAAACATGAATTCAGTTTACATTTTTTTTTTTAGCCTTATCGTTTCTTCTGTGTGTATGTATACATGCGAAAATCGTGGTTTAAGAAAATTGATTTTCGGATTTGGTTTTGTTGATTTCGAATATGGGGTTGTTATATATGAATTGTGGTTGAAATTTGTTGATAATTGGTTGAGAATGAAGGACGGAAAGGGGCTGGGGATGGAACGCTGCGCGCTGCGTCGCGGCGGGATGTAGCTTGCGCTGCGCGCGATGGTGCACAGCGGCGTCGTGGGCAGTGGGTTACAGCGTCGCGCGTAGCGACGCTGTGTTCCGGGTTGCAGCGCCGGCGATGGCGCTGCAGGTGGTGGTTGTTGGCGCTGCGTTCTTGGGCGGCTGCGGCGGTTAGGGTTTCAAAACCCTTGCTGCGAAATTCAGATTTTTTAGGGCAGGGGGTTTCACTTGTAAATTTGAAGTCTTGAGGGACTTTTCTGCAATTCACGAAAATTACGTTTATTTCACATTAGGTCCTCCTAATTTGTTTTAAATATTATTTAAAACCCTAAGCTTATAAAATATTTTAAGTTAGCCCTTAGACTTTTAAATTTACAAAACCGCCCCTGCAGTTAAGAAATCATTTAAGTTGGGTTTTAAGAATTCTGAATTTTACGATTTAGTCCCTAAAGTTTCTGATTTTAATTAATTGGCCACTAAAGTTTGGAAAAATTGCAATTTAGGCCTTCAAGTTTAAAAATATTTCATAATTGGCCAATCAAGTTTAATTAAATTGCAATTTAACCATCCAACTTAATGATTACTTAATCCTAAAGTATTGAATTTCATAATTCAAATCCTAAAGCCTTAAATATATGCAAAACAATCAATTCAAGTTCAAATTTTGGTATGACGGACTCTTTTGAGAAATATAATATTTCGAAGTGAATTAATTGAAGCAACATGTTGCCAAAGCAACCTCTCTTGTGGAAATTAATTAACTTAGAATATTAGAAGGTTTTGTGTGTATGTTGTTCATGCGGCTATTGATCGGCCCAAAGGAAGGTCAATATTTGGCTGAAATTTCACATGCACCTGTGGTGATAAATATGTGACGATTATTTGGTTTAACGTGTGATCAATAAATCGGTCCAAAGAAAGGTTTATTGGTTAACATGTCTTATTGTCAGTGTTTGTTTACTACATCGAGAGTACCACTTACAAGTTAATATTTCTGTCCAAAGACTAAATATTGATGTTGTGCTGGGTATCTTGTGATGGGCCTTACCATTATTTGAAATTATTATTTGCATAATAAAGTACTAATGTAAGCTATTTCCATCTTCTTCTCTATACAGTTCATTCATCTGCTACCACAATATCTGCAAATCTTAATTCAATTCCCATGCTTGATGGGTCAAACTTCAAGGATTGGAAAGAGAACGCACTAATTGTTCTCGGCTGCATGGATCTTGACCTTTCTCTCAGGGTTGAGCAACCGGCTTCTCTTACGAATGCAAGTTCACCTGATGACAGGAGGAACTTTGAGAAGTGGGAACGCTCAAATCGCATGAGTCTAATGATCATTAAGCGCGGCATTCCGGAATCCTTTAGGGGCGCAGTATCTGAAGAGGTAACTAATGCCAAGCAATTCCTTGCCGAACTTGAAAAGCGTTTTGCTAAAAACGATAAGGCTGAAACAAACACGCTTTTGCAAAGCTTGATTTCAATGAAGTATAGAGGCAAGGGGAACATAAGGGAGTACATCATGAAGATGTCTCATACTTCTTCAAAACTTAAGGCACTAAAGCTCGACTTGTCTAATGACTTGCTCGTGCATTTAGTATTGATATCGCTTCTTGCACATTTTAGTCAGTTTAAGGTCAGTTACAACTGTCAAAGGGAGAAATGGACTCTAAATGAGCTCATTTCATATTGTGTGCAAGAGGAAGAAAGGCTGAAGCAGGATAGAACTGAAATTGCTAACTTGGAAAGTACCTCTAAGGATAAGGGAAGAAAAGAAAAACAGAATATGAAGCTGCAAAGGGTCCAGATCAAAAGAAGCCACATAAGGACAAAGAAGGTTGTTTCTTTTGCCTGAAACCTGGACATTTAAAGAAGGATTGTACCGAATATAACGCTTGGCGTGCAAAGAAAGGTACATTTCTTAATTTGGTCTGTTCTGAGGTTAATTTAGCTTCAGTACCTAGAAACACTTGGTGGTTAGATTCTGGTGCTACTACTCACATAAGTGTTTCTATGCAGGGTTGCCTGTTCTGCCGAAAGCCAAATGATGCTGAAAGATTCATCTTTGTGGGCGATGGGAAATCGGTGGAAGTTGAAGCAATAGGAACTTTTAGGTTATTATTGGGAACTGGTTTTTATTTGGATTTGAAAGACACTTTTGTTGTGCCGTCATTTAGACGGAATTTGGTTTCTATTTCCTTATTGGACAAATCAGGATATTATTGTTCTTTTGGAAATTGTCAGTTTAGTCTTTCTTTAAATTCAAATATTGTTGGTACTGGTTCATTATGTTCATACGATAACCTATATTTGCTTGATACTATTGCATCATATAATGAAACATTGTATGTGGAATCACGTGGTACTAAGCGAAAATTAAATAAAGAAAATTCGGCAAAACTATGGCACAAGAGCTTAGGTCACATCTCAAAAACTAGAGTTGAACGACTTGTGTCAGATGGCATTTTGGATTCCCTCAAATTTACGGACTTCGATGTTTGTATTGATTGTATTAAGGGAAAACAGACTAAAACAAAAAGGTTAGGTGCTAATAGAACTTCGGACGTCTTAGAATTGATACACACGGATATTTGTGGACGATTCCCTACGGCTTCCTAGAATGGTCAACAATACTTTATATCATTCATAGACGATTACTCACGTTATGGGCATCTATATCTTATTCATGAAAAGTCTGAGTCACTGGACATGTTCAAAGCTTTCAAAGCTGAAGTTGAGAATCAACTCAACAAGAAAATTAAAAGCGTTATGTCTGATCGTGGTGGTGAGTATTACGGTAGATATGACGGTTCAGGTGAACAACGTCCAGGACCATTTGCTAAATTCCTAGAGGAATGTGGAATCGTCCCACAGTACACCATGCCAGGTTCTCCTAGAATGAATGGTGTAGCTGAAAGACGAAACATGACTCTTAAGGATATGGTAAGGAGTATGATTAGTCATTTTACTTTACCAAAATCACTCTGGGGAGAAGCATTAAAGACTGCAGCTTATATTCTGAATAGAGTACCAACTAAAGCTACTGCTAAAACACCTTATGAGCTTTGGACAGGCAGAAAACCCAGTCTAAAGCATTTCCACATTTGAGGATGTCCAGCTGAGGCAAGGCCTTATAGGCCGCATGAAGATAAATTGGACTCCAAAACCATTAGCAGCTACTTTATTGGTTATTCTGAGCGATCAAGGGGCTACAAATTTTATAATCCCACGCTTAAGTCAATTTTTGAAACGGGAACTGCAACATTTTTTGAGGATGTTGAGTTTGGGGGGAGAAATAATGTTAGAGACATTATCTTTGAGGAAGAAGCTGAAGAAGGATCGATTTCGATTCCTACTGTTACTTTTGACAATGTGCAGGTTTCTATACCTGTCATTGATCAAGAAGTATATCCGAAAACTCAGCATGATAATGTTGAAGAAACTCCCATCCAAAATCTAGAAGTAAAAACTCAACAACCTCAACAAACAATACCATTAAGGAGATCCACTCAAGAAAGGAAAAATGCTGTTTCGGATGATTATATAGTATTTCTCCAAGAACATGAGGAAAATAATGGAATGATGGAAAATGATCCAATCAATTTTCATCAGGCCATGAAGGGTTCTAACTCTCAAAAGTGGATTGATGCCATGAATGAGGAGTATAAGTCTATGCAAGACAATAAAGTTTGGGATCTTGTCCCATTACCAGAAGATGCGAAACCCATTGGTTGTAAATGGATTTTTAAAATCAAAAGGGATTCGAAAGGTAATGTGGAAAGATATAAGGCTCATCTTGTAGCTAAAGGCTTTACACAAAAGGAAGGTATTGACTTCAAAGAGACTTTCTCTCCGGTTTCAACGAAAGACTCTTTCAGGACAGTCATGGCACTTGTTGCACATTTTGACCTTGAGTTACATCAGATGGATGTAAAGACGGCGTTTCTCAATGGAGACATTGATGAGACGATTTATATGGTGCAACCAGAAAACTTCGTGTCAGGAGACTCGAAGAATATGGTTTGCAAATTAAAGAAATCCATCTATGGACTCAAGCAAGCTTCCCGTCAGTGGTACTACAAATTTCATCAAGTGATCATCTCGTTTGGTTTTGAGATAAATGTTGTTGATGATTGTGTGTATCACAAGTTCAGTGGGAGTAAGCATATTTTCCTGGTTTTGTATGTCGATGACATACTGCTTGCCATTAATGATATAGGCATGTTGCACGAAACCAAGAGCTTTCTGTCAAGGAATTTTGAGATGAAAGATCTTGGGGACACCTCTTTCGTATTAGGAATTCAGATACACCGGGACTGCTCTCGGGGTATTCTTGGATTATCACAAAAGAGGTATATCGATAAAGTTCTTGTAAGATTTGGCATGCAGGATAGTAAATCAGGGGACACCCCTGTTGCTAAGGGAGACAAATTTAGTCTCAATCAGTGCCCAAAAAATAATATTGAAGTTAAGGAAATGCAAAAGATTCCCTATGCATCAGCTGTTGGGAGTCTGATGTATGCTCAAGTTTGTACACGTCCAGACATAGCGTTCATTGTTGGAATGCTAGGCAGATATTTAAGTAACCCTGGGATGGATAATTGGAAAGCAGCAAAGAGGGTTATGAGGTACTTGAAGAGAACAAGAGATTGCATGCTTACATACAGCAGATCGGATAAGTTAGAGACCGTAGGATACTCCGATTCTGATTTTTCGGGATGCCAAGACAGTAGAAGATCCACATCAGGCTACATATACCTGCTAGTTGGAGGAGCCATTTCCTGGAGGAGTGCTAAGCAGAAACTCGTAGCTTCTTCCACTATGGCAGCAGAATTTGTAGCTTGTTATGAGGCATCTAATCATGGGATATGGCTGCGAAATTTTGTCACCGGGCTGCGCATTCTGAATGGAATTGAAAGACCATTAAAGTTATATTGTGACAATAACTCTGCAGTGCTATATTCCAATAACAACAGGAGTTCAACTAATTCAAAGCACATTGATATTAAGTTCCTGGTTGTGAAGGAAAGGGTACAGAGTAGACAGATTTCCATAGAGCATATTGAGACAAACTCCATGATTGCGGATCCGCTTACTAAGGGATTAGCACCCAAGGTCTTTCACGAGCACACTGCTCGTATGGGTGTAATATTTCTTAAGGATATCATGATTTAGTGGGAGTTTGTATTTTGGTTGCTTTATGTTTTGGTTTTTGACACATTTGTGTATTTGGATAATTTTCTGTACAGAAATAAAGTATTCAGTTCATTCTACTATGTTACATTATGTTTGGTATTGATCTCACCTAAGGAATAAAGCCGGACCAATTGAAAATAGGCATGTTTGGATCACATAACATGTAATTTTCATACTACACTCTCATGATTGATCTATGTCATTTGGTTGTATTGGTATACGTGACCATTGATGGATTTAGTTACGATTAATGTAACAAAAGTCGCTTTGATCCTATATTGATATGATTGATGGACGAGATTGTTTGGAAATACCCTTAATAATGATAGCACATTTTTGAGCTCATAAGGTTGTACACATTTGTAAGGATACATGTATGGCCCAGTGGGAGATTGTTGGATAAAATTCAATAATGTGGGGCCAAACATGTATAAAATAAAATGTGTGGTGCTATCTTAAGGATTTAGTCAATAAAGTGATCCACTAAAGATTATTCAGGACTAATGGGTATTAAGTGTCGTGAGCTTAAAGTGTAGAGACGGATTCAATGTTTTAAATTGATGAGGGGCCAATTTATTGAAACACGATAGTTGCCCTACAACTATTTATACAGGTCATGGTCCCCAATTGAGCGTGACTTTTCATAATTCTCTGCATCCCCGTCAACAGAGAAGAAACATAAGGAGAAAACCACGAATCAGTTGGAAGGCCATAACCCCGTTCGATCAAACGCAATAATGGATTCAGGTACGCTTCCGCTTCAGTTTCGATCTTGATAATTACAGCATGATGTTTGTGAATTTTAGATGAACATTCATCTATATTAAATTTAATTTTATCATATTAAATAAATGTGTTGACCATATTCTATTTTTTAAATAGAATGCGTTTACTAACATTTTCTATTTTTATTTTTGATAGAATTTAATGAATAATTGTTAAAGTCTGTAATATATATTTTACAATTTGAACTATTGGATTTATCGGAACTTAAAGATGTAGAAATTAAAAGGATAATTGAATTTATTTAGAAATATCAAATATTTATTAATTTTTTTCAATTTGATAAGAAAAAAATTCGAAATTAATTATCCAGGTCAAATTGAATTTAAGTAAGAAATAATATGTATCATTTTAGAACTTAAATGAGATAAATTAAAAAGATTGGATATTGAAAAAAGTAAAAGGTATATTTACACCTTTTATCTTTAATATTCGAGATGATTTTACGAATGATATGTTTGGAAGTTACTCTCATTTGTTAGCTTATATTAAACTTCTCGTTGATATCTTGGATTCGGCACTCATATTGCATATTTTCCGACTTCAAAACATTGCAATAATTATCAACAGTATAAAAATAATTTATGATTTAACTTTTTATAAATGTGTTTTTTTTTTCACAAACTCATAAATCATTTATTAGATGTTGCATTAATTGAACTTTTCTATTTAAATTATTAAAATAAATGGATAAAATTAAGAATTGTCTAAAATGGAAGGTAAAAATAGGTGGAAAAATGTGTACAAATTTATGTGACGGCTATATATAAAGATTCGGGTTGAATATCAAGAGTATGTTAAAAGTTGTAGGATCAACGAAATGTATGGTTTTGATTTAAATTTTAATCAATTATTTTAGAATTAATCTCAAGAATTTGTCAAACATCGGTTGAACATAGACATTATTACAGGCTTGTTCAGAGGTTTAAACTGTACTATGTTTATCGTTTTAGAGTCCATATAAATAAATAATATCAGACAAGCTTTCTGGAGTCATCCACGGTAACCCTTTGAAACCGAAGAGACTTGTCCATCTTTCCCAGTGACAATCTGAAAAAAACTAGAATCATATAAAATAATCCCAATTTTCTCAGAGGTAATTTCTGTTGGTGTCGCAATGTCTTCTTCTACTACTATACCATCGAAAATGAAGGCCTGGACTTACAATGAGTATGACGGTGTTGAGGTGTTGAAGTTGGAGTCCGAAGTTGCAGTGCCGGAAGTGAAGGATGATCAGGTCTTGATCAAGGTTGTGGCGGCCTCGATTAATCCAGTTGATTACAAAAGGCGGCGAGGGCTATTTAAGGCCATTGATTCACCCCTTCCTGTAACTTTCTCTCTTTTTTCTACAGTTTTTATTCAACTATAATTAAACTTTATAATATTGAAAGTGGATCGAGCGGATGAGTAAACGAACTCCACATTGATTTTTCTCGTTGGTTCTTGAAGAATCGCAAACTTCTCTTTGTTAGAAAAGTCTTTATATAATCTAAGGCTAAGCTAGAATCATATTATCTGCTGATTCTGATAGTGAATTGACAAATTTTAGAATTGAAACAAATGTAAATCCTAAGTTTATTGGTTTGATTTCTCCTTTTCCTTTAGACTGTTCCAGGCCGAGTACACTGCTGTTGAGGAGAGATTACTGGCTCTCAAGCCCGAAAATCTTGATTTTGCACAGGCGGCTAGTCTCCCTGTGGCTATTTTGACTGCCTATGAAGCTCTTGAAGATGCTGGATTTTCTGCCGGAAAATCCATACTTGTATTAGGAGGGGCTGGCGGAGTTGGATCCCTTGTCATCCAGGTTTGTCGGTAATACTGTAGCAATTATAAATTGGTTTATTTATATTTTTGAGGTAAAATATTTGATTGAAAATTGGAGAAAGAAAATGTGTTTGGGAGGGAAATTGTGTTGTCTATAAATTATGTTAAAGAGCATACTTGACTAGATATTACAATAGACAAGACGTCAACTGAATTCGATTAATTAGTTGTTCGAGTAAATCCCGCAAGTGCACGGGTCGCACAAGTAATAAAGTAGATGATGAGTCCGTATATCGTTCCCACGAGGATTGAGATAAATTATATTTGGGATTACTAACCCTAATCGAATGGACAAAATCTAAATTAACAAAAATATAAAAGAAGCGATTTTATTTTGTTTGAATAAAATTAAAATTACAAATATGAAAAATGAGGATTTTAAATATACGGAAGAGAATGTATTAGAATTCGAATTCACCTAGTGTTATCTATTTCAATTCACGATTTTCTAATTTAGTTCATTCATGCGTTCTTGCTAATCGATAAAGCTAATATATTTAATTTTCTTTTTCAAGACAAACTAAACCTATCATAAACACGATTCGAATCTATTCCTAGTCCTAATGCGAATGTTCATGATGCATTAATCAACAATTTATCAAATAGATTGTACACGTCATATTGTTATTCCTAACATATAGTGGTCGTGTGTTTATCTTGCCGCGTTCTAAACATATTGTGACTTTTTTTTCAAGACTACAACAAGCAACTAATTATCCAATTGGTGATCAAGCAATTAAATAATTCAATGGGAATGCAAGAATAAATCAAGAAACATAATAATTTATTAAATTATCAATCTCTAATTAAAACAAATAATAATTATGGTTCATCTCATCCAATACATAAAGGAGCTTTGACTAACATATTAATTGATAAATAATAATCAATAAAAGAATTGAAAGATATCACCGATTTAATGCACAAAAGAAACTCTCGTTGATTCAAGTTAGCCAACTGCCTTTCTACCGATTTTAATTCCGCCGATCTTATGCCCTATTTTTTTTATACTCCAAAGCTGTCCACTTCTTTCTTAATTCCCTCCGACCAGCCTCTCCTTTAAAATATGGCAGCCGAGCAGTTGGGACTATTTTCTCTCCCTTTAATGCAATAGCCAACGCCTTCCTCCCCAATTGTCTACTAAAGTCGGCTGCCTTTCAATTGGTAATATGCGTAAATATATTTCATCTCCTCTCTTTTGTCTCTTCTACTCCTTTGATCCCCAATCGGCTGCTACCTTAATTCCCCAATTAGTAATCTGCCGAGCCCCCGACCTTTTTTCCATAACCGTGTATATATACGCATATATCTGTCAATTCCAACTCTCCACCCACGGCTGCCTCCAATTTTTTTTTGCCAAAAAAGAGTGTAGGTTTAAGGCCCACTTATACATAGGTGTAGGTTTTTCTCTAGTAGGCTTCAATTCTTTCAAATATTTTAAATTGGTACTTGACTCCCTCCAATTGTACAGTCAAATCTTTGGCATTTTTATTCTTCACTTAGTCATCCGTCTCATCTATGAATTGTTGTAATTTGGTCATTTTTGCACGATTTTAGTCAACTTTCTCTGTTTTTCTTTCAAACGCGTCTAAATTCGAATTTTTCCTAAAACAAACAAAATGAATACATAATTAGCAATATCATATCCTAAAACACTTGTAATTGTCTAAATTTAAAGTCAAGACGTACTTATCATTAGTACCAACGCGTGCTCCAAGTAATGGTTGAGGAATAAGTTTAGGAGCATAGAGAAACATTAGAACCATTTATTTATTTTTGTGATGCAGCTTGCAAAACAAGTTTTTGGTGCTTCAAAGATAGCTGCTACTTCAAGCACAGGAAAACTGGGATTTCTGAAAAGCTTGGGTGCAGATTTGGCAATTGACTACACCAAGGAAAACTTTGAAGACCTACCAGAAAAATTCGACGCCGTTTATGATGCTGTAGGTAAGAAAATGTCCCAATTGCTACTAAATTTTTAACCATGTTTTTAACTATTAGCTCCTCTCAGTGTAGTGTAGACATTATGAGATTGATCCCAAATTTGAAACACTTGTTTTGAACTGCCCAGAATGGTTATAATTAGTACTGCCATCATTTTCTATTTGACAAATAAAAAACAGGGCAAGGAGACAGGGCTGTGAAAGCAGTGAAGGAAGGTGGAAGTGTAGCAGTCATAAATGGTGAAGCAGTACCACCTGGTTTTTTCTTTAGGCTACACTCTGATGGAGAAATATTGAAGAAACTAAATCCATTCCTGGAGAGTGGGAAGGTGAAGCCGGTGCTCGACCCAAAAGGGCCATATCCTTTCGACAAGGTTAATGAAGCTTTTGCTTATCTGGAGACGAACCGAGCCACCGGAAAAGTGGTCATATTTCCTATCAATCCATGATCAGCAACTAAAGAATGCTAGGTCTGTTCTAGCTAGAATATATGATAGTTTGGTGTTAAAGAGTAGCAAGGTGGTTGTAAATATTCTGAATAATTATAAAATATGTGGGAAATCTTGTAGTTACAGTTTAAGTTTGTTGTGACTGGCATATGTAATAGCTCATGTGAAATAGAGAATAATAAATATGTGCCATTCTGCAATTTTGTTACTTCTTCCCTTCTTTTCCCCCTTTTTAAGATGAGCAAGGCATTAACAAAATAGAAAATCCTGTGTAGTACTTTTGGATTACTTAACATTTATATTCCATGACCAACAATCACTAAGGGTGTGTTTGATAGCCAAATGTGAAAAGAAATCAAATTCTATGATAGTTGGAAAACACAAATCACCTTCCCTCTTAAGAATTGATTTTTCATGGAATTGGCTAATTTTGAGCTTCAAGTGGTTATACTTTAGAATTCGAATTCGAATTCCAAATTTGTATCAAATGGAACAAGTAAGAAAACAATTTTCGAATGTGACATTTCTATGAAATTGGGGTGTTATCAAACACACCTTAAAAATTTTTAAGATCTCTCATGTGAGTCAATGTTGTATCCAGTATCTCGATTATCGATATCAATACGCAACCTAATCGGTTCAGATTGAGTTTGTGTAAATCAATTTTCTTGTAAAAGATCAACTTGACACAATCAAAACCGGATTTGCTCTGCAATAACAATATAAGTTTCTCCACATTTACACCTCAGCTGACAAAAATTTTGTGACCTAGTGGAATTGCCAAGCTATAAATAGGTGGAGAAAGGTATCTCGCCCACTATGGTGACATATGTACAATTGCTTTATTTCTAATCCTTTTTCTCCTATATAAATATAAATATGAATTGTGTTATAAATAATATATTATGTGAATGATCAATTATTATTGTACTCTTGTAAACTTTACATATTACAATTGTGCTATTATTCACCCCTATAAATAAGGGCTAAGTTTTCATTCTTAACACACTAATTATGAGAAGAGTTTCTCTCATTCTCTCAATCTAGAGGTGTCAAGACGGACGAGCCGACCAGATCCGTGAAAATCGGTCCGGATTGACCCGGGACCGTGGGCCGACCCATGACCCGTGCGGACGGTTCACGGGTCAAGAAGTTGTGAACCGCAGGTTTTGCGGGTCAAACCTTCGCGGGCCGCGGTTAACCCGCTGGCCCCTAAAAAAAAACTGTTTTTATTAAATATGGTAACATTGAAAATCTCTCTTCTTTTAGAAACTCTAATACAACTTTTAAAGTAAAATCTTATTTTTTTCTCCCTAATAGCTAAAAAAATAATGTTTTTTGACAATAGTAATTAGAAATACATTTATCATTTAATTGTTATTTGTTTATATTTTATTTAAATTTGCAAATTTAGAAGTAATTCATATAACATAAACTATAATTTTAAATTCTATGTAAATATTTTATGGTATAAATATGAATTTATCATTTTAATCATTTTGTATTTAGAAACTTGACAAAAAATTTGCTATAAATATGAAAAATCTATGTTTTTATTCATACGGGTTAAATCAGAACAAACCGCGACCCGCATGGGCTCGAACCGTATGGGCTGTGGGCGGGCCTGGGTTGTAATTCAAAATTTGCGGGCTGACCCGTAACCCGCAGCGGACGGGCTTTTTTTCAAGCGGGTCGTTATCGGGCTCTTTATTGGCGGGTCGACCCGGTTCGGACCACCCGGATTAACACCTCTATCTCCATCTCTCTCTCTCTCTCTCTCTCTCTCTCTCTCTCTCTCTCTCTCTCTCTCATTTGTTATATTTTGATAGTTTCACAACACGTTATCAGCACGAGTCTCTAGCCAATTGAGTTACGACGGGAGTATGCTCTACAGTTGCATCTAAATGATAAACCTCTATATCAGAAACCTGATTATTATTAATCATTGTTTTCCTTTCCCAAATCAAACACTTTTGGCTTTAGAAAATAACCCATATATTGTAAATCTGAAAACTTCAAGAAAGATGGAAACTTTACATATTTGTATGATTTAAAAAGTTCCATATGGGGAAAGAAATGTGGTCTCAATGTTGTTGAAAAAGAAAAATTGGAAAAATTCGAAACTTTCCAAGTCGATCTACGCAAAATCGTATATCTCGACAATCGGAGACCAGATCCATAACCACGGCGACGAGACTATCCTCCGGCACCGACGCATGTCGACGGTGGCTAAACAGCGCGACGACGCATGAGTACCACGCACAGACGTAGAAATAGCGCGTGTGGGCACGTGCGTGGTTTCCCTGTGATGGTGTCAAAAGACAGTTTGTTCATATCGACGTTTTTTATTTTTCTATGATCTTACTTTTCTTTTTGGTGCAGTTTGGACATTTTTCGATGGTCGAACGTGGCAGCTTAGTAAAAACTATTGTTGAAGCAATTCCGATGAGATTTTGAACTTTGGACCTGAAGTAAGTTTCTTCTAAATCAAATTTCAAACCTATTAACGGTTTCGATTTACTCATATGATCAATATATTAAAATATGGGCGATTTTTCCCTTGATGATACGTTAAAGTATATTAATTGTGATTTAACGAATTTGATTAATCATGATTACTAATCTGATGATAAGTATATATTCTCAATCATTTAACACTACTATGTGATCAATATGATAAATTAAAAGATTTAAAACAAGGTACAAGTAATATAATAGTTACCATATCGTGATGTATTGAGTATAACTCATTATCGTAACGGACTGGACTATTATGAATACCTTGACTGGATTTGGAGATATGACTTGTTCATTTATGAAAGGTAATTATTTCATTATGTTGTTACCACCTATATGGTTGGTTTTATCAGCTTTAAATATACATATTACGTTATCACCTATATGGTTGGTTCTACAAGTTTCAAGAATATTACGTTACCACCTATATGGTTGGTTCTACCAGTTTTATATATATATATTGCTCCAATTTGAGTTTAACCATTTAAAAATTCAAAATTTAACCAAAACCAAATTTGAAATTTATACATAGGATCATTCACATACATAAATATATACATAAAATTCCATATATGTACACATAATAATTTTCATGTGTGAATTGTGTGCGTGTGTGCGTACGATGGGCAGTGTGCATGTGTTGTGTCGTATGTGTGTGTGCGTGTCGGGAAAGCGGAGGAGGAAGGGCTTACTTCCGGTGGTGAGGAGCTGGCTACCGGGGAGATAGGAGAGGGGAGGTCGCCAGCGAGGAGCTAAGAAGGTCGAGTGGCGGCCGGTTGTGTGTGAGAAGAGGGAGGGAGAGATGAGAGACCGAGCGTAGGTATGGAACGAGAGAGAGATGTTCGGTTGTGAGGTAATTAGATTATATTAGGTTTAAGTATAATCTTTTGAAATTTGCAAATTGGCCCCTCATTTCTCTCTAAGTACATAATTAAGTCCATAAGTTCTATTTACTCTCCAATTGCCATCAAACTTTCCCCAAATTATCAATATAACAAAATAATATAGAAAGTAGCAAGCTTAAGCAATAAAACAATTTTTCACATAAATTTGCAAGTAAACAATTTATAAGTTTCTAATTGGCACATTGAGCGAGACGGCGTTCAAGTCCTTCCACTGCAAAATAATTCAAAACATTGACGTAGGATTAATTAAATTTCAAATTTCAAATAACATTAACATAAATATTACGTGAAATTTTAAAGGGCACGAAAATGAAAAGCGATATTACAGTTCCTTACCCCCTTAAAGAAATTTCGTCCTCGAAATTAAAACTTACCAAAAAGGTGTGGATACTTGGCACGCATTTCGTCCTCGCGTTCCCAAGTGACCTCTTTTACTGCATGATTCCTCCAAAGAACTATAACTAGTGTTATCTTCTCTCTCCTAAGTTCCTTGTCCGCTTTCATTTGGGTTCTCACAGGTGATTCCTCATAAATTAGATCCTCACGATGATCCAATGATTCATAGCTGAGAATGTAAGAGGGATCTGAATGTGAAAATGAGGTTGATGAAATTATAATATTTTGGCCAAATATAAAATCCCAATGTAGGGATTATTGTTCAAGGACCTGAAGTCCAAACACTTAAATGTGTAAAGCCAACAGTTATGTATACGAATGAAAAATATTACACAGTCGTAAAAGACGACTCATTGCGTGCGAAATTTTTCATAGAACTGACATGAAATATGATGGATAGATTATAATCTAAATCACTAGTTTGAGCTCTTTGATAAACCAATGAGTGAGATCAAAATGTATGATTCTCATCTTGGTACTTTGGGAGTATTCTTTGATGTACCAGTTGATCGCAGTATGTTTGGATTTCAAGTAAAATGATTGTAGATTATATGTCGAAATTGATATATATATATTTCAATGATTGATTATACTTATACAAATCAGAAATTGTGGTTTATGAGATGCAAGAACATTCATGTATAATGTTCACCGATATCTCGCGATACGAGATATCCCCGCAAGTGTACGGGTCGTGAGAAGTAATATAGTGGACCTGAAAGTTCGAATTATCGTCCCACAGAGACTGCTATTAATTACCGAAATATTTTAGTTCTAGACTTTATTTGAAGAGATGAATTTTGTGTGATAAATTAAACTAAAACTAGAGAAATAAATTAAAGAAATAAATTGCGAGATTGCTTTTGTTTTAAAACTGATTGTACGGTAGTTGGGAATTCTGATTTCACCTAACCAATTAAATCAATTCCAATTCCATGTTTTATTTCCTATTTATGTGTTCGGTCGAATTCACTAATTCAAATTGAGATTCCTCTCTCGAGTTTAAATCAATCCTACCTAAATAAGTCAACCATGTATCTCTACAGTAGGTCCGAATATTCCTTATCTAGATGCATTACACACAAGAATTCACACACGGCCGCAATAATCACAAGAGTATATATCTATCTCTCGTTCAATTACCGAATTTATTACCCCGATCTATATTATTAATTCACCTCTCGAATTATGAAAATAACACATTAAATCATGAAAGATTTGTCAGTTCATTCACGCATTAAACGCAATAATAAATCAACACATGCATTAAAGCGTTAAAACAAGGAATATGAAATTAAAATAATATAACTAGGCTACATCGTTCATCCCAACATTAAATTTAGCTACACATCATATTTAAATAGAAAAAACAAAATATAATGGCGTTCATTGAAAATAATAAAGAAGAATGGAAAGATTGTACCAATTATCAATTCTTCAAGTATCTCCAAGACTCGCCCATTTGCAATGCTCCGATTTCCCAAGAATTTGACGTGAAAAGCTTGATACTATATTGTTCTTAGGTGAGGCAAAGGTCCAGATCTCGTGCCTCTTATGTTGTATATATAGGTTTTGGAGAAACCTAGGTCAAGAAAGAGACTTCTGTTGAAAATCGCGAGAAAAAACCCACAGTCGGCCCAACCGGATAAGCATGCGATCGCGTGGGTAAAACCCTAGCGATCGATTGGAATACATTAAAACTCTCGGGTGCTGAATTTGAGGTATTTCGCGATCGCTGCGTAGGATTTATGCGATCGCGTGACATGTCATTTCCTTCTTTTCTCGGCTGTATAAGTTAGTCCTTGACCTTTAACATTAGTCCTTAACTTTTGATTGTTACGATTTAGTCCCCGAACTTTATATTCTTCTCGATTTGCCCGTTTAAACTCTCAATTCCTTCAGTTGGGTCTTCCAACCTCTGATTAGTTCATTTTGGCACATTGCATCTTTCCGGTCGACGTCACAAACTTATCAATTGCTCGTTTAGCTCCAATTAGCATCCAATTGTATCAATTCTCCATTAATTTCTTCATTCTTCATCTTTAGGGATATTTTCTGCAAAGCAACAATTAAATACAAATTAAAGAGCATATATTCTTGAAACTACAATAATTTATTCTACTTTAGACATATAGATAAGTGTATAAAATACACTTATCATATAATCACTGAAAGATTCAATATACCCAGAGTAGTATCACTATAGAATGATACAAATGACTCCATGATATAATATGTTGAAATTGAAATTGGAGTGTACTATTTTTGACATATGGAAAATTTATTATTCACTAGAAGTAAATTTGAAAATGAATTTTTATTATTCACCAGAAGTGAATATGGAAATGAATCTATTTAATTATTCACCAAAAGTGGATTCTAGATTTGATTATTCACCAGAAGTGAAAGATGCAATATGTAAATTAGTAAAACATTGCTTAATATAGCATGTTATAATATCATAAATGAGATATGAACGATTTATATAAAGCTCATTATAAATGATATGTTTGATGAAAGGATTCGTGATTGCATCAATATACTTGTGATATTTCATGAAAGGAATAAATACGTGTTGTACTCTTTTTCCCTTAGCTGAGGTTTTGTCCCACAGTGTTTTCCTAGCAAGGTTTTTAATGGGGCAGCAGTTGAGGCGTGTTAATGAGAATTAATGAGAATAGTGTACTATTTTCCCTTTACTAAGGTTTTGTCCCACAAGATTTTTAAGGCATTATCACAGCTATCTATGAGCTATAATTTAGCAACACATTTTTGTACTAAAATTATATCAACAAATGAAGAAAATCATAGACATCATATGAAGAATGTTATGATATTGGCTACACACAAGGAGATTTTTACATATTCCAGACGAAAGATAATATCAATGTCAAGAAGCTCATGAATACTTGATTGCACACTTCAGGGGGATCATGCCGTACTCTTTTTCCTTCGTCCAGGTTTTGTCCTATTAGGTTTTCCTGACAAGGTTTTAACGAGGCAGCGGCTTTACTCTTTTTCCTTGGTTCAAATTTTATCCCACTGAATTTTACTGACAAGGTTTTAACGAGGCAACAATTCAGAACTTCAAGTTTCAGTACATGATTTGTTCTACTTATCATTAGATGTCATTTCGAATATTAGACTCAATGATTGACGATAGCCAACATCAGGGGGGACAACTGTACTCTTTTTCCTTGGCTCAAGTTTTATCCCACTGAGTTTTCTTAGCAAGGTTTTAACGAGGCAGACAATTGTGGAATAAGTCATTCAAGGGGGAGTGTTATATAAATAATATATTATGTGAATGACAACTTATCATTGTACCCCTGTAAACTTTACATATTACGATTGTGTCATTGTCCACCCCTATAAATAGGGGCCTAAGTTTTCATTCTTAACATACCAATTATGAGAAGAGTTTCTCTCATTCTCTCAATCTCTCTCTCTCTCTTTTATTTGTTATATTTTGATAGTTTCACAACAAATTGTGTATATATATCTAGTTTTATACCAATAATTGATCAATATGAAGCATTAGTAGAGCAATAAGATTTACAAGTTTCAGGAGCAAAATTCAACACTTGAAAAGTTTGAGACTTAATTGCAAACTTTTGGAACTTATTCGAATCGAATTTAGATGATTGTGGGGGACGAAGAACAAACTTTAGTAATTTGAACGAAAGAACAAATACCTTGGATGTAACAATTTTTTGACTTGTATCCATCCACTTTGCAAGATTTTTGAGCAAAAAGTTTTTGACTTGTTTATCGGGAAACAGAAATCAAATCCAACACCAACTTTAGCTAGATTAAGATGAAATTTTTAGTAAATTTTGATAAAAGTTGATAAAATGTATAATTGAAAAGTTGATTTTGACTTAAGATTTAAATCAGATTTGAATTAGAACCAAACTGGGTCTTAATAGGGAAATTTATAAAAATTGCCCCATCGTTAGCTGAAACAAAAAATCACACCATATGTAATGTAATATTTTGGTAATGGATTTCTTAAAATGTTGCATACCACCTGATTTGGTCTTTGTTGTTACTTCAAATGGAGAAATATTGATGAAACTGAATCCATTTATGGAGAGAGGGAACCGGGTGAAGCAGGTTCTCTACCCAAAGAGGCCATACCCTTTCGACAAGGTTAATGAAGCTCTCTTATCTGGTAACTAACCGAGCCACCAGAAAGCTTTCCGATTAGTGAAAGACACTGCTAGCATTGAATCGCGATCAAGAGATATGAACAAAATATCCAAGAAAGTTTAGTAACGTATATAACTGACATATTTAATATTGAACTCGACCCAACAACACACTTGAAAGAAAATTTATTTTTCGTGCTTATATTCTCGACCCCCAATGTACCTTCGAATAAGAGAGTGTCTGAAAGAAAGCAAGCAAAAAAGCATTACATAAATTACTTATACTGATTGAGGAGGTCAGAGGCTAAAATCAAGATTCCAAAGCTCAAAAGAGCCCTTCAGAAAATCATAGTGTCCACCCTTTAATGAAAGTGTTTTCTTTCCCACTGCCTCCCTCACAAATGGATAGGTTAACAAGTTCCCTAGTGATACATTTACTGCCTCCTGTTCAATTCCACACCACACCAACAATTAGTATTCCAGAAATTAAGGTTACAAAGTTACTTATTTTAACAGTAAATAAGCAACTTTGTTTTCAAAACTTTGTAACTACGACTAGTTCTTTCCTAAAAGAATAAAGTTATTTGCACCACAACTTTAATCCCAAATTTGACCACCCCTCACTTGAGTAGTGGGACCGATCTCCTCATTAATGTGACCACACCCCCATGTGAGGGGTTGTCAAGATTGGGGTTAAGGTTGGGGTGTTTGTAGCATTGTTGTTCCTGAAAAGGGTTGGAAAAAAGTTACCTTTTCTAGCAGTGTGCATTGTTCTGTAAAGTCCAAATGGTTACATTCTGCTTTCACCTTTGCTTTAGCAGTCTTGCAAATATTGACCCATTCTTCAATAAAATCACTGCCAGTTGAAATAAAGATAATTAATAATTTAATATGTAAAAAATCCGTATTATATGGATTGTATAGTACTAGACAACACGGATGAAGCCGAAAAAGCTACAATCTCTCAAGCGAGCAACAATAAAAGTTAGACTCGCTCATCGAGCAGAAATATACTCCGATAGATAGCTTTAGAAATTCGCACGTAAAATGGATTAGGATCTTATCTATTGTACTATACAGTCATATTCAAGAGTTCTAACCTTTGAGTGGAACCATCATCAGGGATAGACATGAGCCCTTTTATCCCTCCACAGCAGCTGTGTCCAATTACTACAATATTCTCCACCTAATGTAAAGTCTATATCACTCTTTGAAATTTGAATGGAGAAAAATATAAATAGGAGAAATTAATTAATTATTGGCTTCTTTTTAGTATAAAGCAAATTAGAAAACACCACCTTTTTTTTGCTTAAAATTTGAATTATTTTAAGAAAGTATAATGTGGGGAATCAAGTGGGCACGTTCGGATAAGTTCTGAAAAAGGAGAATAAAGGACTTCACAAAATTGACTTATAAGTAGGTTCTGTTCCTATATTTTAGCTCACATTTCAGCCATTAGTTTTCCACTTATTTTGCTTTCACTAAAGAAATTAGGTTAAATAATAAAAAATAAAAAATAAAAAATAAAAGGAGAGAGAGAGTGAGGGATGTTATGTCACCTTAAGATTCAACACTGCATATTCAATGGCAGCACCCCCTCCAGAATATTTCTTCTGAACATCAAGTCAAATAAATATTATATTAGTTCATAAGCCATATACAGTATTCAATGTGCATCGATAACATTTTCTTCTTTGATAAAGATTTTATCTAAGTCAAAATTAATAATTAATTTCAACTACATATTTTATGAAATTCATAACTTTTCAGCTACACACTTTATTAACTTTTATCGAAATCTATTAAAAATTTGATTCTAATCTCTATCAAACGGGGCTAAATTAAAATAACTTCACTTATTTTCAAATGTTAAGATAATCTATAAGTTTATAAAGATTGTAGTGATGGTAGGTTGGGAGAAAGAATTTTACTGTCGACATACATTTTATTAAAAATAACTCTTTCTCTATTTTTTTTAAAAAAAAAATGTCATCGACTGAAAATAACTTTTTTACTTATAAGTAAAAATAAAAATTACCTGATTATAAGGTGGAACCATGTTGGCGATATTTCGAACAATAAAAGCCTCACCAGGTTGAAAATTAAGGATATGAGAAGGGCATACTCTAGAGTCGGAGCATGCAAATACCAAGAACTGCAAGTAAATTTAGTGAAGGTTAGCCAATGTGGATGTCAAATTTCGTCCGAATTATATTTAGTACTATATTTTACCTTGGGGCTTTGGCCTTTGGCAAGTTCTCCGTACAAAGCAGCATTCTTCCTGCAAGTAAAAAAAAGTATTTGATCAGTTCCGCGGGTGTGGCCCCTCATGAGCATGCTACGTGTATAAATTTTTGCACGAATTCCAATTTGTACACTTTTATTGAATAACGTTAAAAGTACTTCGGAACTTACCCCAAGGTGACCACCTCCTCACATGGAGGGGGTGGAGCCCACTTCCGACAAGTGGAGCCCACCCCCTCCATGTGAGAGGACGGTCACCTCGGGGGTAAGCCCCGAGATGACTGTAGCATAGTCCACTTTTATTTGTATAAATAGCAAAATTTGGCCCTACAACCTTATATGAGGAATTGTCAATGATGAGGTGAATCTCATTGCACAAATAACCAATTTCTTCAAGTTCATTAAATGTTGCTTATGTCCCATCTTATCTAATATTGTATTTGTATGTTGATACATTTCTCTTACATAGACATTTTTTAAAATATGAAAATGAGACATGTTCAGGTGACGTCTCGACATTGGATGATAAAATGATGGATCATGTGCTTCATAACATGGGTAAATCTTTATTATCCTAACACGAGCTGCCACGTCGATAATGTTCCATTTTCATGTAAACAAAAATTAAATAAAATTATTGATATAGAAAAGTTCGGTGAACCTAATTATTAATCATAACTAAAATAGCATAAATATATATATTTATTTTAGTAATGTTTTAAAACTTGGCCAGGACATCGACTCGAGAAGAGCAAAGGGTCAAGGGTCAGTGAGTTGACTCAGAGTCGACCCGGTATAATAAATAAAATTATCAAACAATATAAAAAATCAAATAATAGAAATTGGGAATAATAATATATTTTAGTTTTAGATTTTTTTAATATTAGTTTAATTATTTTTAAGACATTAAATAAATTCCTACTTAAAACTAGGTTTTTTACATAAAAATTAACTATACACAAGATATAAAACATTATAACAATAATATATATTTTTTTAATTTTAGAATTACTCAAAGAAAATATAGAATAATTGTTGTTAATTATATTTATTATATTATTATTTATTTTTAAACTTTAAATATTAAAAGTATTTTAATTTACAAAATGAAAAGACTTAGGTAGCGTTCTATTTGTATTTTATTTTGTATTTTCATTTTCGAAAATGTTTTGTATTTTCTGTTTTCATTTTTGTTTTCAGATTTGCTGAAAACGCGTTTGGTTTGTCATTTCTGAAAACTGTTTTTGAAAATGAAAAGCTGGAAAACACGTTCTGTTTGAAATTTTGCAGAATATTACTTAAACTATTTTTAATTAATTTGCTTGCAGAATACTACTGACTCAAACTCAAATTTCCTTTCACAATACACTGAAAACATTGTTACATGCAATACAATGTGAACATTAAGAGTTTATATTAACACAGTTTGGTCAGGTTCGGGATTTGAGAAAGCTCTAGTTCTATTAAAATCCAGAAAATGCAAGTTCTTTCAAAACCACAAGAGTCTATTTATTAAGGCATTTTTTGAAATATAACAACAAGAATTCTCACTTAATTTTTTTTTTGTAATGTTGATATTGAATTCAACAAAACTTTATTTAAACTTAGTTCCAAGTTAAAAAAAAAAAAAAAAAAAAATCTTTATTTAGGCTTAATTCCAAAGTAGGATAATTCTAAAAAAAAATAAAAATTTCATATTAAGCTTAGTTCAAAGTTAAGATAATTTAAAAAAAAAAAAAAAAAAAATTCCCAAAACGTGTTTTCCGCGTTTTTGACATTTTTTTGTCGAAATACACACAAAACGCCCAAAAAGCGTTTTGTGTACAATTTTTTTTTTTTTTTTTTTTTTTTTTTCCAAAATAAGTTTTCGAAAATGGTAAAGAGAACGCGTTTTTACCGTTTTCGAAAATAAAAACAGAAAACGACCTCAAAACAATAAAGAGAACATGGTCTTACTTTTGCTATCTACAATTCCAACCGAACACAGGCTTTCTATTTACTATTTATAATTTAATATAATTAAATAAAAATGGGATAGAGCTCTATCCCACGTCGATAACTTAAAGTTTGACATTTGAGATAGTCGATTATAAATAGACTCACTGCTATCAGAACATTCCCAGTTGATGGTCGTCCCACTCAGATGCCTCAACCACTGTTGAGTATAATATTTTATTTTTAAAAAAATTAAAGATTCCAAGACCCTTGAAACCCAGAATAATCGGCTTCGGTTAGCAGTTCGTTTTAAAATCAATCGGATCAGTCGATTTTTGATCGAATTTTTTATATCCGATTTATTGACTTTTTGTGACCCGATTTTTGAACCGGGTCACGGGTTCACCGGTTAAACCGGTGTGATCCGAATTTAATAACATTGATTGATTTTTAGTATCATGTTCAAGAATCTAGCAAGTTTTGATGTTAACGAAGAGGTTCCAACTATTTTGCACAAAGTACAAACTTCTATTCATTTTCATATTCTACCTTCTCTAATGTCACTACTTACTCGTATTTTTCTCTCTTGAAGTGGTCGAACCCAGTTCGGATTCTCTCATCGGGGTCAAACTCTTTTCCGCCGCTCTCCTCCAGTTCCGCCGTCAGCTGCCGGATCTTGGTGGCCGCTACAGCCTCCAGCTCACCCTTCTCACTGCCAGAATAAAAATTAATCAGCCAATCCTTATTTGACACATATCCTATGTGGATTCCCCTTGATTAGTGGTAATTTGTAAGTGGGTCCCACATGGTAGACAAACCGTTAGGAATTACACGAGAAAAATTTGCAGCATTTATTACGATGATGATGGGATAGATGACGTAACGAAATTGTGTTATTGACACCCATTATTGCTTTAATAGCACTTTAGACCATAATCTTTAAAAATAAGAGTTATCGTCACAATCTTTCAATATAGTACACAATATATCCAAGAAGCAGATCATCTATATTGAATCGACACGCTATTCTCACATAAATGCTTGGTTTAATTTACAAATTAAATCTTTATTTTAAAAGTTCAACCACATAAAATATGGTAGCTCAATTTTTCAATCACACGTTTTATCGATTTAAATTAAAATTTATTAAAAATCTGATTTTAATATCAACTAAATAGAGGTATAAAATGGACCAAAAAAAAAATTGAAAGGAAAAATCGTATGTATTATATATGTATATGCACAGAAGATCGCCACCCTCATTACCTCGTGTAGTATTAAAATTATAAAGTGTGACCTATTTTTTCGAGGGTTACTAACTATTTAAAGAAGTTTGAGAGAGCCATGGTTATGCAACTACAGATGAGCGAGCAATGATTATGCAATTATAGTGAAATGTTGGAAATAAATTGTTCCTTAGTTGGAAAAATTTTCGATATCGAATTACTTGACTAGATGGATGGTTTTCTAATCTACGAAATCCAAGGGATCAAATTACTACTAGGTTAATAGATTGGAGACCGAAGATGCAATTTTCCCATGAAATCATGATGATCAGCCATGGGAGCTTGTGCCATTGGGATGCAAAATGACTTCGAAAGACAGATTTAGATGAAAAGGGAGTGATTGGAATCCCAAAAACCAGAGTCAGAAAAGGACATATATGGAAAAAGTATATATATAAAAATAGTACAACCTTAGAAGCTTCTTTAGGCCTGCAATGGCTTCCTCGTACATGTCTTTTGCCATTTCTTCTGCCTACGAAATAACAGAAAATTCCCCAAAAGAGAAAATTCGTATCTGAAAATTTTAAAATTTCGATAAAGTCAAAATCCGAATATCCTTTAATAGGAAAATGAATTTATATTTTTATAACCATAAATCCACGTAACAAAATAGTAACAGTTTAAACTATCATAAGGTCAATCAAAATGTTTTTTTCTGTTACATATAGTTCTGCTAGATCGGTCGATCAAGACCTTTGATCTGTATCGAAACCCGGAAAAAATATTTATACACGTACCTTGTTGTCCGGCCGGAAGTTATTCGGGTTCCGGCAAATAAAACTGCCGGAGAGTTGCTTTACTGAGGAGAGCAAAGAGGTAGACGACAATGATCACTATTTGACTTTGCGGGAGTGCCAAAAGGCCTTACTTTATAGTAGGGATTAACCATGGTTAAGAAAGTGGGGTGGAGTATTGACCATGGTTAGTCCAAATATAGATTTTGAAGTTATTGTAACTACACGTCAACAAGAATTATAGTGGGGGACACATTTATGTCTATTTGGCTTGAGCGAGTATATGGTGCTAAAGAACAATCATTTATAAATAAAGAAAAGCTAAAATTTATATATAAAGAAACTTTTAATAAAACACTAATTTTTGAATTAGAGTGGGGGACACATTTATGTCTATTTTTTTAAAAAAAAAAAAAAAAAAAGGTGTAGCCCATACCCTGAGGGCCCGAACCGACCACGCCCAAGGCCATTGGTTTGGGAAGGTAAATCCAGGTTATGCCTCCAAGTAGCCAGGGTGGAAGGGCTTATGGTAAGCATGAGCAATCTATTTGTTTTTAAATTTTGTTTACAAATGGTCATATAATAAAATCTTATTGAACAATTTTTTTTTTTTTTTTTTTTTTAAAAAAAATCAACAATTTCAGGTGTCAAAAATCTCTACCCATAATTTTTGACTTTTTTTAAAAAATAGACTAACGAAATATTGTCATATCGTTATTTATAAATAACTACTTATAAACGATTTATCAAACGGAGGTTAACGAAATTTTGTGGGGGCAATGATGAATTTATGGTCCTTGGGATGATAAAATCTACATTACGTAATCTAATTTTTGTTTTAATTAATATTTTGTAAGGAATTCAAACAGTATATCTCATTTTGATAAAAAAATAAAATAAGAAATACACTGTATTTAAAGAAATTATTTTTTAAAACTAATCATTATCTTTATCTCTCCTACCTTAAAAGAAATTACTATTCACCATTGTAACCCTCGTGTTCACACTGAAATTCACAACTAGTTTCCCAACAATTTTTACCAAAAAATATTTGTAATGCTATCTACAATCTCGTCTCCATGACTCTCTCTCTCTCTCTCTCTCTCTCTCTCTTCGTGTACATGGAGAAGTCCTCTAGATCCTATCCTATCAAAACCCAAACCCATACAAATCGTCTTCATCCTCAACTCAGTCTTCATTTTCAAGTTCAGTTACTCTCTTCGCCTCTTTACTCTAGAAATTCTGATTCTCTCTAACCTCCAATCGTTCAATTTAGTGTCGTGTGTTGTCCCAGAAAAGGTCAAACCTCAATTTCTTAGAGATTTTGGGGAATAGATCATGATTTCTGGGGAATAAACCAAGATTTCTGGCTTCCAAAATGTGTGTGGGCATTTTTCTGATTCCCGAATTCTGATTTAATAGTTCCCTTCCTGTTCTTTGACCACAGATAGAGCTACCGATGGTGTATTGGAATCGTCGAAGGTCGTTTACATTGCCAAACTAAAAGGTAAGGCATATTTGGATTAATTAATAGCTGATACGTAGACAATTATTTTATCTATTTTGTGACCATTTTCATCTTTGTATTTATGAAATTTGTTGTAGAGCTGACAAAAAATTATGGTGTATTTTAGCTTTGATAAATCTTTTATTTTTGTGTTTTAAATGAAATTTTCAAATAAGGGGGCTGAAGAGGAGTGGAGCAGCTGAGATTCATAATTTGTCAGAAAAGGTTACCTTCATCTGACTGTGAATTTTTATTTGTAAAGATTTCAACCTAAGCTTTTATACAATAATAAGAATTTTTTCCCCTTGGACTGAGGAGGAGAAGTCAGATCAACGAAAAATCAAAGGTACTTCAGAACTTAATGCCGAATTCTAGCGAAGTAATTATTTCATTACTTATCTTCATTCTCGAGCTTTGATCTATGGTATGTTTCTATTTTGCGTAGTGTAGACTCTGTAGAGTTGATTGTTGTGGATATGATTTTGATGTTTTGTATGTTAAGACTAACAACGTATCAATGTTGGACGAAGCCATCAAATATCTGAGACAACTTCAGCTATAATTACAGGTTTGATTTTCAATCCACACTGTTGTTTAAAAAATAAAGACCTTTATGGGATGTGGTTTGAATTATATACACGTTTTTTTGTAATTTTTGTTTTATATAGTCTATCCATGAGAGTGCCATATTTGAAATGCCTATGTGAGGATCCATGAAGCTAACAGTAAAATATGATGCAAGTTTCAATTATGTCATTGTTAGCCCAAGAGTAACTAACCAAGAGGGGGTGAATTGGTTTATAAAACTTTTTCGATATATAATCTCAATCTTAAAACCAATAAGTACAAGTATTAGAACTTAGTATTGCAAGTAACTTAACTGTCAATGTAGTGTACTATAAATGTGTAAACTTAATTGATAAAGAAAGTATAGCACTTAGATATAGTGTTGCACAATATAAATTGATAGAATAGAGTAAGTGCAATATAAGTAAGTAAAAAGGATAAGATGATGCAAACGCTATTTATAGAGGTTCAATCAACCAACGTGATCTACGTCCTCTATTACTGAGCTCTCCGTCACGAGCAAGGTCAAATCCACTATAATGGTAACTTACAATAAGGAGTACCAAATCCTTAAATGACTTACAACAAGGAGCACATATCCTTAAGTGACTTACAATAAGGAGCACATATCCTTAAGTGACTTACAATAAGGAGCACTTATTCTTAGGTGACTTATAACAAAGAGCACATATCCTTAACAACAATCGAGTTATTACAAGGCTCTCAAAACCTAAGATAACAAATGATAAGTTTACAACTGTGGAAAACTCTCTTAAACAAATGATATAATCGAATCAAATATATAAAGAGTTTTGGATAACACTTCGATAGATGAAAATGAATTTAGATCAAGTGCTTTGTTGAAAAATCTTTGATAAATATGATGTGAAATATGTAGGATCTTTGAATCAAAGCTTTCAACCAAATAATCTCTGAAAAATTAAAGTTGTCTAAATTTAATATTTAAACGAACAGACTGTCACAGATTGATTTGGACACTTGAGTATTAACAGAACACGTGAAATTTTGTTTTAGCACAGATCCAGATGAATCCTTATATTCCAGATTCGTCTGGATTATAAATCGTAAACAGTCTAAATAAAATATGCAAAATTGAAAAGAGACAAGAACACAATGTTTGAGGTTAACATGGGAAAAACCCTAACAGGGAAAACTCACGTGCCTGCACCCTGTGCACAACCAGATTCATCTGTGCCACATTCTTTAGTATTATTCTGACTTTCTGCTATGTGTGGTTTCTCTCCAGTTTCATCTTGCTGTTTTGGTTGAATATCCATCTGATCAGCCTCTATTTCCTGTTTGTCAACCTTTTCATTACTTAATTTCCTTTTGAAAATCATTACAGATTCCATCTGGAATGTTCTTGATATTGGGTAGGCCTCTCACAGCTTGCATCTTAGCTGGCTTTGTGAGATCATGGCTGTTTTTCCATAATTCCTCGATTTTGGCCCTTATAGAATTGCAAGTTATGTGATTTTCAAGTGCGTAGCATTTGTCCTTGGATCTAATTCCCTTAAACAGGACATTTTCCAATGGATTGAAGTTCCTGTAACAGCTCAATACCTTGCAATAATCTTTAGAAAATTGGACAAACAGGTTATCATAACATAATTGACATATACTAATCAGATTAGCCTTAAGCCCAACAACATACAAAACATTGGTTAATGTAGGTAGTCCTTTAATATTGATGATACCAGATCCATCTATCTTACCCTTTTGACCATCACCAAAGGTAACAGCACCTGTCTCACCTTTTTCAAAGTGTGACAACAAAGAGAGATCACTTGTCATGTATCTAGAACATCCACTATCAAAATACCAGGTGTTAGGAATCAAGATACTAAAAGATAATTGAACTACATAAGCATTAGTTCGAATTTTCTTTTCTTGTCTAGAAACAAGTTTTCTTTTGTGTGAATTGATTAATTTCAAGTACTCATAACATCTAAGTATATCATGACCAGATTTAGCACAAAAATTACAGAATACCTGGAAGACAGACGTATCCTGTCGACTCTGACGGGGTTGAAACTTTTTGCCGATCTGACGGACAGATTCATCTCGCTTGTACAGATTCGGTTGAACTTGTCTTCCTGTATGGTTTCTGGCTAGATGTAAGTTTTGAGTTCCAGCAGCATTGAGTTGATGATGGTAGGAGGTAGATGCATCTGTATAATTTCTACTTTGCCCCTTGTATCCGTATTCAGATTCTCTTACAAAGTTCATTTTATTGTCATGAATTTTACTTTTACCTTCATATCCGAGACCTGTTTTGAAGCTGACGGGTCTGCCACTGCTTAGGATTTTATCAAGCTGGACAGATCTAAGTGCTAGTTTTTTTATTTTGTCTTGTGCTTTGGCAAGTTCTGAGCTTAACCTGCTTACCTCATTTTATTCGTCATTTGGGAATGCAGATGCGTCCAGATGTCTTTCCCTGATGTGTTCAGCGAAGGCCTGCAATAGTTGGATCTTTTTTCTACATCTTGAAGTTCCTTTTTCAAATTTTCTGTGTTTGATCCAGATTCATCTGAGTTAGTTCCTGCTTAACAAGAGTTTCCAGAATCAGTTCCAGATGACTGTAAAGCAGTAAAGGAAGTTACTAGTTTTTCAGAATTGCAGCTGTCTGAATCTGATCCAGATTCTTCTGTGTTTCCATCACTCCATGTATCATCCATGACCATCCTTCCTTTGGTCTTCTTTAGAGTGTTGGGACATTCAGCAACTCTTTGTCCATATCCTTCACATTCTCTGCACTGAATACGATTTTTAGGCTTTCCTTCAAACGAATTAACATTGTTCCTAGGATAGAAATTATTTTTCTTCCTTTATTTTTGTTGATTTTGATTCTGGCCTTGAAGGTTTGTATATCTTTCTTTTCGTTTACCCTTGAGGAATTTTTTAAATTGTCTAGTGAGAAGTGCGAAGCTTTCATCTTCATCTGTCTCATCAAATTCGTCCGGCTCTTCCCTGCTTGCTTTGAAAGCAATTCCTGATTTCTTGTCTTTATTTCTTCGGGCTAGATTAAACTCATAGGTCACTAATGATCCTACAAGTTCCTCTACTCCCATGGTTGAAAGATCATTGTTTTCTTCAATAAATGTCACTTTTGCATGGAACCTGTCTAGTAAAGATCAAAGGATTTTTTGTATAATCTGCTCATTTGAGTATATTTTACCAAGGGCTTCAGCTGAGTTTGTGAGATCAATCAATCTAACGTAAAAAAATTTGAAGTCTTCTCGCTCATCCATAAATAGTTGTTTAAACTCAAGACTGATCATATGTAGCTTGGAGGTTTTGACAGCAATGGTTCCTTCATTTGTTATCCTCAAAGCATCACATGCTTCCTTGGTGGTTCTTAAGGAAGAAATCAACATGAATTGACCTGGATCAACCAAAGAAACAATAGCATTAAGTGCTTTTGAATTCCAATTTGCGTTGGCTAATTCATCAGTTGCATAAGTACTTCTAGATACAGCTATGACAACACCTCCAATAGTGATAGTGGGTGATGTGTAACCATCAAGGACAGACGTCCAACAACGTTCATCAATAGACTGAATAAAAATTTACATACGAATTTTTCAATATGCATAATTATTATCAGTCAACAAAGGTGGCCTAAGAGATGCAGAATATTCCATTTTAGACAACTGGATCTCACTTTCTAGAAGTGAACCCACTCTGATACCAATTGAAAATTTAAAGTTGTCTAAATTTAAGATTTAAATGAACAGACTGTCACAGATTGATCTGGAAGTTGAGTATTAACAGAACACGTGAAATTTTGTTTTAGTGCAGATCCAGATGAATCCTTATATTCCAGATTCGTTTGGATTATAGATCGTGAACAGTCAAAATGAAATATGCAGAATTGTAAATAGACAAGAGCACAATGTTTGAGTTTAACGTGGAAAAAAACCCTAACAGGGAAAACCTACGTGCCCGCACCCTGCGGACAAAAATCAATCACTATTTTAAGAAAAGTGTTTACACAGATCAATCTAAGCTACATGATAAATCTACACATAGACTTATCAAGCATCCAAGAAATAAATCACTCCCTGATCCTTCTATGGCGTGTAATATGAGCTAGAATCCCACCACTCTTCAGTAACTTTCTTTGAACTACAACAATCTTCAGCACACTCGAACTCCCGTTCGATCTCGATCCAAACCTCCCGTTTGATCTTTAGGCTGAATGACTTTTCTTCTCTAAGTGATTGATAATATCCTCCCGGAGAACCAACAACACAACAATGTAGAGAACGTGTATTTTTTAGCACCACACGAATTTCTTGAATTCTAAACGTCTAAGGAAACCATCCACGTTTCCATTATTTATGTGCAATTGGATTGCTTGGCCATCAAGATTCCTACTTGTACCAAATCTTGATTTCCTGCCATAAAATCAAGAATAATCAGAGATAAGGTAAGATAATGACAAAATCTTACCATAAATGATGATAAGGTAAGATAATCAAGATTATTTGCAAATCTTACCATAAGAGAAGATAAGGTAACATAATCAAAGTTGTTTACAAATCTTACCATAAGTGATAAACTTGGACTTCAAGAAATAAATCAAAATATTCGACCAATCAAGATTTTCGGCCTAAAGGATTATTTTAACAAGGCTAAAATATTATCTTAATACTTATAAAGAATAATAAGTGATAAAGATAAAATTCTAAGTCAAGTAAAATATTATCACAATTCTTGATCCTTATCATTAGTGATAAGTGATAGAATTCTAGCACAAGTATACAATTATTACAATTCTCAATACTTATCATAAAAGATAAGTAACACAATTTATCTCCAAATATCAAAAGATAATTATTCCAACGGAAATGAGAGATAAATATAATTACAAATTTAAATCCAAGTAAACAACTAGTAATTTAATTAAACTTAATAAAAATTACTAAACACACGTGTAAAGTAATTAAATTAAATTAAATTAAATTACAACATGTAGAAAAATAGAAAATGCCAATAAACATAACTTAAAATAAGTTAACAATCTCTCTTAACAAGTAATACAAGTTTAAGTATGAAGAGAGATTTTCACTTTAAGTGCTTGGTAAAAAAGAACTTTTGTAAGTAAAAATGATAATAATTAAGCTTGAAAAGTTTTCTTACCCACTTGGAATCTTGATGAGATAGATGAATAAATATTCAATAGATCAAATTAAGTACCAAAAGATGTTAACACTTGAATAATTAACAATAAGTTAAGTTCAAAGCGTTTGGACAATGGAATTTTGATAAATCAAATGATAATGAAAATTATAACATAAATTACCAAAGTTCTTCAATAGAAATTATCTCTTTAAAAGATTAAAACAAGTTTAGAATAACGAGAAACTTACACTTCTATTCCAATATATAATGTGAAGATATTTAAGAAGTTTAAACAATATAAAACCAAGAATTTTTACAAACTTTCTTCCAAAAACTTTGATGAATTTGATAAAACAAAGTTTAGATCAATGAAAGTTTTCTAATAAAAATAGATTAATATAAACCAAGTAAGAAAAATGAATTTTCACGAGAAAGCTTCTCTAAAATCTCTTCTTAATTATTCAAAATGAATGCAAGAGAGAAGGCTATTTATAGAACAAATTCCGCAAATACCGTCTTTTGCGGTCGACCTCAATATAGCCGTTACGAGAAAATTTCCGTTGTAGTTCAAAATAGAATAATGCAATCGACCTATCTTTTCTTGCAGTCGACCTCGAAGCTACATGAGGTCAACCTCTTTTGAGATGCGGTCGACCTCACTTAACAGGATTTCAAAAATATGATTTTTCAAATGTTTTGATAAAAGTTGATTTTGAAAATGATATTTTAATGACTCTGAAAATGTTAATTGAGCTTATGAAGTGCATTGTCAACTATTAATGCATTAACCTTACATATGTTGAGAAGCGATTTGTAAATGCTCTATTTCTTTGTAAGCTTCATTCCTCGATCTTCATACTATCATGCTTCATGTCTTGAACATCGCATATTGTGTTTTTGATCTTTTATCTTCGAGAGATGATTTGTACTTTGAATGCTTTGATAATTATCATTACGTGAAACAATATGCTGAGAAGCGATTTGTAAATGCTCAATTTCTTTGTAAGCTTCATTCTTTCATCTTCATACTATCATGCTTCATGTCTTGAATATCACATCTCGTATTTTTTATCTTTTATCTTCGAGAGATGATTTGTACTTTGAATGCTTCGAATATTATCATTACATAAAATACTTGAAGCACACTTGTTAATAACACAATATAATCTTGTTTGTTATGATCAAAACAATAAGGTTAAGTTAACGACAGGTCAACAATTTCCCCCTTTTTATTGTGACAAACAAGATGATTTATAATGACAATATAAGCAATTAAAGCATATAATCAAAGCATAGGAAAATGAGAATAATTAATAAGTTCAATTTTAGCATATATTCCCCCTATCTTTTACAAACCAATAATTTGAATATCGCATCTTGTGTTTTTGATCTTTTATCTTCGAGGGATGATTTGTACTTTGAATACTTTGAAGATTATCATTACATGAAATGCTTGATGCACACTTGTTAATAATACAATATAATCGTGTTTTTTATGATCAAAACAATAAGGTTAAGTTAACCATAGGTCAACAATTTCTCCTTTTTGATTATGACAAACAAGATTATTTGTAAAGACAATATAAGCAATTAAAGCATATAATCAAAGTATAGGGAAATGAGAATAATTGATAAGCTCAATTTTAGTATATATTCCCCATATCTTTTACAAACCAATAATTATTCTTTCAAAGCACAATAGTGGCATAATCAAGCATATGTCATAATCCATTTTCATGCATATAGATTATCCATGGTTATGCTAAACAAATCATCACCATATTTTCACCCTTTTGGCATAAGCAAAAATGTGACATTTATTCCTTAATCATGAGCATAGGTATGATAATCATAATAATGAAGCACAAATAGAATATCATATTCCCCCTTAGTAAAACACTTATTTCATGAAATGAGTTCAAGGTGTATAACAAAATACATAAGTCATTGAAATGTATGTGATTGTTTATCCATATTGTCAATTAAATGGGAATTTGAAAAAAAAAAAAATCATTTGACATGTATAAGCAAATGATCTACTTTAGAATAAAGATGTATATCAATAAGATCACTTTTCACTTTTCCCACATATTCAAATATTATTTCTTATTAATAAAAATTTGGCATGGATTTTCCTTAACATGTTCAAACCGATAAGAATGCTATCTTGTCACAAACATTTAATCACATGCTTTATTATCAACATAACATCATATCAATACATAATCATATCATTCCAAAACATAAGATGCATAACACATAAGCATAACTTCACCTTAATGAATACAAAGACATAATCGTGAGAAATATAAGTTCATGCGTACAACATAATATCATGCATAGAAAAAGAATTATCACCATGTGTCATATTCATACTCATACCTCTTTTCAATATGAACAATTCTTTAGGAAGTGCTAGAGGTTTTGATCATGAAAATGATGAATAATAGATCTTCGATCATTGATCATCCACAATCCAAGAAGTATCACTCTATCTTCTTTGGTACCTACAAAAGATAGTCTGAATTTTGTTCTTTGGTACCCACATGAATTTGGGTCCTTGGTGGTTAGTGTAAGTGGACTTTTGAATCCTTCTTTGATTGTTTGTAAAGTGTATCCTCTTTTTAATAAAGCAATTTGAAGTTATATGTCCCAAAAATCACATATAGTGGGGGTGTGAGAATTTGATACTTTATCAAGGAAGCGTTTGATAAACTTTTGCTTTAAATGTGGTTTAAATCCAATTCCTTCCTTGTTCAAAACACATTTTTGTTTACCAAGCATTAAATCAAAAATTTTCTTTCCTTGTGTGAATTTGTAAACAATGTTTCTCAAGTCTGAAACTTTTTTCTTTTAAAGAACAATTTTCTTCAACCAAGGAATCATGATTAATTTTTTCTTTCTCAAAATCATTTTGAAGAATCGAAGGTCTTTCTACTTCATTTTTCAATAATTTGTGCATTTCAAGGAGAGTAGAGTGTTTGAAAATAAGTTTTTCAAATTCAAAAATTATTTCATCATAAGAGGTAGATAATTCATCATATGAAGGTTTATTAATAGAGTCTACCTCATCTCCAATTGCCACGAAGCTGATGCGATCCCAGTCGGGGAATCTCGTCGAACAACGCGAAATAACGAAATTAAAACATAGAAAAGATCTAGATCAGATTTAAATACGAAAATAAACAAAAACACAAGAATTAAAATACTGGAAAGATAAAATTGACGATAGGACCTTGACCCAAGATTCACGACGCGAGATTGGCGATGCGAAATCGAGATCCAAGGTTTTCCAAACACCACAAGGACTTGTCAATTTCCTTGATAAGATTCTAATTGGAAACGCCACAAATATTCTCACGAATATTTGATAAGTTCAACGCCACAAATATTTTCACAATATTTGATAAGTTGGATTTGTTCTCGAAGAACACCAAAGGGACTCCTCAACCTTTCAATTGGAGAAAATTTTCTCAACTTTATTCATAAACTCAAACTTAACTAAACTGTTTTTTACAATGAATGGAAAGGAATATAAATAAGAAAAATAACCTAGCCTCTAATTTACTCAAAATAAAATTCTAATTAGACTAAAATTCTAAAATAGGAAAATAACTAAAATTATAAAGGAAACAAAATAATTGAAATTCCCGCAAAATCTGGCCCGCTCCTCAGTTACGGCCGTGAAGAATACATTTACAGCCGTAAAGCCTTCTCTGGTCTAAAATTGTTTTATGAGTTACGGCCGTAACTTTCAGACTTATGGTCGTAAGCCTGGTTCTGCTGAAATTCTGCCTTTTTCCTCGATAGTTGATTACGACCGTGACAATAACTTTTACGGTCGTGATTATATGAGTTACGGCCGTGAAGGATTTCCATTACGGCCGTAATGCCTTTTCTGCATAAACAATTTCGTGTACTCGGCTCGGCTTGATTCTTTCGTCTTCTCGGCTCGATTCCAACACGAAACTTGCTCCGTTTTGCACGTAGATCATTGTCATATTGTCGATGGATCGACTTCGCCCTTCAATGCCTGGTCTGGATCATATCAGAAGCACATGTTGGCCACTTCATCTTGACTTTCATCACTTTCATCCCAATTGGCTTGGAGTACTTTCTTTTTGATGAATCTCTTCTTGTTTCAGCACTTGTTACTTTTGTGACCATGAGACGATTTGAAAGCAATTTCTCACCTACCCTCTTCTTTTCCTTTTCTTGTCTTCTCCTTTGTTTCGGCATTGTTGAGCTCACAAGTCATCAATGTTCCATAGAGCTCCTCCAATGGATATGTGTTGATGTCTTTTGTGTTTTCGATCAACATCCTCAATGAATTTCAATCTTGGGAGAGAGACCTAAGTATTTTACTTACAAGTTCACCGTTAGTAAATTTATGATCAAAACCTTTAAGGCCATTAACAATATCGGTAAAACGAGTAATCATACAAGTAATGAGCTCATCTTGCTTCGTAAAGAAATTTTCAAAATCTTTAAATAAAATATTTATCTTAGTTTCTTTCACTTTGCTTGTGGCCATGTGTGTGATTTTTAATGTATGTCAAATATCATATGCGAAATCACATGTGCTAATACGATTAAATTCATTTATATCTAAAGCACAATAAAGTATATTTTTTGATCTAGCATTTAAAGACAATTTTCTTTTATCATTTTCATCATATTCCACTCTAGGTTTAGGAATGATTTGGTCTGGTTTTCCATTTATTTGAATAACTTTGGTAGGCATATATGGACTAATTTAATTACTTTCCAAACATTATAATCTATTGATTAAACAAAAATCATCATTCTAGTCTTCCAATAATTATAATGTGTATCATCAAAGTAAGGAGGACGATTTGTAGAATGCCCCTCAAGATTATGATTAGTCATTAACTCAAGATTGTAAAATATTTTAAAAATGAGCACCAAAGCTCTGATACCAATTGTTAGCCCAAGAGTAACTAACCAAGAGGGGGGGTGAATTGATTTATAAAACTTTTTCGATAAATAATCTCAATCTTAAAATCAATAAGTACAAGTATGAGCACTTAGTGTTGCAAGTAACTTAACTATCAATGTAGTGTGATATAAATGTGTAAAATTAATTGATAAAGCAAATATAGCACTTAGATATAGTGTTGCACAATATAAATTGATAGAATAGAGTAAGTGTAATGTAAGTAAGTAAGTAAAATGGATAAGAGGATGCAAACGCTATTTATAGAGGTTCAATCAACCAATGTGATCTACGTCCTCTATTACCGAGCTCTCCGTCACGAGTAAGGTCAATCCACTATAATGGCAACTTACAACAAGGAGTACCAAATCCTTAAGTGACTTACAACAAAGAGCACTTATCCTTAGGTGACTTATAACAAGGAACATCTATCCTTAAGTGACTCATAACAAGGAGCACTTATCCTTAGGTGACTTATAACAAGGAGCACATATCCTTAACAACAATCGAGTTTTTACAAGGCTCTCGAAATCGTAAGATAACAAATGATAAGTCTACAATTGTGGAAAACTCTCTTAAACAAATGATATAATCGAATCAAGTATATAGAGAGTTTTGGATAACACTTCGATAGATGACAATGAATTTAGCTCAAGTGTTTTGTTGAAAAGTCTTTCATAAATATGATGTGAAATATGTAGGATCTATGAATCAAAGATTTAAACCAAATAATCTCTCTTAACAAGTAATACAAGTTAAGTATGAAGAGATATTTTCACTTTAACAAAAGTGCTTGGTAAAGAAGAACTTTTGTAAGTAAAAATGATAATAATCAAGCTCGAAAAGTTTTCTTACCCACTTGGAATCTTTGATGAGATAGATGAATAAATATTCAATAGATCAAGTTAAGTATCAAGAGATGTTAACACTTGAATAATTAACAATAAGTTAAGCTCAAAGTGTTTGGACAATGGAACTTTGATAAATCAAATGATAATGAAAATTATAACATAAATTACCAAAGTTCCTCAATAGAAATTCTCTTTTTAAAAGATTAAAACAAGTTTAGAACAAAAAGAGACTTACACTTCTATTCCAATATATAATGTGAAGATGTTGAAGAAGTTAAAACAATATAAAACCAAGAATCTTTTCAAAAATTTCTTCCAAAAAATTTGATGAATTTGATAAAATAGAGTTTAGATCAATCAAAGTTCTCTAATAAAAATAGGTGTATCTAAACCAAGTAAGAACAATGAATTTTCACAAGAAAGCTTCTCTAAAATCTCTTCTTAATTGTTCAAATAAATGCAAGAGAGAAGGCTATTTATAGAGCAAATTTCACACATACTATCTTTTGCGATCGACCTATTCAGCCATGCAATCGACCTCAATATAGCCGTTGCGAGAAAATAGCCGTTGGAGTTCAAAATAGAACAATGCGATCGACCTATCTTTTCTTGCAGTCAACCTCACTTGACAGCATTTCAAAAATATGATTTTTCAAATGTTTTGATCAAAGTTGATTTTGAAAATGATATTTTAATGACTCTGAAAATGTTACTTGAGCTTATGAAGTGTATTGCCAACTATTAATGCATTAACCTTACACGTGTTGAGAAGCGAATTGTAAATGCTCAATTTCTTTGTAAGCTTCATTCCTCGATCTTCATACTATCATGCTTCATGTCTTGAACATTGCATCTTGTGTTTTTGATATATTTTATCTTCAAAAGATGATTTGTACTTTGAATGCTTTGATGATTATCATTACATGAAACAATATGTTAAGAAGCGATTTGTAAATGCTCAATTTCTTTGTAAGCTTCACTCCTCGATCTTCATACTATCATACTTCATGTCTTGAACATCGCATCTTAAGTTTTTGATCTTTTATCTTCGAGATGATTTGTACTTTGAATACTTTGAAGATTATCATTACATGAAACACTTGAAGCACACTTGTTAATAATACAATATAATCTTGTTTGTTATGATCAAAACAATAAGGTCAAGTTAACTATAGGTCAACAGTCATTTCATATCAACTTTGTTATGTAATTCTTGTTAGATTTTGCTAAAAGTATGAATTCTTTCTATAAACTATGAGATTTCAGGGTAATTTCTTTTCACTTTTTTTAAAACAAAATAAAATAAAATAACCTCTATTTAGCGAGCTTATTCCAATGCTTGCTAGCTCAAATTTATATTCTCAAATATACGAAATAATCATGATACAGACCAGGCAAAGAGTTATAAGATACACTAATAGGTAAGCTGAATCCACTCTTGTAGCAAACTTGCATATATTTAGTGCCTGTTATAAAATCATCGAAATCATAAGAACAACATAGAGAGAGAAATGGAGAGAGTTTAGAGGAGAGAATTTCTCTTCAAGAATTGGTGTAATAAATTGGTAAGTATAGGCTCCTATTTATAGGAGTGGACAATGGCACAATCGTAATATTGTAAAGTTTACAGGGATATAATGGTAATGTCATTCACATATATACATTATTTATAACACTCCCCCTTGAATGACATATTACGCAATTGTCTGCCTCGTTAAAACCTTGCTAAGAAAACCCAATGGGATAAAACTTGAGCGAAGGAAAAAGAGTACAGTTGCTCCCCCTGATATTGGCCATCGTCAATCGTTGAGTCTTAATGTTCAAGTAGAACAAATCATGTATTGAATCTTTGAAGTTCTTCAGTGCTTCAGTGCTGCCTCGTTAAAACCTTGTCAGTAAAACCCAATGGGACAAAATCTGAACGAAGGAAAAAGAGTACAGCCGCTGCCTCGTTAAAACCTTGTCAGGAAAACCCTGTGGGACAAAACCTGGACGAAGGAAAAAGAGTACAGCATGACAGCATGATTCTCCCCCTGAAGTGTGCAATCAAGTATTCATGAACCTTTTGAATAATGATATCATCTTTCTTCTGGAATATATATGAAAATCTTCTTGTGTGTAGTCGATATCATAACATTCTTCATAAGATGTGTATGATTTTCTTCATTTGTTGATATCATTCCAGTATAACAATGTGTTGCTGAATTATAGCTTGTTGATAGCTATGATGATGCCTCAAAAACCTTGCTAGGAAAACCCTGTGGGACAAAACCTCAGCGAAGGGAAAAAGAGTGCATTATTCTCATTAATTTTCATCAATACGCCTCAACTGTTGCCTCATTAAAAAAACTTGCTATGAAAACCCTGTGGGACAAAACCTCAGCTAAGGGAAAAAGAGTGCAACGCGTATTTATTCCTTTCATGGAATATTACATGTATATTGGTGCAATCACGAATCTTTTCATTGTATTTTTCACTTCTGGTGAATAATCAAATTTAGAATTCACTTCTGGTGAATAATCAAATCTATAATTCACTTTCATAGATTGCATCTTTCACTTCTAGTGAATAATTAAATATTCATTTTCAAATTCACTTCTAGTGAATAATCAATTTCAAATTCACTTCTGGTGAATATTCATTTTCGTATTCACTTCTAGTGAATAATCAATTTCCCAGATGTCATAAATAGTACACTCCAATTTCACTTTCAACATATTATATCATGGAGTCATTTGTATCATTCTATAGTGATACTAATCTGGGCATATTGAATCTTTCAATGATTTATACATGTATGTTCTTGCACTTTATAAACTGCAATTTCTAATTTTGCAGGAGCATAATCAATCATTGAAATAGATATCAATTTCGACATATAATCTACAATCATTTTACTTGAAATCCCAACGTACCGCGATCAACTGGTACATCAAAGAATACTCCCAAAGTACCGAGATGAGAATCATACATTTTGATCTCACTCATTGGTATATCAAGGAGCTCAAGCTAGTGATTTAGACTATAGTCTATCCACCATATGTCATGCCAGTTCTATGAAAAATTTCGCGCGCAACGAGTCGTCCTTTACGACTGTGAAATATTTTTCATTTGTACATATAATTACTGGTTTTACACATTTAAGCATTTGGACTTCAGGTCCTTGAACAATAATCATTTGGACTTCAGGTCCTTGAACAATAATCCCTACATTGGGGTTATATACTTGGCCAAAGTATTATAATTTCATCAACCTCATTTTCATAAGAGGGTATGCAGTCGACTTATTCATAGATTCCATTTCAATTCATCTCAATATAACATATAGAGATCAAGTACATAAATCTCTTATTAACTATGTCCCTTTTACTCACCAAGAGTATTTAGTCTCAAAGGGATCATTTCAATCATTCAAGAGATATTTATTTTATTTGGAATCGATAGTTATTATGCTTCAGGCATAATTACGCTTCAGGCGTGTTTTCCCCATAATGTTCTCAAACATTATTAATCGGCTAAAATGCCATAACACATGTCATTCTTTTAGAGATATAATCTCAATCATATATCTAAGTGCGCTTTTGGTGGATTGTATACATATCGCACTTTTACAAATCATAAAGCTTCTTGAGCTAATCCCTGTTTGACATAGAATATTGTTGTATGATAAACAATTTCTGAATAAGTTATTCTCATAGAAAATAATTTGAAACCTTTGATAATCTAACCGTTTATTATAGAACTTCTGGTTCAATACGGTTTTATTTCATTTCTATGTATGAATATTTGATTCAAAACAATATCGCTAAACTTCTGGTTCAATACAATGTATATTTCATTTATGAGCTTCTGGTTCATACTATATACATATTTCACTTGTACGTATGAACTTCTGGTTCAATACAATGTATATTTTATTTATGAGCTTCTGGTTCATACTATATACGTAATTCACTTGTACGTATGAACTTCTGGTTCAGCAAGATATTTCACTTATACATATGTATGAACTTCTGGTTCAATACAACATTTATTTCATCAGTACGTATTTCTGTACAGTTTAAATCAGTATACCTTTATTACTTTTAGTATACCGAAAAATCAGGTACAATATCCAAGGAAATATCTCATAATCTCAATCTTGTCGCCAAATCTTCCCTTATATCGAAAAAGGTAATGACACATTATCTCACCTTTTCAATAATTTATTCCATTATTTCTTGATGGAATCCATATCACTGACACGCGGAGCCACCGCTCTTTTACGCGTTGAATAATGCTTTTAAATAGATGACTTGGGAAGAAGGCTAGATCCATCAAAAATGGATATCATACTTTCAAATATTCGCAAATATTATTCCAATCTTCCAGTAAATGATTTGAGAAAAATTTATCGAATTAGGCTCGAAAGATTGAGGTTGCTGATGGATCATGGCATGCCAGAAGATGTTCGCTGGTTGATCGAAGCAAAAGTTCGATTAGCTGGTGAATTACCAGATTCATTTTCTAAGCACAAGCCTGGCTTAGGTAAGAGTACTTTTGCAAAGAAGCGAAGAGCAAAAAGATTAAATAGTTGCTACAAATGTGCTCGATGGACATGTGATACCCGTTGTAAATCAATAGGATATTCATCCATAAATCGAGATGATAAGATAGACTTCATTAAGGGTGGACTGAGTAAGGAGTCATTGGATGATATTCGATTGACTCTTGAGACGCACCCTAGTGGGTATGTGCAGCGTGAGCTACTATCTTTATGGGCTAAATTCATCAGCGATAAAGAGAGATATAGTCTCAAAAATATAATAGCAAAAGATCCTGTTTGCCAGGCTGTTATAAACAATGATGCTTTGGCTATGCAGCATTAATACAAGGTAAATCATTTGATATATATGCACATATAAAATATTTTTCTGTTTCTTTTCACGAGTTTTGATAAAGGCTGGTTAAAAATATTAAATCGCCGAAAGGTGAGTAGGATGATTTTGTCAAAAGTAAATCTTCACTTTTTCGAAAAACGATCAGTAAATAGTGAAGCTTTTCGGTTTTAAATAGCCAAATATTTTTCATAGTTCATGCATCCCAAAATAACATTTTCCCATAAGTTTTTCCTTCTTTACTTTCAAAAATGGAAGGACCAAAATTTCGACAGATCAAAACTATCTGTGTATTTTGTGGATCAAAAGTGGGAAAAGGTTTTGGGTATCTAGAAGCAGCCGTGGATTTAGGAAAGAAATTGGGAGAGAAAGGTATCACTCTCGTGTATGGAGGAGGTAGCAGTGGATTGATGGGTTGTGTTTCACAATCCGCTCTAGTAGAGAAAGCAAGAGTGATAGGTGTTATACCTACTCATTTAGCTGATATTGCAGGCAAAACACGAGGGCATGAAGTACAAACCTTATCTATCCATGAACGCATAACTTGCATGTTATATGGTTCTGATGCCTTCATAGCCCTACCTGGAGGTTTTGGTACTTTAGAAGAAATCTTTAATATTACTTCATGGGCTCAACTAGATCTCCATACTAAGCCTATAGGGCTTTTAAATGTAAACAATTTCTTTGATGGTTTGCTAACATTTCTTGATTATGCTGTGGAACAGGGATTCATATCTCCATTTTCTAGGAGAATCCTTATTTCTGCTCCTACTATCGAGGAACTGCTGGATAAATTGCAATCATATATTCCAATACAAGATCCAGCAGGAGTAAAGATAGATTGGTCGCAAGGAAGGGGAATCAAGCGAAAATGGAGTCCGGTTAATGTAAATTTATCTTTGTGAACTCTAGAATAGGTGGTGGTAGAGTACGGAGTATTCTCACTCTTGAGACACACCATAAATTTCTAGGATTTTATCAATGTTTTAATCTTGTGTACCTCAAAGATTTAAGGTGGTAGAGTATGGAGTATTTCTTACTCTTGAAACACACTTTTTTCTTTATTTCCTCAAAAGGTCAGAGGTGGTAGGATACGGCTACTCCCGAAACACATCTCTAATTTTGAGGATCATAAATGTTTTCCCCTTTTGCATTTTGTATGTATGTCTCGTTTATGCTTCTTCAGGAGCAATAATAATATCATTTCAGTATATTTAGATGATAATTTTTACTTCTTCTGGAGTAAATATGTAGTTCTTCTGGAATATATAAGTGCTCGTGCAAGAACTTTTCCAGGCACTTATCATCTAACATTCATCTCATAATACTGATGAGATTATTTTCACATTAGCTATGTCCGTGCTATCATGTGATATTATCTTATCATACATCAACATTCTCTTGTTGAATAATTTTCATCCACCCATTCAAATTCAGATATTGGTAACTTCTGGTACCATTGGATAAAACATTTTATTAATATTTATCAACATTTTGGTAATGATAACTTCTGGTATCATTTGATAAAATATTTTCTAACTTTAGTATTGATAACTTCTGGTATCATTTAATGAAGTATCAAATAACAATAATATTGTATATATATATTAACAATAACGATACTGGGGTTATACCACCAAGTATATATGTTGACAACAACCCTCTAATATGTTAGAATTAACCAACAACTGAGGTGTTTATATGTATTCAATTGATATACCGACCATATAGGCGGTGTCAACGTGATGAAATAATTAAACCGACCATAGTAGAACCAACCATATAGGTGGTATAACCAACCAAGTAGGTGGCAGCATGATATAATTAAAACTGGTAAATCCAACCATGTAGGTGGTAGAACCAACCATGTAGGTGGCAACATATTTCAATTCAATTGATAGATCGATCATATAGGCAGTGACATGATATTAATCGTTAATTTACGATTATTATATTTTTTTTATGTATTACCAAGGTCAAAATGGTCCATATTTTAATATATTGCCCATATGGATAAATCGAAACCGTCAATAGATTTAAAATTTAATTTAGAACAAACTTACTTTTGGTCCGAAGTTCAAAATCTCGTCGGAAATGCTTCAAAAATAATATTTACGAAGCCGCCACGTTCAACCATCGGAAAATGTCCAAAACTGTATCAAACAGAAAAGTAAGATCATAGAAAAATTCAAAACGTCGAACTGAACAAACTGCCTTTTGACACCGTCGCCAGAAACGGCTCCACGCGCCCGCACGCGCCCGATCGACGTCAGCGCGTGGGATTCACGCGCCTCACGCGCCGCCGCCGTCTGTCGCCGCCGGTGACACGCGCCGGTGTCGGAGGTTCGTCTTGCCACCGTGATTTCAGATCCGGTCTCCGATCGTTAATTGGATATACGGTTTTGCGTAAATCGGCTTTGAAAGTTTCGAGTTTTTCAGATCTACAATATGTGGGTTGTTTTCTAAAGCCAAAAGTATTTGATTTGAGAGAGGAAAACATTGATTTGTAAAAATCAGGTTTCTGATACAGAAGCTCATCATTTAGATGCAACTGTAGAGCATACTCCCGTCGTATTACTCAATTGGCTAGAGACTCGTGCTGATAACGTGTTATAAAATCATCGAAATCATAAGAACAACATAGAGAGAGAAATGGAGAGAGTTTAGAGGAGAGAATTTCTCTTCAAGAATTGGTGTAATAAATTGGTAAGTATAGGCTCCTATTTATAGGAGTGGACAATGGCACAATCGTAATATTGTAAAGTTTACAGGGATATAATGGTAATGTCATTCACATATATACATTATTTATAACAGTGCCCTTATTGTTTACAATTTTTCAAAGTGATGCTATTGGAACAATTGCCCTCTCCATGTTAAAGGTCCTCGAATGTATAATGTATGCAAATTTATTCTTTATTTTTAGAAGTTTTATAAGTTCTCAACTTTTTCTTCATCACAATTGTCTACTTTGCTTTCCCTTTTTTTTTTTTTTTCCCATTAGCATAACCGCTTTTTAAATTGTGTAGGCATCTCATGCACATCATTTTTGTCCACTACTTGGAAGTCAAGGTTAGATTTTCCACATCAAAAAATCATTTTTAATCAATATCTTCCTCTCCTCACTCAATTTTGACAATGTGTAACCATTTTCAAGAACTTAATGTTTGTACAACTCAATAAAAGAGAGTGGGAGCTCACACATCTTTGAAGTGCATTTTTAAAGCATGATTCACGTGACTGCATATAATTTAAGAATGAAATGATGCATAGCATCCTTCTTATCTTTTCCCTAAACATAGGAGCTCAGTTCCACTCTTTAAGTACTACTTTTTCAAGCCTTGCCTTCAACTGAAAACGAGCAACTCTATGTCTATGAATTGTAACTAAAATTATCTTCCTTCTATTTATAATCTAACTGGAGGTACAAAACATGAATTATTGCGCATTAATTATTAGGTATCAGATATATTTCAAGTCTAAGAACATAAAGGAACTTTATATTTGGTCCAAGTAATTTATTGTTTTTCCTTCTTCCCATTTTCAAGGTAATAAGACGAACGTGTTTATGCTAGAATAATGAATCATGTATCAAGTTCTAAAGATAGCAGCTCATCATCTTCTTGCTTCCATGAAAATTATGACAAAATTGTTTTAGAGATTGCGACCTCAACAAGTCTTGTAACCTCACACCAGCATATGAAATTATTGAATCTGGTAATTATTTTATGTTTGTTTGCCATTTTATTACAGTCAATGCCATATTTCGACTTGCTCTCAATACTAATTTCAACTAGCCGTGTTATAGTGCAATTAGATTTACTTGACTCGCAAATTTCCTTATTGCATAAGATCTCTAATACCTGCAAAACATAGTAGAGATAATCAGAAAAATGTAAGATAATCATCTTTAAATAAATCTTACCATTGACAAAGATAATGATAAATCTTAAAAGATCTTATCATTTATCAATCAAGTGATAAACCTTGATATTTATCACCATATTTTTCGGCCCCATGAATATTCTTTACAATCAAGATTTTCGACCTTATAAACTTACCATATGCAAAGATAAGATTAAAAATATTCTTGACCATATCAAGAAGATACTTACCATATCTTGAATAAGCTTGAGTATCAAGAATAAACACAAAATATATCACAAGATAATCATATCAATATTTCGAGATTATGATCAATATTTTCGATATTATGATCCTAATATACTTGGCCAATCAGAATATTTTAACAAAACTTAAAATCTAATGAAAATGATTATAAGTGATAAAGATATAATTTCAAGTCAGTAACATATTATCACAATTCTTTATCACAAAAGATAAGTGATAGACTTCTACCATTATCACAATACTTATCATATCAGATAAGCAACCAACATTATCGCCAAAATATTATCACAATATTTCTTGTCATTATCATAGAAGATAAGCAACAAATATTATCACAATATATAGGAGATAAAGACAATATTACGTCCAAGAAATGTTTAAGTAATTTAATTAAACTTAATAAATTACTAAATAAAAATATTTAGTAATAAACCAAATTTATCAAATTACAAACATATAGGAAAATAGAAAATGCCAATAAATATAACTTAAAATAAGTTAACAGAGGACGCATTCCACAAATTCCACTATAATCTGCTGAAATTTACTAAAATTCGTTGAATAGAATTTTATTAGAATTTGAGAGATTCTATGAAATTATATTAAAATCTATAAAATTCATGAGAATTCACGATCTAAAAAAATTCACTAAATTTCATGTTGGGGATACCGCCTTAGTTTCTATTAATGTAACGACCTAAAAATTTTGAGGTCTTTTATTGTTCATTATGACGTAATAAAAGTGTTTTATAATTTATGTAATTATTTTGAAGTGTAAAGAAAGAAAAACGTATCATAACGAAAGTGGAATGAAAATATTAAATAAGGAAAAGTTACGTAAAAAATGTATTTAAGTGTCCATTTTCTTGAACTTTTTCTAACACTTCCGACCTCATTTGATTACATGTAATATATGTACAGGCAAGTTCTCGGAGTGAAATTTGAGAATATAAATCTCGGAGTGAAATTTGAGAATATAAAAATGGTTTTTCATTCCGACCAACGGATAGCTCTCAGTGAATTTTTAAATTCATGACGGCAAAAAAGGTTAACCCGAAAATTGTTTTGAGTGGTTTACTTTGGAATGTCATAACTTCTTCATCGGTTATCCATTTCTTACGTCATAAATTGCACATTAAAGTACTCCGTAAGTACTTCGAAATGGTATCAAGAACTTAGGATTTCGACTTCGTTTGATACCTTGAATATGATGTCAAAATAGTGTCCATGAAACTAAAAATTCTGCGTTCACACACGACGTGTCCACCATAGGCGACACTACCTACCTTATAGCTTTGATTACTCAACAAATTTGTAATTGACACCTCTTGCTTCCATCCAGCTCCTGCATTACACCTCCAGCTTTGGAAAAATGAATAAGAATAGTTTAAAGAAGTCGGCTATACCAAGGATGTAATTATGTACGGGTTTTTCAATTCATTTTTGTGTAGCCTTATTTCAATGTAAATACCCTCAATGGAAATGCATTCCTCAAACCAAATATTAAGCCAAAATCGTGAGAAATAGTAGAGTTCTTTCTATCCAAAATTATAGAAATTTTAAAGTTAGAATCATGTTTGGATAATTGTTAGGATGAAGACTTGTTAATGCAATAACATATTCTTGATATCCTAAATGAAATTCTGCTCGATCAAATATATTTCAACCACGAAGGAAATTCCAGAATTAAACTCTGCATTTATCAATACATTGTATCCAGGGGAGGACCCAGGATTTTAGATCAGTGGGGAAAAAATAGAATAATGTAAAAAATAATTTCAAATAAGACAGCGATAATATTCAAATTGTAGTACTTTTTTAAAATTGTTCCTTACGACTTCTCATACTTTGAAAACATCGTATAATCTTCTCATTGTCAAACTCATTAAATACATCTTTTTCAATAGAACTTTGAGACATTCGTTTAAAATATTTAAACATTTCTTCCTACAAAATCAAGGCTAGCTTGAAAATCCTCTTCAATGAATCATGACTCCATGACTTAATTCTCCAATCTCCCCCCATGTTCGCAAATCTCACAGGCCACAACAATCAAACAAAATACTCAATGAATCATGAGTTTATTACTTAACTCTCCAATCTTCCACCCATCTTCTCAAATCTCACAGGCCACAACAATCAAACAAAATACTCAAATACACATTAATACTTAAAATGAAAAATCAAAACAAAATAAAATAAAACAATATAATTGTATAAAGCTTCTGTCTTCTGAAATTAAAATCCATCCATCCTCAAAAACAAAAGAATTTTCATTTTCCATCCTAATTTAATTATTCAGTATTACTATTTCTATTACTTTCAGAAAAAGAAGTTACAACTCACAAAACAAAACAAATGAAACAATTCCATACTTGAAATTGGAAAATCCACGTATCAGAAAAGTGAGAACACGTTACACAACCAAATAAAGCTTCTGAAAAGTGAAATCTGAAATTAATTAAACTAACTCTTATTTTGTTTTTCAAGAAATCTGTTTAGTGCTTACAGTGTAACAGTGGGTTCAATTTTGAAGTTCGACCCTTGAAGCTTCGAAAGACGCTACGAGTATGCAACGTCGTGCAATGTTTGGGTGGCGAACTGGTAGTGTAACACTCCAAGTTCAAAAATATTAAACCTATGTGTGTTAACTTCTCTTTTTTTAAATGCGGAAATAAATCATTTAAAAACTTCAACATTTTCATTTTCTATTATAAAATTTTACAGAAATTTCGGTAGAATCTCCTCTATAACTTGGACATAACCAACCTGTAGAGGGACATCATACCTACAATACATATCCAATTCTCAACCATTCAAATCCAACCACAATTCCAAAATTCAACTTCAACAATAATACCTTGAAGTAAAAATTTATAAACTCATGAAACATGATATAAAGTAATGACAGGGAATACCATAACTTATTTTAACTAAAACCGACAAACTAATCAAAAGAATTTATCAATTAAAAGAATAACCAATGAATTAATTTGTGAAAGCCCTACATTTATTCTTAAAAGAAATAGAATTTTGAGTACTGTCTGAGTCAGCCGCCAAGTACTCTCCTCGGATCACCTAACTTTCATCACATGGAATGTTGGGGAGGGATTGGGGTGAGGTAAAGCTCAGTAAGTAAACTTTATGTATGTAATGTATGCTTATGACATGAAATGCTTTAAAATTCAAAATATGTACCCCCATTTACTTTACTTTCCAGAACTTTCAAACTTTTCAAACTTTCACTTAACATTTCAAGACTTTCACTTAGCATTTCCATCGTGAGCTCACATGGTGTACCTTCTAGTCAATCGGAGAGCAGTGGAAAATTCTTATTTGGAACCAGATTAATATCCACATTTCCACCGCATAGCGGTTTAACAGTTCACCTCAAAGCGATCGAACATTCCGTCGCAAAGCGACTTAATTCGGGTACGTCGGTCCTCCGCGCCCCATTTTCTACTCACTTCTTTCATAACTTAGAAGTACACCCATTTCATAAAAACTTGTGATACATAAATTTTGAACAAACTTGCACCTTGACACATTTCTTTCATTTAAAAATATCTGACTTTTCAATTTCGATGTCAATGCATGCTTGATGATGCAATGACATGATAACGTGCATACTTGAACATTCTTCTTAATAACATATACTTTCATAAAGTAAACGAAATTCATCAAAGCACGAAAGTTGCAAGACAGTCATTTACACATTTCACATTTACATTCAACTTCTATTAAAATAGGGGAAGTTTACTTACTTGTTGCCCTTAATAATTACCGTTATCTTGAATTGCAAGTGGAAGAGTCTCAGACGCCCGCGACGTCAATGTGCCCAAAAATCCTAATTATTCTCATTCATTAATAAGGTATACTTTTAAATCAAAGATGTGACCTTACGCTATGACCATTACATTAAACATCATGATCGAAGCAAATAATCAATTTTAGAAAGTCATTCTACCTTTTAATTCAAACTAAAAATTAAATTTACATAGCTTAACCTAACGTTATAAATTCACTCCCTTAAAGTTCCAACAAATTCACAAATATTAAAATCAACCTGTATCCAAACTTTACCCAAACCGTTAACTAAACCTCAATTTTCATAAATCTCCAAAAATCAGAAATTTATATATACATACTTTAAAAAAAAAAAAATCAGAAATTTATTTACGTTTATATCACTTTCCAAATTTCTAAAATTCTCAAATTAATAACTTAAACTAACAAAATTTCAATTAAACTATTTTCATAATTTGTAAATCTGAAAATTTACCAAATTGAACCAAACATTCAAAATTTCAATTGAAATCCCAGTAACAAGAAATCTGAAATCTATCTGCCACTGACTCAAAACCAAACATCCAAAACAGGATTCACACTAACATTCCCAAAAATTCGAAATCTGAAATTTCTCAATACACACACATACATAAGTATACATTGCCACATCCCAAATTTCGCCCTTACTGATTAACATTTTCGTTCAAACAGTTGGCCAAAAATTGAAATCATAAATTCTTAAGATTTTCAAATATGAAATAGATAAGCATGTATAAATATATACATACATGGTCCACACATACTAAATCTACATATATATATATATATATATATATATATATATCTACATATATATATATATATATATATATATATATATATATACAAAAATCGTGTGAAACCGTGTGTGTGTGTCGCGAGTGTGGGAGGCAGGGGTAAAGGGAAGGGTTCTACCGTGTGTGGAGGTCGATGAGGTGGAGGCCAGCGAGGTGGTGGCGGTAATAGCGATGGTTGGCGGTTTTGGTTGCAGTTGCAGTCACCAAGAGGGAGGTCGAGAGTGAGGGAGGCGAGGGGGAAGAGACCAGCGTGAGTGAGGCTTCGAATGAGAGAGAGTGTCGGGTGTGAGTGTTTGGTTAGGTTAGATTTAAGTGTAATCTTTTGGAATCTACAAATTGGTCCCTCATTCCCCCTAAGTTTCGAAATTAAGTACACATCTATCATTAATTTACAAAATACCCTAAAATTTACCACTTATAATAATTTGACAAAAATAGGAATTGGCAAGCTTGCCAAGTAACATAAACAATTAGATATATCATTTCATAGAGATTTATAAACTTTTTAATTGGCACATTGATCGAGACAACATTCAAATCATTCCACTAAAAAATAATTCCAATTATAGACATTAAAGATAATAATTTATAATTTATAATCACATTAACATAAATATTGCGCGAAATTTAAAATTGCACGTAAAAAATGAAAAGCGGTCTTACAGGCAGCGAGTTTGGTGGTCGATACTTGGTGAACGCTGGACCAATGGTGATTACTACTGGGGAGAATCAGGTCGATGAGTGCGAGGCGCAAGGACGGAGTCAACGATTTGTGGTTGAGAAAATAATGAAAGAAGAGAATAAGAGACTGAGAGAACGTTGGGCTAAAGTCTGTGGCTGAAAAAAAAAAAGTTATTTTAGGCTGGATCTAGTAGGTGCAGTTGCACCCACTGGACCCTTAATGGGTGCGCTCCTGATTGTATCGGTACATCATGAAGCAGAAAGTACAGAACCTTGTTCAGGCACTTTTGGACTAATGTGCTTGGGATATGTTTATTTGATTATTTGATATAGGCTAGAAATATTTTCGTGAATGGAATTTGTTTATTTGTTTACTTATTGGAAGTTAAATATATGAATACTCAATATCTTGTTATAAGTTCAATAGTATTATCATCTTCATATTTTAGTGATCTAGTTATAATTTCATATTTAATATGATATTATTAATATTATCGTGATCGTGTTATAAGTCTAATATTATTATCATCGTGACATTATCGTGATCTTATTATAAGTATTTATGTAATCTTGTTATAAGTATTCCCCATTTAATATGTGAGTATCGTTATTAACGTTATCTTGACATCCATATGTTTAACATAAAGAAGATGATTAACTAGGTTATTATCATTATCTTGATATCAATATCATACTTGTAAAATATTAATATCATGTATCGATACATTAAATACTTCAAACATTTTTTATCCATAATTTACGTATCGATACATTAGGGCATGTATTGATACATACTAATATGTAGCGATACATAATACACTAATTAGTGTTATCTTAATATTTAAAAGAATCCTTGTTCTTATTTATGAGATCTTAGACTTGTTAACATGATGAAAATGATATTTCGGTCTTGATAGATAATATTATGTCATCTATTTGTTAAAAGACACAATACATGATTATATTAATTTAACATAACTTGGATATTACCTTGATCTTGAATATATAAGAATTAACTTGTTTATGTGTAACTCCTGAACATATGAACTTGTCTTGACTTAACTTGGTTTGGTTGGACTTGTACTTGATTACGTGATCTTAAATGTTATTTCGTGATATGCTTTCATTAAGCATTGCATTAAAAGAATTTTCATACTTTTATAGTTATTTCCTTATGCGTAAAAAGGAACTTCTTACATAATATTATAGTCATACTCTATCCCGCTTGTTAAAATGCTTTTGGCACTTGTCATGATATACATGCCATGGAGTCCAGTAACTGGATCACGATATGGTTACACTTGTTAATAAATTTCAGGGATCTCGACTCCCTATTTGAAACTCGTGGTATAGAAACCACGCTTGTAAGAGAACTCATGGAATAAACTCTACACTTGAACTCGGGGTTACGTTCTTTGCTTGTGCGTGCTCGTGATTGTAGTTCATTTGTAATATGGGCTCCATTAAAGGTCATGTTCTCTTGAAAAGACATACATTTGCACAAGTCATGATTATATAAACTTGACTCGATTTAATTAATATATAAATGCATATGAACTTTAATACATTAATTTAATTCAACTTGAATATATGTCTTGCCTCGACTTGTCTTGTCTTGATTATATGATTTGAGTATAAGAATTAACTAGTTTAAATATGTAAGATATATAATTACGTTAATATTAATATATGAAGTATGACTTGACTAAAATATGTGAATTTGACTCGATTTGAATATATGAAATTGACTGGCTGGACTGGTCATAACTTGAAATACATATAATTTAAAATGACTTGACTTGAACTTGATTTGGGACTGGACTTGACATGACATGAGTATATGACTCGACTTGAATATATGGCTGGTCGTGAATAAATGTACTCGAACTTGACTTGACTTAACTGTCTTGAACATATGACGTGACTAGGAGATATGAATATAACTTGGCGTGAAAATATGACTCAACGTGAATGTAGGGTTGACTAGTTTAATAAGTAAAAACTTGCATAAATCTTGAATATGAGAGGTTAACTTGCCTACATGCAATAGCACATGTGCATCGTACTCCACTAACTGGGCAAGTGTATGCTCATTCCACGTCATATCTAATATTTTAGGTAATAATAAAAAAGGAAAAAGAGTATTGAAGCGGATTTTCATACGGCTAGACAAATAGTGCTATATTAGGTGACGACCTGTAAGTTGTAGACTTGCTGAATAAGGTCTTGTGATTGATCTGTCAAATTCGCTATTTGATTATTGTTACTTTTTATCTAGAAGATTTTAAAGTTAATATCTTATATTAAATATTTTATCCTTACTTTTTAAAAGAATGAATTTTATTTTAAAGTAAAGTAATTTTGAAATCTCAGTCAGGTGACGTTGCTTACATCACCGACTTATAAAAAAAAAAGATAAAAGTATTGTAGCATATTTTCGTGCACCACGTGTTGACATTCGAGTTTAAAAATAAATGCAAAATTGACCGTGCGCCACAATTAATATATTTATTACTAACAAAACTTTATTGTAAATAAATTTTATTGAATTATTATTGATAAAAGCACTGTTCTTGATTAAAATGTTATTTGTTGGACAAGTATTTATTTATTTTATTGCTTTATTTAGTAACAAATATACTTTTTTAAAAATAATAAAAGTAATCAATCATGTTGAGTTAAGATATTGTGTACATAAAATAAAGTTCATAAAATCACCTTAATTTATATTTTTTAGGCAATGTGATAAATAGATAAAAAGTAACTATTATCTCGAAGTGAAAAGAGTAAATACTGTAAATCTACCAAAAAAATAAAATAAAATAAAATCTTAATATCTTAATTCTTAATTTTTATTTTTAATATATATTATAACAAGATAGAATTGGTTTCATTTTCCCATCTAAACTGGTGTATTTTTCCTTTTTTTTTTCTTTCTTTTGGTCATCTAATATGCTAATACAATATATCATTAATTGATCAATTGCATTGGTATCATTTCCATAACTTTATGAAATTTTCCATAAATGAGATTTGATAAGAATATGGACCATAATAATGCCTACAAGATTATGAATTTTTCCATAACTTTATGAATTTTTCCATAAAATTGTATCATTTCATATTTTCACCTATTTTGTAATTGTTTATATTTATACCAAAGCATTCCTAAATCGAATTTTTTTAATTTTTCCATAACTTTTTGTTATTTAATTATTTATTTATTTATTTTAATTTCTTTGTGGCTTTTTAACATCAATATAATTTCTTTACATACTTTACTTATTGTTAAATGAGATTTGATAAAAATATGGACCATAATTATGCCAGCAAGATTATGAATTTTTCCATAATTGAGATTTTATAAGAATATGGACCATAAAAATGCCAGCAAGATTATGGATTTTTCCATGAATATGAATTTTTGCCATTCAAATTGTATCATTTCATATGTTTCATCTGTTTTGTAATTTTTTATCTTTATACTTATGTCAAAGCATTCCCAAATCGAATTCTTTCAATTTTTACATAACTTTATTTATTTATTTATTTTTAATTTCTTTGTGGCTTTTGAACTTCAGTATGATTTCTTTATATACTTTACTTATTGTTAAATGAGATTTGATAAGAATATAGACCATAATTATGCCAGCAAGATTATGAATATACGTTTTTCAATTTTTGCATTACTGTTTATTATTATTATTATTATTATTATTATTATATTGAGCAGTTGTTTGTTTCTTTATGTAGAGATTACTCAAGTTTATTGTGTTCTCTTGATTTTTTATGAGTAATGCTTATTCGATTCTATCTAAATTAATTAACAAAGGTTTGATAAAAATAAAATACAATTTTGCTAATTAATTTTCGGAGTTAAGCTTCACATTATTGTGATTCACACTCTTTAGTATTTTATTTAATTTCCTTTACTGCGATCTATAGTAGTTTATTTCCTTCCTACCTGTAATAAATTTTAGTATTTCTTTTTAAAGATGTTAATTTTTAATTGTATTCTTAGGGTTGTCGGATTCAAGCAGGAGTTAAGAAATCGTTGATAAGAGTTTTTTCGCCTAAGTTGCTTGAGGGACGACTGTACGTAATGCGTCAATTCTCAGTGGTCCATAACAACGCAAGTACAAGACTTGTAAACATGTGTATCTACTGAACTTCATGCCAATGACACAAGTGACGGAGGTTGAAGACTTGACTTTTCCAAACAACATGTATGTTCTTCTCCCATTTGCTGAGATTTTGTATCACAAGAGATAGATGAGACTGAGCTGCTTGATAAGTTAATTTTGAAACCTTTAATATGACTTTTAAATTTAATTTTTTTTTTTTTTTATGTTTTTCATTTATTCCACCATTTCATTTACATTGTTTATTTTTATTTTGTGAATATGTTATTGGAGAGGTTGTAGCAAAAGACGGGATTAAGAGTGATTCGAGATTGGCAATACATATGGACATCATAACTGAGAATTTGGAGTACTGTCTTTTTTCTTTCAAATAATTTTATAATTTTTACTTACAATAATTTACAATATTGATTTTTCTTTCGGTGATTTTGAACATAGAAAAAATCATCTATTTGTGATGCTGTGGACTGAGTACGCAGAAAAGATGAATGAGTATTTGACAAATAATAACCCGAAGCCCTAATCATTTTATTACAACTTTGTTGGGCAAAAAAATACAAAGGTTTGTTTAGTTTTTTATTTTTACTAGTGATATACACGTGCGTTGCACGTGATCGTCCAACAATATTTTAAATTTTTGTGTTTATTAATTATTAATAATTACAAAGTTAAAGTAATAATTATAATAAATATATAATAACATGCTATATCATTTTATTAGATATTACAAAGAAGAAATTGGCAATTTATTTATATTCATAGAAATACAAATACAAATACAATTAAAGAAGATTTTGAAATATGATAATATTAAAAGTAACTTGAATCTTATGAGTACCTTCTGGAGAATGACATTTGATTGACTAATCGTGATATGAAATTTTATGGGTTCGGTGAGGTATTAATAAGGATTTTTAGGCTGTATTTACGAAATATAAAATTAATAATTACTAATTTTATTGTGATTACTTAGAGAATGCATGAGATTCAAGGTATAACTTTGTGGATAGTGCCCAATTTACACTAAGTACCTCTAAAATCGAAAACTTAATCAACTCTTTGACTATCCTAAAAGAATTTTATTAACATCATAGAAATCTGTGTTTTGGGCTCAAAATTATTCTGAAAAGAGACAACATCAATCCTTTTAAGTTCATCAATTAAATAAAGTTGCGGATGAGAACATGTCCATATATTCCTTGGCTTTAAACTTCTTATATCAATTTCATCAATTGTTTAGCCAATGAACAATACAGAATATGTTCGCCTCAGAACTTGAGTATTTTGGCTTCCCATTTAACACATTTGTATATTTCTATACTTGGAACTTTTACTTGTAGTATCTGTACTTTTTTCGTCAAAGTGTAATAACAAATTCTTCCACCTTTAGATTCTCATCTGAAATGCACAAAATATTATGTTTCCTCTAAAAAAAGTAAACTTTTTCTTTCTCACGTCTTTAAAAACCTCAAGATTTACAAATAGAAAATAAAAATACAAACTATTAAAGATAATGAAAAATCATTCTACAAGATCAGGTCACATAAATGAAGACTCTAGCAAATCTTCGATAACAGTAAATAGTATTAAAGCAGTCAAATCATAAATCTCTTAAATAAGATACCTATTATAAGTTTTTTTATTTTACCCCTATAATCGCCCCCAAGTAAAAGCTTATGTTTACTTCTACTCCTTGAAACTTAACGGTCATCCTATCATATGCATTGCCACTAATTCAATTCTAAGCATTTCTCTTCAAATCTCAGTTGATAGGTTAATAAAAAAAAAAAAGTCTATAAAGAGCTTGAAATTTATTATAAGAAATACGAAGCATTCATAAGAACAAATTCAAAAAATATAAGCACATTATTAACATTTTTAATGAATTGAAAGTGGATTCATTGTCATTCTATTTCAAAATTAGTTTGCAATTTCAATTGTATCACATTTTTGCAGTAATACATTCTACAATATAGAATCAATCGAATTCTTAAAATAATTATAATAGAAACATTCGAATAAGTCAGCTCATAAAATTCAAAACTATAATCTTTAGATCGTTCCACTTCAAATCAAACATAAACTCACAAAACTAAAGAGGTAACAATAAAAATATTCATAAAAGCAAAATTAATTATTTAAGCTTGCAAAGAGTTTTATTGTCCAACATATACATAGAAGTTTTCAAAAAGCTTTGTACTTGTTCAACTTCACTTCTGCATTATTGTAATGTGTAGACTTTAATGGGACAAATCCAATCAGAAATTTATCATTTTCAATAGAAACTAAAAAAATCCAACTGACTCCGAGTTTAACAGGGGCACCTTTGCTACGGTCCTTGACATCGAGTCATGACGGTTTTCACCACATGCGCACATTTCTCTAGAGGGAGATTCAAAGCACGCAAAGATTTAAACATTTCGATTCTCATCTTCATTTGCTTTTATTATTACTTTTATCACACACTAAAGCGATCAAACAAAATAAGAAATTAACGAAATATGCAAATGAAAAATAAGGAAAGTATTGAATTACATACCTACATGAAGAGATTTTCTAAGAATATATCGGGGTCCCTATGCATGGAGTGAAAATAATGGAATGAGAATATGAATGGTTTAAAATGTGATAAATAATTTATTTAGGTAAACTAATTGATTAAAATTTGATAAATAAAATTTTAAAGAAAATGGACATTAAGGATGAATATGAAATTTAAGAGATTTATAGGGTTAATATAGTCTAAAAAAGCTTCTCCTTTAAGGGCCTTTTAGAAGTAGTATAGATATAGATAGATATAGATTTGTTTGTTCTTAAAATTTTTATATAATATATTTTCCTCCGTTTTTTAATTTCAAAAAATTCAGGTAAGGTCCAGATATCGAACATGTTTCAATCCACAAACTTACTGATCAATTCTGAGATTTCTGAAATCATAAATTTTCGACAAAGGTAAATACTTCAAAAACAGATAAGACTTTAATATGGTTTTTTCTATTATGTATAGACAGAGTTTAATGTGATTTTTCTGCAATGAACAGCTATACGTTGTAGTTTCAAGGGTCACAAATCTTAATGGTTTGAAAATCATGATTTGTGATGGAGATGGTGCAGAAACAAAATCAACTAGAAATGTTATTTTTAAATAAGTGTTTTGTGATTTACATTAAAGTTTAGTTTTGAATACCTTTCCGTTTCTTCATATTCATTCTCATAATATATAAATTTAACTGTTTTTGTTATATATTTCTCCCATTTTCATTAATGATTGAATATATTAAATTATTTATTTATTAATTAATTAATAATTATAATTTTTTTCGTACAACGCACGTGTGCGAATACTAGTACTGGTACTAATAATAATACTATACTAATATTAATATATAAAAAAGTAGAATAGCTATCACCAAAATGCACACATAGTTTCTCGCCAAAAAAACTTTCTAAATTTGAAATTTTTCTGCTAAAAAATAGTATATTAAATATTTTAGCAATTATTATTTTACATGTTTCATTAATTGCATTGGCATCCGTGCTATGCTATTAATAACATCAAAATTTTATTTTTCCTATTTTATTATTAATCTTTTAATAATTATTGTAATTTTTTGAAATCGAAAAATATGTAATATAAGTGTGAAATTATAGATCACAATGAGAAGTTTAATGCAAGCTAACAAGTGAGAACAAATTGTAAATATATTGTCCGTAAAATCATATCAAAAATTAAAGGTAAAGTTTTATTTCATATTTTTTATTTTTCTTCAATATCTAATTCATTTTAAATTATATATCATTTAAGTCCTATAATATTATTCATAATTAGTTAACTAAATTCATTTTAGTCATAGATGATTAATTTATTTTCTGTTTTTTTCTTATTTAATTAAAATAAATAATAACTATACGAATTTTTAAGGCAAATCCAATTAAGTTGGGTTAATTTTAAAAACTTAAGATTTCTTCAATTCATTTATCATTTTCACATTATTTTTATTTATTTAGTGATTCTGTTCATTTTTCTATTTTTCATTATAAATTTAAATAACTAAAATATGCAAAAATATATTACAAATTTTAACAATTAGTTCATATAATTTCTATTAAACAATTGATCGATCGGTAATTTTTATAAAAATAATAATGTAACAATATGAATAAAAAAATGTCGGTATGAAGAAAGAAAAATCAATTAATGTAACAATATTTATAAAAATTAATGATTATTTTTTAGAAAAACACTTGAAATTAATAATTAATGCTTAAAAAATCAAATTATACCAAAAAAGTTTATCATACACCTCTTTTTGGGAAGAATATAATGAAGAACAATATATGAAAAGAAAAGCGTCAATCTTAAGGAGAATATGTAAGTTGAGTTTTGCACATGTATTGTATGAGCCTAATTTTGTAGTTCAAAAGTTATTTTAAAAAAGAAAATTTCATTTATTGAAAGTTAATTCCAGAAATGGAGTTGATATGTTCACGATACAATTTCTAAAACACTTAATTCATAGTCTATTTTCCCGTAAGGATAATAAAACAATTCAATGGTTTACAATCTTATTAAAATCTTAATCTTAATCTATACATCTATACATATCTATATCTATATCTATACATATATAATAATAGGATAACCGTCGCTATTTTATGCACATAGTTTTCCGCTCATTTTCACCTGTCATTTTAGGAAATTTCTTATTTTTATCAATTTATTTTAATACACGAATTAGGAAAGTTCAATTAATACATGTAGTAAATGATTTACGGATTTGTATAAAAAAAAATATATCTATAAAAAGTCAAATTATAGATTTTTTTTCTTTTGATAATTATTGCATTATTTTGAAGTAAAAAAATATGCAATATCGGTGTCAAATTCAAGACTTCAACGAACAGTTTAATACAAGTTAATAATGAGAGCAAAGTCTAAACATATCATTCGTAAAATCGTCTTAAATACTAAATATAAAAGTTTTATTATATTTTTTACATTTTTCAACATCCAATCTTTTTAATTTATCTCATTTAAGTCCAAAAATGAGTACAAAATAAGTCACATGTCCATATCTTACTTCACCTAAATAGAGTAAGAAAACTAGAGAATGAACAATTAGTTATTAAAAGAAATATGCGAGTCGGAATTTTATATTTTACTTTTCTGGGTATTTTTCATTATATATGAATGTGCAATTTATGTTGGGTATTGTATTTTTACAACTTATATTCAATAAATAATTGTCAATTATATCTTATGTACATCGCATAAGTGCGATTACTAGTAAATAATAATAATAATAATAATAATAATAATAATAATAATAATAATAATAATAATAGTCAAATGCGTTTGTCAGGAGAGTCGAACCCAGTCTATTGCTTGGAAGGCAATTATACTTCCCAGTGGACTTTACAAACGCTTATGGATTCAAATGTATTGATTTTATTTATTTAATTACTATATTTTTAATATTATTTGTTTATCATTTTATCAACAATGTCCTTAATTTCAATATATTTACTATTTAAACGTTTTACTTTCTCAGTAAAAGTCGTTCAAATAAAGCCTAAAACTTTCAATTTTCATTTTTATTTTCCATTGATTTATTAATACATTATCATAAAGGAAATACTGAAAAAAATTCGGTTATAATTTTTTTATAACAAGTCACACACTCATATTCCGAGAACACAGAAAGAAATAAATTCCGCGATCAAACTACCAAAATAGAATATGCTAGAAATTAGAGCTCTAACTGATTCTTCTTAATTATACTAGTAATCGCACCCGTGCGATGCACGGAATAAATAATATTTATTGAATAAGTTGTAAAAATACAATGCTTGATAAAAATAACACAATAAAAAAATAATAATAATAATAACTTGCATACACAAATTGTGAATAATTTGTAATTTCATTTCTCCCTATAAGATTTCTTACTTTAATGCATAAATTGTATATTCAATATACAATAAAAAAAAAGTTATGAATTGTATTTTTTTAAACAGTTAATTGATCATTATCTAGTTTCCTTAGTTTTTTTATTCATATAGAATTGATTATTCAAAAATAAGTTTTTTTAATGTTCATTCACAACCACATATTATTTAAAAACTAATTTTTCACAATTGCACGTACTACTTTTTAACCACACATTCTAAAAAAAAAAAAAATCAATTTTTAACCACTCAATTGATTGATTTTACAATTATTTTATTTTTTATACTACATTCTTTCACTTCCAATCACACATTTAAAATCATTTCTATAGTTTATATCAAACTTACTCATATTCAATGGTTTCAAATACAATGTGACATTTTATTTTTCACCAAGTATTGAAAATTGCCATGTTACCCACATACACACAAAACTATTTTTTGTGCATGTTAAATAAATGTATGAACTATATTTTATTTTTAAATAGAATAAGTTTAATAAAACCTTATATTTTTATTTTCTATAGAATTCAATGAATTAATTGTTAAAGTCTGTAGTATATATTTTACAAATTGATGTTATTTTAAATTGATAAAAATTAAAAAATAGATAAATGAACAAAATGAGTAAATTTATAAAATTAATTTCAAAATTTTCAAAGAGTTTATCGAAACCTGAAGTTGTAGAAATTAAAATGATTCAATTGAATTTACTTAGAAAGATCGGATATCATTATTTCTTTTAATTTGATAAGAAAAAAGATTTGAAATTAATCATTTATATCAATTTGAAGTTAGGTAAGAAATGATAAATATCATTTTATGACTTAGATGAGATAAATTAAAAATATTGGATATTGAAAAAAGTAAAAAGTATAAGTAAAACTTTTACCTTTATTATTTGAGGCAATTTTAAGAATGATATATTTAGAGTTTACTCTCATTTGTTAACTTGTATTGAACTTCTCGTTAAGATCATGAATTTGACACCTATATTGCATATTTTTTTACTTCAAAATATTTCAATAATTATCAAAAGAATAAAAATAATATACAATTTGATCTTATTATAGATTTTTTATTTTTTACAATCAATAAGTCACTTATAATTAATTTTGCATTAATTGAAGTTTCCTAATTCAATTATTAAAATAATTAATAAAATTACAATGTTTTCTAAAATAGCAGGGAAAAATGGCGGGAAACTATGTGTGGATTTTTTTGGCTGCTATACTATTATTATATATATTAAGATAAGATTAAGATATTAATATATTTTCATCATTAGGAAGTTGTGAGAAATATGAATAATATTTTTTGAATTATATTTTGAGGAAATTACATAAAATGTCCATTTTTACATTGTAACTTGCAAAAATGTCCCAATTTTATGTATTGTCCATTTTCTTGAATTTTGGACCTAAATGCCCTTATCATAAATTTGAAATTCCCAAATTTTGACTACAATAAATATTGAACTAATCAATAAAAATCTGACACCTAACCTATTCTATATACTATTACTTAGTCCATTTTATTACCCAGCAGTTCATTTGAATTTATTTGGAAACCGGGAAGCCCTAATTTCAATTCAATCCTCTCACAAACACTCTCATAGCAACCGATTGTTAAAGAAACCTCTACGCCTCCATCCAGCCTCGTCGTTCGCCGCCACCGGTTCACTCGTCTCTCACTCTCCGCCGGTAGCCCCACAGCCACTGAAGTGAAAACTAAAAGTGACAAGAAAAAACCTTCTTTCTCTATGAAATCTTTCTGTGCATGAACATTTTCTTCTTGAACCTAACTCACGCCTGAAATCCCGACTAAAATCGTCATCGCCGACCGTCAGCGGCCTCCGTGTTCGTGTTTTGCAGTCCATTTCTTGCCTTTGCTGCAATTGCTTCAATCTATTTCTCCTCTCGGTTATTAACTCACCATCTTCTTCATATTTAGCACTTTCATGTTTTGAGATTCTTTATGTTATTTGTTCGATTTGTGGGTTTAGGGTTTATGATTTGTTGGAAAATTATTATGTTTTTCCCTTACATGTGGGTAGAAGAAAATGTATGAATACAGTTAATTACTAAAGCAATAATAGTGGATTGTTACACGTTTCCAAAACTTCCCGACTTCCCTTTTAACAAATTTGATGGACAAGTAGGAGTGAAAAATATGCACTCAGATGTAGAATTAGGAGCTTTATTGAGGGCTTTAGGTTGTTTGATATCTCCATTTGCAAATGACAATTTCTGCCTGATGTCTGATGGATTTGATCACGGTTTGAACGAATGCTATACGTGAGGAGAAATTTTGATGCAGGTTTTATGAACCAGAAATATCTTTCTATTCTCACATCTGATAGAGCTGAAATGAATATGTTTTTAAACACCAATAACCAATGTGGTCATTAGTTACCAAGGAAGTGATCAGAAGAATGCTTTCGATATCTATGATGTCAATTTTGTGAGTTCATGTTATATAAAGAAAGTTTGAGGTTCACTACAGTTTTAGTTTTAGCCCGAATTCAATAATCGATTATATATTGTACTTTTCTATTTTATCATGTTTTGTTGGGTAGAAATTGCATTTGGTGATAATAAGTAAACTTGGTTTTATCTCAAATATTTGAGTACTTTGGTGACATGTTTGTTTCGTGGAAATAGTATTAACATGATGTCTTCACGTTTGAATGGTTTTTCCTAAGTATTAACATGATGTCTTCATGTATTGCTTAAACAGCCTTTCATGTATATATTTTTTTCTTTTATTTCCTTTCATTTTACAAAAGTTTTTGAAGCATTAATATGTAACTAGTGGGTACCTCTACCCTAGAAAGGCATGAATCCAGCCCAAAAAATTGCTTGGAGTTACTTTTGTATGGCTTAGCAATGTGACCAATTTTCAATTCAAGTCCCCACCCACCATTGTTAACAAGTTCTATGTCCAGGTGAGAAATTGTAATTCTCTTCCCGAAACGTGTGTTTGGAGGCTTGAAGAAACCAAGTTTACGATCCAGCAAAACATAGATAAGGTTATGTTCTGTTCTTGTATCACTGACAATTGTTCTCTTAAAGTGAAAGCTTTCACTCAGCCTCTTCAGATTAGTTTGGCATTCTATTCTCCTACTTCTGAAATGGAATTCACGGCTCTTATCAATAATTTATTTCATATACTTCTACAAGTTCTTATGTTCATATTGTTTGAAAATTATGCTTTGTTTTGTCTTTACACAATTAGGTTCATGTATCTACATGCATGCTAAGTTTTATCTTTTGAGTACAATATCTCTTCTGAATGTTGGCATTTCAACTCTAAAATAAGGACGTAGGTGATTGCTCTCTAGGGATTTTGGTCATGTCTATTTGCAATCGATAATTTGCTTTGATTACTGATTTAAGTTCAAATGTCTAGAACATATGATTCAAGTGTTACGAACGACATTTCAGATGTCAAGATATATACTTGAACTGTTGTAAATAGAGTGAAATGCAAAAATAACCTATACGACCATGCGAAATCTTAATTTTATGTATTTTATTCCTGTTGATCCACGAGATGATCAATCGCCTTATAGTTTTTCGGAAAGAGCATGAGGCATGGTTCAACGTTAACCAATGCTACTGCCGATTTGCGATGCCAGAATATTCACTGATCACGGGCTTGAGGTGCGGTGCAGTTCCCATGGACGATCAATCAAAAAAAATAATTGAGAAAACCCGGCTGTGGGGCAAATATTTCAGTTCCAGCGATAGGGTAACTACAACCGATTTGGAAAAGGTCTTCCTGAAGTGCCCGAATAGGAATGATTGCTACAAGTTAGGACTTTCTTTGATCATTGAAGGTATATTCAATGCTCGGGATCGAAATGTGGGTATACATCCGGACACATTGTCAATAGCGGATGACTTGGACTTTTTCAACTCGTACCCATGGGGAACAGTTTGCTATCGAGCTCTAATGAAGTCAATTAAACGTGGTTGGAGTAAAAAGGCGGATTTGGCGAAGATAAACAGTGTCGACAGAATGTCTTACACTTTGTACGGATTTCCACTGGCTATTCAGGTATTTATCCTCTTCGAACTTCATAGTCTGCCATTGCATAGCGTTTAGTTTTCTACATTACTTTGCTGCATACTAAAGTAAGCATTTTCGTTGTGCAGTTGTGGGTTTACGAGGCAATCCCCGAAGTTGGGACTCGTTTTACAACCAAACTTGGGGATGAGCTCCCGAGGATGTTGCGGTGGTCGGAGGAAACAAATGAGATCCGTTCCAAAATCGATGAGCTTGCAAAAAAAACGACAACAGAAAAGGATCCTTTTGGTGGTATTGCTGGCCATTACGATTTGGGTGGTAATTATTGCTATGGAGGCAATGCACATGATGACATCCATTTACAAGAAGGAGAGATTCGAATGAAGGGTGTAGGTGAGGGGGGAAATGAACAACTAGTGGTGAACGAGGATGTGCTGGATGATAAGGGGAAAGAGGTAATTTAAATTTGCAAATTTAATTTCTCATGTACTGGACATCCATGTTATGTTAGACGCTCTCACCCATTCACTTCATGACTAACCTTGCAGGCTCAACCAGATGAAAATGCAGTTGAAGTTGAGGGAGCTACAACAGCCACAGTATTGGCCATGGCAACGAGCAACAAAGAGATTGCTGCACGTGAAGAAGCCAACAAGCCTTGTGATGTACCGCCTCGCAGAGCACGTTCCACCCGGAAAAAAAAATGCAAGTTCTAGCATGAAGACACCTTACACACGTAGTGGACGAAAGAAGATGAAGAAATATTATAGGAGAAAGAGTTAGACACATTTTATGCATGTACCCTTTTGTGTTAGTCACCCCTCCAATATTAAGAGTATCTATTCTGACAAGATACCATGATTTAAACACGTTATCTAGTGGTGTATAAAATTAGTGATTTGTTCTCACAGTTCAATGGGGTTCGATATATTTTTGGATGCATTACCTATTTTGAACAGATTTTGTACATCTAGACATTTGGAAATGTCAAGCGTCTGGAAAAGCAGGGAGCAAATGTCGAGAATGATATTTTGGAATGTCGAGAACGCAGTTGATTGTCATTAACCTTTTAATGAGTCTCGAGTTTTTTTATGTATCTGAAAATTGCCTCCTTCATACAGTACAGTAGAAGTACCAAATGTAATATACTATTGTGATTGTTGGCCAAACCCCAATTAATTACAGCAGCGTTCTTAATCCTATGTTAAAGTGCATTTAAAAGATATTTAAGTTATCCTTAACAGTTGGAGTTTGAAGAATAGGTAGTTACTGCCACGTATTGTTTGCAGCATTAGATAGTCGGAACAGATTTTGTAAATCTAGACATTTAGAAATGTCAAGCGTCTAGAATAACAGGGAACAAATGTCGAGATCGATAAACTCTAATGTCGAGAATAGGCATTTCGAGTACCATGAAAACGTAGTTACTTCATGATTGACATGTATTGCAGTAATATCAGAAAGTACAGATTTAGCAAATCATGACATGAAAGTATATGTCAATCAAGGTTTAATGCATTCAGTAAGGAGTTGGTAGTTGTCATTGAATATTATTGTTGGTGCCCTCTATAAGTACTGGAAATTTCATGTTAGAAACATTGGAAATCAAGTGCAATCCAATATTATACTATTTTATTTATCCAAGTATGAGCAACTCCACAGCTGGGAGCAATGAGTTTGAAGGCCAAGGACATTTTGAGCACACGCCGCCTCCACACAACAATGTCGAGAATGGAGTGCACAACTCTCCTCCTAGGTCTTCAGCTGAAAATCCAATTATAATCGACTCTGATAATGAGGGGGAACTTTATGCTGTGCAACTATGGGCCCCTCTTCACAGGGTGAGTGTACATCCAATTCCATTTCCAATGTTTGAGGATGAAGATGAACCACTAAACATGCCAGCGGGTTTGACAACAGAAGAAGTTAATGTTATTTTTGGGGTTCATTATGTCAATGAGTCCGGTGAAGAAGATGGACCACCTACCGATAACATGACAGAGGTCATTGTTATTAGCTCCAATGAGGACGAAGCTAGTGAGGTTTCTGGAATTTCCACTGTTGAAGACTAATCGAAGCAATTTCCCTTGTAATGTTTATGTAGGTTAATAAGCATTTTATTTTGTGTCTTCGTGAATCTATTTGTCTTGCAATGAAGTTACTGAACTCAGAGCAAGAATATTTGTATTGAACTGTATTATTACGTTGACGTGAATGCAAGTTGAAAATTGGACTACATTATACCCCATTAACTGTCGATCTTGACACATGATACGTCGAGTAGGACTCAACCATTACAGAATGTAGAGAATGAAACAAAAGCAGCATAACATTCAGGTATGTTACAACATGAAAGACTACACAAGCTATTGTAATTGACCATGTCCTGTGAAATAGTGCCAACAAAATACATTGCCGATTAATACAACAAAAAACCAGGGAACATGAATATCTTGTACAGTACTTGAAAGCTAAAAAATCGTAGTTATTTATCTTCTCCTGGTATTCGATGGTGTAGGATGTCTACACGTGACCCTATTGTGACCATAATTTCCACAACGGCTACACTTGCGTGATCTAGTAGAAGTTTCGGTTCCCGAGCGTCGACGTTGTGTTGCAGGACGACCGGGCGGTCTTCGTATGTTCGGAGGTGATATGACTATGGCACGGATATCATGTGGAACAATCCATTGACATTAGTTTCCGACTGGGTTTATGACTTCGCTGTAGGATTCTCTCCAATGTAAGGCAGTGTAATAAGGGGAGCATAAAGCGTACAAAGAAATATGTTTTGAACAGGCCGCACGGCATGCATGACCACACGGCATTTCACGTAATTGGAATTCTCGACATGAGCATGTGTTCCCGATGAGATCGACAGTAGCCGAGTCCAATCCTACTCCTACCTCCATTACCAAATCATCCAAATGATGTACCGGCATTGTTGTACCTGCGTCAAACGAAAGTCTCAACTCGACCTCCATCTTAGGTGTCAAATTCGAAGTGCACATTGATGAAGCGGTTCTTCGCTCGTAGAACCACTTTTGCATCATTGCTCTTATGCATTCTACTAGTGCAACAATTGGATAGCTTCGTTCTCGCCTAAGAACCGAATTCAAGGACTCCGCAATACTGTTTGTCATGATGTTGTATCGGTTTCCTCCGAAATTCGCCCTCGACCATGCCGAAATAGATGCACGGGTCAAGTACGAAGCCATAGTGGGGCGGATGATCTTTATCTGATCCATAACTTGCTCAAACTCTGATACTCGGTAAGCCAATGATGTGCGCTTGAATAAAATGATTGCGTTGCTGTTAGTATACCGACTAATCAAGTTTTTCTCAATATGCCAAATGCACGCACCGTGGTGGGACTATGGATACAACATGGTAATTTCCTTTTTTATGCTAGTTTTTCTGTCCGAAACAAACACAAGGCGCTATAAATCATCTACCACATCTTTCAACTTTGAGAAGAACCAGTACCAGGATGCATTAGTCTCCGCATCAACAATACCCCATTCAACTGGATATATTTGCATGTTTGCATCTTGTCTTGCCGCTACTAGAAGAGTTCCCTTGTATTTTCCTTTCAAATGACTACCGTCCACACAAATTACAGGTCTCATGTATTGTCGAAAACCTCTTATACTAGGTCCAAACGCTACGAATAAGTACAAAAACCTGTTGCTATGGTCCAGCTCAATGTGTGTGATTGTCCCAGGGTTTTTAGTAGTCAACACATGACAGTAGGATGCTAGGTTCTGAAAACTCTCTTCAGGTGAACCACGAAGGTGATTAAGACCTTTTTCTTTACCTCTCCATGCTTTGTTGTAGGTAATATGAACTCCGAACTCACGTTCCATTTCCCCGATAATTCCTGCGGGAACATAGGGTTGGTTAGCATCGTCCAATCGTCTCATGATATGCTGCCCGATCAGAGTACTCGTTACGTGTTTGTTTGCATTCCGTCGTACATCTAAAGAACATGTGTGCTCAGGTATGTACCGACGGATCATAAATATGTCTGAACTTTTGATCTTCGATGCTCGTACTAACCATCGACAGGTGGTATCAATGCAACAAACTGTAAGATTTTTGGTATTCGACTTCTTTACTTTGAAATGAAACTTTTCAGTCAAAGCCTTCAGTGCTAGCCTCGTGTGCAGTTGTTTCTTACTATAGTATATTTGGTGCTCAGCTATTACTTCTTGGGAATCTTTTGTAAATGTGCTTTCAAGTAGTGGTTGTATTTCTGCATCTTCATGATTTTCTTCAGCCGCTTCATTTTCTTCATCGTTTGATAACTCCATATCGGGAATTATTCCCGAACCCTGTAACTGACACACAACCATCTCTTCATGCGTAGACACTGCACCTTCAAGTGGTGATGAAATCTCATTAGCTACATTCGCATGAATGCTACTTGGATCAAGTTCATCAATAATCACACACAATGCAGCTTGTGTGTGTACAGAAATGTACCACTGCAGGTCCTTATCGTCCAGCACATCAGCTGGTGGTATATTCATGTTCGGAACAAAGAATTTTAACTGGATCCGAAATTTGATTCTGTCAATGCTGAGCTTCTCGAAAAGTACATTCAGGAGTTCCTCAAATTTAATGTCACTTCGAATGACAATGGATGTAGTACGGTTGCCGAGCCACTTCCAATTGTCATCAATGTTGACAAAATTTCCACCGTGCGAGACAACAATCCTCATTATATCTGTCAGACCTAGATGTCAGGAACAATTCTATGATGATTTAACACAAGAAAAGCGGACACAACGAAGATATCTAGAAGAAGGCGTTACAAACGATTAACAATGGTGAGTACATTTGAGAAGCTATCTCGACATTTTGAAAATTGTCCAGAACACCATTTTAAATGTCATTCCCGATATTTTAAATGTCGAGAATGACAACACATAATTCTCTCAACACTTGCATATCTCTTCTTCTCCAACTATCATTTTGTTTACAAACATTAATTTCCACCATTAATGACATTCATTACACAACAACCTCATATTACTAACATAAATGATACAAAAAGTGACATGATTAGATAATAACACTACACAATGCTCATAATATAGATGACAATAATTTCAAAATCTTAAAAAGCTAATTCAACTAATTACCTAGTATTTCTCTCAATTTTTTTAAGATATTCCAAAACAAGTAAATACAAGTTCTCAATGAAAACAAAAATTGGTGAATAATACCTTGTAATGAAATTCCTTGTATGCCAAATGGATTCCAAAATATGGTAGTAAATATTTTGTCAAGATTTTTTCACCAATATCCTTCCATGGACCTCTCTAAAATGTAAGAAAAATGGTAGGAAAAGTTCAAAATATTTATCTCAAAAAACTCTTAATGTTTTTACCCAACATTTCAATAAAACCAATGGATATTAGCTAGTACTAGTCAACTCATATGTCTAATCAAGATATATGTATGTGTGTGTATGTATGTATGTGTGTGTATATATATATGTATGTATATGTATATAGGTTTCTTTAAGGGTAAGATGGTCAAATTACACCAAAATTTGGACATTTTTGTAAAAATTATTAACTTTGGATACAAGTTTTGTGATTAGCATGGAATTGGACATTTTTGCAAATTCCCCTTATATTTTTAATATTCCATTATTTTTATTATTTGTCAACAATGTCATTAATTCAATAAGAATATCTACGAGTCTCATTCTATAACCAAAATTACAAACATTAAAACCTTCAATCTAATACATTTACATATGTACATATAACTCTCGATTACTAATTTTCATCAACAAGTTTATGATTTCTAGAACCCTTAATATTCATGTATATTTTTAGACTAAAAAGAATTCAAAACAACCTATATTATAACTCAATATAACTCATTATAAATTCAAAAGGAGTTCAAAGTTTAATCATATTTTGCTGAACTTTTTTCTAGTCGTCATTTCTCTAAAATTTGAATTTTTAATAAATCAAATGGTTTTGTCCATAAATAAAAATATCAACCATTTTTTGCTATGAAATTTGATCGCATGTGATGAATATTGAAGTATAAAAATTGTCCATATCTGTATAGAACTCATTGAAACCTCTACGTACCAATTGAAGTTTTAAAATTTATTTTGAATTTTTGATTAATGAAGATGTGATAATTTTTCATTATATTTGTCTATCTTATTTCATAACTTTTCGATATTAAACAAATATGTTATCTTTTTTAATACTTGCAGGGTACCAGATTCTTATTACACCATTTTGGACCATAATTTAAAACTTTACTACCACGTTTCAGAAAGAGAAAATATATCGACTTTATCATAAAAAAATTAGACCAATAATATTCATACATTTTCAAATGTGTATGATGAAATTGAAATCAACTTCACAACAAATAACAAAATTGAAAAGATTGAATATGACATCTCATTGAAATTATCAAATTTATGCGCTGTTGAATATTCACAAGTCCCAAACTTTGTAATTAAGGAAAAATACTTGATATTAAATTTTCATTGACATTTTTTTTTGTTCTTTTTTAATTTTTACTACACATATATTATATAAATAAAACCTATAATTCATTCTCAAATATTATTGACGTTGTTCTCAAAGTGAAACCCATATTTGCTTTAATCAAATAGGTGAGTTTAGTCAAAGTTTTGATTGAGATAATAAAATATGATCTCAGAAATTTTATTTAAATGTTAAAAATTATTAGACTTTCTTAATTCTAATTTTCTTGCATTTTGGTTAATTTTCTTGTGAAAAAGTTCAAAATTTTTGTCAGACATAATTTCTAAAAATTATTTTATATGAACAATTAACATGTAAAAGTACATTTGGATAACTGATCATAAAAAAAGAATTATGTCCATCCGGCTTCACCCTAACAGCTTCTCTCTTTGCATCATAAAAAAATGATAATTCTATTTTCACAATCTCACCCACAATGTGGGTGACAATCCACTCACATTGAGATGAGGACTACAAAATTTGAATTTTGTAGCCCCCAACCCAATATGAGTGGATTGTCACCAAATTGTGAGTGAGATTGTGATTGTATCATTATCCTAAAAAAAATACATATATGTGTATGTGTGAGAGAGAGAGACATTTTGTCTTCACCCTGAATACCTTCGCCTCCTTCATCACTTTCTAGGAGCTTCTATCCTTTCAATTCAATTTTATTTTATTCACATTTTCTCATATAGTCCTAATTTACGTTGATATTGAAAAAATACAAGTCCCTGTTTAATCGAGACTAAATTCAGTTTTTTAATAAATTTTAATAAAATTACGAAATATATGTGAATCTATAGAATTTGTAATTTTGACTCGATAAAAATCTCGTCCGTGCGAAAAAGGGACCAAAATATCCAACAATTATTTGACCACCGCGAAAAAACGGCATGCAATAGATATTCCATTAGTCGAAGCTCTCGCAGTCTGCCGATGGGCACTATCCGGTTGAGCGGCGGCGGCGGCTGTATGTTGATGAGGAGGCGATTTTTAATAACCGCCACCGTCTCCGCCTTTCACTCCTCTCTCATTGCTTCCTCCGTTACAATACTCCCTTCCACATCTTTCCCTTCTACAATACGGAAAATGCCACCACCGCAACTCACTCTCTTTTCCAATTCCCAAGTCCATTCTATCTCAAACAACTCCTCACCCTCCCCTCTTCTTTCAATCACCAAACCTTCAGGTAAATCCCATTACGAATTACTTGCATATTGTAATTGTAAGTGTTATAAATCTTGTCTTTTTGTTATGGTTTGAAATGTTCATGTGGGTTCATTTTATTTTAATTTATAGGGGCCGAGGAGAAAAACGGAATTCCAATTAAGGGATCGAAGGTGGTTTTGAAAGGAATGAGATATCCGGAACTTGAGGTTTTTCCCCCCATGGTTTCGTGTTCTTTTCAGTTAAAAAGTGACGTTCAATTTTGTTTCTTTGCAGTTGAAGTTCATTTTTTCTGTTCTACAAATTCTTTTACGGATATTCAGCTTTAGTGCTCGAACGAGATACGACATTTTGCTTTAGCACTCTATGAAACCCAGCTTTTACCTAGAAAAATGCCATCTCCACTGCTACTCCATCTGTCATCCGGGTTTCATGCCCATTCTGAGTCGCAAAAAAGCATTTAAACCTACCATTGAGGGAGCGTAATAGGGACCATTCCCTTTTAGATATCGAAGAACACGTTTTAGAGCTGTACAATGTCCTTCACGTACATAATGCATTACTTGGCATGGCTGGTTGATGACATAAGATATATTACTGAAGTGCACCAAAATCATTCTGTATTCACTAGGATTAGAGATCAAAGAACCATCTTGGGAGGACAATTTTCTACCAGTTACCGTAGGAGATGATAGTGGCTTTGCTCCAGCCATATTAGTCCGATGCAACAGGTCAGTAATATATTTGCGTCGACGCAAGTGAAGACCGTGAGAGTCACAGCATGCCTGGAATCCTAAAAAGCAAATCAAATTTCCGAGATCTTTGATCTGGAATTGACTTCCTAGTGCAGCGATAAACTGAGTAATAGCCGTTGCATCTGATACAATCACGATGATATCATCTACGTAGACAAGAACAAAGATTTGTAAGTTATTCCTACCATAAATAAATAGGGATGAATTGACTGAAGATTCAAGGAAACCATATTCAAATAGTTACTGTGAGAGTCGTCGAAACAAGCTCCAAGAGCTTGGTTTCAGAGCATAGAGTGATTTATGTAGCCTACAAACAAAATCAGGTTAGGACTCATCAAAAAATCCTCTTGGCTGCTCCATAAACACCTCTTCATCCAATATGCCATGTTAAAAGGCATTTGAAATGTCTGATTGCCAAATACACCTATGAAAATTAACTGCCAATGCTAGTATTAAACGAATAGTTGAAGGTTTAATTACAGACGAGAATGTCTCATGATAATTCACGTCATCACATTGATCAAAACCTTTGGAAGCCAATCGTGCCTTGTACCTCTCTATACTGCTATCCTGCTTTCTTTTTATTTTGTATACCCATTTGTTATGAACCACCGGCTTATGAAGTGGTCGTGGGCATAAGACCAAGTACCATTGGCCATTAATTCATCAAACTCACGTCCTATCACGTCCCATCATTCAGAGCTAGACAATAGATGCTGCCTACGTGAACAACTAGGTTCCTTTTCCTTATCAATACTAGACAACACAAGAAGAGGGTGTTTGATAGAGAAAATTTTTTTGAAGCCAGGGAATTGTTTTGGCTTAAGTTTTCCTGTTTTAGATCTTGTTACTATCTGCTCAATAGGATGTGTCTGAGATAAGACTATAGGATCAGGATTAAGAAATGGTAAGATAAGGTTTGAGAGCTTATGTTCCTCGCATGATGTTGGAATATTTTTATTTTTATTTGGTATATTGATTGTTGGCTCAGCAATAAGACTTGCAAGTTGAATATGTGATGATTCCATGTTGGTTGGAGGACTAGGTGAAGATTGGGGCTGCAAAAAAGTGTCAGAAAACAATTGCAACTGAATAGTGATGATAAAGTGAAATCAAGAAATGGAATAGGAGAGGGACTTCTCGTCCAACCCTAGTCTTTCGCCTTCGAGGCTGGAAGGAAAGTCAGGCAGGTTTGGATTTAGGCATAAGTGATTAAAGTCACCTAAAAAAAGTTCTTATCAGAAAATAACATTGCGAGAGATATGAACTCTTACCATTGGTGAGGTCCAAACATCTATATCCTTTTTGTTTTCCTGAATATCCTATAAAGACACATTCTTTACTTTTGAAACAAAGCTTGTGTTTTTCATAGGGTGTGAGTAGGGGGTAGCAGCTGCATCCAGAAAATGCGCAGATATACCTAGCAACAGATTTATGAAGTACAAAGTATGGACATAGATTGTTAAGCACCGTTGTTGGGAGTCTGTTTATTAGAGAAACTGATGTTAGGAATGAGTCAGCCCAATAACTTGGTTGATGTGATTTTGCAAGAAGACTTATTCCCATTTCTCTTATATGCCGATGCTTTCTCTCTGCAATGCTATTTCATGGAGAGGAATATGGACAAGTTAGGCGACTATATATTCAATTAGTATTTAAAAACTGTTTAAATGCATTTGAGAAAAACTCTCCGCCATTATATGACTGGAACTGTTTTATTTTGCAAGATAACAAGTTTTCAACAAGAGCTTTGTATTTCTTGAAAATTTCAAATACATTAGCTTTATTAGCCATAGGATAAAATCATGTAAAACATGAAAATTTGTCTATGAAAATAACATTAAAACGACATCCGCCAACGGATCAGAGTGTATAAGAGTTGATGGATCCTGAGTCTGACATGTGAAGTTGTCATAGGGAACCTGCATGGCCTTTCCTAGAGGACAGGACTGGCAAAAGGCAGTCTCGTTGAAGGAATTGCTAGGAAGATGCCATAACTGAAATAAACTGTGCATGTACAAGGTCACAGGGGTGGCCTAAACGATCATGCTAGCCTTCTTTGGTTGTCTTTGATCCTAATTTGGCTGCAAAGCCAATTTATTAGAGAAACTCTTGTTGCCAACTAGAGGATATAGATCATTCTCAACTCGACACTTGGCACAATATTCTGTTGGTCTGATTCTGTCATGTAAAAGATATGGTTATCAACTAAAAGGGAAACACGTCCAGTATGTTGAATTAATAAACATATACACTGTGATAGTGTCTACTCCTTCAAACGGTTGCTGAGTAGTAAGATTTTCTACATTACTGGTTATGTGTGAATTAGCCCTACTATCAACATACCTTATTTGATGGTCAAAGTTGCATTAGAGTCTGCTGCCATGGTTTCAAGTTCAGCAGGAGGAATTAGACCTTGATAAGCATAATTGAAACGTTCATAGCAGTCTAGTGCAGTATGATTTGGTTTGCCACAAATCTGAGAGATAGGCTTGCTATATGAAGCACCTTGTGGGCAAATAGGATGCGGAGGACTAGACTGGGGGCTTAGACTATTACTGCCAGCAGGAGCAAGTTGTATTGGTTATCTGAAATTTGAACTCATATCTAGATGTTGTGGTTTCTTGGGATAATTTTTCATTTTAGAGTTGGTAGCAGCAAAGGCATAGTGTGTATCTGCAGAACTCTGGTCCTGATTGTCTAGCAAGGCTTAAAAACGGGGTAGTTCAACTTGAAAATCTTCCAAGGAGAGATCACAGTTTCATGTGGCAAAAGTATAAGAGGTAATATATGGTGTAAAACTCACTCTAAGGCCTCCTAGTAATTGACCAATCAGATCTTGATCAGCAATAGGTTTCCAAGCTGCACCAAGTTGATCAGGGAGACATTTAGCATCATCAATAAAAGCAGTGCATCTTTTGTTTTGTCTCTTGATTAGAGCAATCTGTGAACGTGAAGCAGATGCAAAGTGGGACTGGGGCAAATCCCAGGTCTGCTTGGGGGTCTTAATCCCATAAAGAAAAGCAACCAGCTTCTCTGAAATGGAAGCAAGGATCCAGCTTTTAACGCAATTGTCCTTCTGGAACCATATTGCATAATCTGGATTAGGTTCATTCCGAATAGTATGTTCAGGAACCTTGATTTTCCATCAACATAATGATAGGATACTAAAATAAAGGGGGATATTATGGGGATTTCATATAATAATTAGTATAGGCCTTTGTCTATATATAGGAGGGTTGGGAGCTCATTCGATTATGGAGAATATTGTAGAAATGGGGCAACCCTTGGGAGAGTCCAGGCCTCTCAAATGCCTTGGAATTGTTCTGTCAACATTTGTTTAATTCATTCAATAAACACTTTTTTACAAATTAGAATTCAATATAGTTTCATACTTCACAAATCAACATCCGTAGATCTACCTATCAAAATTACACACAAACTTCCTAACAAATCTACTGAACAATAACTTCCAGATTTACAGCAAGAGCACCAGCAATCAGGAACCTATCACATAACAAACAAGATCGTGACTACTAAGAAAGACCTTGAACTTTATGCACCATGCCATGATATTAGGACCATAAGCTTCTCTGTCACAGGTTGAGAAGTAGCGTGAAGGGTTTGATGTAGGTCTGGAATGTTATCAATGTCGCTGGAAGTAGAAGACATTTCAATAAGTTTTGAATAGGTGTGGAAGCTTGATTGGTAAACGGATCAGGCTTGAGATGTAAAATGATTTGATACCATGTAAGATGAAATAATGTTGTAGTATGAACCAGACTGAGACTTACCCTTTGAATGACTTGTCTATAGAGGCTTATAGTCATCAGTGTTTAAAAAGACGGAATTGAGTACTAATGTTTTTTTCTTTCATGAGGCAAGTCATAAGCCTCGAGGCATTTTGAAGCGTAAGTCTCACCGTAAACCAAAAAAATGTCAAAAAATTATTAAAATGCAAAATAAGCTCAAATTACATCATAGACATTATTTAAAATTTAATTGAACAATATAAAGTGTGCAAATAGACAAAAGAAAGATTTATAAATCAACTATTATTTTAATTGGTGAGTAGTGGACTACTCTCAGTTGATATATGAGAAACAAAATTTTTCAAAGTTTTAGTGAAAAATAAGTTATCATCAATATAAGTATATTAGAGTTTTATGTTTTGTAGGCCGCAAGCCTTTGAGATGGTGCTACGAGATGTAAGCATCAAAAATCACCTCACCATCAGCGTCTTGAGGCATTATTTCCATGCCTTAGTCTGAGGCAGGCCTTAGGCAGGTTTCAATTGTGTTTTTTTAAAAACATGCTTATAATTTTTACACAAAGTCCAGCTTTACAAGGAAGTCTAACAAACTAATATACTCAGTTGTTATCCTATGAATAATATCAATTATCCTAATAAATACAAATTCATCTTTATTAGGAAGTCTAGCGAACTAACATACTCAATTGTTATCCTATCAATAATATCAGTTATCTGGATACACTAACACAAATTACATTGTGGGTTTTTTATCTGCTGCTCTAATATTATCATCTGTAATGCATTGAGTTCCATCTCATGGTAACAAGCTCGAGCTGGCTATGATGTTATGGAACTGCCTATCATGTATAGATGGACTCTGGGGGTTGGTGATGGGGATAATATGAGGTGCTGAGGGACAGTTTCTCCCTAGTTTTTTTTTTTTTTTTTTTTTTGTGCTTTAATCATCCATTGAATTTTTAGGCATAAGGTTTTATGTCTGTAGGTTATTTCTTTAAACGTGATTGATTGTTGTACAAGTTTGAGATATTTTTTGTCTGTTTGATTTAGGTTTTAAGGATAGCTTTAAGATCATGAATGATTTTTCTGCTGCTTTTCGCTGCTTCTAATTTTGTTATGTTCCATAACAGAATTGGGTTCAGTCTCATGGTTATAGGCCTGCTCAGGCTTTGATGTTATGGAAGTGCCTGTACAGGAACAATATATGGGCTCAACATAGTGAAGAATTGGAAGGTTATTATCCTCTTTGTAAGCCAGATTTGTAATTTGTTTTGCAATACGGTGTATATATCCTACATTTAACTCTGGTGGCTATGTTTTCGTAATACTTTCCATTTTACTATTGGCATGGTATAATAAATCCTACATATAAGCTTCCGTTTGGTTTATAAACTGGTTTATTTATGATTTTGAGGTAAAAAGTAGTGGTTGAAAATTGGAGAGAGAAAAATGTGTGGTTAAAAAATGGTTTGGAAAATTGTGTGATTTATAAATTGGTTTATAAACCAAAAGGACGGTTACTAAACAGTGACTTGCGTTCTTTTTTTTTTTAGCACTCCATGAATTAGCACTGAAGCTCTTTGTTTTCATTAACATTTGACAGGTTTGAACAAGGACTTCAAGAGGATGTTGAGTGAACATGCTGAATTTAAAGCATTGTCTTTGAAGGATATTTATTCAGCATCTGATGGAACAAAGAAGGTAGATAAATCTCTCAACCTACTTCAATGTCAGATGAACTGTCTCATTTATTCTGAATCACAGGAGATTGCAGATTTTATTCACATTGGAAGATGGACTAGTCATTGAAACCGTTGTGATTCCTTGCCAAAGGGGAAGAAATACAGTATGTGTTTCTAGTCAAGTGGGTTGTGCAATGAATTGTCAGTTCTGCTACACTGGAAGGCATGCTCGATCTTCCTCGTGCTATTATCTACATATATTTCTTGGATATTGTATTCATATGTGGAACATATTTGACTGTGCATAAAAGCTTGCTTGTGTGTGAGTGTGAATAAGTATGTTTTATTTTAAAATGAATTTTTTACTAACTTTTAAGCTTATTCAATCATGCTCCATTAATTCACTATGTGGTACATAGGCCATGTTTGAGCCAATCGTGTGTGAATAAGTATGTTTTGTTTTAAAATGATTTTTTTACCAACTTTTAAGCTTATTCAATCATGCTCCATTAATTCACTATGTGGTACATAGGCTATGTTTGAACCCATTTTTTGGGGAAATATATTTTATTATAGTGATTTTTTTGTAGAATGCGTGGTTTAAAAGTATGAAAAAGTTTTTACGTGCAAAATTATTTTAGTGAGAAAATGTAGGGCTGAAAAAGAGTTTGGAAAAAAATGAATTGTTAGAGAATGAGGCTCAAACAGGGGCTTAAGGTTACTTGCGTTATAATGTACTGAGTTGTTTTGCAGAATGGGACTTAAAAGAAGTTTGTCTGCAGCTGAGATAGTGGAACAAGCTGTTCTTGCTCGCCGCCTGCTTTCACATGAAGTTGGCACCATAACGAATGTTGTATTCATGGTAAATGTTTAATTCTGAATTGCTCGCACTTATTAGTTATATCAGCATACGCTCATGGCACTGTTGAGAGCATTTCTTTAATGATTAAAATATAAGTGCGCTTTTTTTTTTTTTTTTATCCTTATTTCTCAAGCCAGCTTTTATAATTGTGATACTTGCTAGTGAAATATTTATCCCTGAACAGGAATCAATAGCTTTTCTTGTTAATACTTAATATACTGCTAAGTACTCTATATGATAACCCACGATCCAGAATTAGCACCAAGATGTTCCATACTGATTATGGCACGAAGATTCAGAAATTTGCTTACTGATAAGAATGTGCTGTGAGTCTACAATTGAATTCATTATCTATCAGCTCAAATGTAATTGGGAAGATGAACCACTTTTCTTTTTAGGCTTATGGGGAAGACAGAGGCCTGTTTTGGACGGTAGGAATGGGGATCGAAGGATTTCGATCTTAGACTGTGTTGAAATATAAGGATGAAAGTATAATTGTATTTCTTGATTAATGAAAGTGTTACAAAGCAAGCTATAAATAGAAAATCTAAAACACATAATTGCCTATTAGTCCCTACACTATTCTAAACAACTATTTTGATCCTTACAATATTAATACAACATTTCAACACTCCCCCTCAAGTTGATGCAAAGATAAACATCAACTTGAAAATAATGTAAACAAAAAACTTGAACAACAACTTCAAGTAAATAACGAAGTGCTCCCCCTTCTTCCAATTTCAATAGTCTTCTTGGACGATGCCATAACGAAGGATCAACTTGGATACATTAAAATCCACATCCCGTAAACAACGGAAAATCCTTACTTCGGACACAAAGGAAAGCCAACATAAAGAGACGTAAACCAGTCAAGAGGCGATCACCAGGTTGACCTAATAAAGGAACTGATCTTACGAATAAAAGGCTAATAAAAAGACACCAAGAAGGATAGTGAAATTGGAAAGCTAGGGGCTGAATTGCACAAAATGAAAGATCAGGGGACTGAAATGTAAATTTTGAAAAATGAGGGACCAAAATGAAAATATTGAAAGTTCAGGATTGAAAATGAACTTCCGAAAAGTAGAGGGACTAAAATTGATAAAATAAAAAGATAATGGGTTGAATTGTGAATTTTGGAAGTTGAAGGGCTGAAATGTAATATTTGAAAAGTTGAAGGACCAACTTGCACTTTTGAGAAGATTGAGGAGCTGGATAAAACTATTGAAAAATATAAGATTAAGATGTAAAAATCCTGAAACTTGAAAACTATCATGTGATAGCCCAATAATGGTCCAAACCAAGACCAATAAATAACCCAATCTTTCCAATCCATAAAGGCCCATATGCAAGGCCCAAACCAAATAATCTAAGCCCAACTCCAATATAAATAAAGGGCCCAGATCTCCAAATACCAACCCAATCTCAAATCTAAAAGCCCCAAATAATAATCTAAAGCTCAAAATTCTCTTCAAACCATAACCAGCAAATAAGGCCCACAATCCAGACCCTGTTAATAATCTGCAGCCCATCACCAACCAACATATCCTTTAGAGCCCAATAAACAATCTGCAGCAACATTCTCATCTTCACAAACCCTAACCCTAAATATTTCAGCTAACTGCCATCGCCGGAGGGTCGGAGGTCGCCGGAAGACAGATTTTTTAATTTTCTTTTCTTCCTCTTTTCTTCCTCTCCTCTTCTTCTTCCTTTTTCTTCCCCCTCCTTTTCTTCTTCTCTCTTTTTCTTCCCTTCTCCGCCAGGAACGCCACCAGCAAACAACCCAGAGAACTTATTCACTCCCCCACTGAATATTTTTCACAGACCACTTTCTTTGCTAACTTCTTCAACAAAAAAAGATGAAAACAGCAATATAAGCTGCAAAATGACTCACGGAGCCACCGAGGAGGATTCATCGGAGAGACGAACTGAGAGAAGGTCGAAGAGGCAGCGTTGGAGGCTGGGTAATGGTTGGCCGGCGTCGGGGTGGCCTGGGTAAGCTCTGGCACTGGAGGGAAACTCTCGATGCCAACAAAGAAAATTTAACAGGTTTCCCCTGCGATAGATTTTTGTGTGGTTTTTGAGCTTGAATGCCTGAATGGGTAGTGAAATGTATTTTGACAAAAAAAAATGTAACAGAAAATAACTTGGCCAGACGAGAGGCGTCGGCCGCTTGCCGGAGAACGGAATTTCACCAGAAACCTAGGCCAAGATCGATACTTGCTCTGATACCATGTTGAAATATAAGGATGAAAGTATAATTGTATTTCTTGATTAATGAAAGTGTTACAAAGCAAGCTATAAATAGAAAACCTAAAACACATAATTGCCTACTAGTCCCTACACTATTCTAAACAACTATCTTGATCCTTACAAAATTAATACAACATTTCAACAGACTGAAAAATTAAGCACATGAACTACCAAACGTGGCCATAATTCCCATTGAATTCCACTAATTAGGAGTGCATGGGATGGTAATTATATAAAGCACTTATATAGCACTAATGAATGTATTTTCATCGATGAACATATAGGGAATGGGTGAGCCACTTCACAACTTTGAGAATGTTATTAAAGCTGCAGATATATTGGTCGATGAGCAAGGTCTTCAATTCAGTCCTCGGAAGGTTACTGTCTCAACGAGTGGGCTCGTGCCCCAATTAAAACGTTTTCTCAATGAATCTAGTTGTGCTTTAGCTGTCAGCTTAAATGCCACGACCAATGAGGTATTTCTCATGGAGCCATATTTTAACCAAGCAAATAGTAGACAAGGAGTTAGTCTAGTGTATATAGAGATTAATTACTCTTTCATAAAAATTATGCAGGTCAGAAATTGGGTCATGCCAATTAACCAAAAGTACAACTTAGAAGTGCTGCTTGGCACCCTTCGAGAGGAGCTTCGACTAAAGCACAACTACAAGGTCTTGTTTGAATATGTAATGCTTGCAGGAGTTAATGACAGGTTAGTAGAGTACTCGTAATATGTGTCTCTTCTAGATGTCTGAGTCCATGTTGATCTAAACTTAGAAAGGGGAAAATTACTATTGGTTATTTTTTCTTTTACTTGTGAGTAAAAAAATGATACTTGTCTGAAGTAAATGTTGAACCAACTCATCTAAAAGCTTAAGCTTTTTGAGAGGGGATGCGTTTGTTTATTAAATTTGGTCATGGTCACTGGTCCACAAGATTGTAATATACATGTTCATTGATTACTGGGATCGATGCAACTGGTTTTGAGATTTGTGTCAATTGTCCTGTAAATGACATCTTCTCCGAGTACCTTCCGTGCCCAAAAACTGAAAAACGTGTTCACCGTGTTAAAGATGTGCTCACCAGTTTCTTGAGAGTACGAATACTGGTGATCTCAAGTATAATATACGGCTATCATATAAGATTACCTCGTCTAAATCCTTGTATGCATTCTCGTATATAATGCTGAGGTGGTTGGATAGTTGTTAAATTTTCATTTTTACACCACTTGTTTTACTAGTTTCTACCCTCTTTTCTCAAAACTCATATCTATCTTATCTGTGAAAGAAATATATCAGTCATATTAACAGTTTGATCTGTTTTTCAGTATTGAGGATGCAAAGAGGCTAATTGATCTCGTACGAGGCATTCCATGCAAGATCAATCTAATTTCGTTTAACCCTCATCAAGGATCCCAGTTTAAACCTACCAAGGAGGAGAAGATGATCGAATTCCGTAATATTCTTGCTGAAGCAGGGTGCATTGTTTTCTTGAGACTGAGTCGAGGCGATGATCAGATGGCTGCCTGCGGTCAGCTTGGCAAGCCGGGTGAAATCCAGGCTCCCTTGCTTCGAGTTCCAGCTAAATTTCAAGGAGCATTAGAAGCTTCATTATGAACGTTTGTTTTGCACTGCAATCTTGTCTTGATGCTAGGATGAATGTTAATGGGTCTTGGTGTTAATTCGTTGTTCCATTCAGCTTTTGTGCATTCAAATATGACCGAATAGTTTGGTAAGCATGAATGTAGTAGACCTTTAAAATCACATTGAGGCCCGTTTGAGATGGCTTTTGAGAAGTCAAAAGTTATTTTTGAAACTCAAATAAAAAGTGATTTTAAAAAATTAGTTTTCAAACAAAAATTAAGGTAACTTTTTTCGAAAGCTGATAAACGGGCTTCATAGTGTGTAGAAGGGATTTTTTAAAGCCTAGAAAGGACTTCTTAGATGTTGTCAAATGCTCTTTTGCTAAATTCCTCTTCAGGAGAAATCGCACTGATGCCGCCTATTGAAACCTCCTTTTGCTATTTATCACATTGAAATTCTTAATTTTTAAAAATATTATCTTGAAGTAAATAAATTGCAAAGATATTCTGAATTTATTTATTTATGAGAAAAATAAGGATTTAGTTACAAACATCAAAAAATCGTAACTAAAAAATAAGCATCAACTTCCGCTTCATCCCAACTTCATGAATCATCATATCCAACTCCATCGACGGATTTTGAGAGGCATTTGGACCACAAATGAAGGAACATCATCATCATGAAGAGCAGACACTCTTCTAGGATGGGAACGGAAGTTCAGGGATGAACGCTGATGAAAAATTGGGCCTTTGGGGATGAAAATAATTGAGAACCAACCACCTATCAACAGCATTCGGGGGGTGTAGGTGGAAAGTGTAACTGATCCCCATGGAATGAAATCCACAATATTATTAAGTATGGTGTAAAATAAAATAAAAAAATGTAAATGTAAATGTAAATATATATATATATATATGCTTCTTAACAAATAACTCTATTTGGCACAAGTAGTTGGACAGATCCATGCATAAAAAAATATCACTGATCTATTCTATTGCATCAATCATGAGGAGAAGAACCAAGTTGACAACCATATTGCTCCTCATATATGTTAACATGAAATATTATAGCATTATTACACGTGACTTAAAGGCATCATTTCAGATTTTGAGAATTCTGAATACATAAATTTCGACCATGATTAAATGTGCAGTTGATAATGATCACTTCTCTAACATCGTATCATGATTATTTCATCCACGCACCTTCAAGACCAACATGTGTTTTGATCTCTGTGTTTCCCTGATGTCACCCTGTTAGATTTCATATGCACAAAATGCTGAATGTTGCTATTTCTGATTGAATCCACACCAGTGAGACACGCAGTATCAAATGTAATTATTGATATGATATCAGCTTAAGTTGCAAAATTTGGTAAAATCCAAACTTTTTGAGCTATTCTTCTGGAAATCGATGACTTTCAACCTTGCTACTATTGGCGTTGTCCTCTTTAACCAAGAATTTTTAAATCCCGGCTTAAATGAATTGCAGAATCCTTTTTCAATATGGTTTTGTTTGATTTAATGTAAAGGATTTTGAGCTCAAAAGCCATTAAACGGCTTTCAGGAAATTATGGGACATCGTAATATTTGATTTTTTTAGATTATACGTGTATATATGTATATGTATATGTAGGTATGGGTGATATTATTCAATTTTTTTTTATGTGGATGTCAAATATCTAATTATGTGTATTTAATTTTAGGGTGCGTTTTGACCTAAGTTTGTGTTAATAAAATCATCAATAATTTTTCGACAAAAGTTCTAATGCTAAAAGCTTTTATTCACAACAATTGTGTCGAACAAACCCTAAATAGCGTAGTGATCAATCAACCTTTTGTTTGGTCAATTTTTTCTTCAAATTCATTTTCAACTACATATTTCTATGAGATTCACCAATTTACACACTTTTCAACCACATATTCAAATTGTTTAACAATTTCTCCTACATCAAACAAGCTCTCATTCTTCCTGTTGAGGCATTCCATTTTTTTTTTTAAATATCCCCTCCGTTGTTTTAATTTCATCAATTTTTATCAAAATCTACTAAAAACTTGATTTTAATGTATACCAAACTGGGGCAAAGTATATATACAGTTTACTCTTGACAACAATCACCAAGTGCGAGACAGCATATGTAAAATTGGCTTCTTTTTTTCCTTAGCATAATCAATCATTTTTTTTTTTTTTTAAAAAACAAAATGTTAATTTATAGAATTAATAACATATACCATAAGGAAATTTCAATTATATGTAACCCATAAATAAAAATTATCAATTCATACAGGAAATAATAACAATAAATTATGAAATGGAACATCTTTTGTCTGCTAATTTCTATAATGTACACAAATATACAAACGTTCTAGTGCCAACCAGGAGCACATACTATTGTGCCAACCAAGACATAAGCACTGGACTGGATCAAAACCGCGTAGCATTAATCTTGTGCTATGTACTCCTTCCTTCGTATAAATCTGTCTCTGTGCTCCAAATAACAAATGTAATATCCATTTACTACATTCTTTCTACCCAAGTAATCATTTAAGCAAGCTAGGGATTCAGAACAGATTTACCCAAATTTGCATTCTTGACCTCCTCTTTAAGTAAAATCCTAATTTTCTCTCTCAGACTAGAAGCCTCTTGCGGTTTGAACCATTGTCTGCCAAACTAGGAAATATAATGTGAGCAAAGTCTATGATGCACGGACACGGACACAGACACGTTGACACACAATTTTTCAAAAAAGTACCGACACGACGGCACGTTGTCAACACGTTAATTATAATAATTAAAATTCTTCATTTATATATAGTATAAATTTAGTTTTATACTCGTTATTAAGCTTCTGTCTGGCCCTCGGTTATTAAAAATTTATGGTACAGCTTTTTTTACTTCCCAGGGGGCCCACAGCAATTTTGCTATCCATCGCCTACAATTGTTGACCCTTTCACTGTACAAAACTTCAGTTTTTTGGCCAAAAACCGAGGGGCCAGACAGTACATAATTTTGTTTGTTGAAATTTTTTTACTTTGAGTGTTTATTTGATATTTTATAATATTTTAAGTTAAAAAATATATGATTTGTCTTATAAATAAAGAAGAATGGCCATAATAGAGTGTCGGAGTGTCGTATCCGACTCGAGTCCGACACGGACACGCTATCCTAGTTGAAGTGTCAATGCTACAGGGACAAAGTATTTCCACTTTTGAAAGCTTAGCCAAACATGAATATTGAATACTATATATGTGTGGATTGAAAATGCCGACACCAGCACTCTGTTAAAAGAAAATAGAGAACAAAAAGAAACCACCAAGGAAAAAATCCCTGATGCAGTATAGTAAGAGTAGAGAGTTTTAGTACCATGGTCAAATCCTTCTTCTTCAGCCTCATAGGGGCGTCTTCAAGGAAGCGTTCGATGAAGTAAAGGACGAAGAGACCACAGTCGTAATCGTTTTGTTGTTGTGGTACCTGTTGCCATGCCAACGGGAAAAAGAAAAATGCTGAATAATCAAACAAAGTGAAAATGAATGAAACACAGAAAATGCAACAAATGTTGGAATCACAAATAATACTAAGAAAGATATCAAGAAAGACAATAGGCTTCAAATGGTTTTCTTTTTCATTTAACTGACTCGGTCACAAGGATATTTATGGTATTGTAAAACCATGAATCTAACGGAGTATATTTATCTAGAAATGATAGAAATTCGTTCAATCTTCATGTATTTAGTAATTATTTATTCTTGCAGGTAGATCTACTAGTATTTGATTCATCTATATGTGAACAAACTTATCTTTCCAATACTCTCCACTTAAACTCGATTTTATGATTCCAAGTAAACTCAATCATTAAACAAGTTTTCTTTGAATGACAATTTGAGACGGTTGCCAGCACCAGGGTCGAGAAAACATGTAGTCTCTTCTCTTTTCTCTTGAAAGCGAATAAAAGAGTAGCATCCTCCACATATTTATCGTCCTTGACAAAAATGGTGTTCTTCAACCTTTTGTGCAGCTAGCTCTTTCTTTGTTCACTTCTCCTTTCCTTAGGCATGTGCATGGTAATATCCATGGCCTTTATATGAATATACCATGTCCCAAAAATATCTCGGGGGTCATCTTACGTTTTGAACTAATAGCCAGCTTCAAACAAACCCTGCATCCTCGTCCCTCAGGATCAACAAGGGATAGTACAAGAATAATCCCCTGTTATCCATCGGCCTGATCTTAGGCTCTGAGTTGGAAATCCAATTTTGGCTAAATCAAACTTCTCCACGTATTCAAGATTTGAAATAAACAATCCGAGACTAAAACCAAATCGAAGAGGAATCAAAGCATTCTCTTATACGTGTTCCTAAAGCATTTCATTCATCAGAGTATAAAACACCTAGATAAGGTAAGAAATATGTCTCCAACCCAATATCTGAGAGAGAGAGAGAGAGAGAGAAGATTAATTTAAGCTCCAAAGTTTAGTCCGATATCAACTTGATCCTGTGAAATCTTTATGCAGGCTGTTAGCCCAATATTTATTGAAACAGGTGAAATTATCTAATCATGGAATTATGTTGATAAAGAAGAATACTAAAAGAAATATTAAAATCATAACCTTGTTTCAAACAAGGACAAACCATGCAATGTGCGAAGATACTGAATTTCAAACAGAGAAAATTTTCCAAATAGGCTCGCAACAACAGAATCTAACAATCAGGTTGAGACCGATAGAGCACCGGTGTACCTCAATTATTGTCTCATCAATTCTTCGAGAAAGCTTCTGCCATATTTTGTCAGCGATCAGAAATTGGGACTTGGATTCTCCTTGTCTCAAATATTTCCACTCTTCTATTAAAAAGCTGCAGAATGATAGACATATTTCATAAGTCAACAACAAGGTCAATACAAAAATTACTTTCGACTTTCATATTAAACAATTATGCTGAAAGTTATGAAGAGAAATTGGTTGAAAGATGGGTTTCTGAGGACTAGATTATGTGAATTATACCTTGTACAGAATAATCAAGATAGAATGGTCAAGCAGCAAGCACTCTAGATGCCAAAATGCAACAAAGTGACAAAGCATGATGATAAGATCAACAAAGGTTTATTCCCCATACACTTGCTATGGAAGAATCAACAAATTTAATCGTATTGACAAAAACTTCACAATCTTATCCTTCTATTTCCCGTGCATTTCCTTAAACAAATGACTGCCATATGATCAAATCAAACAGCAAAATGTACATTTGCAAGTCAAGCTTCCATCAAAGAGAAGGAAGGCTTCCAGTGACTTGTGCTCAAATTCAGTGCCCGTGCGTGCCATTAAGAAAGCAAAGAAAATACAGCAGATTCAAAGAAAGATCAATGAATTTATAATCAGAACCAAAGTCATGGGGTTAAATAATGTGTTAGCTTCCTATTTATCCAAAAATAAGGAAGAAGAGATCATTTAATACTCATCAGGATTTTAGAGGTGTGTCACTTTTACTTTTTTCTACCAGTCAATTCAGAGCATATAAGAGTTGAGTTATGGTACATTATAAATTTCCTTACTACAGAACAAAAAACACCACATGATATCGTTATCAAAGAATATGGCACAAAAATATAGATTTAAATTAGTTAAGAATAATAAGTCAAAAAAAAAAAAACACAAAGAAGACTGAAAGTGAGTATCTTATCTACACATGTACAAGTGTAAGGCCTGTCTCGTGGAAAAACAATTGATACAAGGGAGCAAAGTACCACACACATATATAATAAGCTTTATCAAGATACTGAAGCTATCTTTTTCTCTATAATCAGCAGAACATAGGGGAGAGAGAGGACAAGAATTAAATAATTAATAAGTGGTTCTTCATACCAACATAAAGCAGCATTTATTTTAAATTGCAAATGAGGTTATATTTCTCTTCATAACAAGCAACCAAAAGTCATAGCCTTGTATTCAGATATCGCCACCACCTTATTACCAGACTGTTATGTGTCTGGTTCATTCAGAAAGTATTTATTTAACTAGAAAAATGAAATGACAGCTTATAAATTGTATGCCAATCTACAACAGTTTAAACTTTTGAAAGAATTAGTACTTAAAAAAAAGGTCAATAACTGTGCACATCCCCCCCCCCCCCCCCCCTTTCCATAAATGAATGGCAGTTACGGTCTAAATAGTATAACTATCATAAATCTCATGGACTGCCCTTCCACTGTAAAAGACCAACTTTTGAAAAGCCGATAACATAGGTTAGGAACTTATGCACAATAAAACAGTGAAAATATAGTTGGCATGCCACACAACTTTACAGCCAAGAACAGAATTCAAATACCTCCTTATATTATTAAATATTGACTTGCTGGAGTGAAGTTTTAAAGAGTCCAGATGAAGTAAAATAGGTCCACATTCTTCTTCCTTATCTGGAATACAAATTATGACCAAACTCCAGTGAAGACTGCAAAAAAAGAGAGACAAAGCAGAACAGCGATCAGGGTTAGCACTGCAATACAGGATAAGGGGTCAAAAAAAAAGGTCTGCCGTAAGTATTAGGAAACACTAACATGCTGACTCGCATATAAATTTAAAAAACCAATGCATCCAAAGAAGGAATGAGCTTATTTACAGATGTTTTTAGATCAATGTATACTTTGCTGACCTACAGAATGAAAATACAAGTTTTCAATACCTGCCCCCCCCCCCCCCCCCTCTCTCTCTCTCTCTAAACATAGAAAACAATCCTAGACTACCCCCCCCCCCCCCCCACACACACACACATCATTTACGTTCTCACAATTGCAATCCAGAAGATTTCCAAATTATCCCCTATGTGAATCAGTGGCTTGAATATGGCTTTCACACCTTTTGCTTGATCTGTCCAATTTGCCCTCAGGATCCTATCACAGTGATTGATTATTTCATATTTGGATAACAAGGACCCTCAACACCAGGGAAGAAACTCGTCTTTCATAGATAGATCTGATTAGTCATTCTCCATCTTGAAATATGATTATAAGTCATATATGATTTTTCAATATTTCAAATGTTGTACTAGTGGTCCACTGCTGCCAAAGACATGGCAGCATCAACTTTTCAGTCAATATAACGATTATGTACATCTTGACCTCGTACTAGTGCTAAACTTCCTTCAAGAAAAAGTTAAGGAAACAGAAACTTTTGATTATAGGATCAACATCACCAAATGTCCAGCACAGCGATGATGAAGTATACCTTTGGAGAATAATTGTATGTACAAGTTTAAAAATTAAAACCTACTCTGAAAAGTTGAGACGAATAATAGATGAAAACAGATAATATTGAATCGAAATCATAATATAAATCTCTCAGAATTCCTTTTTTCACCTCAATTATTCAGCAAATTTTTCATTCCCACAAGTAATTAAATTTAACTCTTGAAGAGCTTCAGAATTTACCACAACTTACTTTTCATGAATTGGTAGAAAAATATACGCTTTCTCAAATATACTGATGCCTTTCCACCATCTCCTGAACTTCACAAACGAAGTTTCCAGTTCACTCTGCATTATTGAAAGATAATAGTCTATGCAAGACTCCACGAAAAACTAATCATTCAAATAGATAATTGCAATAAGGATTCATCTCTGCAAATAAGCTAATGTGTGTGATGAAAGAATAAGTTTCTTTAAAATTCTCTATTGGATTAGAATAATCAAATCCAACTATACAAAACACCAACAAAATGAAAATGGTGTCATACAAATAGAATGAATCAATTGTCTTTCCTGTCACCTCTGGATAATATTCTGTCTCTAAAAGATCTACGAACTGTAAATATTCAACATGATCATTTGAGTCAGGAAAAGCTGCCAAGTTTGGTCACATCCTTCTAAACATTGTTTATGTGGAACCACAGGATGAAAGACAAGCTCGCCAAACATTGCCCTACAGGGACATACTAGTGTCTCATGCACTGAAGACACATAACAAGAACTGAACAATTTCCCAAAAAGAAAATGGTTTCCTTTTCATCAGATCATACATTAATGTGGAACACAAAAAAGGAGAAGTGAAGTGAACATCCTCCTCACCAAGAAACCCATAAAGAACAACCAAGAAGTGATGCAGACTCAGATAATTTTTAATGCCCGCTTTTTCACCACTTACTGATGAATTTGGAACTTCCAGGGGCACAACTATGGACCAAGTTTAGTTACAATAGAGAACTAGCGAATCAAAAAAAGGTTTCAGTAGCAAAATCGATACCTTTCTTAGAACATCCTGTTTCAACTTCTCGTAAAAATACGTGTTAAAAAAATGATAATTGTGTCTTTCTGTGTTGGTCGAAGATGCTGGATTCTGCAGATACCTACAGAGCAGAAGAACGACTCAATTAAATGAATATTCAAGGCTTTTGCTTCTCCCATTTATTGTTGCTTTTAAACACAAGTGCTTAAGCACAAAGTATTCAAACCGAGAAGCACTAAAGACGACCTTAAGACTGACAAGATACAAAGAAATATATTTATTTTTTTATAATTTTTAACATGGATTAAAAATCATCAAGTATGATTCACATGGTGTATGCAATGCAATTTACTTCGAATGTGTGAAAGTGAATTCAGGGGATTTAAGTTTTAATCTGATTGGAGAAAGAGAGAGACAGTGAGAAAAATGAAATATGAAGGCAACTCACTAAAGATTTCCACTAAGAGCCCGTTAGGTCCCAAAACATTTTTTCAAGATTTTGAGAATTTTTTGGTTTTTGGAAGAAGGTTTTGTTGAAAAATGATTGAAAAATGTAAAAAATGGTGGGTCCCAAAGAAATAAGTGGTTGAAAATGAATTTGAAGAAAATTTGAAAAAAAAAACATGGGACCAAACGAGCACTAATACATTATACAAGTAGTAAGGGATGGAAATGACTCATCCATAGAACCGCTGCAAAAATCATAAATTTCAACTCACTTTGATTGATTCCAATTACTATGCAGGAATTTCAGTTAGCAAATTAAGCAATCGATGATGTCGATGTCAATTGCACAGCTACGAGAACTAGGGATGGCAAAAAAAAACTTGGAGGACCCGAAGCCCCGATGCCCCGCCCCGCCCCGAAAATCAAGTCAATGGGGCAGGTTAACTGAAAATAAATTCAAAGAGGCCAGGAGGAGTTGAACCTTGGTGGGACTTAGCAGCATGAATGATATAATGCAAATTGAGTGCGTTCAGTTTTAAGTTTCTTCATTTACAAACAGGTGCAAGAAACCAAGTTTCTAAATAATGATATGGCTTCTACAAAGATAATACTGTTTACATGCAACAAGACATTTAAGTATACTCCAGCTAAGATCATTTTAGTAGCATTGATATCATAAATCACATAGGAGAGAAATTAGGAGCTTCTAGACATAGGCATGTGTGCGTGCACGCGGGGGAATGGAGCTCAAGTGTTGGAAGCCCCTTGCCTAAAGGCTAAAGATGATAATGATAAAAATTTAATCTGATTCCCACATTGACTTACCACATGTAATAATTTATTATGTCTGATGACAAGTATGACTCAGGACCTAAACATTCCAAGCCTGAGTAACTGGCTTCAACTGATCCAGGATCATCCCTATATTTTAAAAGTTCGGAAGAAAAATAACTTAGAACTTGTAAATAATACTTTAAAAGATGTCTGTTCACTGGAACATCAGGTTCCTCCTCATCCTCTAGAATGATACTCTTTCCCTAAAAAATAATGAAAGGATATTGATTGAGTGTGAAAACAATAGAAGATGAGAGGACTGAAAAGACGACTGCAGCATTCTGAACTAATATTCAATAAGGAAGCAATCTAAATGGGGACCCAAAAAGAGAAATGCTAAATGCATTACTATGAGCGTGCAGAATATGGCTGACAATTATAATTCGAGAGGACAACAGTGTCCGGCTCAGCACACACGGACACCACTCGACTTGCACTGCTAATGGCTAATGCCCTTATGGATGTCATTGGAATGGTTATGGAGAAATAAAGTCGGCTCAATATGTCAAGGCAAAAAATGATTATATTAGCTGTAAAACAAAATACAAGACCACAAATCACCACCATCAAATTTGGTGGAAAGATTTAAGCCATCTAAATTGCATATCTTTTTCAAACACTGGTTCCCACGTTCCTTCACCATTTTTTCCATTACCTTTTTAATTTCATTCAAACAAGAATGTGAATGGCTAGGAATACAACATAATGGTTGACAAATCTCTCTTTTTAGACAAGCATAAGCATAGAAATAATTAATATACGTTTGAACTACAAATTTAATTACATTCTACCTAATATAACCTGCATTAAAGATTGAGTTGTTCATATTTATTGATAACAATACATATATTAAAAAATGAAGGGGAAAGTGAGACAAACAACAAAAGGACACAAGTCTATCTATGTGGACGGACATTTCTAGAGTTTACCTTCATTTTGTGATGCACCGACACGCCTCCGGCGTCAACAAGTACGTGTCCGACACGTATCAGACACCAACAGGCCACTGACACGCGTCGAACATGCCAGGTGGCATGTCGGAAAATTGGTCTGGTTTTAAAGATGAAAAAAATATTAAAACAGATCAATAACCTGGTCTTTTGTATGTTTCAGAAGCAAATCAAATGGAGGCTGGTTAGTAGCGAATTTCAGAGGCAATTTTTGGCGCAGGCGGAGAAGAAGACAGAAGAATGGAAGACCGGAGAAGAGAGAGGACAGAGGAGTGTGATTTTCAATTTATTCCCAATAATAAATATACACTTTTTTCATTGTTTTATTTCTGACAATCTGTAATTCCTAGGTGTTGATTTTTTTTATTTTATTTTATTTATTGGTCAATCACAGCGGTTCAGAGGCAAATTCTACGAAAGTATAGTTCAATCTTAATTATTTATAGTTCTAGCTTGTTGAGAAAAATCAAGTTTGTTTGAATTAATAAAAACTATTTAAATTGTAAATAATACAAAATAAAAAATCTAGAGAAATTTGACAAAGTACTAAGAATTTAGAATCCACTACAATTTAACAACATAATTATTTGATTATCGATTAATTCCCAACTTTGAGCAATAAATCAAAATAATTTATTGTTGCCTTTAGATTTTACAATAAGACCCTCTCAAGTATATTCTTCTTTACTTCTTAAACAAAGTATCCAAGCATTTCTCGTATCAATTTGAAAGAAAACAAGAAATCAATGATAATAACTTAACATTTGAAAACCAAGCACGGATTAATTAATCAAATCTCTCTCTCTCTCTCTCTCTCTCCACACCACAACTCACTCCCTCGACAGCAGAAAACTCCTCCGACGATGGCACCCCAATCACCCACCCCACTCCATCCACGCTCAACTCCACTCGATGAACTTCAATCCCTCCAGAAGAAGCAGTAGCACGGGATTACTGGATGTTTATGCAGAAATTTGTGTTGCGGTGACTTCGTCGTTTTCACCCTCCTCCTCCTCATCCTCCTCTCCCGTGATTTTCAACGCCACTAGTCAATCAAATCAATTTGTGCCCTCTTTGGAGAAATTTTATTCCTTCGAGCATTTTGAAAAATGCTATTTCGAGGAACACTCGATGAAATTCTATTGAACTCTTTAAGTGGGGAGGAAATAGAAGGATTAAAAGGATTTGTAGAAATTGAAATGTCATTAGTTTTGGGAAGAACTCCAGAAACACTTCCAGGATTGAGTTCTTTATTTGCCTTGTTGAAAAAATTTGGTGAGGGTGTAGAAGGGCCAAAATTTGTGATGCCAAACTAGAAATATTAAGAGATTCACCTACAAAACTGAAAGTTTCAAAGGATGACTTGCAATGTCAGTGATCCCAACAAGGGAAGGATCAATGAAGGAAGGAATTAACAAACTGCCCAAGATTGGTCCTTGTACTTGAGGGAGATCTGATTTTGGCGGAATATTGGCTTCATTACTACTAGAAACATCAACTTCAGAAAATTTTCCAGTCTTCATTTGTTGTTGCAATGTATCTAGCAGCAACTCTGTACCTCTTCCCCGCAGAAGAGAACTGGTCACACTTAATAGTTCAGGTCACAGGCCACGATTCATACCTCAGGTCACATATCGCATTTTAAAGTCACGTATCACGATCCATAGTTAGAGGTTGCAAGTCACTAGTCAAGATTCATAATATCACATTTTAAGATCATGTCACGGTCCATATGTTGAAGATCACATGTAACAGGTCACAAGTCACAAAACTCCTTGATGCATTAAGTCACAGCTTACACTTCAAATGTTCAGTTCACATGTCACATTTGATGCATTAAGTCACAGGTCACACTTTACATGTTCAAGTCAAATTTGATGCATTAGGTCAAGGATTGTCACAGGTCACATTTGATGTATTAAGTCACAAATCACACTTTACGTGTTCAGGTCACATGTCACATTTGATGCATTAAGTTCTAGATCACACTTCAAATGTTTAGGTCACAAGTGACTTATTCAAGTCACAACTCACACGTCACTTTCTTTTTGCACCGAATGTCACAATTCATTTGTTGCAAGTCACGGGTCACAAGTCATGGTCCAAGGTCACAGATCAATCTTAAGGTCAAGAAAACTGGTACGTAAGTTACAAATTTTCAAGAGAAATGGTACATAAGTTAAAAACTTTATGTAAATGTGCTTGTGAAGTGACAAACTTTCGCCAAAGATGGTGGTGGTCGTGGCGGCGGTGATTGTGCATTGGAGCTTGGGAAGTTATGGCGATAGTGAACATGATGTTAATGACGGTGGTGGTGGTGGTGATCGGAGATACGGGTGGCGAAGATGGTGGTGACGACGGTGGTAACAGTGAGAGGCATCAAAAGGATCTATGCAGGTTTAGTTTAGTCTAGACTGTGGGGTAGGTGGGAGGTTTGTGGGTCTAATTTTTATAATTAATTAATTATTATAAATATTTTTATTTACCACCTGATCAATGAATATATAAACTTTTTTTTTTTTTTTTTTTTGAATTGTGTTAATGTAACAACATGACTTGTGTACTCTTCCCATCTTTAATATACTCACATGGGCGGCCGAACTTGAGAAACGTAGTGAAGACAAATAACTTAAAGGTCGGTTAAATGGGCCGACCTTGTTCAAGAAAAGAGCCTGGGCACATAAGACCGACCATGTGAATTGTGATGAGGAACATCTAGATAAGATTGGGCATACAGGCTGATCTTTATCAGAAAAGCCGACCTTGATATTTGAGTTCTCATCTTTGTCCTGTGATTGTTGAGATCAGGAATTTATGTCGATTAGAACTTTTGACATAAAAAATAGTATAGATATAATTGCTAAAGAAAATGCTGTGAAAGAGAAATTTAGCCTTCTTATATGTTAATTAGGTGCAAGCAAAGTTACCACAAATCTTTTCCTTTTTGGCTTTGTTAGGATCCCGATAACTTAAACTTCTTAATAATTTTTTACTTTATTATATGTCTAAAGTTTTCAGTTATTAAAGTATTTATTTAAGCGTTTCTTTCTGAGGTTATTTATATTTCACCATAGGGGGAAAAAAGTCATTTGTAGTATACTCCTACCATTAATATTTGGAGCATAAGAATATATTTACAATTTAAACATGTTTACTGACCAACATTGTTAAAGAACAAGATTCAGACAGTCTTAAAAAAAAAAAAAAAAAAAAATCAGGTGATTAATTCCCAGCCCCTTTTGATCAAATTCAACTTTTGCTATGCTGATATAGGGGTGGGAAAAAAAAAATAAAATTATACTATGCTAGCTAGATGCACTAATGACTGTTACATTTTAAAATTTTGAACATTTTATATCTTCTTTAGATCACAACACTTAAGTGATGTAATAGTTGATGGAAAAATCCTCAGCCTCTAATACTTATTTTCTGTGTGTAGAATTGAAACATCTCAACTTTGTGAAAATGTTAGGTTTTATTTATACATATATTTTACTCTTTACTGCATACTTCTATTTGTATGAATTCTTTCTTCCCATGTGCTTGCATTCAATTTGAGTGTAGTGCAATGACCAATCCTATATATTTTGTATTTGCTCCTTTATATTTTTTTCCTCCACCTGCATCTACTTCAAATGCATATTCTTATAGATTCATTAGTACTTTTACTTCCAACATACATTGTTTTTTCCACGTAAAAAAAAAAAAAAAAAAAGAGTGAGAAAAGATAATAATTATAGAAAGTCCGATGTCTCAAAATAAAATGTCGAAATATTTTGAGGGAGTTTGAGATGGAAAGTCGAATATCAAATTGAAGAAAAAACAGGAAACACGAGCAATACAAACTTGGAAATAGTAGCATAAATATATCAATTTATAATTGTTGCAGTGTTACCGAACATAGCCTTAGTAATTTACATAAAGTTTAGACAGGCATTATCTGTCAGAAAAAAGACGACTTTGAGTATCAATAAAGCATTAAGAGATTTTTAGCTACAGTAAAGATGAATAAAAATAGACGTGTATATATAAATACATGCATTGTTTGTATGTATATACACACATCCTTAAACACTATACCTACACCTGCCCAAGGTTTTTCTATCCATAAACATCAGTTCCATCTGTGACTCGACGGTTCTTCCCAAAAATGCTCCATTGAACACGAGCATAAAAACATAGATAGTAACCGGATTTTGTTCTAGCCAATATCAACATCAAGAACATGGCTGTGTGGAGAAAAATTTCTCGTTTTTATTAGTGTGTTCCAGAATTTAAAAGCTAACCGTTAGGCAAATTTTACTTCAAGCACTTGACTCTTTTCTCTTCTTGCTCGTTCTACTCCTGGTGATTCTTGGATTTTCAATAGCATTTGAACTGGGTTGCACCGATGGACTGGTGGGCCTTGGGATTGAATCTCGAGCTGTTTCCTTACCTGCTATGCAATCTGGCATTGGAACATCTGTTGCACCTTCAGAAGAAGGTTTTTCATAAAAAATGGCAGAATCGAGTGCATATATGCGTAGAGCAAGGGCAGAGACTGTGGAGGTCTTAGCGGCAGTAGAAGGAGACGACCAAAACCACCTATCATTTTTCAAGTACTCACTTTTAATAGTGTCCTCAAGTGCGATCGATGCTTGAATCATCTGGAAGGATACAGGAAAAAGAGAAATAAATTTCTATTAAGCTCCAGGCACAAGGGGCAAAAATAAATAGAAAAGCTATGATATTTAAATTACTGGAAGAACGTAATCAGTTGCAGGGAAGTGCATGTTTGGAAAAGCTTAAATTTTAAATTAAGTTGGTAGAACATACTTTAGGATCCACAACTAACTACACACTTATTATCCACACAGCCCACATGAACACAACTTATAAGCATTTAAAAGTAATACCAAACATGCTAGAAGTCTACCGATCACTTTAGTCCAGAAGGCAATAAGAAATTTACCCCAAACCATTTCTCATAATATATAATAATACTATAAAACGGACTTAACAGCAGATAATCTCACGAGTCATAATTGCTATCCTTAAATCTCAAAAACAAGATGAACTGTAACAACCACGAAGTTTCTCTCATCTTGCTCTCTATGGCTCATGGATAATTCTGTGTGCCATTAGCATATGTATTGTCCCTTAGAAGTTAGGCCCGGAGAGGTTCGAATTCGAATCATTGGGGACGCGATAGAAATCCTGATAGGGCATAATCCCTAGGGGACAATACGTAAATTAATGGCGCACGGAATAATCCCTGAATCATAGGAAGCAAGATGATAGAAAGTCCGTGGTCATTTTACATAAATGCCACCAAAACTTGAATAACTAATCTACTTTAGATTACTTGACTACCACCAGTCTAAAGACTAATTACAATAAGGATAAAATGCAAAGTTTTCATTGCAACTCATGCCTCAGAAAAAGATACATATCAGTGTATAGTTTTTATCTCCATTTGGGTATTTAATTCGCATTAAAATTGAAAGGGCCAACAATAGAGATGCAAAGGGGCATACCACAACACTTAGACAGAAATATGTTATTATTGTACGCTTTCTAAGAAAACAAAATCTATTTGAGATAAAGAAATGCTCAAAAAAGTTGAATAGCCAATACTGTGAAAGGTCTGACTAACCTGATAAATGGTTTCAGCAGATTTAACAAATGCACGCCAAGCACATCTCCTGTCTAAATCTGACCTAGACACCCTTAGAGCCTCTTCAGGTAAAGCAGCGTCCATATCGAGCAAGTTGATTTTAAGATACCATAAAATTTCAGAAGCTTTGCGTCCTGGAGGTTTTCTCGAGGCTTCGGGAGCTATACTGCCTTTGGGTACTGATACTACCCCAAATGTTGGTCTTTTAACCTTTACAGATGAACCTTCGTCCTTTTCATTGACTAATACTGATTTCACCCTCGCAACTTTAGAACCCTCACCCAAGTCATTTTTAACACTTCTTGATAAGCTAATTGATTTCTTACTGTTCTTCATACCATCTATGATGCTAGGTTTGTTAGCTGATATTTGCAGCCAACTTCCAAAATCTGCAGGCCATTTTTTTGAACTAACTTCATTTCCCTTAGCAGGGACTAATCTTAGGGCAGGATCACCAAGATAAGATGACTCGATTGGCAGAAAGGACGGATTGCCCCCTGAACCAATCAATCCTATGTCCTTAACTAAATCCTTGAGTGAGTTTCGAGTATTGAACCTAGCTTTGATCTCCTCAAAATTAAATGGACACTCAAGTTTATTAAGATGATCGACAGGACTAGATCCATCATAGTGTCCCTCACTCGCAGAGTTTTGAACGGTCATATTACCAGAAAAATTGTCCTGTGGCACTACATTCTTCATCTTCTTGCGCTTTAAGGAATCTCCGGTAGTCTGGCCTCTCTTCAAGTCAAATGCCCGTGTTTTGCACTTTTCCACAGAATGCTTTCTCGACTCCTCGCTGGTTGCAAAACTTTGGTGACAAGAGAGACAATGCTCTCTAGAAGGCCACAATAACTCAAGGCATTCACATCTATAAATTTTGTCCAGACGGGCTCCGGGAGTGAGATTCGTATGGACATCAATGGTCTCTAAGCAAGGACCAAATTTCTTTTTAATGGCAGCAATAGCCTTTGTAGCTGGAAAATCAGCAGGTAAAGCTTTTCTTCTGAAAATGCTTGATTCTCCCCTGTTAAGGACATGCTTTTCAGCATAATTTGATTCTTTGAACTCATTATTTTGCCACTGTACAATGGACTCTTTCAATTTTCTATCGCCCATATTATCTTCCCTCAGCCATCCAACTAATTTTTCAATTTCACTGTCAGATTCATAAGACATCCATGTAGCAGAATCAGGAATGTCACTGAACTCCTCAGGAGACCTCTTTTTGGAAGCCAAGCCCCCATTAGCTACTATACATGAATGAGTTCCAGGCCAGGAAAAGCTCCAGTACACTCTGCCATTAGAATCTCGTCCCAAGAAATGCTTTCGAAGAGATCCTTTGAGAAGTTCCAATTCTATAGAAGCAATTGAGCCCTGCAAATGAGAAACATCATTCTTTTGGACACTAGTCTGTTGCTGAGTAGACATGGGAAGCTCATTTTGCCAGCTAGCTCCTTTTAGATCTACATGTGCATCACGATTGTCATTTTGAGTGTGCTCGCTTAGAGGCTGTTGATACTGCAAATGGTGGCTTGATGCACCAGGATCTTTTATAATTTGATCACTACGGAAAGTAGAATTTGTTTCCATAATGCTTCTTGAAGGAGGCCAATTAGGCTGGTTACTGTTGTCACTCTGTCCATGAACATTTGGGACATTTTCCAGCTGCATGAAACCACCAGAAGATGAGATATGGCTTCCTATTTCGGATGGTTTTTCCACGCAGTAATTTTCATTACCAAGCACAAAAGCCAATGCATCTGACTCCAAATCTCCACACCCACTGCCTATACTAGTGTTTGCTTTCTCAGTATTTGGAGCCGATCTTTCTTCCTTCGATTTCAACAATTTCCATTCAGAGGTGAGGGAACGCAGTTTCTGAAGCAACTCAGTGTTCCGAGAGGCACACTGATCTATATGGTCATGAATCGTAGCTGAACTCAATGCCTCATCAAACAAGAATTTCATCAAGAAAATTCTCTGCATTAGGGAGAATAGTATATTAGGATAAAATCACGGATCATCACTTATTATATCAATAGATGGGAGTGATTAAACAAACCAAAAAAAAAAAGAAGGAAGAAGAAGAATTTTTATTCTACTATGTCAGTAATTATTTGGAGTCTGGACAATCTTTTTATATCATACTACAAACCCACGAGTAAAAAATTTGATGTACGTATATATGCAACAAGTTAAAGCCAAACTAGTGCAATAGAAAAATCCCAACACGTTAGTGACTTATAAACATAACAGCACGTCATGTCCCATCTCTAAACTTCTAGAAGAAAAAGGAAAACAGAAAATAGAATATCGATAAGATTGGACAAAAGAAATTCCAAGTGTATGAAGTTTTCAGGATCATAAAAAGCTGGCTAACACAAGATCAGCTGCAGTATATGAATAATTTAATGGCTTTAAGAAACTTATTGTGAGCAATGATAAGATCTATTTATTTATTAATTATTTTTTTGAGTACACAGGGGAGTATAGGGGAGGGGTTTCGAACCCTGGCCATGAGCCAGGGAAGGGGGTTACTTGGACAATGTAACCATTGGGGCACACACATGTACACGTTATTAAAAAGGCACAAGGTTAGAAGGACAAACCTCCTCCACTGTAAAGTCCCAATATTCCCTTATCGTCATCAGGTTTGCTAATTGAGACAAGTTCTCCAAAAACTTATATGTGAATTCTCCATTATGTCTTCTTTTACGAAATTGGTTAATAACTGAACCATAGCCTACTGTCCATGAAGTAGATTGACCAGAAACACAAGAAGGACAATACCAGTTCCCTTCAGGAATTCTTAGAAGTGGAGGGTTCAAGCAATATCTGTGATACTCAGAGTCACATCTATCACACAGTAGAACGTTGTCATCGTCTTTATCCATGCCACACACCTTGCAGATACCCTCGTCCCAAGGAGCTTTAGGAAGTGGGCTTTCGCTTACTTGGGCAAGCAAGTCATCTCTCTCCTTTATACCATCACCACTTGAACCTTTGACATTGTCAAACTCAGCAATTTTGTGGACTAGGGCAAGAACCTGGGGAAGAACATGTTAAGCCTAGGAAAGGAACATATTGATCCAAGCATTTCAAAGTATCAATGCAATCAATGGCAATAAAGAAGAATCAAAAATTAAGCATGGCTTATCTCTTACAAAGATCAGACATCTGTTCAAAAGTCTATACCAAATTGCATGACATAGCAATAGAAAATGTATATTTCCACATGTATCTTGATCTTTTGAATAATCAAGGACTCATAATTTTGGCATAAGTTGGCTAGGATAAATTATATTCAGCATATTTTTACTCAGCGACAGAAAGTGCAGCAAGGTTCAGACAAGATTTTTCAGAACACACACACACACACACACATATATTTTCGTGTTGGTGTTAGTTGTGAAGGGGGTTGTGAGGATTCAACTCTGCCCTTATCTCCTTGTTCATCAAAGTCATGTCACATGAGAACTCAATCAATAAACCATATAGCTTATACTTCTAACAGTAATGCAGGTTGCATCAGTCAAATATGCCTTCGTTTGAGCCCCATTTTTGGGAAAATGTGTTTTGTAATAGTTCATTTTTTTGGAGAACATGTTAAAAAGTAGGGAAATGTTTTGAATTTTCGTGTAAAATTATTTTATTGAGAGAATGTGAAGCCAAAAATGAGTTTGAGGAAAAACGAATTTTTAGAGAATGGGGCTCAACCATGGGCTATATCTGTTCTACAACTTGCGAGCATTATCAGATGGCAAAGCTCAAAATGGAAATTGTAATGACAGTTATTTATCCTGAAGCCATGCGTAGAAAAACTTCTTCAACTGGAAACGAGCGTCATAGCATAAATCACGCATAACAAAGCTTGGACATCAAGTATCAAAAACTAACAACAGAAACAAGTTTAAAAAAAAAAAAAAACAAAATATTAATTATTGACGAACCTCTTTCTCATATAAATCTTCAAAATTTTGGGACAAACTATCAACCAAGTCACTCAAATCAGATCGTTCCCCATATGCAGTTCGTACGTTATGCCAAACCTAACAGAAATACACAAGTCAGAAAAAATGGCATTTCATAGTCAAGCCGTGAATTACGGCTTCATGAATCACAGAGATACAACAAAACATAGAGTTGTCATAGAAATATGAACGAAGGAATGCCATCAATTCTTTACTTTCCATTGAAATAGATTGAAGAGAGAGAAACTAGAACAATTGGAAAGTGGCCAAAGTAGAATAAATGGACAAGTGTGACATAAATATTTCTTGACTAAGGACTAACTAACTCAACTTGCAAGACCTTGACTACTCTAATAGAAATGAATTTTAAAAGGTGATCTTTAGGATAGTGAATGTATAGATTTTAAAATTAAAACGGTTGTGCCCAAGGAACCCTATCAGGATTAACCGTTATTGTTGACGGTGTCAAAGCGATACGAGCAACACATGGATTGTCCCCTTACGATGCCAAAGCGCCTCGTAGCAACCCACACAAGGTTAGACTCATCCACAAAGATTCAAACCCTCAACCTTATGAGGTTTGTTGGGTGAATCCCAGTGACCTGTTGAAACTTGGAACTCAAATCAACTTAAGGTTTCCTAGACCATAATTGAACTTCAAGCTCAAAAGAAAATCTCAGGAACGCGACAACATAATGGTAACAAACAAAGCAGTTATTCAAGCAGGTATGATCAGCATATCGGTAGTTCAAGTGCAAACAAATCCAAGAGGCCCAATAGATACTATAAAAGAAATTATAATTTCTTAATTCTGTTAATGTACCTCCCGAACATCATCAATAAATGCTTCTTGTGATCCACAGTAAGCCCCAAAAGCCAATCTAAGATCAATAGTCCTGAAGTCTAGGGGACGAGACACCATTGCAGGATAGCCAAGAAGTCCCTCATCATCATCATCGGGATTCAGAAACGTTTTTCCCAACAGATTGCAGAAGACTTCATCTTCATCTGCAGCAGCAGCACGGCGCAGCACAATGCGACATTGTTTCATGATCAGATCAGACAAACTAGTCGTACTCCTGACCTTTTCTTTCTTCTCAGGCTTCTGCTGCGAATTTCCACTGCCAACATTCTCCAGAACTGAGATAACTGCTCTCTGTATTCAATCCACAGAGACAATATTTAAGTAAAGCTTATCCTTATTACGTGCATTATATGGTAAGAACTGGTTTTTGCAAAGACAAGAACAATTATGTCTTTTAAGTAGTGCATTTTTAAAATGTAAGTTTGATAGATTAGGTAAGAAGAGAGCACCTTAGTTGGCCCTGAAGCATTACCCTTGTACACTTCTTTGCTGATAGACTGCTCCAATCTTATCTTAGCCCATTCAGGTGGATTTCTCTCTAAAGCTTCATTGACACACCTTCTAATCCGGGCTCCCACATTTGTGGGTAACTTTCTCACAGGTTCCAGAACTTGTACCCATTCAGGGATTATGCCGTCACTCAACTCAATCGTTTTTGAAGCACCGTCTGTATCAGTCTCTTTCTCATATATGCTAATAACCTCACTTTCACTCTTCAATGATCCAAATATTTGCTTCATAGTGTCTCCAAGAATCTGTGAATTTCATACATTACATCATATTAGTCAACAAGCCATTTACAGACAGAGTGGTAAGTGAGAAAAGAATAATTCTAATGAAGAAAAAACTAGCAACAAAACCATCTTTCATAGATAGTTACCATAGCATCTGATTCAAACCTTAAAAATGCATCAAATGACCATTAAATGTGGATTTTATTTCCAGACAAGAACGAAATTATCTTGACAAAGTTACATCACTAACTACCCTCTCTCCAACTGTAGCAGAGACTGACTAAGCCATAACGCTGTTTCTATTCAAATGCATTGTCTATAGAAGAGGTTACGGTTATTTCCTAGCAAGTGAGCATGACTACAAAAACCAAAGATCATCATGTAACAATTAATGAACGAAAGGAATTCATTTTGTGAGACTTAAAAGGAAAAGGATGAAGCACGTAATGCAAGGAAACTGAAATATATCTGAAGTCAACAGAACTGTCCAAATGAACTAACCATATGATGTGAATGAATAGATCTCTAGTCAATACTTTTCAAAAATATTCAGTTTTGTAAAAGTGACGAAAACTGCATATATTATAGAATCAAGATATTAGCCTGTAATAACCTGATACACTTATTAGTACCGAAATTAATCAAAGAACAATGAGTTACGCAGAAGTGAAAAATCCTCATACCAAGAGCTATTGTAGTATGCCTTTTTTCTTTCATTCACACTATGCTTTCTAAGCATGATGTTGAAATTACTTCCATGTAAAACCGGAAATTATTAGATGCAGTTTTGTATCATAGATCTTGAAACATAAACCTCCAATTATGTGATGAAGGAAATTAGAAATGAATGGAAGTAGCACCAATATAGTTTATTTTCACTCATCCATCTGTCATGAATTTTGGCTTCAAACCATAATATAGACAAAAAGAGCTGTGAGTAAATCCTACCACTGCATCTGCCTCCAATCCCTCCATGCCTGTAAAAGACCCACAAAGTGTCCCACCATCACCTTGTAAGCAATGGAAGACTTTCCCGCTCTCACGGTTAGCAATCTCTGCAGAATCAAGATTACCATCCATGGACAACACAGCCAAAACGTATCTACGGGCAATTTCAGGCCAAGTAAATGCATTGACTGGAAGAGTGTCAAGCTTTGATTTTGACGAAGCAGCCAAACCATCCGAATCTTTCTTCCTGCTGCGTCTTGATTTAGATTCTCCAGAATCAAACTTAGAACTTACATATACTACGACTTTCGACAACAATGCACTAGAAAGCAGTTTCAGAAGTGAGATGTGAGTCTTAGCCAGAATCTGACCAGTACATCTGCTTAGACAGGCAACTCTACCTTGAGATACCTCCCCATCTCTTTCATAAAGGGTGGCATCTCCAGTGTCCTGAGTTTCATTTCCAGAATTTTCTAGCCAAGAAAGACTGTCTAACCATGGGTTTATGAGTTCAGATTCAAGTTCCTGAAAAGAAAATGGATCTCCAATCCCCAAAACTTCTATGAAATGCCACGAGAATTCCCAAACCTGAAACGAGATAGAAATAATGAGCATAGAACTTGCAAACTAATTTATTAAAATAATTGAACTACTTCATGGTACCTGCAGAGCGTCGCCCATCAAATATGCAGGAAGCCTTGAGCTAAGTGGCTTGCCTGGAGGACAATGATCCAGCATCACCTTGTCTTCTGAGTCATCTAATTGCAATCTAGGTCTCTTTGAACTTCCAACGGAACAGACTGATTCCCTCTCACCTAGTGTGTCACTCTTCTTTTTAGCCTGGAGGAATCCACTCCCAACCGTTTGTAGGTTTGAGATATGCTTTCTATCGTTCAAAGTTACATATCCTGAACATGCAGTAAATCCAGGAAGCAGTTCTATGATTTCCTGAACAAATTCTGCATCCAGTCCAAACCTATCCTGTTTTAACCATGTCATCAGCATTCCACAAGCTGTGTTTAACTCATTATCACTCCGAATTGATTGCGGGACGTGGATAGGTCCAGCCAAAGAAGAAAATTTGGACAATGAACCGACGTTCTCCAAATAGTTAGTATCTGTACCATATGCATCATGACTACAAAAAAACTGAACTGCACCACTTTGTTTATATTTCTCCTTATAAACACAGAGAAAAGAATGGGAGACCATTTCCCACACAGATGATGATGATATTCCCTCCACTTGCAATTCTCCAATGGTATCTTCGGGTCCTGAGATGCAACCTGCTAAATTTCCAGACTTCTGAGGAAGGCATTCTAGCTCCAACATTGAAAAATCCACTTCTTGGGAATGACAAAAATCATTTGCTCCATTCGAAGTCGAAGTTTCATAATTTAAACATGGAGGGACTTCTTCATTTAGCATCATTTGTATAAAAGTACTTTCATCATCGATCACCTGGAATGTGGCTGGATCATCTTTCTTTATTTTGTCTTCCCCTTCACATGAACCAAGTTTCGGCCTTGAGAGGATAGTTGAACTGATTGGGATGGACTGTGTGGTGCAAGGATATCTATGAACCTTAAAAATTGGGCCAGACTCACCTCCATCTGCTACCTCACATACAAAAAGAGACCCAGTTACTTTATCATGCCAGATGGATTTGTAACCTACAGGCCAGATCTGGTTAATGTTGTGGTATGATGGCCGTGGATCAACATTGCCAGCTGAAATAAGATAAAAATCCTCAAACTGCATTGGGAATCCATCCTGGATGACAGTCAAATAATATTCACAATAAATATAAGATATAAGAAGACAGACATGGACACACCTCTTTACACAAGAGGGAAGGTGGAAGGATGGGATTTGAAAAAATCAAGGTCCAATATAGTTTATGCATAAACTTACATGAATTCCACATATTCCAGTGCCCCCATCTTCAGCAAAACCAAGTTCCCGCATGCTCTTGCTATTTTTCATTTCAAGGCTATCCTTGGTCCCTGAGCCCGAAAAGAAACCCCTGCTATTACTGCTCCTCAGCATGCTCTGACTTGGTCCACAATTTTTGGCCGTCAGAGACCCAGAAATTTCCTGTGTTGCTGGATCATTTTGTGAAAAGGTAAATACATTGTAAGAATTTTCAGGCTCTACACAATGATATCTTGGTGGCAATCCTAAATGACAAGCAACATCATCCATAGATTTGAGCCTACTTCCATCTGAGGAAATATAAACAGCAGAGGTTTTGCAACTTCTTTCACAGTACTCGAATTCGACACACCAACCTTCTCCCAGGACACCATTCCTTTTAGAGATATATTCTCTAAGAGTTTGCAGATATACCATGTTTGAACTTTGAAGAGAGTTGAATGAGTCAAAATGACTAGCCAGAAGACTCCCATCTAATGTGGATCCAAGATGAACTTTATCTGAACTGCCTTTGAAATGCATTCTGCGCTTCACCGTGTCTTCAAAACCCAATTTAGCAGTATCTATTGCAGCCCACGAGCTCTTCAGAAGATTATATCCCTTGTCCACACACAAATTACTTGAAAATGTAGTTTTGATTCGATGGCCAGAAAAATAGGTATCAAGCAAAGCCTGTATTCTACAAATTACAAACACATAAGCATTAATAATATTGTACGAAGGAGAATAAACAGTAAACAAAAAAACAAACTCGTTGCAGATTGTTATTTAGTCTCAAACCCTAAATCCTTCTTAGCACAAATAATTATTATAAAACAAATGAAGAAGGAATAACGAGTCAGCCAAGAGAACAGAAATTCCAAACCAAGTCAAGTTATAGCAGAGCACCCCCACTGTGGAAGAAGCCCCTGGAAAAATCCACCTCCCTTGGACGATATGGAGGCAAGGAAAACAACAAAATCCCATAATAAATGAACACGAGTACAGATGAATCAGTGGCTGAGCCAAAGATTGGGTTCAGTGGGGGCATGACTTAACGGCAGAATTGTTTTTCAAACAAGACAACCACAGACATTATGTGTCAATGGGCTCGTTGAGATGAAACTCCAGATGAACTTCATCAGGATTTCTCCTTCAGAAATGATGAATGGAGAAAAAGCAAAAAAAATCTTTCCTAGAAATTTACTTGAGCTAGTGTTTCCAATTCTACAATTTCACAAGCAAATTCAGAGCTTTGAGATTTTCACTTAGGGGCCAGCAAAATAAGTTTTTATTTGTATTAGCAAAAATTGTGTCCAAACTTCAAAACCTTGCAGCAAACTTCAAACTCCAGTCTGGTATATCAAAATGTCATTGTTCTTTGTGTCACGTTTGTTTACAGGTAGTGAATCCAATAACTGATCTCGAGACAATAAAATGCCTCATTTGTTAAGTTGGATTGGTGATGAAATCACATTATATATTATACTAAACCTTTTGAACTCCATACCAAGACTTGAAAATTTCGCAGCATGTGTACTTAATTAGAAAAGATCCTGTCTAAACTAGATTATTAGTATAATTATATAATGAGAGAAGCTACAGTCAAACTTATATGTGGCCTCCAGTTTATACAATCTCGACAAGGAGTTTTAGTCTCCGTTTGGTGAACGTGTTTATAAACAAATTTATAAACAATACATTTCTCAAAATCACTTTTTAACCACATATTTTACCTTGAAAATATCACATTCTTTGTTTATAAACAAAAACATTTTACCAAACAAAGGCTTAATTAAACTCAGAAATAAGCTCAATTTATTAATAAAATATAACTCATATATTTCTTTTGAAAAATACCACAAATAAAAAAAAAAAAAAAATTTATATAATTGAACAAATTTATGAAAGAAAGTTAACGTACTAACAAAAAAATATAAAGACTAAACACCAAATTTGCGTAAAATGTAAGACATAATGAGACTAAATTAATAGGAGGAACAAATACTCTTTTTAACATATGGATCTCTTTACAGCTCGTAAAATATATAGACAAAAGCAAAAACAGCCTTTCAAACCATAGAGAACTGATCAGCCTCAAATGGTTGTATGGATAAATTCCGTATATATTGATCTTGAATGGGGTTCTGACTTCTGGGATTAAATGGGAGAGTGGGGTTTGGATTTTGGGATACGGAATCAGGGATCTGGGAAAGCGGAAACTAGTGATTTAGAGCATGCCAAACAGTCAAAACTGGGGATCCATTTTATTTAGGTGTTTTAAGAGAAAAAATATGAAAAAGCAGAACATGAAAAATTCCCAAATCCAGTGGCCATATGCACCTGCTGGACTTCCCTAACTCTGAAACTGTAACTGCTGCTCAAAACTACGAGAATTTCTCTAGAGACAAAAGCACAAGGTAATATAAACATATGCAAGTCTATATCCTCATTTGTTGTATGCTATATGTCAAGTTCTAGAAGATTACCTCCACCAAATTGCAGATGACAAATTGATGCAGCGGAAGTTTAATGGAATGATGAACACAATCAACAAAGTCGTTTATTCGAAATTGAATGCCAAGTGTGGATCGCAAGAATTAGAAAAACTCCCAACTTCTAATTTCTATATTCAATAAAACAACCAAAACACTAAAGGGGCTGCGGCTACTGCTTTAAAACAAACCCTACTTGCTAATCAAAAGTATATTACACTCTTAAGTCCTCACTCTTTAATTAAATTAAATAGAAAACCCATGTATACCTTAATAAAATAGCATAATTGAACATCAATCTCACCTTTCTATAATCGTAAACTAAAGTTATGACTTATGTGGGTCACTTGGGCTCGATCAATCCATGTTCAAATTTCTTGTTTTGCAAGAATAAGGTTCCAAGAGTAGCTGAGCTCAGGATTAAATTAACTTAAGCTGGTTAAAGTGAAATCGAGGTAATAAATGACAGAGAGAAAATTGGATTGAAAGAGCTATTGGAGGAAATCAAAATATATTCTTTCTACTCAGGCTGATTTTACCTTGTATTGATAGGTGTTCTGACAGAAAACACGGGACATGAAAGTAAATAACCTTTATGATGATAATCTTCATGTAAATCTATTAGAACATCTTCTTGCTGGCTTTCAACTTCTACTTTTCTAGTTACAGTTTTTTGGGCTCACGCGTGAATGATGCTCCCTTACATGATAAAGAAGCTTAATTATCTACTGCCCAGCTTACTGTATTGCACCATGGAGCGTGTATAACCTAAAGTACTTAATGCATTAATAACAAAAGCCAGCAGACTCATTGATGCTAAACATCACTTTGATATGCTCCACTATTACCACCTACTCCCTTTGTCCCATAAAGATATGCTTGGTTTTCTTTTTTGTCTGTCCCAAATTATAGGTCAATTTCCTTATTGAAAGTATAGATATTTTTGGATTTTCTAATATGCACGTATTTAGAGCTTGTTTGTTAATGTGAAAAATTTTGATTTTTTTAGTTTTTTTTTATTTTTTGATGGATACGTGGTTTAAAAATGTTTGAAAAGTAAAAAATGGTGGGTTTGACTAAGAATGAATGATTGAGATTGAGTTTGAAAAATTGTGGTAAAAATTTTACCACTACCAAACAAGCTCTTAATGTACGTTGTTATAAAAAAATATAAATTAATCATATTGAAACTATTATTTAATGTAGGGATATTAGGAAAATGTAAGAAAAATTTATATTTCCAACTATATTAATTATTTTTTCTTAATCTATGTGAAAATCTAAACAAACCTATCTTTATGGGATGAATGTAATATCAAATATCGGATTAACATGGAAATCCCTTTACTTCGCACCTTCGAAAGCATAACATATTATTCAGAAAATATGGTATTACAGTATTGCCTGGCACTAGACACACACCAAGCTTCTATGCTTCCTTAGCGGAGCTTCTTTCACATAGGAGTTGCTCAATGTTCAATAACACAAGTTTATGAACTTTCAATTTTAACTTCAAATACTAGTTGCCTTCATCATTAATCACGTGATTGAGAGAACACAAAGTTGAATTAGTTCAGTATCCATTATAAATGGGGCTAAGTTAAGTGCTAAAAGCAGAGTTTTGGCCTATCATCCTGTGCACGTGGATGCTGTAAACATCAGTGCCATCAAAATTTTCTTATGCTTATACTATTAATAAGAAAATTATAATCAGCATACAAATTAGCCACCAGTGTCCGTGTACCAAGTAAACATGAAAACATTTCTCCATGCTCAAGAGATCTTAAGTCAGACTCCTTAATATAAGCATATAGTAAAATTCATTGAATTATTAATCAATTCTCCTTTCAGATAAACGTTGAATTCTTATCAACTGTCACGTTCAAAACAAGTAAAGAAACAAGTGATCATCAAAAGAACCCGGGTACAGAAGAAATTATCAAAAAAGAAAAAAAAATCAAACATAATACTCCAAAAAATGTGAGTTCCCGCACATTAAAAGCAAGCAATGTTGTGAAGTTTAACCAATTCAAAAGTGGCAGGAAGTACAGTAATTGTTTTGCAATGCGAAAATAAACAAGAATAATATACTTTCAAATAGCACAAAAAGTACCCACAAAGAAAGAAAACACATACTTGCTATTGCCACCGTGATTCCGCTCCCTATTCTGCCTTGCAGTCGCCGCCACGTGATCAGTCAGGTGCAGAAAATTGCGCTCCACTTCGGCCTCTGCCTCTCCCGGCGGTGGAGCATTGATGTCCAAAATCCCCACACCTCTACCACTACCACTTCCACCACTCTCCAGCAAACACTTAAAGCACTTCCACTCCTCCGACACAGGCCCATTACGTCTCCCGCCCGGAACCCCCTTCTTACACACTGCGCAGACCAAAATTCCACCTGACTGACCCACCTCAGCTTCGCGGGGCGAGGTAATCGGCGTCTCGTTCAGATCAATAAAAAATGCCATATTTTTGCAGCTTACTGTGCTCCCATTATTTCACTATCCAATTCTCAATAACTTGCAAAAACATCCCGCCCAAAGCATTCAACATCAACAAGCAATATATGAACATAAAACTGTAAACACCTCTGTATGTATTTTATGTAAATGCGTTAAAAGTAAAAAAGCAAAGGGTTTTTTGGGATATTTACAGAACAGAAATTTTGAGAGCTTTTGTATGGAAAAATTGGAGGGGTAGAGAAGCGTGAGGGGTGCGGGAAGTTGTGAAAGTTGTGAGAGGTTGAGGAGGAGGTGGGAGTAGGTCGGTTCGAGGTTGAAATTTACAAAACTGTCCGTCCATTAGAGGGGGTTATCAATTTTACAAAAAAAAATAACTTTTAGTAGATAGATCAAATGAAAGTAGGATAGCAAAAAAATCCGTTTCAACCCAAATTTGATGGGCCCCAACCCTAATGAGGAGGAAAGAAACCGCTCCGAGGATCAATGGGACTGATTTGAGTTTGATATCAATTACCCGAACGGGTTTAGGACGGGACGGGTTTTGGTTGACTCGCCCCTCCCGTTGATTTATTTACATTAAAAAAAATTAATTCAAAAAATGCAAACAACACATTTTCAAGATACAATTTCTTACTTATGATAACATCATTGATTCTGTGATGAATTGGGTACTTGATTGTTTTGACTTTTAATTTTTTTGAGTGTGAAAAAAGTTCACCCCGCCCTGCCCCCCGCCCGAATCTCTAAATGAAATATAGAAATCTCTAAATGAAAGATAGATTTGTGGAGTCCTTTATTTACTAGATCAAATGAAGGTTATTTTTGTAAAATTGAATGTGGTGTATTTATAATTAACATATTTTGTTTCATTTAATTAATTAATATATTTTGTTTCTAATCGAAATTTCAATTCAAATATTATGCTACTTTGCATTGAAAGATGTGCAAATATTTTGTTTAACTTTTGTATCAGTTATTTATTTTGATTATTTAAAAGTATGAGAGATAAATAAGGTTTTTTGCCTTGATAACAAATATTTTGAACAAAAATTATCTCCAAGAACAAGATGTAGAAATTAATAAAGAGTTGATGATAAAAAAAATCATAAAAAAACTTGGCTGATAAATGTAAAAATAAAGAAAATTTAGAGATCTTCGTTGCAATTAAAATATGGTGTGATTAATAAAAAGTGTGATGTCAATATATTTATCCTAAATTAAAATATAAAACGCTAGTTGGGTACGTGTAATGCACGTAGGGGAGACAAAATTGTGTTGTGTTTACGAAACTTATAAACTAATTGGAGATGTAGAAAATAGTAGAAACTTTGTGACTACAAATAATGAATACGTTAATTATCAAGTATGTAAATCAAAAAGAAAAAAATCAAGTAAATGAATTAGAAGGTCCAACTTTGAAGTGAAGTGCATGTTTCGAGATTGTCAATTGAAAAACGCACTTGAGGAAATTAAGTGTAACGACCTCTTCGTATATAAAGACATTTCTATGCATCTCAACCTCTTCGAAAAGGATTGATTGAAAAGTTAACAAAAGATCTGCACCCGAACTTGCACGCACATTCCATGATATAAATAAATGTTATATGCTTTAGTTGAGTGCTTAGGGCAGAATTCTCACAAAGGACGGGCTCAACATCCCGAATGCCAACACAGAATGTTGTTTTTGCAAAGATCTGTTGGAGACGCAACAACACCTCTTCTTTGGGTGTGCTTTCTGTCGACAGATTTTGATGAGAACCTGGAAAGTCAAACATCGAAACATGTACCAGTGGGCCCTGGTCAAATCTCGATGCACGTGTCGATAGGCCAAATGATGAGATTCGAGGTCCAAGAGAGTCAAGAGTCGATGGAGGGACTCATATACGAGCACCGAAATCGAGTCCACGAGGAAGAAAACAAGACTGAGGTCAAATTGCTCAATTTTGAAGCTCCAACCACTTTCGGTCGACCGCCCATTCTTCCGGTCGACCGATCTTCTGCAGAGAAATTCTTATTCAGTCTCAGTCAGTTTCGATCGATTGACGTTCAACCAAAACTGTCGTTTCGGCCGACCGGTCCGGTTAACAGAAACACCCTAATTTTCAAAAAAGGGATTTTTTGTACAATTTTCGAATTTACTTCTTTTACCCAAATTTTGTACATTAAATACAATTTTAATTTCAAACCCTAGATACAACTTTGATGATGTTCGTGTGAATGCTCTCTTGTGAGACTCCTATCTTTGGGTTAAGGTAAAATACCCTTGTTACTCTTATTTCTCTTTGAAAATTAATCAACTTTGCTTGAGTATATTTTATTCTTGAAATTTGTTTAGTTAATACCCATTAGGCTTGGTTCTTTAATCAATGAATTTTGGGTTAGATTTAAACTTGGATTAAGATGTTTTATCGCTTTTTTTACCATCTTAGCTTTCTTAGGGTGATATTGAATTATTGTGGGAATTTTTGGTCAATATACCAAGGGGAAAAAGATGGTGCTTCTACCTTTGAGTTTGAAGGAAGTTCATAAAGATCAAATGAAACTCAAGAACGAGTTTGAAGAAGAGAATGAGAAGGTGAAAGAAAAAGAACATTCAATTGAAAAATTTGTTGAAGACGCAAAAGTGAGGAAAAATGAGAAAGACATGAGAGTTGGGGCTACGACCCCATAAAAAGGTGAGGAAATGAGAGTTGGAGTCACGACTCCCGAAAAATGAGAGGCGAGAGAAAAGTCGAGGGTTGAGGTTCATACCTCGGAAAAATGAGAGGGTGTGAAGAGAGCCACCAAAGAAATTGAGATAAGAGATCGCTCCAAAATGTTCTGCTTGAATACTCTAACAATTCCCTCCCTAGTTTGATTCCTTCTTTGTTGCAGAAAATTGTGAAGCCAACTTATCAAAGTAACAAAGAACTCCAAAAGCATGTCTTATGAAAGAAATTCTTGAAAACATTTTCTTACAACGACAAGTATACCCGAGGTAAACAAAATGAAATTACCGATGCCATATCTAGGAGGTGTGCTCCTAACAACTCTTTGAACGCAAGGTTATTATATTTTGAATACATTAGGGGATTGTATGACATCGATGGAGGCTTGGCAAATATATTGTTGGCTTGTGAAAATGTTGTACTTGATAAATTTCACTGGCATGATAACTTCCTACTTTGTGAAAACAAGCATGACTTCCTATTTTGTGAAAATAAGGTCAATATGCCTACTTGTCCTATAGGGGAATTGCTAGTTTGGGAAGTCTATAAGGGAGATCTAATCAAACATTCTGGCATGGAAATGATTTTTCTTCTAACCTCCTTAACACACTCATTTTGTCTTGAATATCAAGAGCGTGAATGCTAAAAACCCAAAATTGTTTAACATCTATGAATCATGTGGTAAGCGAGATTTTGCTAGATTCTATAAACATGATGATTATTTATTTTGGAAAAATAGACTGTTTGTTTTTAAATGTGCCATGCGTGAACTGCTAATGGGAGAGGCACGTGTTGGTTGTTTGAAGGGGTGATTTGGAATCAAAGGGATCTGATGAGATTCGAAGCGCGGAAGAAACGCTGGAAAGTTCCGAACTCAGGTTGTGGTTGGACGGATGAATCATGACCCGATATTCACGACGCGATAGCTCAACGATGCGGAATAAAGAACCACGACTTTCAAAACGCCACAAGGATTTACCCAATCTTCTTGATAAGTCTCTGGTTTTGAACGCCACAAATATTCTAGCAAATATTTGATAAGTTCGATATTTGAACGCCACAAGAAATATTCTTGATAAGTTCGAAAAACATAGAAATCCACCTATAACTTTTATTGAATCCTCAATAAAAACTGTTTATATCAAAATCAAGTCTCAAGTCTGGATTACAATGAATGGAAAAAATATATAAATAAGCAAACAAAAACCCTAGCCACTAATTGACTCAAAATAGAATTCTAACTAACCTAAAATAACTAAAAATTGATAAGGAAATAAAATAATGCGAAATCTTTAAATTCCACATCGGCGCACGTCCAGAAGCTATCTTACGGCCGTGAGTGTCTTCATTTACGGTCGTAAATTGTGTAATTGAAATATGTCACGGCCGTGAATATTTTTGTTACGGCCGTAAGTCCTTTTATCCTGTTATGAAATAGACAGAGAGCAAGTTACGGTCGTGATCCTTCATTTACGGCCGTGAGCTTCAAAAGTTACGGTCGTGACCAATTTCATCCACAGCCGTGATTCAATTTTTGGTTCTTTTCGACACGGTTTGATCTTCATAGCTCGTCGAACCTGCTGAATTTTTGTTTTGGCTTGAATATTTAAATTTTCCCGTCAAGCCTGCTATAACTCCGATTGTCGAGGGTCCTGGATCACATCATACCCTCCTTCTTTAGGATGATTCGTCCCGAATCATAGCTTTGTTCATATTGTTTCACTTCACCTCCTGGATCAAACGGAAAATTTCTACTTCCATGCCATGAGTTCAATAAATTGGAATCCTTTGATTGGCAAACATGAAAGAGATGGAGCTTGAACTTCCTTTTCCATTTGCGGTGTGGTTGAAACTTCCAAACATAATTAACCTGCAAAAAAGATTTAAACAAAATGGGGAGGGACATGTTAGCTTCATGAGGTACAAGGTATGAATCCTTATATTCATGACAAACCACCACCAACTTCACTTCTTGAACCACGAGGCTCTTCTCTTCGCCTCTTTCCTCCTTTGCAATTTCTTGTTCAATTTTTTTATCATCAAACTCAACCACATCTCCGACCTCCACATTTGAATCACCATGTTCATGTACTACCTCATCACTACCAAAATGTGGATCTTCCAATTCAAAGCTCAAAATTTAAACTTCTACCCCAACTTCTAATTCATCATCAAATTTTGGAGTTTGTTCACCTAATTCCACGTTTTCAACTCCTACCACAAAGTTCGGGGTCTCTTCAACTACTTCTAATTCATGTTTCAAGCCTCCCTCCTTCTTTTCAACATTCATATCCCGAGGCTCAACTATAACATGTATTTCACTCTCCTCTAGCCATTTAATCACCGCCTTTCGTTTCTCCTCCTTCTTTCGCAATTTAGCCAAATATTTTCTTTCTGCCTCCTGTTCACACATCATTCTTTCTTCATAAATTTCTTTTTGAATTTTCAAAATTGCTTTTGGATCAATCTCGGCTCATCTCTTAACCTCGATTCCATCCCTAGGTTTAGGATCACGCCTATATTCCCTCCAAGATCTAGAATCCAATTGAGATCGCTCATTTTTCAATTTCTTTTCCCTTTCATCTAGTTTATCCAACCTCATCAAAGCTTCATTCAAAAATCTCCACATACGATCTTTGGCGTTTTCATGAGAATTAGACATTGTGAATTTTTATGTGGAAGGACACATAAAAGAATAATGAAAATAAAGGATCAATAAATTCAAGAAAGTGGTTCTTGAATGGACTCTTTTTTTTTGGATGAATTTTCGGAATAAAATAAAAAAATAATTTTTTTTTTATAAATCCGAAAATCCGACAACGAATACGACAAAACAAACGGAACTTAATTCGGATAAGAATTAAGCAAAACAAACACTTGGAATTTTTTTGGAATGATTTTCTGGATTAAAGACCCAACAAACTCAAGAATAAGAAGAACGCAAAAAAATTGAAAACAAAACACTCAACGAGATATGGATGATTTTTATGGGACTCAATGATAGACATAAAAATCAAACTGGATAGAAAAACCTGAATACAGAGTCCAGTTCTGATACCAGATGATGAGGTTCGAAGCGCGGAAGAAACGCCGGAAAGTTCCGAACTCAGGTTGTGGTTGGACGGATGAATCATGACCCAATATTCACGACGCGATGGCTCGACGATGCGGAATAAAGAACCACGACTTTCAAAACGCCACAAGGATCTACCCAATCTCCTTGATGAGTCTCTGGTTTTGAACGCCACAAATATTCTAGCAAATATTTGATAAGTTCGATATTTGAACGCCACAAGGAATATTCTTGATAAGTTAGAAAAATATAGAAATCCACCTATAACTTTTATTGAATCCTCAATAAAAACTGTTTATATCAAAATCAAGTCTCAAGTCTGAATTACAATGAATGGAAAAAACATATAAATAAGCAAACAAAAACTGATGAGAATCGAGAAAGTCAAACCTCGATGCACGTGCCCGTGGGACCCATGACGAGATCCGAAGTTGAAGAGGTTCAAGATTCGAGGCTAAACAACGTGAATAAATCAAGAAAAGAAGCCAATGATCAAGTTGGAGCCAAAAAGGGGAAGAAATTGGAGTTAGCCAATTTCGGTCGACCGAAACTTATTACGGTCGACCGAAACTCTGCAAATGATTTTAGACCCAGCTTCAGTCACTTTCGGACGAGGAGCGGTCGACCGAAAGTCCAGTTTCGGTCGACCCAGAGATCGACCGAAATATTTTTTGGTCGACCGAAATATTTTCGGTCGACCAATTCGGTCGACCGAAACACCTCAGTTTTCAAAAAAAACGGGGTTTTCTTGCAATTTCCACAAAAACGGGGTTTTTCTTGTAAATACCGAAATTGCACATTTTTCCCATTTTGTACATTATATTCACATTTCTTGTTCATTTGTAAAATAACTTGGTTTGTTCATTAGAGAGCTCTTGAGAGCTAGGGCTTGAAGTCCCCCTTCTTGAGGTAAGGTTAAACCTCTTTGATCTTGTATGTTCTTGGAATTTAATCAACTTTATCTTGAGTATTATTATTCTTGTGTTGTTGTTTATTTTCCGCCACCTTGGAATTTGTTTAATTCTCTCCATTGGGTTAGGGTTAGTTTAATCCTTGAATTTTGGGTTAGATTTAAACTTGGGTTAAGGTGTTTATCCATTTATTTACCACTTTAGCTTTCTTGGGTTGGTATTAAAATTGTTGTGGGAATTTTCGGTCAACGCACCGAAGGGGTTCGCATCATTTGGTATCAGAGCTTGGCTCTAATTTGGTAAAACTATCTTTACTTTCTTGTTGTTGTTCTTGGCATTGTGAGAAAATAAAAAAAAAAAACGAAAATTGAGAAAAAAATTGGGGAAAATTTATATGCCCATGTGTATTGTTGATTCTATGAATTGGGTATATTGATTGTGAGTTTGTTGGGGGAATTCCATATTCATTCACTACAAAATCTACACTTTCCAAATTGTGTATTCAAAGTGTTTGATAAATTGTCCCAAAGAAAAATACCACATTCATGCCTTATTGTTCAATACCCAAATATTGCTAACTACTTGGGGCCATCCAATTTCATTATTAAGATTGTGTTATCAACATTTTATTCCATATATCACTTGCTCAATATGTTAAAAAATTGTTGATTACTCACTTCTTGCCACAATTGTGTTGTTGGAGGTTTTCATATATCCACATTTTATTAATTCAAGGTCATTCAAAGATTGAGTACAAGGTGTTTGATAAATTGCCTCATTCAAATTTACACTCTTTGTGCTTATTGTTCTACATCTATGCCTTGTCTATTGTTTGTGGTTTGTCAATCCCATTGCTAAATTGTGTTCCTAGCATCCTATCACACATAAATATTGTTCCTTTTGAGTTTAGCAAGCACATAAATTCTACTTGCTATTTGTGTCTATTTGTTCTAAATTCCTTCTTCCTTGTTGGTGATTTCTTTAACTCTACAAGATTTATACTTTGTGGTTTAGTTGATTACCTTCCTTGGAGAACTTGAGAAAGGAGATTTTGAGTGGAAAAAGGCAAGAGTGGTGAGCTCAATAGAGGGTAAAAGCCTAAATTGAGTGAAACACGAGTGAAAATTATTCTTGTGAGAACACTTTCACACTTGCACACCATGTCAAATTCCAATGCTCAAACTCATGATTTGAAGTACTTGTTGCAAAATCTTTCAACCACCATGGCTAGACAAATGGAGAAAAGTAGGGGTGAGTTGGAAAATTTAGGAACAAGAGGGGAGAGTACATCAAATAGGGGAGGTGAAGAAATGATGTGTAGTAGAAGAAGGGTGAGGGATAATCTTGGGGACGTAGTGTATAGGGATGGAGTTAGAAAGCAAAATGGGAGTTTGAATAGGAAAAGAAGAGATGGGTTAGAAGGTAGGAGAAATGGAGTTGATGAAAATATTGATGGTGCGAGAATGCAAAATTCATCACTCCATGAAATGGGTAGAAGTGGAGAAGTGGAAGAAGATTGGAGAATGAATAGGAGGAGAAGAGAATGGGTAGGTAGGAGTGTAGATGGAATTGATGATATTATTGATAGGGCAAAAATGAAAAGTACATCATTCCATAGGAGGGGTGATAATGAGAAGGAGATGAATGCTAGGCCACCACAATCTTTGGCCCATGCTAATGAGATGGAGGAACATGGGGAGGATAATTTCTACACTAGGTGCCTAGTGAGTGATAAACCATGTAGTCTCATGATAGATGGTGAGATTGGCACAAATTTGGTGAGTGCTAGTAGGGTGGAGAAATTGGGGTTACCGGTTATGAAGCATCCTAATCCCTATGTATTGCAAAGGTTGAACGACTATGGGGAGGTGAGGGTAAGTAAACAAGTTCTTCTTACTTTTCACATTGGTACTTATAGTGATCAAATATTATGTGATGTGGTTCCCTTACACACTACTCATATAATTTTGGGGAGACCTTGACAATGTGAACGAAATGTGAATCTTGATAGGAGAAGGAACCGGTGTAGCTTCAAAATGAATGGAAAAAAGGTTGTGATCCTATCTTTGAGCTCGGAAGAAGTATGCAAAGACCAAATGAAGCTCAAGAAGGAATTCGAGGAAGAAAAGGAGAAGGAGAAGGAAAAAGAAGAGGACGAAGGGGAGGATAGAAAAACAAAAGAACCTTCAATTGATAAAATTGAAGAAAATAAAAATGAGAGCAAGAGAGTTGGGGCCACGTCCCTAGAAAAAGGAGAGGCAATGAGGGTTGGAGCCACGACTCCAGAAAAAGGAGAGGTGAGAGAAGAACCGAGAGTTGAGGATTCTACCTCAAAAAAAGGTGAGGAAGTGATGAGTGCTACCAAGAAAATTGAGAGAAAAGATCACCCCAAAATGTTCTTTACTCTTGAATATTCTAACACTTCCCTCCCTAGTTTGGTTATTTCTTTGTTGCAGGAAATTGTGAGGCCAACTTATCAAGGCAACAAAGAACTCCAAAAGAATGCCTTGTGGAAGAAATTCATGGAAACATTTTCCTACAACGAGTACAACCGAGGTAAAGAAAATGGGATAACCAATGCAATATCGAGGAGGTATGCTCCTAACATTTCTTTGAATGCAAGGTTATTGTGTTTTGAATACATTAGAGGGTTGTATGATCTTGATGTAGATTTGACAAGTGTGTTGTTGACTTGTGAAAATGTAACATGTGGTAAGGATTATTGTCATGATGAGTGCTTAATGTGTAAATGCAACTTTTTGCGTGTGCCCAATTGCATAAGTACCAAATCATTTTGTGAAAATGTTGCATATAGTACATTTCATGGGCATGTTGAATCCTTATTTTGTGAAAATATGCTTGACTTGCATATTCGCTCTCTAAAGGAATTGCTAGTTAGGGGAGTCCATGGGAAAGATTATTTGGGATGTCTTGATGATAAAAGGACTTCGCTTCTAACATTTCTAGATGCTCCCTCATTCCGTGTTGAACATAGTAAGAGCATGCATGTTAACTATCCGAATTTGTTAAACATTCATGAATCATGTTGTGAGCAATATTTTGATGGATTCTATGGGCATGATGATTATTTGTTTTGGAAAGTTGGATTGTTTCCTTGTAAATGTGTCATGCATGAATTGCTAGTGGGAGGAGCACATGATGATTGTTTGATGGGGCGATTTAAAATCGATGGGGTTTTAGGGGTATTATGTGATCAATTTTATTGGCCTAATTTGAAGATTGGTGTTGAACATGTTTGCACTTGTAGTAAATGCCAAACTTGTAAAATGGTTAAACTCAAGTTTGTCCCCCAAAAATTCCATACATATTAGCCCATCATGAGTAGACCTTGGATTATTCATCTTATAAATTTTATAACAGGTTTACTTCGAACAAATAAAGAAAATGATGCTATTTTTGCGTTTGTTGGTGGGAGTGTTAAAATGTTACATTTGATTGCATACCATGAAACCAACAAGGTCATCAACATAGCTAATATTTTCTTTCAGGAAGTTGTGCAATTGCACGAAATTGGTGCTAATTTTGTGGTTGTTAAATTTGCTTGTAATCTAATTGTTCATCATATTAGCAAGTTTTCTCCACTTAAAGATGCTTGTGACTTTATCCTATTAACTCTGTTGAACTTTAAGCACATGTTTATCGAAGAAAGAGTTGGTTTAGGTGGGCACGAGAATGCACCTTTGGATAAGCCCCTTTGCAGGAGGCTCGAGCTTCCATTTAGGGGAATTGGAATACAATGTATTTCCAATGCCAACCATGGTAGGAAGCATATTCCATTTGACCCGGGCGGCTGGATGTATTCCCATTCGTGGAAGGAGCGACCCCCCGATCAAATAAAATCCAAATTGCTACTTTGCAGTGTTGGCACATCTCAAGCTTTTGGCAACGCCTACAAATTGACTTTGCACGGTGAGTATGAAATTTCAGTTACATTTATTGTGTCTGAATTTTCTATTTTTATTGTAGGTGCCGATTCGAGGTCGAATCTCTTTCGAGATGGAGGAGATGATGAGAATCGCGAAGGTCCAACTTCAACGCATGAACCTGTGATCCACAATGTTGCAAGATCAAAGTTCAAGGAGTTTCACGACAGTGCATTCAAGCAAGATTCGAGGTTGAATCCTTTTCAAGAGGGAGGGGATGATGAGAATCGGGAAAGTCAAACCTCGATGCACGTGCCCGTGGGACCCATGACGAGATCCGAAGTTGAAGAGGTTCAAGATTCGAGGCTAAACAACGTGAATAAATCAAGAAAAGAAGCCAATGATCAAGTTGGAGCCAAAAAGGGGAAGAAATTGGAGTTAGCCAATTTCGGTCGACCGAAACTTATTACGGTCGACCGAAACTCTGCAAAGGATTTTAGACCCAGCTTCAGTCACTTTCGGACGAGGAGCGGTCGACCGAAAGTCCAGTTTCGGTCGACCCAGAGATCGACCGAAATATTTTTCGGTCGATCGAAATATTTTCGGTCGACTAATTCGGTAGACCGAAACACCTCAATTTTCAAAAAAACGGGGTTTTCTTGCAATTTCCACAAAAACGGGGTTTTTCTTGTAAATACCGAAATTGCACATTTTTCCCATTTTGTACATTATATTCACATTTCTTGTTCATTTGTAAAATAACTTGGTTTGTTCATTAGAGAGCTCTTGAGAGCTAGGGCTTGAAGTCCCCCTTCTTGAGGTAAGGTTAAACCTCTTTGATCTTGTATCTTCTTGGAATTTAATCAACTTTATCTTGAGTATTGTTATTCTTGTGTTGTTGTTTATTTTTCGCCACCTTGGAATTTGCTTAATTCTCTCCATTGGGTTAGGGTTAGTTTAATCCTTGAATTTTGGGTTAGATTTAAACTTGGGTTAAGGTGTTTATCCATTTATTTACCACTTTAGCTTTCTTGGGTTGGTATTAAAATTGTTGTGGGAATTTTCGATCAACGCACCGAAGGGGTTCGCATCAAAAACCCTAGCCACTAATTGACTCAAAATAGAATTCTAACTAACCTAAAATAGCTAAAAACAGATAAGGAAATAAAATAATGCGAAATCTTTAAATTCCACAGCGGTGCACGTCCAGAAGCTATCTTACGGCCGTGAGTGTCTTCATTTACGGCCGTAAATTGTGTAATTGAAATATGTCACGGCCGTGAATATTTTTGTTACGGTCGTAAGTCCTTTTATTCGGTTATGAAATAGACAGAGAGCAGGTTACGGCCGTGATCCTTCATTTACGGCCGTGAGCTTCAAAAGTTACGGTCGTGACCAATTCCATCCACAGCCGTGATTCAATTTTTGGTTCTTTTCGACACGGTTTGATCTTCAAAGCTTGTCGAACCTGCTGAATTCTTGTTTTGGCTTGAATATTTAAATTTTCCCGTCAAGCCTGCTATGACTCCGATTGTCGAGGGTCCTGGATCACATCAGGATCTTTGGAGTATTATGTGAACAATTTTACTGGCCTAATTTGAATATTGGTATTGAACATATTTATCAATGAATTTTGAGTTAGATTTAAACTTGGGTTAAGGTGTTTTATAGGTTTTTTTTTTTACCATATTAGCTTTCTTGGTGTGATGTTGAGTTGTTGTAGAAATTTTTGGTCAATATATCAAGGGGGTCCTCATCAGATTTGGGACAAAGTTAGGGACTGGTTACACATTAGAAGATCTATGACTTCTCTGGCTAGTGCGATGAAATGGATGAAGAAAGAGGCTCGAGGTACGACTTGGCAAGGCAAATCCAAAAGAATTGCCTTGGCAGCCACCGTATATCATATATGGATTGCTAGGACCCGACTTCTTTTTTATGGACTACGCCCAAACATCGACACCATTGTAAGAAAGATCAAAACACATGTATACAAGGCTCTTTTCACTTTGTATCCTCATGTTTTGAACCTTTATGAGTAGTTGGCCGGTGTTGTCTAGTATACTTTATTTGTATAGTTTATTGTTTATTTTCTTCCCAGGTATTTCTGGGGCTCTTGTATTTTGATTTGTCTTGTTTCCCGGGTATGCCCGGTGTACACATCTATTTTTGCTCACTAGGAATATCTCCTTAAAGTGATTATACCAGGTATGCCTGGTTTGCGTATGTATTTTCGTGATCCTTTTCATCTTACTTGGTTATGTCCAAGTTTGTTTTGGCGTTTGTGACACTTGCGAATAGGGATCCTTTGTATTTCTCGGGTATGCCCGGCGTATTTGTATCATTCTTTTGGTTTTTATATATTTATATCTATGATAAAAAAAAAATGCTATTATAATTCCTTCTTTAAAAAAAAAAAAAAACTTTAGAAAAATAAATTACAATGACATTGATATTGATAGTGATAGTGATATTTGCAACATAACATTCATTTAGTTTTCTGATCCACCAACAGCTCACATATACATATTAACCGATAGGATAATACCACCAAAAGTTTGCTACATTGACAATTTGAAATGAAAGCCACACGTTTCAATTCAAAAGACACTTACTGAAACACATGCAGTGAACTATTTCTTCATGGACGGTGCACGTTTCTTCCTGGGAACTCATCACCAACTCCTTATCATCAGTGTAGATCTTAGAAATTGATCTTATTTTTCACGGATACCAGGAATCCTTTTTACGAGAACCAACTTTGGACCTTTTCAGTATGTACATGCTCAGAGATTGAATCTAGGAGGAAAAAAATTTTGTACATTCCTCTCTATTTAGAGTTTTTATGTATAGCAAATGACTTTTTTGTCGTGGTATTATGAATGAGTTCAAGAGAATCTATGTTCTTTTGTTGTTAAAAAATAAAAATTTTATTGTCATTATGATTGTTGTGGATTTGGAAAAGATACACATAAATTAGAAATACACATTGCATATATTCCGTAGCTGTGAACTGGAAAAAAAAAATGCATTTATAAACATTTTTGAATCTTTCACTTGGATTAAAATCTTAATAGAATTAAAAAAGAAATCAATTGATACTAACAAAGGTACAAATTCTTAATCTATATCTATATCTATATCTATATCTATATAATATATAAAAGTAGCTGAGTCAACATCAGTCAACTTCCCTGTTTCCCTCCAAAACTCTTGTGCTACGTGCAAATTTTATTTATTTATTTTTCCAATTTTTTGGGACTTCAATATTTATCATGTTCACACTACTTATATCTCCTATCCAATAATCAACTTCAAAACTCACTTCAAAAATAGTTAGACCTTTAATATTTATTTATTATTTTCAAAATCGCTGACGTCTACTTATAGTCTTCAATATTTATTGCGTTTACATGACTTCTATTTCCCGCCGCCTAATTACACTGGAAATCCAGTTATTTTCCTTTTTTTTTTTCCTTTTTCGCTTTTTCAGAATTTGTTTCATTTTTTTCCCCTTTTCAAAATCTGTTGATTCATTTTTGTTTTTTATATCTTTTTGTTTTTTTTCCATTTCCCTATATACAACATCTTTCATTTCTGTTATATATAATTATTATAAAGATATATACAATAATAAAAATTCAATTAAATGGTTATTTCTTTGAAAAAATGTATATTGTTTAAAATGACCGCTCCACTCCACCTTCTATTTATCACGTTTTATGATTCAAAATTTCTGGTGCTGTGGTAATGCTTATTAGTTATTAATATTACAAACCAGTTGAAAATAAAAAATAGTAAATTATTTTTTGAAAAAGTAAAAAGGATTGACACTACTCTTTTCTTTAAGACCTGTGATATTTTGAGTCGTTGAACATATATTTGGATTTCTAACAAAAAAGAAAAAATATTAAAACAATAATATTGTAGAGAAAGCTTCGAAAACAATATAGAATGCAAAATTATTTTAGACTAATAAGAGGATTTGTTAATAGTCTATTTATATTATGTTCTAGATTTCTCTGTTTGGGTTGCAATGTGTTAACTAATGTTGGGCTATTTAGAATAGTTTTGGGTTTGATAGACATGTTAATTATTTCGGCTGTTGAGTGAAGAAAAAATATATTATTCATGGGTCAGTATATATATTTGATGAAATTGTATATCACATTGTATAAAAAATAATAAAAATAAGAAACTAGAATTATTATTTATTTAAAATTTGCTTTTACCGAGAAGTTGTTTTTTATGATATAAGAACGATAATTTGTTTGGTTTTACTTATTTATATTTGACTTTTTTGTCTCAAAACCTCTCTTTTCATAAAAAAATGTATTCTTCTAACTTTTTCAATCTTACAAATAAATATTTGTATTCATTTATACAAATCCAAATAAAATTTTCAGTTAAAAATTATGTTGAAATTTTATTACTAGATAATACTCTCTATGTCCTACAAAGATAGTCCACTATTTCTTTTTTGTCCATCTCAGAAAGATATTCTACTTTATTTTTTAAGAGTGAAATTAATATTTTATATTCCATTTTGTCCTTAATCTGTGTAAAAATGAGTATAGGACTATCTTTATGGTACGGAGGGAGTACTAAATTATAAATCACATCATACATATAATTTTTTTTTTATTTTTATAAATAATCTTATTTTTAGTTATTTAATACATCTAAATATTTGAGCTCTTTTTTATAGCATATTATTAAATTATTAAATATTTTTTATAGATAACTAGTGAATCACCCGTGCGATGCACGGGAAGAAACGTATTGATAAAGACAATTCAATGTGAAATTAGATGAATCATTCAGATAAAATAAATAAATTTTGCAAATAAGAGATATCATCATTTATTAGTTTCATATGACTACAGATTCTGGAATACTTCTTTGTACATAACATTGTTTGTTAATTTTGTTGATCTTCCATTCTTATCACAAATCAACATCTTTAATCCGGAACGATTTGTCACCTAGAAATTGCAACATAAAGTTGTCCATGTGTAAACACCAGCCATTTAAGAAGAAGTCTCACATGCGAACGTGATTGTCTCTGACTCTTATTGATAATAATGGCATAGGACGTCATCAATGGAAATTGTCTTCTTTGAAATCTATTTGGTTTTCTAGAATCAGAAGGACTCAACGATATCATTGGAATAAAGAACTTGTGTCCTGCATTGATGCTAAAAATAATTTGACCTTCTAGAACATGGTCGCCAAGTTTTGTAACTATCAACATTGTTCCATTGCACAACCCCTGTGTATGATCAATATTTCTCAAAAAGAATTTGTATCCTTCACTTATCCGATGCAACGGTCCACCACGTGGTGCAATAAAGATATCCCTGTGTCCAAGTCATGTATCAAAATCTACCGACAATCAATTCGGTAATTTCATCGACAATAGGAAAATCATATTGGTTATCACCGGTCGCCCACCAACCAATAATTATAAGTCTTACATTTGAAATATTTTCCTCAATCATCTTTTCTCAAATCGACCTAAATTGCTTTAACAATTCGTTGTATTTGTCTAGCATATTTTTCAAATAAAAAGATATACAATCATGGAACATTGAATCGAATGATTTACTCCTATCAATGGTCATTAAAAGACATAAATTAAATTTCAGACTAAATTATCTGTAAACAATATAATATAAAAGAAATATATACATAATACGTACCCCATGACACTTTTTCTGCTTTCAACCTCATTCACATTGTCAACAATGTAAAGCGAGCAAATTGTAGAGCTAAACCATCATCAGGCAACAGACTCCCAATCTTATGGTAATTTTGACCGTGTAATCTGAAGACTGAAGGCCCTCTACCATCATTTAGCCCATTATCTAATCCCCCCATAGAAGTGAACGAAAACATCATATTATATGTCCAAATGTTCTCAACGAAATTCTCAATCCTGTCATCCCTACCATATAACAAATTTTTCAAAATAAGCGGATGATCTTCTATAAGAGGAATCTTCACTTTTTCTTGTATACAACAAAGTAGGGGTGGACAAATAAATCGCGAAATCGAATTAAACCGCAACAAATGGTTTGGTTTGGTTCTGTTCGATTTGGAGAAATTCCAAACCACCTTAAACAATTTGGTTTATATTTCAATTGTCAAAACCGCGATTTCAAACAGTCAACCCGCCAAATTTTAAAAAATTAAAAAAATAAAAATAAAGGCAAACGTTCAATTAAAAAAATGCAACACACTTTTTATTGTCAACAAATCAAAATTAAGGAATGAAATATTAATTTGTTCAAATTCACAATCATTTGGAAATAATTCTTGCTCCTACAATTCATAATCATCATCCAAGACAATAGGTATAAGAAACGAATTCGATAATCATAAAAAAAAAAGAAAAAAAATACTAAAATTATGAGATTGACAATGATGCATCAAATTCATGATATTATAGGTTTTTGCAATAATTATACAACGTAATTGTTTTTTTATGAAAAGTATAATATAACATTGATCATCTCAATTTTCAGTTAAGTAAATTGGGATACAATTTACTTATTGTTGTAGAAATTTAAAAATCATAAATATTGAATTAAAATATAACAATTAATATCATGTCATAGTTATTTTTTAAATTTTAGACTTAACAATTATGACAAAAAAACCATTAATAACTATATAATTTCAAAACAATATAAATAAATCTGTTAACTGTTAATGTAAAAAATGTGATATGAGACTTTCTAGAATAAAAAAATTATATAATAATTAAATATAATTGTAAATAAAATTATTTTGATAAATAATCTGATATAGAAAAGAAGGTTATTATGTATATATAACAAAGAACTTAAAAGTATGACTATTTAAAATGAAATTTAATATAACTTGATTAAATATTCGATATAAATGTAAATGAAAATTCGACATTGAATTTGTATAATCGAACGAAATTATTCATCCATAAGATTGAGACCAATAAAATATCACATTATTATAAAAAAAATTATTTACGTATTAAAAGTAACTTTCTATAAAAATACTAATTAATTTAATAGAATGCAATACAAATGAGCTCAAATATTTAGATGTACTAAATAACTAAAAAAATAAGATTATTTATAAAAAGTTTTATATGATAATATTTATTTAGTATTAGATGCGTAATACAATTTCGATATAATTTTGAACTGAAAATTTTACATTGAATTTGTATGAGTGCATACAAATACTTATTTGTAAGATTCAAAACATTAAATGATTAGAATAATTTTATGAAAATAGAGTTTTAAACATAAATATCCAAATATAAATAAATGAAAAAAATTCTTTATAAAAATACTTAAATGAAAGTAGATGTGTGAACACAATAAAAGCTGAATTTTGTAGTGTGAATACAATAAAAGCTGAGTTTTCCCTCCAAAACTCAGCTACTTTTATATATTATATAGATTACATTTAATACGTAATTAATTTCTTATAATAATTGTGATATTTTATTGGTCTTAATTTTATGGATAAATATTTGATTCAGTCATACAGATCCAATGTTAAATTCTCAATTAAAATTATATCTAAAATTTATACACATTCGTATTTTTATAAATCACATTGTATTGAAATTTTTATAACTAAATCCTATTTTTAAGTTATTTATTACATATACATATTAAAGTTCTTTCCTATGTTGCATTATCTATCAAAATTATTTCGATGACAATTACATTTAATTCTTAATTAATTTTTTATTCCAAAAAATCTCATATCACATTTTTTAACATTAACGGTTAACAAATTTATCTATATTGTTTGAAATGATATAGTTATTAATGGTTTTTGTCCTAACTGTTAATTTTAAATTTTCAAAAAGTAATTAACCATACCAAGATATTCTTTGCTATATTTTAATTCAGATTTTATGTTATTTTTTCACAATAATATATAAATTGTCTCCCAATTTACTAATTAACTAAAAATTGAGATGATCAATATTAAACTATAATTTAAATCAGAAAATAATTACGTTGTATAAATATTGAAAACCTAAAATATCATAAATTTGATGCAATATCTTTGTCAACCTTGCAAATGATTATTATTATTATTATTATTATTATTATTATTATTATTATTATTATTATTATTATTATTATTATTATTATACATATTGTTTTTCATTGTCAATGGTCAAAATATTGAATTTTATCTTTTATATGCATGGTCTCTATTATTAACTTTTTCATCTATTGTTTGAATGTTCAGAGTACATGAATACTGGAGATCCTACATTTAAGTGTTAATTTTGCAAGGCGAATTTTTGGTTCGAGGAGATGGTGAATAATCGTTACAAAACTTGAAGATCATATTCTATAAGGTCAAATTCTATCTGACAGTAATGCAGGATACAAGTTCTTTATTCTAAGGATATCGTTGAGCTATTCGAATTTTAGGATACTTATTAGATTTAAAAAAAAAAAACAATTTTCATTGATGGTGTAATATGTCATGACTATCAATAAGAGTCAGACACAATCATTTTCGCATGTATGACTTCTCCATAAAAGGTTGATGTTTATACATGAAACTAATAAATGATGAATTTATCTCTTATTTGTAAATGTTATTTATTTTGTTTAAGAATTCATTTAATTTCGAATAGAATTATTTTTATTTAGAAGTTTCTTCCCATGCATCGCACGGGATGATTCACTAGTATATATAATAACAACATAGCCGTCACATAAATTCGCACATAATTTCCCTCCATTTTTACCTGCTATTTTAGGAAACTTTATAATTTTATTAATTATTTTAATAATTGAATTAGGAAACTTCAATTAATGCAAAATTAATTATAGGTGACATATAATAAATGACTTATTGATTTGTAAAAAATAAAAAATCTATAAATAGATCAAATTGTATATTATTTTTATTCTTTTGATAATTATTGTAATATTTTGAAGTAATCAAATATACAATATGAGTATCAAATTCAAGATCTTAACGAGAAATTTAATACAAGCTAAAAAATGAAAACAAACTCTAAATATATCATTCGTAAAATTGTCTCAAATAATAAAGGTAAAAGCTTAATTTATACTTTTTACTTTTTTCAATATCCAATCTTTTTAATTTATCTCATTTAAATCATAAAATGATATCTATCTTTTCTTACATAACTTCAATTTTACATAAATGATTAATTTCATATATTTTTTCTTATCAAATTAAAAGAAATAATAGATATCCAATCTTTCTAAGTAAATTTAATTAAAATATTTTAATTTCTACAACTTTAGATTTCGATAAATTTTTTGGTAATTTTGAAATTAATTTTATAAATTTACTCATTTTGTTCATTTATCTATTTTTTAATTTTATAAATTTAAAAGAACATCAATTTGTAAAATATATACTACAGACTTTAACAATTAATTCATTGAGTTCTATAGAAAATAAAAATATAAGGTTTTATCAAATTTATTCTATTTAAAAATAAAAATATGGTTACTACATTTATTTAACAGGCAGAAAAAATAGTTTTTGTGTGTGCGTGTAACATGACCATTTTTAATACTTGGTGAAAAAAAATGTCACGTTGTATTTGAATCATTGAATATGAGTAAGTTTGATATTGATATAGACTATAGAAATAGTTTTAAATGTGTGATTGAAAGTGAAAGAAGGTAGTATAAAAAATAAAATAATTGTCAAATCAATCAATTGAGTGGTTAAAATTGATTTTCTTTTTTTAGAATGTGTGGTTAAAAAATAATATGTGCAATTGTGAAAATTAGTTTTTAAATAATAAGTGGTTGTGAATGAACATTAAAAAAAAAAAAATTTTGAATAATCAATTCTATATGAATAAATAAATTAAGGAAACTAGAGAATGAACAATTAACTGTTAAAAAAAATGCAATTCATAACTTTTTTTTTTTTTTGATATTTTGATTGAATATTGAATATACAATTTATGCATTAAAGTAAGAAAATCTTATAGGGAGAAATGAAATTACAAATTATTCACAATTTGTGTATGCAAGTTATTATTATTTTTTTTTATTGTGTTATTTTTATCGGGCATTATATTTTTACAACTTATTCAATAAATATTATTTATTCCGTGTATCGCACGGGTGCGATTACTAGTTTATAATAAATAATATAAAATTTTGACCTTGGCACTGTCCTTGCTGGAGCACACTTGCAGCATATACATTGATAAACTTCATTAAACGCAGCACTTGAGATCTTAGAGCAATTGCTACATGTCATATATCAGAAGGATTGTTTCTTCACTTGAACACTAATAGTTGCTTTAAGCTAGAAATACTATTGCTGTTGAGTGTAGCTAAGAGTTAAATTTTCAATTAAAATTAGAAAATCGAGAAAAATGATAAGAAAAGTGTAATTACCACGAGCAACAATTCTTGAATTTCCTTGATATTTGCTAACTTGTCTTCAAATTTGAAGACATGGATGCTATGTATGATCTTTTTGCTACCATATCATTGATATTGTCTATATTTTGATATTAAGCAATTATTGTAAAATATATATTAGGAAAATGTTAATGTTAACGTTATGATAATTCAAAAAATTGTTGCTTAAAGAAGATATAGAAGCTGTATAAAAGAGATGACATAGTTGCCATATTTTGATACTTTGTTGGACTATTCTGTCCTATACAGAACTTCCAACAAATATGTGAAGCCTATGAAATTTTATGTGATCAAAATAAAAAGGCAAATTTATGATATATATGAAATGGAAGGATTAACATTTGATTTGGAGATTGGTCCCAGACTGAATAGAGTCGAAACTTGAGAGATTGCAGCATCAGAAAGAGCAAGAAAATGTCTTAGCACATGTCCAACCTTCTGGTTAGGTTCTAGCAAATGTATCATTGCCACAATTTTTAGAGGGTGATGGCATTATGAGATGGTATAACTTTATGCATTAATGATCATGGAGCTTTATGCAGCAATAAAATTCTTCTTATCATTCAAATTTTTATGCCTTCTCTGTCCCAAAGACCAAGTAAATGTCTGAATTGGACAACCTTAAATATTGATTTTATTTAAGATACCCAACCCGAATACGAGTAAATTCATATTGGTATAGAGATAGAAGTTTGGGTAGGTAGCTCCAGATTTCAGTCTCGACAATATACATATATACTTTGAAGATACTTGCCATCCCGTTGAACTGGCTTCAAATATTTGTCATTCCAACATTTACTAAGTTGAAAACATGAATACAACGAATTTAGCAAGTAACAATATTTTTTTCTTTTCAAGAATATGACTTTAAATGGTGTCCATATTACAATCAATTATTATCTCGAACGTGCATATAACAAGTATGGAAAAACCTCGAGTTCAAGCATGACATTCCACGAATTCAACTAGGAAGTCAAAACCCGTGAAATCTATTAATAGGCATAACCACATTGCGATACGAATATCAAGACAAGCGCTATGAACGAAGTAACAAGCGGGATATAGTGTGACAATAATATTATGCAGAAAATTATTTTATGCTATACGCTAAAAATGTGTACCACAAACGCAAGAGTTGTGTTCAAGTAGTAAAGTGTACATTTTGAATCAGTATTGTCAATCCCACGAGGAATATATACTCAACTATACCTTAATTAATTCAATTTTAACAAATAAGACACACAATAAAAAAATTAAATTTTTGTAAATTCAAAACTAAATAAACTAACTTTGAGCTAAATTAAATTAAGGAAAATGAAAGATTAAGTAGTTAGGATTCATGATTTCGCTTAACATTTGCTTAATTAATTTCTCAATATGAGAATTAACAAATTACTCATTTACAATGTTAGACCCGATTTTTCAATTTTAGCTAATTACCTCTCTAGAGCGAAATTAACCCTAATTGATTGGTTTAACCTATTACATCTCTATGTCGATTAAAATTCAATCAAAATCATTAAATCTTTGTGAAAATAGCTCATTTGATCACCTAGAGATATCTCCTAAACTATAATCTATGGCATTTATTATTTGGTCTAAGATGCACAATATCTCTTCTATTATTATACACTTCACAAAGCACATATTTGGTGATCAAACAAGTACATAGAATAATCGTAATAACAAATACACATGAAAATAGGTATTAAACATCAATATGCGAACATTGAAATTACTTAAACTAAGTTAAGCTACATCAATCACCCCAACATTAAAAACTAGCATTTTGTATACATAATGCACAAAAGTTAAAGTTTATTAAAAATATCAAAAAGTATAAAAATCAAAGATTAAAAATACAAGATAATGAAATAAACAACTTTCCTTGATTATTTCGCTCCAAAATTCCTTGAACTTTGCTTTGAATATTCACCTCACTTCTTGCTTCTTTGCTTCAATGGATGCTAGAAACTTGGAAAGAAAAACTAAACTACAAACTAACCAAAATAAAGAAGAAAAACAAAGAGAGACTAGGGTTTGAGAGAAAGGAAGGGGATCTAAGAGTTGTGTTGAAATGGAGAAGTGGGTGTTTAAATACCCCTAAATTCTAAGACATAAAAACCATAAAAAAAATAAAAAATAAAAATAAAAAAAGCTTAACCATAGAGCCCTTACGCAAAATATAAAAAAGAGGAAATCACACACTAGTCGGTTTATGTATATGGTAATTCACCGTTCAAGAATATAACTATTATATTCACTAATCAGATGTTAATAGAGTATTAATAAATTAATATTTATTAATTTACACCAAACCCCCTCCCCCAACCTACTATATCTAATTAATCCAAATGAAACAGATGAAACCCATTACGCATCCCACTTCTCACTACCAAATTACCTCCGACCACCATTGTCATGCTCCAAGTTCAACACCTCATCACCATCACCACCACTCATCACCGGCGAACACCCTCCACTACCACCCCAAACTCAGTTAAAATCCCAAATACCTTCCAGATTGAATTCTTCAAATATGAATTCTACTAACGCCATTGGATTTGATTCCTTTACTTGTTGATGAATGTGGTAGTTTAGATGGAAAGAAAAAGGTAAAGTTGGTGAAATCACTCTATGAAAATGTGAGGTTGGAGATTAAAAAGAGGAATAAGTACTACGAATTTCAAGCAAACAAGGGTAGAAAAAGTGTTATATTTGAACCCGATGATTGGGTTTAGGTACACTTAAGGAAAGAACGTTTTCCAGTCCACAAGAATTCAAAACTCTAGCCACGAGGGGGATGGTCCATTCTAAGTCCCTGAAAGGATCAATGACAATGCATACAAACTAGACTTACCAGGTGAGTATAAAGTTTCAGCTATATTTAATGTGTTTGGTGTTTCTCTGTTTGATGCAGGTACAGATTCAAAGTCGAATCCTTTCGAAGGGGGAGGGGATGATGTGTTCCAAAGTCCAAACACAAGCCCGAGTAAGGACCCTTTGATTGGAAGAAGGGCCGATGGCTCAGTTTCGAACCAAACAGATCAAAGAAGCAATGGACAACGATGATCAAGCAACTATGGATAAGAAGTAAGTTTCATATTGGACCAGAGTCCGGAAGTCAAATGGAACAATGTGATCCGAGTAGAGGAAGTTCGGTACCAATCGGAGACACTGGACGATCGCACGATAGAAGAAGCCAGTGATTGCGTGATGGGGTCAAAATAGAGGTAGGTCCGAAAAGGGGTTTACCGCGTGATCATGCCAAGGAATTTGTCCCTTAGGGTTATATAGGGTTTCATTATGTTTTGTTTTCTTTACACAACTTTGAGATATTTTTGTGAGACTATTTTACTTTCAAAACTTATTCTTCATTGAATAAAATCCTAACTTACGAGATTAATTCTTGTAGCTTTCAAACTTGGGTGAGATTGTGATCTTTGTGATTAAGAGGTCAACATGTCAATTGATTGTGTTGATTGCTTAATTTAATTAATTTTGATTCAATCCCTAAATCGTGATTCTTTTCGGGTTTTTGGGTCGTGTCAATCTTTTGTGAGTTGCGTGGCTACAATTACTATGTGGTTTTCATGAAAAGGTTTTTTAGCATGCCAAAACATGGGCCATTTCAAACAATAAGGAACGTGATCCTTATTAATAAACATTGGCCATTTAGAATTTGGGCTTCAGACTTGATGGAAAAACTTGTAACCCTCGTTCAAGCAACATTTATCATAGTAACTACAAATTTCTTTACTAAATGGGTGGAAGCTATCACTCTTAGAGAGACTTCACAAGAAAGTGTTTTCAGCTTCATTAGAGATCACATCATATACAGGTTTGGAATTCCCCAGACCTTGATGATGGATCATGGAAAGTCATTAAATGGTGAAAGGACCAAACAATTCTTGGACAAGTTTAGAAGTTAGTTGGTAAATTCAACAGCCTCTTACACCCAATCTAATGGCTAGTTAAAGTCATCAAACAAAAAAATTATTAGAAAAATGATTGACGGCAATGCCGACGATGGTATAAATGTTTAAATCGGGTTTTAAGGACCTATAAAACATCTTCTCTATCAAGTACCAATGTTATGCCCTTTCAGCCAGGATAGGGTCAAGAAGCAATTTTACCTATAAAAGGATCCATCTGAATGACTGGAACCATGAAACTTATACTGAAACCATGGTTCAAAGTCTTCTGGATTTGGTGGAAACAAACTTAGATGTCCTGAATAAACTATAAGCCCAAAAGGTGGGCCACGTGTTCATGCATCAATTGAAGTCTAAAAAGCGTGTTGAAATTCAGGCATTGTATGTGGTTGAAATTTGGAGTTATGACTTCAAGCGATGCGTAGGTAATGATGGTATCTTACCATAGGTATAAGAGCATTTAATATAGTCGCAGTTGAAGGACATTGAAAAGACAACTTCAGTGTTAAAAGGAATAAGAGAATGATTCCCTTTATTGATAATTAATGAGTCTAAATTAATCAACATTGGGAGATATGCCACCTGACATTGAGTGCGAATACGCCAAATTAGAGCGAACACCATGAGGCAGAATTCGTCCAATCAGGGCGAGGAAAGCAAAATGGAGCAGGAATCTTGGGCGAGATTTCACCTAAACATGTTCCAAAAGAAAATGAGAACATGGAGCAAAATAAGCATTGTATTGGAGCAGTCATTAGAGATGATTGTCCTTGATTCTCCCATGATCTAGTAGTTAGTTATTAGCAAAGGAAGAGTTACCAGCTAGATCGTGAGAAGCGATTATTGAAGGAATACAAGTAATGGAGGCATTCAAACAAAGCGTCACATTTACAAGATCACGAAGCAGTTTATTAGACAGATACAAATGTGTATAAAAGCAAGAAACCAAGATATTTAGAAATGACGAACATATCAACTCTCAAATAAAGAATGTAATTTTCCCTTTTCTACGTTATTTACTTTCCAAAACTTTTCTACTTCTTGTAATTGTGGGCTTGCACTCCTTGGAGGCAGAAACTCTATTTTTAATTGCACCATTTTTTGGGACTTTGTCTCAAGAGTTTTGTTCTTGCACACAATTTTCTAAATTGTCGTTTAATTGTTTAGCATGAAAATACGCATGAACAGAAGTAGGTCAGAAAGTTTAGGTTAGATTACAAGTATTTGGACTCTGAAGTGAATCCAATAAGGCGGGTGGCTCGTGTTTAATGAGGTGGGAAGAAATGGTACATCTTCGTCCAACAATAGCAGTAATGATGAGATCAAAGTAGAAGTCGAAATTTGTAGGTTCTAAGTATTGGTTTCGTTGACAAGCTAAAGAATGTACGATGTAGTGGCTCCAATTAATCTATAACTGCCTTAGAAATAAGAATCTTCCTTTAGGTAGGAATCAAGAATTGCGAAAACTTGATTTTAATATTAATCTTATTGAATAGTAACTATAATCTTTAGCAAATGTATATTGTTGATTCTTGATCAAAACTAATTTCCTATAATGCAGAAGGAAGAAGAAGAAGCGTGTGTTCATTAATGAAATTTAATAGTTAGTACATATAAAAAGATTGAAATTTGTGAATTGAAAAAAAGTCTCCAATAAGTGTGACGATTATCTGTGACTCTTCAAGTGCAAAAGGTACATAACGAAGAGTCAATGACCTTTTGATAGGATGTGATCTACACAATCGATCGTGTTCTAATTTGTGATGCTACGATCTAATTTTTGAAATGAATTTGTGCAAAAAGATGTGACCGTTAGAAAGAGACACGTGAAAATCTATAAATATGATCATTATAATTCAATTTTCTTCACTCTAAATCAATTCCATATAATTGATTTATGATTATTTCCTTCATCAAATTATGTCGAAAAATAATTTTTTCAGTTTGTTGTTCGATATTTTAATATTTGACATTTTCCGTTCCAGATTCGTATATCAAGATTTGGCTCGTTCAAAAAAAATACTAGTATTGTACTATATTAATTTCCTGCTCATCCCATGTAATATTCACACTTGGCGCCATTGCGCTTGTAGGTAATGAGAAACCTTGTGATGGTCGTCTCCTATCTCCCTGTCGATGGGAAATCTGCACTCGAGTTTAATGCTTCTGGCCCATCCTCTAGGCACCTATTGAAAGCAAGGAGTGTGACAACGTACATGCTTTCCTTTTTTGAAAGGAGCGTTATACCTTGGAAGACAAATGTCCATTTGATCAAGTTAGACCCATCAGAACGTGAAATCATTTTAAGGAGATTGGCAATCACATGGTAAGTCATTGTTTTGCAATCTAGTAAGTTACAATTTTTATCGTATTTGCATGTATGTAATTTTTGTTAAAGAAATATAATCATGCACTAATTTTAGCGCTCGCTTCTACTTTTGCTTTTGCCTATTTTAGAAGATTTTCCATGGTTCTCCAAGTAGCCATTTGGCATGACTTTTGGCCTCTTTGGCTAGTTTTATGAAATTTTAGAAGAGTTTTTAGAATAAATTGGTCTAATGTGAATTCCTCAAAAAGCACTTCTAAAATATGAAGCTTTTCTAGAAATTAGTTTTCGAACAAAAATTAAGATAACTTCCTCGAAAATCCCTTCTACAGTAAGCAAAATTAAGGCCAAACGGGCCTTAAAAGCTATTCTAACTAGACAAAGCACTTCCAGAAAATTATCTGAACCAGTTCAAAAACAACTTAATAGTCACAGAAGAAGCGCTTGGCTTTCAAAAGCCTTCTCAAACAGGCAGGCCCTTAGAAACTGTACATAAAACTCTCTATCTATTCTAGTGATTACAGGTCGACAAGTCCTGATAGGCGGTGTGGCGGAGATTACAGTAGTAGACGCTATTGTGTTGCTGATTCTAAGTCGGAGATCTATTAAAGCAAAGTGCAAGCAAGGAATAGATTGTGTTTTCGAAATAGATTATAACCTGTGAATAATGTCTAGTTAGTTTTGTTCAACATTAGAGTGAGAATTGACTTGATCTCTGAAGAATCCAGCTATCATATATATGATTTATCTCAAAGAAGTATATTCAGCCAACAACAATCTCGGTGCTGATAACTTGATTAGCAGGTGAAAATTTAGATAAACCGAGTTTCTTTTATTGAAGCAGAAATTTACATTGCAACCTTATTAACAATTCAACAGGTATTTGTACACGGCTTCATCAAAAAACAGAAGCATTTTAGTGACTAGCTCTTAAATAATCGAGCTACTACTTACTGTCACCAAATAAAATACTATATATTTATATATTGTAAACAACAAAATGGATGAGTAGCCAAAGAAAAAATGTATTGGCTACCACACGTGAATTTCCGGTGGAAGGGCTGGAGCCGTGGTGCTGGATGAGCTGATCTTTTCATTGAAGGCTTGTAGGATTCTGATGAGCGACCTGGCTTTCTTGGTTGCTCGGGGCGTGCCATTGGTGAGTAGAGAATATAAAGCTACCATTAGAGACGGGTTCTTTGCTAAAAGAGGAACCACGCCCGCCCCATCGTTGATGCACAAAGCAAGTAACAATGAGACGCAGTATTCTTTTGCTCCTCGGCAATTCAGAGAGCTCAGAACCTCTGCGATTACAGGTAAAGTTCCAGCCCTTGTAATGGCCATTGTTCCATCCACTTTCTCAGCGAGAGTTGCTAAAATTGCTAGTGAATCCGTTATAAGATCTTCCCTTTGGGAAGTTGTCAACAGATTAACGAGCAAGGGGACGAATCCGGCTGCTAGCACTCGCCAATGGTTTTCATGGCTCATAAGGAGGCCGAATATCGTGACCGATGCATTCTTCTTGGCTCGATCTGGCCCATCCCTGACCAGCTCCATTAGAGCCGGAATAGCTTTCGGATTCTTCCCTATCATTTTGCGGTACTCCTCGACTGAAGCAAGGTAGAACAACGTGCCAGCGGCGTGCTGACGGGATTCTATCCTCATTCCCTCGTTCAACACCCCGACTATCAGCTCCAATCCTCCGCTATCAATCATTATCCTCTTGCTTTTTGAGTACTTTGAGATGTTCATCAAAGCTGCAGTCGCGTTATCTTGTGCTGCGGGATCGCTCGAACTGAGCAGATTCAAGAGAGACGGGATTGCATTAGCTTCCACCAAACAAGACCTATTAAAAACGCTTGTTTTGGTGAGCAGACGAATCTCGTAAGCAGCCTTGTGCTGCTCTTCGCTTGTTCCAGCCACGACCTTGCCTACGAGAAAATTTGCAAGCAATGTCATTGCTTTCTCAGCCGTGGCACTACCTGCACCGGGTGACCTCGTAACATCATCATTACTTTCTACAAAAGGGATTCTGTTTTCCGAACAATATTGTTTGATAAGTCGCTTAAGAGCCAAATTCGGAACAAGATCTACCGATGTAAGCCTCTCCCCCGTCTTCGGACAGGTATGATTTCCCGACTTAAACCATTTCACGATCGAAGATCGATCATATGTGTGCCCTGTTGATATTGTTACTGGATCCATCATAATTTCCAGTGTGATTGGACACCTGAAATCATCAGGACTCAAGCAGCTGATCAGATCACTGATGCAGCCTCCTCCATCATCAGATTGTCTGATTGGTGCATTCTCCACAACACCAAACAGGGTGCATCTGCAGTAGATCGTGAATGCCATTAGACTACTGAGAAAGCTCACATCTCTCTTCTCAGCAGCTAAACAGTCCTGCCCTATCTCACTTTCCAAGAACTTGACTTCTCTGTTGCATTCGGCCCAACTTCGTATACCCAAATATTCAAGAACCCGCGTTAAATCACTCGATTCAGGAACGATTCCGTTCCCAAATCGATCTAAAACCCGAACAACTTTCCTAGAAACTTGTCTATCACCCACTTCCAAATCAAATTTTCCCCTGAGTGCTTGCCTTCTCACGAACTCGACCAATTCTCTAACTTCAACACAAACATCCAATCCGTCCAACGGTAGAACTTCCAAAGCCACCGCGATAGATCTCATCAGCGCGTGAAACTGAGTCGAGACATTTCCCGAATTCGCTAGCATCCATATCCTAGCATCGTCTCTGCTACAATCCTCCAACAGGAATTGAACCTTTTGGAAGATGAAATGAAGCTCAGATAACCCTAAAACCAAGGTGCTTTCATTTATTGAATTCCCGCTTCGCATTTCTTCAAGGAAAACAGCGAAATTCTCGATCAAACGGATCGAGTCTCTTGCATTCTTCTTGTTCGTAAAAAATGTTCTCGACTTGTATTCACGTATGGTGTGACAGAAAACGATTAAAGAGTTCACAAGGCTAGAGAAACAAACAGACTCATAAGGACGAATTGCCGGAAAATTCAAAATCCGACGAGTATATTCCTTGGATTTATTGATCATTGAGTAACGAAGATCATAAAGATCTAAAAGGTAGGATAAAGATTAAAGAATGGAAAAATCTAGAAACTATACAAGAATCAAAGAAGAGTGTGTTAAGATATTGATTAGTTGGACAAATGACACTCGTTTTGTTATGGTGGACATGGGATTTTGCCATATATATATATATATAGGCTATCGATCGTTGACTACAGAAGGACACGTGGCGACAAACATGTGGTGATCTATAGGTACTTGAAAAAGGAGGCTTCTTGGAGATGGCCATTAGCCAAAAACAAATTGACACGTAGTGGGAGTATTATGTGTAACGTGAAATAACGTGTAGCCGACATTTTTGCAAGGCAAACATAACTTTCTAAAAAATATCAATTGAGTCATTAAAGTTTAAATTATCAGCATGGCACCCTAAAAAGATTAATAAACTTGTTTATTTATAATTTTGAGACAAAATTAGTGGTTGAAAATTGAAAAGAAAAAATGTGTGTGGTTAAAACGTAGTTTGAGAAATTGTATAGTTTATAAACTAATTTATAGATCAGTTTATTTTGATAATGAAACGGAGGCTAAAAGACATATTTTAATCTTAATATCTTAATCTTAATCATAAAATATATATCTATATATTTATTATAATGAGATAACCGTCACACTTTTACGCACACACATTCCCGCCAAAAATCACTATTCCACATATAGTAAGTATTCACTTATAATTTATGCAGAAACAGTATCAATATATATAAATATTTATCGTTTTGGGAACTACCAAACGAGTGCCTTGATAATTCATGCTTACATAGTACTTTGTGTCAGAATTGGTTACCTGAGCTGTACTTTTTTGAGTTCTAGACATTAATTAATTGTAATATATACATATATAAACAGTATAAACATATATAAATATTTATTTTATTGGGAACTACCAAACGAGTGCCTTGATAATTCATGCCTACATAGTTCTTTGTGTCAGAATCTGTTATCTGAGCTGTACTTTTTTGAGTTCCAGCGTGCAAAAAATACAGATGAATATGGTTCGATTTACACAGAAAAACGTGAATTAATAAAGATACAAAATCTGCAGAAGGTTCGAATGAATAACAAGTATCAACTGTGTCCATTCAACTTCCATGTCTATATATAACACCTAATTCATCTAATTTGATTTTGATACGATCCAATCTTGCATATACGTTGAAGGCATTCATATTGCGTCATCATGTAAGTTGGGTTTCCTCCATTTTCAGATTGCCCCTGCTATGAATACCTGTTATAAAGAACAACATAAGTCTTTTTTTTTTTTAACAAAAAATACACATAAAAAACGAAAATGACTGCAACAATTTTTTTCCTGTGAAAACTAATACATTTATGCGTACCTGTTGTAAACTTTTCACAGATCATCGGCATGGCACCTCTGTTCAACGTCATCAGTGAAATCAACCCAACCAAGACAAATTGGGCACTAAAAGTGCGGATCGTGCGTCTGTATGAGGTTCCGGCCTTCCAGAAAAAAGAGGCTTCATTCAGTATGGAGATTGTATGCCACGACAGAGAGGTACGTTCATTTAAATTTTTACTCTTCAGAACTGGTCCATATAATAATGATTTCTTGCATTTTTCCTTTTTTGAAAACTGACTGTAATATTTCGATTTTTACTTCACCTCATTATGCATGCATATCCATACCATGTTTGTGCTCGCTTGAATTTGGGTAAAACATTTACATAACTATTAAGTGTTTAATATTCAAGGAAGTTGCATATATAGAATATTTTTATTAGTTTACCCTTTCTGTATTTTTTTTTTTTTTTTTTTTTAAGAAATAGACAGTTCATACATTTATCTAGGAAGTTGCATATATAGATTATTTTTATTAATTTACCCTTTATGTAGTTTTTTTTTCTTTTTCTTTTTTCATTTTTTTTAAAAAAAAAAATAGACAGTTCATACATTTATCTAGGAAGTTGCATATATAGAATATTTTTATTAATTTACCCTTTCTGTAGTTTTTTTTTTTTTAGAAAAAAAATAGACAGTTCATACTTTTATAATGAAAAAGTTGATAATATGATTTATATTTTAGCGACTCCTTGATCTGCATTTTTTTTAAAAAAAAAAAATAGATCGTTTATGCTTTTTTTTTTTTTTTTCCATTTCTGTCTAGATTATGCTTACTGTTCAGTTATTTCCAATTCAGGCTGGTTGATGTCAATTTATTCTTTCATTCCTTTTCACTTTAAATTTTTAATGGGGGTCCAAATCTTCACTGTTCAATTCTTATTCGTTTGCATTTTTTCTTATTTGAAAACTGATTGTAATATACAATGGTGTTGCATGCTGGTTTTTACTGTACAATGGTGTTGCATGCTGTTCAATTCTGTAATGTTTTTTTTTTTTTTTTAATATGTAGAATGTTCATGCTTTTACAGTGAAAATATTGACAACATAATTCTGGCTGGTTGATGTCAATTTATTCTTTCAATTTTAAAGTTTTTAATTTTTTAATTGGGGTCCAAATCTTTACTGTTCAATGCTGATTCGTTTGCATTTTTTCTTATTTGAAAACTGATTGTAATACACAATGGTGTTACATGCTGGTTTTTACTTAACCTCATTTGGCATGCATATCTGTCTAATTTTCTCTCTTGATTTTGTACGAAGCATTTAAATGATGATTCATTAAGAAGTTGCATATATAGAATATTTTAGTTTATTTACTTTTTTTTTTCAGTCTGGCCGATTTCAATTTATTTTATGATTCCTGTTCATTTTATTGTTTTCTAGGGTGACCGTATTCATGCAACTGTAAAGAGTGAATTGATACATACGTTCAAGCCTTTGATTCGGGAAGGATCTATTTATGTGATAAGGAACTTCTTTGTTGGAGTCAATAACATGAAGTACAAGACAACAAGTCATAAATACAAAATCAATTTCATGAACAAGACCCACGTATTTGAATTACCCGATGACACGTTCCCCACAAACATCTATGTGTTCAAGAAGTTCAGTGATGTTCTCTCTTTAGCTAATCTTGACGATACCGAATTATTTGGTAATGGATTCTTATTATATGTTTCTCTTTTGTTGGCTTTACATTAATATTATATATTTTTTTAGATCTGGTGATTCAAATGTAAACACATGTGAACAGATGCTATAGGAGAGGTCGTGGCTAAGGATACACCTAAGTACAAGGATATAGATGGGCGCAGTACTAAGTTGATTGATTTGGTGCTCGAAGATTTGGAGTAAGTTCATGTTTGATATCAAAATAAGTAATATCATTGGGTAACTTTGGCGCGATTATAATTTTTTCTTTTTTCATTTCAGGCGGAATCAAATCCATTGTACATTTTGGGGTGACTGTGTTGATTATGTGAGCGAGTATTTGGATGGTGGAAACCCTGAGCCAATTGTTCTACTAATACAAATGTGTCGAGGCAAAGTATTCAGAGGTGTATTACTTCAATCTGGTTATATTATAATAATGTGATTTGTGTGTTTGTATCATTTGCTAATAACACTAAAATGTTGTTGTTTATTTAGGTGAAGTTCGTCTTTCTAACACATATCACGTGACAAAATTGTCATTCGATGTAGCGAATGATCAAGTTGAGGGATTCCGTAACAAGTAATGAAATTATCTTCTGATTTTATGTTACATTTATTGTTGTTACAAATTTATCATTTAATTACATAAATCGTTTCATTCATTTAATTTCTTTTCAGATTGTTGGGCCTTCGAGGTGATAGCTCTCAAAGGATTAGTCAATTGTCCACCCCCTCCGTGTACACAATTTCTGATGATCTAGCAAGTCAATCAACTGAGATAAAGACCATAGAGCAATTGTGTGAATCTGGAGAGGTACAACTCCATCCACAATGAATTTTCTTAATGAACTCATCCTTTAATAGATTCTTTTGTTATCATTTGATTTTGTGTCAATGTTTGTTTAATTAACGATGTTTGAAACATACGATTAGGTTGGGAGTTTTTGGATTAACTGAAAAATTGAAATAAATTTATGCATATCTATAAAATATATATATATATATATATATATATATATATATATATATATATATATATATATATATATATATATATATATATATAATAAGTTTGTGAAAATAAGGTTTCGAACAAATGAGACTATTAATTAGTAAGAAGATCCAATGTTATCAAAAGAGAACGACCAACACCAATTTACCAGAAATAATGTGACTTGTGTTTGTATAAATAAGAACATTAATTCACCTTCATAAGCATTTTAAAAAATACTGATGAAAACAGAGGCCAATATGGTATTCGATTTCAGCGCATTCACCAATTTTGAGGTTGTATTCCCAGATTAAAATAACTGTGCGATATCACCCCCAATAAATCTTCTTTTGTTCCGTGATTCATAGTAGACTGGTAAAATAGTTTGGGTGGGAAATCAAGTTAACAGCATGAAGAAACTAACCAAATCAGGCGTGATTTCAAACAAAAGGTCAAGAATAAATGAGGAAAATGAAGGTATGTCTTACCTGTTAAATTCTTATTGAAATTTTCCATTCAGCACTGTCGTCGCCCCATTTCATTATTCTTAGCCTCATCCGTTTTATATGGTATGCACTGTTCGAACATAGTAAACAGTTAAATATGTTTATATAGTCTTAAAACAGATGAATATGTGAGTGTTTAAAGTTTTAAATCAAAACTTACAAAATGGATTACTCTGTTCTTACGGGTTCAAGCAGATCGACAAAGTTATAAGGAATTTGGTTTTTTTTCCCCTTACTCAAAAAAAAAAAAAAATTGACAAAATACTTATCTTTATTTTGGAATACACCACTGCCGAAAGAAGTCATGGAAGCAGTTTGGTCGTCCCATAGATCTCCGAGATTCCACACATGATATACGAAATTTCCGGCATTTCTTTGACGATTTAATGTGATTAACGATTTAATTCCGCATAGTTACAGACATCTTTGAAGATAGATCCAGAAAAATTGGGTAAAAAAAAAAAATTGATGGATCTAGGACAGGAAAAAAAAATGCAAAAACCGTATTAAACTTCCGTCCCAAATCTGGAATGAAGCTTCCATCATCTTATCATTTCGTTTCCTTTCACTGGATTGAAGATTGTGAGGGAAAAAATTGATAGATCTTGCGAGGAGCGGCGTACGAAGGAAGACGAAGAGTCGGGATGGAAGTTTCTTCTAGGTTTAGGTTTGGTATGTATGATAGATATTAGTTAGGTTTCGGATTTGGGCCTGTTCGTTTTTAAGCCCAATATATTAATGTATACAGATTGTTCTCTTATTAATAGATTGAGTCTTATTTTTTTTCCTATGCTTAATACCCGAAAAAAAAAAAAAAGGACATGGGATTGATATATTAGATTTGAATCGTGTATATAACCTCATCTGAAGATGTCAATTTTACCACAAGATATGCATAATTTAAATAGTTCATTTTATACATTTCATCAAATTTATGATCTATTTGTAGTTTTGAACAGAAACTTTACAACCAAGCTCGAATAAAAATTTTGAAATCCCTGGACGTGTTGTATCACGTGTCACAACTATTGACAATCTATTTACACGTGACTCTATCCCATTCTCAACACCACTAAGTGACATCACTAATGGTATATACTTCTTCTTTTTTCCGGTATATGTCCTATTTTTTTTTTTTTAATATTTAGTAGTATGTCAACTAATAGAAAATGATATTGTAGAAGTTTCTTTGGGTTCCAGTCGATTACCAATGAGTGCCTCTCAGCAAAAGGTCCGATACAATGCTAAATCGTACAAACAATTTCTGAATTTTGAACATTCTGGAAAAGTGGATATTGGCCCGTCTACAAATTCCATGTTATTAAATGAGAGTCCATTCGCATTAAATAATGAGATATCTTTTATGGATGACAAGTATCCCGAAGTTCATGTAGAAGCTCAAAATACCAAATTAAACCAGCGTAAGTCATCTTATCATAAACTTGATTTTTGTATAAGTATTTTTTTTTTGCACATTTAATGTGATTATTGTAAATATTTTTAAAACAATTAAGGGTCCGTTTGATTGAAAAGATGTAAAGATGTAGGAAAGAAATTATTTTTCAGAGCATATAATTGCTTATAAATTATTTTTCGTATAAGATATCAATTGGAAGTGTTTAATTGATTTTTTTGTTTTTCATGTAGTTATACTTGATAGTAATAGTATTAATTTTTGGGGAAAAAAATAATTAACAAACATAAAATTAATCAAACATGACGTATAGTAATTGTCATGTAATTGGCTAAATCAAATACTAGCTTCTACCTATGAAAATCAACTCCACATTTTCAAGGCAAATCCATGCACGTGGCTGACTTGAGGAAAACATTTTTCGATTGAAATAAATGCTATAAAAAAATGAAAAAGAATGAAAATTGTTTTGAATTTACATTTTGCATGTCAAATACTAGCCTCTCAAATGCAACCTAATATGATTTTCCCCCTATCAATTTTTCAGATGATGCAGTCGTTGACATTATCAACATGGATGGTAAGAGATTTATATACATTTTCTACTCTTAATATTATCTTAAATGTTGATTTATGTATTTGAAATTTATTATTTTAAAAATAATTTACTTTTTACCAGATGATGTGGAATATATTGTCGGGAACCTAACTCCGGGTATGTTTATTATGTTATTGTATATTTCCTTAGAAAAATATAAAACTAAAATTATGCATCTTAAAAGAACATATCTTCTTTATTCTGCAAGTTGTGTAATAATTAATCTAAAATGTAATGTGGTTCATTACTTTTTATATATAATTTCTGTTTTCGCAATTTACATTTTATTTTTACCCATTTCTCATGCTGTGTAACATTTATTTTTTTTGAGTCAATTTTTTCGCTAATGTTTAAAATATGGAATGTTGTCATAGCTATCCAATGCACATAAATGTTATATTATCAAATATGGGTATTGCAGACTATTGGGATCTTGGAGACCCCGATTGCAAATGTGGATTTTGTGGTGCTATCTTCTGGTATGAAGAGAGAATAGGTCGCCATTATAAGTCACCAAACCCAAAGTTTCCATTGTGTTGTACGCACGGAAAGGTTCAACTTCCAATGATGCAACATCCTCCTAAAGTTCTTGCTGACTTGATAAGTGGGAAAAGTAATAAAAGTAAACATTTTGTTGAAAATATCCGCTCTTACAATAATATGTTTTGCTTCACATCCATGGGAGGAAGGATTGACAAAAGTTTAAATAAAGGGAAGTCACTTCCGGTGTTTAGACTTAATGGGCAAAACTACCATATGATTGGCAGTTTGTTGCCACCTGAGGGAGCAGTACCGAAGTTTGCTCAATTATATATTTATGACACTGAAAATGAGGTGACAAACATGATAAAATCTGTGAGGTAATTATAATTATTTATATTGTTTTGGATTGCAATTGCATTTTTACAGTATCAATACTGAATTTGGCTGTTATGATCGCACCTTTTTCAGAGAAAGTAGTGATACAAACTCACTGCATGCTGAAATCGTTTCCGATTTGAAGAAGATGTTGGACGAGAACAATGTGTTGGTAAAGTCATTCAGAATGGTTAGAGATTCTTTACACCAAGGAGACTGCTCCAACGTCAAACTTAGATTAATTGGCCGAAGGGGTCAGGATGCAAGAGTTTATAATATGCCATCAGTTTCTGAAGTCGCTGCATTGATTGTCGGCGATGTTGATACAACCCCTGGTGATCGAGATATAGTGGTTGAAACACAAACGGGAGAATTGAAGAGAATCAATGAACTGAACGCATCGTATCTTGGTCTACAGTACCCACTTTTATTTCCATATGGTGAAGATGGCTACAGAGAGGATATTTGTTTCAATGATTCAAGGACAAGTACCTCCGCTGGAAGGAAAAATGTTAGTATGAGGGAATTCTTTGCATATAGAATACAAGAAAGGGATGGTCAATCATCAACCATGTTATTAACCAGAAGACTATTTCAACAATTCTTGGTTGATGCTTACACGATGGTTGAATCATCGAGATTGTCCTACTTACGAACTCATCAAAAACAGTTAAGATCCGAAATGTACAAAGGCTTGACTGAGGCAATTTTAAGAGGTGAGACAGAACCATCAACACAAGGACGTCGTGTGATATTGCCATCGTCTTTCACTGGCGGGGCGCGTTACATGATCCAAAACTACCAAGACGCAATGGCTATATGTAGATGGATTGGATATCCCGATTTTTTTATTACGTTTACTTGCAATCCAAAGTGGCCAGAGATAGTTCGTTTTGTCGAGAGCAGAGGATTGAAGCCTGATGATCGACCAGACATAGTTTGTCGTGTTTTCAAAGTGAAACTAGACAATTTGATTAAAGATTTGAAGCATAATAGAATTTTTGGAACTGTAAGAGGAGGTAATTTCTAAAATGTGAAATTCTTGAAACAACTGTTCATATTTTTATTTTATTTTTACATTAAGAGTTTTTTCCTTTTTTCTGCAGTTGTGTACACAGTTGAGTTTCAAAAACGCGGTCTACCACATGCACATATCCTGCTGTTTTTGTCTAAGGAAGACAAGTATCCAACGGGAGAGGATATTGACCGAATCATTTCAGCTGAGATTCCTGATGAAAATACTGATCCTAACTATTATGCTGCAGTTAAAGATTTCATGGTACACGGTCCGTGTGGGAATTTAAGAACTAATTCACCATGCATGTCCGATGGTCGATGTACAAAGCACTTTCCAAAAAATTTTGTTGAATGTACCAACATAGATGAAGATGGTTATCCAGTATACAAGCGGAGAGATTGTGGGAAAACAATTTTGAAGAATGGTGTTGAACTTGATAACAGATATGTGGTGCCACACAATCGATATTTGCTCCTAAAATACGGTGCACATATGAATGTGGAATGGTGTAACCAATCAAGATCCATCAAGTATTTGTTTAAGTATGTCAACAAAGGACACGATCGTGTGACTGCATCTTTTTATCAGAGCACCGAGGGAAGTGATTCATGTAAAAATGTTGACGAAATAAACATGTACTACGATTGTAGATACATATCCCCATGTGAAGCAGTTTGGAGAATATTTGGTTTTGAGATTCAATACAGGGATCCTCCAGTTGAACGATTGAGTTTTCACCTACCAAATGAGCAGAATGTCATATTCTCAGATGTTGATCCAATCGATGAGGTGATCAATCGAGCAACTGTTGGCCATAGTATGTTTTTAGCGTGGATGGAGGCAAATAAAAAATATCCTCAAGCTAAAGAAATAACATATGCAGAATTTCCCACCAAGTTTGTTTGGAAACAAAACATTAGAGGGTGGCATCCCCGGAAGCGTGGCTTCTCTATCGGGCGTGTTTTTTATGTTCCTCCAGGATCCGGAGAAATGTATTATCTTCGATGCCTTCTCAACATAGTTCGTGGACCTACAAGCTATGATGATTTGAAAAATGTAAACGGTGTTCAGTACACATCGTTCAGAGATGCATGCTATGTGCTTGGATTGTTGGATGATGACAAAGAGTATATAGATGGCATTATTGAAGCAAGTCAATGGGGATCTGCAAATTGTTTGCGAAGTCTGTTTGCTACCTTACTGTTGTCTGATTCTTTATCAAGGCCTGAAACTGTTTGGGATGCATGTTGGACTTACTAATCGGATGATATTTTATACAAACAGCGCAACATTTTACAACACCAAGGTATTATATTATTAGTTGACTTCATTTCCATTTTTAAATCCGTACTTAATTATATTTTCTACTTTTTTAGTAGTTGACTTTTTTCCATTTTTATATTGTATAGAGTTAGAGTTGAATGAAGAAGAATTAAAAAACTATGCTCTTGTGGAGGTCGAAAAAATACTGCGGAGTAGTGGTAAAAGCTTACGTGACTATCACACGATGCCATTTCCAGCTTCTGAGTATTTCACAAATTGTCATAATAGACTTATACATGATCAGCTAAGATATGATAGAAAAACATTGGCCGAAGAGCATAAAAAAATGTTGTTTGATCTTACAGATGAGCAGCGAAAAGTTTACGACACAATCATGCATGCAGTTGAAGTTGAGAAAGGTCGAATTTTCTTCTTGTATGGTTACGGAGGCACAGGAAAAACATTTGTATGGAAGACATTGTCTGCAGCTTTGAGATCAAGGGGAGAGATTTTTTGAATGTTGCTTCGAGCGGTATAGCATCTTTGTTATTGTCTGGTGGTAGAACTGCTCATTCAAGATTTGCTATACCGCTTAATCCAAATGAAGATTCTACGTGCAACATTAAGCAAGGTAGTCCACTTGCAGAATTAATTGTTAGGTGCAAGCTTATAATATGGGATGAAGCACCAATGATGAACAAGGACAGGACAATGAAAGATATTTTACGGTTTACCAATCCAGGAAGCTTTGATTTACCGTTTGGAGGTAAAACAGTGGTTTTTGGTGGTGATTTTCGACAAATTTTGCTAGTTATTCCGAAAGGAAGTAGACAGGACATTGTTATAGCAACTATCAACTCATCTTACTTATGGAGCAATTGTAGAGTTCTAAGGCTTACTCGGAATATGAGGCTTCAAAATCTTGCATCGGATGCTGAATCTATGGAGTTAAAAGCATTTTCAGAATGGATTTCAAGCATAGGAGATGGCACAATTGGTGGTCCGAATGATGGTTTTGCAACTATTGATATCCCTGACGATCTTCTGCTTGATGGATCAGATGATCCAATTGCATCAATTGTGAGTAACACATATCCGACTTTTAATTCTGATTTTTATGACACGTCATATCTACAGGGTAGGGCTATCCTCGCACCAACTCTTGATGTTGTTGAGTCAATCAATGAATACATGGTATCATTAAATGCAACTGATGGGAAAACCTACTTCAGTTCTGATTCCTGCTGTCAATTAGATGCCAATGTGGATCTTCTACAAGATGTTCACACACCAGAATTTTTAAACTGGATTAGGTGTTCTGGTGTGCCAAATCATGAGCTCAAGTTGAAGGTTGGAACACCCGTTATGTTACTTAGAAACATAGATCATTCAGTTGGTTTGTGTAACGGCACTAGACTTATCATCACAAGACTTGGCAATCATGTTATTAAAGCAAAAATTCTCTCTGGACGGAATGCAGGCCATGAGGTTCTCATACCGAGAATGACATTAACACCATCCGACCCTAGATTGCCATTTAAGTTTCAACGGAGGCAATTTCCTCTCCTCATGTCGTACGCGGTGACAATAAACAAGAGTCAAGGTCAATCACTATCACATGTGGGCTTATTCTTGAAAAAACCAGTATTCAGCCATGGACAATTATATGTGGCAGTTTCAAGAGTAACAAGTCGGAGTGGATTAAAGATATTGATTTGCGATAAGGATGGAAATCGCACGAATTCAACGACGAATGTTGTATTCAAAGAAGTTTTCCAAAATCTAGAATAATAGTGTCGTATTTTTTTTTCTGAATGTATTGCAATATAAAACTTTCATATTATGGATATTTTCATTACCATTATAAGTGTAATTGTACAAATATGACATATGTTATTTCTTCGCTCGAGTATTTTCATTAGAAACGATTTGCATGTCCCGTGCATCGCACGGGTGATGCACTAGTAAAATATAAACGTAGAATAGTCGTTACCAAAATACACATAGTTTCCCGCCAAAAAACTTTCTAAATTTGGAATTTTTTTCCTAAAATATAGTATATTAAATATTTTAATAATTATTATTTTACATAAGTCTTTAATTACATTAGCATCCGTGCTATACTATTAAATTATATCATTTAAGTCCTACAACATTATCTATAATTAGATACCTAAATTCATTTTAATCATAGATGATTAATTTCCGTTTTAATTTTTTCTCATCAAATTAAAATAAATAATAGTTATATGAATTTTTAAGGCAAATCCAATTAAGTTGGGTTAATTTACAAACTTAAGATTTCTTCAATTCATTCATCATTTTCACATTATTTTTATTTATTTACTGATTCTGTTCATTTTTCTATTTTTTATTATAAATTTAAATAACTAAAATATGCAAAAATATATTATATATTTTAACAATTAGTTAATATAATTTTTATTAAACAATCGATCGATCAGTGATTTTTATTAAAATAATAATGTAACAATATGAATAAAGAAATTGTTAGTATGAAAAAAGAAAAATCAATTAATGTAACACTATTTATTAAAATTAATGATTATTTTTTTAGAAAACACTTGAAAGTTGAAATTAATAATTAACGCTTAAAAAGTTAAATTATACCAAAAAAACTCTATTTACACCTCTTTTTGAGAAGAATATGATGAAGAACAATATATGAAAAGAAAAGTGTTGATTTTAAGGAGAATATATGAGTTGAGTTTTGTATATGTATTGTATGAGCCTAATTTTGTAGTTCAATTTTTTTTTTTTTAAAAATGAAAATTTCATTTATTGAACGTTAATTCCAGAAATGAAGTTGATATATTCACGGTACAATTTCTAAAATACTTAATTCATGATCTGTTTTCCCGTAAAGAGATAAAACAATTCAATAGTTTACAATTTTATTAAAATATTAAAAAAGAATTATATGTTGTAAAAATGATGAAACTTATTTGTTAATTTTATTAACATTATATAGACAAAAAGACTCACTATATATATTTTATTTATATTTTCATTAATAATTTTTTATTGACATTTAATTAAATATGCATTTAATTATGTTCAGTTAAATGCATCGCATTTAAAAATTAAAAAATTATTAATCATACGAAGGATTTCTTAAGTTGAATTCCATGTTCGTGCACTACAAATCTTGAGGTTGATTTTCACTTTCGTGCATCGTTAATATTGCTTAATTTTGTTACATTTATTTATATATAGGACCACATATATTTAATTTGTTGCAATTACCTTAGTTTATGTAAATTATAATATTTTGAGAGTTATTATTTTTATTCACGTTAATCAAAAATATTTGAAAGAAATTTTTTATTTATTCTATACAATATATATTTGAAAATTTTCATTATTTAATTTAAATTTGAGCAATTATTTAAATATGTTTTATCTATAACAACTTTCATGTATCATACGGGTGTGAGCAACTACAAAATGTACAAACAATATATTGTTTAAAGATGTTTTCCAAAATTGATTAGAATTGTAATTTATTTCCATTTTGAGCATTTACTAACAGTTTGTATCATTAATCAAAACAAATTATGTGTTCAATTTTTTTTCCCTATTTTGTAACGATATTTACAGTAAAATCATTTTATATTATTCTTTCGTGCAATGCACGGATGTGATACTATTTTTTTTTTTTTTTTTTTAAATACATCTATGATTTAGTGTAATGGTAACCATAGCCGAATTGATGATTAGAAGTTCCGTCACGATGTGATTGTCAGTTAAGCATTTTTTTCATTGATTTGTGAGAACGCATGAGGTTTATTTATGAGATTTGGAACTAAACTGAAGTTTAATGATCCTATCCAAATTTTATTGAAAGTTCAATGACGAGAGGTCAAATTTTCCCAACTTTATTACTTATTAGCATCGATCTATATGCAAATTGTTATTTATATGATTTCTTGTCAAGTCAATGACCATTATCTATCACAAGTATGCTCATAATGACAAATTCTAGGAATAATGTGAAGTAATTAGAGTATTTTTAAAGACATTTGCAATTGTAATCAATAATTTTATTTAATGCAATCATTACAAATTTAGACTCCATCCTATAAAGTTTATAAATTAGCCTGCGTTCAGCGGTTTATTATAAAAGACAATGATTGTCTTTTTTAATTTACACAATTTTTCAAACTACTATTTAACAAAACATATTTTTTTTCTATAATTTTTAATCATGTATTTTACTTAAAAAATACAAATAATCGATTATAATCAGATTAATGAGCCAGCGAACACTTCATTATTTATAAATGATCAAGTTTTATTTCAAATTTCAATGAATTTAAAAGTATATAACTTATTTTTATTTATTTATAAATCTTAATTCTTAATCTTCTATATACTATGGTAGAGGAGCAGTCACAACAATACACTTAGATTCCGGCCAAAATTCACTTTCTATATTCTAAATAAATCTTAATTCTTAATCTTCTATATATTTTATTGTAGAAGAGCCGTTACAATAATACACACATAGATTCCAGCAAAAATTCACTTTCTATATTCTAAATAATTTTTTGTAGAAAATGTAATATTTATTACATATTTAGTAAGGATTTTAATAAATATATTCTATGTAAATGTGTTACATTAGAAATGAAAAAATTGGAATAATGTATTTTAATATAAAATGTGATATTCTATGTAATTGCCAAAATTCACTTTCTACATTCTAAATAAATTTTTGTACAAAATTTAATATTTATTAAATATGTAGTAAGAGTTGTAATAAATATATTATATGTAAATGCGTTACATTGGAAACAAAATAATCTATATCTATATATTTATTATAATACAAAAAGTCGTCACAAAAATACACACATATATTCCAACCAAAATACAAATTCTAAATATTTTTTTGAAAAAAGTTTAATGATAAGTGTGCTTTAATTGACAAATTGAGCAAAATATACTTATATATTTTGTTTATCTTGTACAATTATGTACAAAATAAATTGGAAAGAAAATGGACAAGATTGAAGAGCAATTGAGCTAAAAGAAGAACAAATTTGATGTCCAAGGCTAATTGAAAGAAATCAAAAGTTTGGGGACTCAATCGCAACATCTCAAAAGGTTGGAGGATCCACTGTGCAAATATTTCATTGTCAAAATCACAAAATGAAGGAGAATACGTCAAAAGGGAGTGAGAATAGATCCAAAAAGAATAAAAAAATGTGAAGTTGGGGACCAAAGTACACAAGTACCAAAAGTTGAGGACTTGGACTGCAAAATCAAAGTTGAGAGACTTGGCAACAGTTTACAATATGGTTTCCTATTTTTCCACAAAATTTTGGATGTATGGCTGTGAATTTAAGAGAAAAATAAAGTTTGGATCTATTTTGTTCAACTTTCAAAGTTCCAAGGACAAAATGTGCAATTTCTCTTAACTTAGGCAATAAAATCTGATTTTTGGGACTTCAAGAGGACCTTTTTTTCTTCTTCACTTTTCTCTGGCCGAATCTGGTATTCATTCTTTTCTTTGTTTTCGTTTTTTTTTTTTCTTCTTTCCTTTTATTTTGTTTCTCTTTTCAACTACTTGATAAAACTTGGGGATCAAATCAAGAGCAAGGAGAATACATCTAAAGTGGTAAAATATTTGGAGAAATCTTAGCCAAGCTTCAAAAAAAGGTTTTATCTATAACTTTGTATTTTCTCCATTATTTTGTCAAAATTGCAATGTATTATTATAAATATTTTCATTTGTATCATTTATATAACATGAGCTAATTTATTGTGTTGGGATTTATGGTAATAATTTAACCTAACTTGGATTAATTTCAATATTTGCTATTTGATGATTAAATGTTTATTTCGTGTGTGTTTGTTATTGAAATTATTCCATGTGTTTGATTGATCACCAAATATGTGATTTGTATTTTAGATGCCCTACTTATTAATTTAGGAGATAGAGATATACTCCTATCCCTAAGTGATCCAATGAGCTATTTTCACAAAGAGTTAATGCAATTGATTGAGTTTTAATCGACATATAGATATAGTATGTTAAACTAATTGATTAGGGTTAATTTCACTCGAGAGAGGTAATTTGCTAAACTTGAAAAATCGGGTCTAACATTGTAAATGAGTAATTTGTTAATTTGTATGTTGATAAATTAATTAGGCAATGGTTAAATGAAACTATGAATCTCAACTACATTTTCCTACAAGATTTCCAAGTATTTTTATATTTCCTCTTTTGTAGATTTTAGTTATTTTCTAAAATCCATCTTTAATTATGTGTTTTATTTGTTAAAATTAAATTAACTAGAGTATAATAGAGTTTACATTCCTCGTGGGATTGACAACCCAGACTCAAAAAATTCACTTTGTTGCTTGTACGTGACCCGTGCGCTTGCTGTACACACACTATTTTAGCGAACATTTAATATTTATTACATATTTAGTAAGAGTTGTAATAAATATATTTTTTATGTAAATTGTTACATTGGAAATGAAAATACGGGATTAATATATTTGAATATAAAATAAATGTGATATTTTATGTAAATGCATTACATTGGAAATGTAGAATCCTTTCAATGAGTTGCATGAATGTGAAGGGTTCTGAATGTAAGTTGGGAAGTAAAAGTTATAGTAGTATATATAAATGGGCTAGGTCAACCTAAATCGGCCATATGACCAATCAACGTAAAGACACAGGACCATCTAAATGGGTCACACAACCAACCAAGGTCAAAATACAAAACCAACTAAATGGGCCACACAAATGGGCCTCTCCAAGTGGGTTATGAGCAACTATTTAATTTTGGTTGCATCCAATGCCCCCAAATCATTATCAGGTCAAGCTATTCATTTAGGTGTCAATACATTTTTATCACAATTGTTTTAATATCATCGATCGGATTTATCGAGTATCAAAATGCACAACAAATCATCACTTTAATATCCAATCAACCTGCAAGCAAACAATACAATTATTATACTTTCCTAATCAAGGTAAACAATAAATATTGAAATCACAAATACACAGAGAACTGATACGTGTCAATATATATAATTTAAAAATTGTGAAGATCAATCAAAAATAAAATATGTAACTTATGTATTTCCTTTGACCAGTTCCCTTGAATGTGACATGTTGAGATTTTTCCGTGACCCGTTGATTATGACTTGTGACATGTGACTTGTAACAAATGAATTGTAACCTATGAACTTAAATTTGTTACTCGTCGTCTATGCACAAAGAAGATGTGACTTGTGAACTATGAAGTGTGACCTCTGACTATATAAAAGACTCATGACAAATGAAGTGTGACATGTGACTTGACATATGAAGTGTTAGCTATGACATTCAATGATTGGATGAATTGTGTCATGTGATTTATAAAATAATATGATCTATGATTTATGAATTGTGACATGTGACATGTGACTTGAATGTGTGACCTGTGAACATATGAAATGTGACATGTGACTATATAAATGATTCGTGATAAATGAAGTGTGACACGTGACCTGAAATATGGAGTGTTACCTATGTCATACTATGATTGGAAGAATTGTGACACGTGACCATGAACATGTGACTTGAACATTCGACTCGTGACCTCCGACCATATGAATTGTGACATGACCTAAAATATGGAGTGTTACCTATGAAATGTGGTGATCTTACGAATTGTGACATGTAACCAATATAATGTGACCTACGATATATGAGTTTTGAACTATGACCTGAACATGTGACATATAACTTGAATATGTGACTCGTATATGTGACCCCAACGACAACAACAAACAACAAACAACCATCACCATAACACACACACAGCCAACACCGTAACACAACCACCACCGTAACACACAGCAACCTCCACTACAAACACAAACCATACATTCACCACCTTAGCACACATGGCCACCACCGTCGCAAATATACAACCACTACCGTAAACACAAAAAACCCATCACAAGCCGCCCCCGCCTCAACACATAACTACACCACTACAATTACCACACACATGCACTACCACTTAGCCTCGAGTCCCTCAATACATATGAAGTTTATCAATTCAAGCATAGAAGTGGAGAGAAAATACGACTTCATGACCCTATGGTCACCCTTTGTGGCCATTTATACTGCAGGCCTTGTATTTACAAATGACTTTAGACTTGGAGCTCCTCATTTGAGTAAGATACGCGACCAAAATGTCCAGTTTGAAAGGATTATATCTCTACCTCCTCATCGGTTCCCTTCTATGGATGAGGTACATCGTTGTTCAAATCCAAAGCTAAGAAACCCCAATTGGATCTGACCATGCCCAACAGGCCACTTGTAGCTGGATTGGATACATTGCTCACTGCAAATCATCAACGTAATCATCATATTACTCTTCAACTACAACGGTCTTTGTCATTTCGAATGAGAAGGGGGTCCAACAGGGTGGGGTGTGTGGCCGAAGGGGAAGGGGCAGAGGTATGAGGGCTAGGTTGAAATTTTGAGAGAGAAATGGAACACGTAAAGAGATTAGGAGCGAAAATTAATTAGTATTTTAATGATGAATTAACACCTGATTATTGTACTAAAAACTTACAAACTTTCTTTTTGAATTGTTAATTAAATAATGTGGGTGTAATTTTCCCTAAAAAAATGTTAATCATACAAGGCTCATACACAACTAGCAAAGGACAAAACAGTACAATTTGACCTATACGTGTTCGTGTGTACATATACATATCTTTTAATTTATTACATTGAGAAAGGTATGTTGTTCTTTGTAAAATAATCAACTCTCTCAAATTTGAATGTATTGAATTTGTTGGCTCTTAAACACATCTCATTAATGATAAATAATAATAATTACATTCACTGCATGTATCGATACATGATAGACTGGATGGAGAACTGGTTTATTACTTTAAAGTATGTTACTTGTTTTTCCTTGAACTATTCACTTCAAAACATTACAGACCATTATCTCATAATTTTGATACAAAGATAACAAATCAAAATATTTTCACTACACGTATCAATACTTATATATCGATACATATAGTGCTACTAATATTTACTTGGATATTTGGGGGAAAAAAGAGTAAATACTATATAATTTTTGAATTTGATTATTTGGTGAGTTTATATTTTAAATTAGAAACTGGAATTTAACCAGCTTTTTCTGCATATACATGTAAATCAGTTATCATTTCCTGCATTTCAAAATTGGCGCCGAAGTTCGGTAAAACATAACTATATCATATGTATCAGTATATACATAAAAACAGTTCATAAAACATACATAATTTACATAGGTTCTTATTATTATTATTTTTATATGTAGCCTATACAGGATTTTACAACATTCAAACTATTCCCGTATTTTATTCAAACATAACTATATTAGTAAAAGTGTAAGTATCAGTATATAATATAAAAATTCAAAAGTGCGTAAGTCAAAATACTCCATTTTGACCTTGTGTTTCATAGCGGTAGAGGGTTGGGTATTCGGCAGATAGCTCCAAATTTCTATTTCTGTGATATACATATATGTCTGCCCATCATCGAAAAGTTTCCATCGATTCGAAGTCGCCTTGAAAATACTATGATCAAGCATCTGCAAGTTTTGAAACATGAAAACGTAAATACCAAGTATTCAGTATGTAACAAGTTTCTTTTTAAAACATGATTTCATGAGGATCCTTATTACAAGTTAAGTGTTATCCTAAGCGCGTAAGATTTCAAGCAGGATTTAAAACCCTGATACAAACATGGTATTACACATTTATTTCAAGCAGGGAAAATTTCCCGTTGTTCAAGCGTAACCATAATAAACGTTTATCAAGACAAGCGTCATGAGGTGTAATAACAAGTGGAATAACGTAATGATTGTAATAACGCAAGAGAATCTTTTAACAAGACACGAACAAGTTATAAAAATATAATTACACGAAGTAGCATTTAAGATCAATTATAAAAAATGCAGTGTTACTTACATTGTTTAAAACCCAAAAACAAAAAATAAATCAAATATCAAACTTCTTTTAAAAAAAAAAAAAATGGTTAAAAAATCAATACATGTTCAAATACTTGTTCTTCATTATACATGAGGAACCATTTCTGCAAATGCCTCTAATTCTTAAAAATCTCATAATTTTCTTTGATTTAACACTTCAAGATCACTACAGAAACACATATAACATGTTAGGACTCTAACACAATCTTAACATTTATTATTTCAAGCTAAAGATCGAAACTATCTTTAAAGCTTGAAGTGAAAACTTGCATGAGGCGGCACCTCTTCATATATGTGGCACAACCTAATTTAACAAAATCAAGCAAATCACAACTCAACATGTGCAAACCCTAGCTGAGTTCGTCTGCGTGTACATGAATTAGAGTTTCTAAAATAATTAATTTCTTGAAAATTAGGGAAAAAATTGGATCGTTACACACATGATGGTGTGCTACTGCAGGAATTTAAAAGGGATAAGCCAATTTACCAATTAGACCAATCCGTTGGTCCGTAAATTAGGAGAGTTTTGAATTTTATAGGCTTTAGGACCACCACTTTTCGCCCTAAAGCTTTCAACAATTGTAGCAACTCAACAAACAAGGATTGACTCCCAAACTACAAAGAGCAAAATTATCTAGATTAAATTTCAAAAACCTGAGATGAAAAACAAACAAACAAACAAAAATGTTAGAAATATCAAATTCAACAAACTGTCTATAGAAACAGTCGCTGGAAAACGCTCTACGCCCCACCACGAGTCGTCTCACGCATCACACGCCCTGCTGCGTCTCTACCTGCTGAGTCCATCAGTGATCTCAATTTTTCCAATCGGCCAATGGTTTGGTTGAAAAAGGGAAAAAGAGGTTTGATGCTTCTTGAAAAATCTAGAAAGTTTCTTCCTTCAGTTTCTACACCTTTTTATCCGTTTTCTACCAGATTCACAACCCAGAATGCTCTAATACCATGTTGAATTCATTAGTTCTTGAACACGCCAAATCGGACTCGATTTCTACCTCAAAACGAATATCAAACACATTAACTCGACCTACAACCGACACACTCATTGGTTGCCACAACTTGCTCTAACACACAGTATGATTAATGGTGATAGGTTAACTTAAATGGGCCACAAAACCAATCAAGGTCAAGACACAAAACCAACTAAATGAACCCCAGTGAGTCTCTGTAAGTGGGACATGATTTATTAAGTTAGTTTTAATGAACCTAAGTCGGTATCAGATCGAGTTATTCATTTAGGCGTCGATACAAATTCTTCATAATCATTTTAGCATCATTGTCCAAATTTATTGAATGTAAAAAAAAAAATCCGACAGAATGTGTCAAGACATTGGTATAGCACAAATTAGATATACATCTCTCAAAAAAGATTCTCTGTAGGGTGGTAGGTTATCTTACTAACTTCTTTGAGCTATACAAAAATAAATTATATTTTCTATAATAAATTATAATTATACTGTTTGTATAATTAAAAATTTGCCATTTTAAATATCTCATCTTATCTTATTCTTATATTAAAGGAGCTTAGCTGCACAGTGTTCCTCCCAAGGATTTTTCCCCCAAAAAAAAAAGCTCTGGCCCGCATCATCAATTCTACATACTGGATCTCAATAGAAGAAAAGAATTCGAAATCCCACCACATCACGTGCTTCCCAAAGCTTATCAGATATTTTTCATTTCCCAAATGTGTATCAAAGAAACCATTTCCAAAGCACTGTCCTTTTCATTTCAAATTTCAAAATGGAAGTTTTGGTTCTACCCACAGCAATTTTTCATTTCCCGTCATTTTCTTCTGTTCTTCAACATCAAGACACTACTCACGCTTTTCTTTTCAGCTTTCCTAAATAGTGCGACCCTCAAACCTCTACTCAGTTTCTATAACGATTCCATAGTTGAAACTCGAATATTGATCAATTTCATCGATTATGTCTATGTGTTGAAATTCTTCGCACATGGTTGTCGAGGAAATACATGAAAATACCCTAAAAATTTTACCAATTTTTGAAAATACCCTAACAATTTTATATCTTTTAAAAATAGCCTTAAATACTATAAACTACCACAAATACCCTTATATATCATATTTCAATTAAACCCATTAAGATTTAGAAAAGTTACAACCTAGTCCTTGAAATTTTATTAATTTTGTTTATGATTTTATTTGATTTTTGTTCGCTCATAGTAGCACCCCTCACTGGTATCAGAGCCATATGGCAGATCTAAAGGATAAATATTATATGAGAAAAATTAAAAATGAATATATATAATATATACATCAAGATTTATAATTATGCATACATTAATACTACCCGATAATTATAAAATAGAAATCTTGAACACTTTAAAAGATTTAGATAAAGATGTAAGAAGAGAAATATATGATCTAATAAATTTCGAAATAATAAAAGAAGATTTTATCATAAACGAAATATTAGATTTAATCCACAAAGATATACTAGAAGAGTTATATAAAGATTATAGAAATGGATTATCATAGGGCGGATCCTCAATTAATTAGATATCTAGACATAGAAACAAATGAAAAATTAGATTTAATAGTAGAACAAAGAAGAAATTTAATGGACCAAATAAGAGAAGAAAGATATATAAAATGACAAGAAAAATTAAGATTAAAATTATTGGAGAAAAAGAGAGAATATTTTGATAAAATTTTAAAACAATTACCAAAAATTCAAACGATTTTAGAAGACAAAGAAAAAACTAGAAAAGAAAAATATGATAAAACAAACACATTGGAAGACTATCTAAAATATTATAGAATATATCATAGAAAATCAATGATTGGATCAATAGAAGAATATTGTGAATATCAAATAATGAATTATAAAGAAGCAAAATATGAAACAGAACTTATTCTAGAAATCAAACATATTAAAGGAAGAAATTAATGACAGAATTTTCAGAAATAAAATTTGAAAAACAAATAATAGAAAATATAAGACTTCCAGTTGGATCTTATCAAATAAAAGGAGCAAATACAACTATGTTTCAACCATTAAGCTCATGGGGAGAATCTGATGGATTTCTTAATATGCAATTAAATTGGATAAGTGCATTTTTATGGAAAACATATAAAAACATAAATTTACAAGATAAATTAGTTATCAAAGAATTACAACAATTAAATATACAGGACATGAATATCAAAGAAAAATTACAAAATATTCAAAATAAACTAACAATACAATTAAAAGAATTAAAAGAAATGATAGGAGAAATTAAAAATATAGATGAAGAAATCTTAAAAGAATTTCAAAGAAAATCAGGAGAATTAATTAATCAAGATAAAATTGGAACAATTATAGAAAAAATAGATAGGTTAAATGAAAAAATAAGAAAAAATGAAAACGAAAAAATCATATCAATAGAAGAAACAATCAAAAAGCTAGAAATAAAAATAGATGATATGTATGACAAACTATTTATTTAAGATACAAAAAACTCAAAAATCAATAGTATAAAATGTCGATAAGTGAATATATTGAAGATCTAAAAATATTAATAAAAACATTAATAAGTGATGTACAAGAAGTAAAAAATGAATTAAAAGAAGTAAGAAATGATATAAATATACTAAAACTAGAGATTAGAGAATTCAAAGAAAATAATAAAAGCAAAGATAAGAAAATAGACAAAAAACTCATAGAAAAAGAAATGCTTAGAATAGGAAATAAGCATTTCGAACAAGAAAAAATTATAATATAAGCAGGAAGTATGGATGATGAATTTAGAAGAAACATATTACCAAAAATACTAGAGGAAGAATTAGAATTACAAAAATCTATAGAAAAAACTTTAGGAAAATTAAAAGCTGAAGAAAAAATTGAAGAAGAACAAGACAAAAATGAATGAAGAGTTAGATTTACTTATAGAAAATTTTGACTAGTTAAGTATAGAAAATTTTGATGAATACCAAGTTTTAATGAATACTGGAGGAGCACATAACCCTGCTCCAATAGGAACTTCCAAACAAGAATTACCAGATCCAGATGAAAGTTATGCACCCTTATATAATAAACCACACCGGCAATATTATGATAGAGTCAGAGATAGACAACCACCTAAAGGGAATAAATATAAAGATAGGTTTGAACAAATGATAATTATGATAAACCTATTAATCATGGAGGAACAAAATTAGATTTAGATTGTAAAATAGATACTAAAAAGCCTTATTAACTTGGGCAGATTCAATGATACTATTCTTTTTATACAATAAAGATGATACACGGGAAAATATTGATAGAATGATAAATTTTTTAATAGCATCTTTTGAAGGACGTGTTAGAAATTGGTGGGAAGGAATAAGTAGTGATACAAAAGCATTAATAAGAAGAAATGTACAGACATAACTAATAAAATCAGATAGAAAAGGAATAGAAAAGATAGTAGATTATATTGCGGACGAATTTTTAGGAGAAAATTGGATAAGTAATTCTGAAGCAGAATCAATAAGAGAAAAAGATAATGCAAGAATAAGATTAATAAATTTAACAATATGTGATATGTGTAAAATCAAATAATACACTTGTGAGTTTAAAGAATATTATTATGTCCAATTCTATAGTAATGAAAATCAAGAAGTATATAAAGATATGTATTACAATAAATTACCAGGTTCATGGGGAATATACTTTAAATTAGAATTTGAAAAATTTATTAGAGATAACCCTGAAACACCTAGAACATTAGGATTAAGGATAAAATTCATATTTGAAAGATTAGCATATATATGTCAACAAAGACAATTATTAAAGAAATCAGGAAAACTAACTAGAATATGTTGTGAAGATATGGAAAAACCTACCCAATGGGATGTAACCCTGAAAGAAGAAAAAATAATAAAAGAAAATATAAAAATAGAAAGTTTAAAAAATTCAGGAACTTCAGGAAAAGATATATAAAACCTAAGAGAAGATATTACAAAAGAAGATATAATCCAAATAAAAAACAGAAAAACAAAACTTATAAGAAAGATAAAAGCCAATGCAAATGTTGGAATTGTGGAGAAAGGGGACATATAAGCCCTGACTGTAACAAAAAGAAAGTTAAAATATTACAAAAAGAATATCAAGGAATAGAAAGTGAACTAAGTGAAATATCAGATATTTAAAAATACTATGATCAAGAAGTCTATATAAGTGAAACAGATTCAAAAGGCAATAAATCAGAATCAGAATAAAGAAATAGAAGAAATAGAAACAAATAAGAACATAAATAAATAAGAATATGAAGGAATAGAAGGTTATGGATTAAAAGTAACTTTTGATAATAATAAGTTCAGAAAAATACAAAAATTATCTTTAGATTTGAAAATAGTAAGATGAGAAATATTAGACAGAATATAGAAAAGAGAAAAAGTAGCAATAAATGAATATCATAAAATTGAAAGGGCAATAGATGTTAGAACCACTCAAGGAACACACAAATTAAATCTTTTAACAAAAAATATTGTTACAGAATTATTAACAAAGATCAATAGAAAAGAAAGTGAAAAGATTCAATATGTTTACTTAGCAGGTATCCAAATAATGTTTAAATCTCTGTTTAGAGAAGGATTAGATTCGCCTTTGACTGTAAGTTCACATGATGGAAGAATTATAAATTTAAAAGACAGTCATTTAGGAACAGTAGAAGGAAATCTAGCATATAAGAAACTAATATTTACATGTTACCCAAAATATTGTATATCATTAAAAGATAGAAATTTTAATGAAGTTTTAGGACTACATTTCAAATTACATAAAGATGATATAATGGAAGCAGGTAATAAAATTATGACTATAGAATACAGAGCATTATACACATTTACTAATTCTAATTATGGAAACATTTATTCTAAAAAACCATATATTGAAATTCATAAAGAATGTAAAGATTTTGGTAAAGCTGTAGAACCAGATAAACAAATAAGTTTAGTTCCAAGAAACTATGAACTTACTATAACAAAAAATAAACCAGAAATCATAGAGTTACGAGAAGAAGAATACCCTAATAATAACATAACATTTGAAGATGATAGATTAATTAGGAGATCAGCAAGTTTACCTAATAGAAAACAATTAGGAGAAACTAGTAATACAAAAGAAATAAAACTTAATAGAAATGCTGGAAATATGAAAATAGAAGGTGAATATTTTAATGGAATAGAACATATAAAATGATCAAATATATTAATTGACACAGGAGCTAGTGAATGTCATATAACTTCAAATAGAAATAAATGACTAATATCTCATAGAACTGATCCATATAGATATATAAATTTTGATGGACAGTACATATGACTGAACTTGAAGTAAAAGTACCAATAAAAATAGGAGGAATAAATCTCCTAGTACCATGTCATGTCGATAGTAGTATGGTAAATCCTCATGTATTATTAGGAATGAGCTTTCTAGATGGACTAAAAGATTATAGTATAAAACGTGAAGAATTATATATAACTCATAATGGTCAAATTATACTATGCAGAAAAGCTGAATAAATGAATAACCAAATAAGTTTTCCATTAGCCGTTTATATACAAGTTACAATTGTTGAAACAAATATAACAACTTGTGCATTAATTGACACGGGAAGTGATATAACAATATTCAAAAGCTTCTTAATAAAATCATGGAATACTAATGGAAAGATAAAAATTACAGGAGTAACGGGAGAAAATACTCATATAATTAATAGTGCTGATAAAATTGACATACTACTTGGAAGTAAGCAAATAGTTGTAAATAAAATATATAATTATAACAAATTGGAATGTGATATATTACTAGGAAATGACTTTATACAAAAATTTCAATATTATAAACAAAATAATTACATGATCATGTTACAAACACCTTGTGCACATTTACTAAAAATACCAAGAGAATTTCGACCTTACAGAGTTCAGCCAACACAGCGTGGTGATAAATGGGAGAAAAAACCAATTACACAAAATGAAATAAAAAATAAAAGAATAATGTATAAAAAAAGTCTTAAAAACAAACATACAAACAAACATGAAAAAAATCATTGATCAACTAGAAAAAATTTGTGGAGAGAATCCATTATTATTTTGGAAACCACATCATCCAAAAGTTAAAATAGAATTAACAGAAAATGTTATTATAAGAGTTAGACCAATGGTGTATACCATACAAGATACACAAGAGTTTAAAACTCAGATAAAAGAATTACTTAACCAAAAATTAATCAGACCTAGTAATGGACCCTATAGTAGTCCAACTTTTATGGTCATGAAACATTCTGAACAAAAAAGAGGAAAAACTAGAATGGTGATAAATTATAAAGAATTAAACAAATATACTAAATTTGATGGATACTTTTTACCAAATAAAGAGGTACTAATAAATCTTACAAAAGGAAAGCAGTATTATTCCAAATTTGATTGCAAATCAGGATTTTGGCAAGTAAAAATGGAAGAAGATAGTATTCAATATACAGCATTTAGTACACCCCAAGGTAAGTATGAATGGATGGTTATGCCATTTGATTTAAAAAATGCACCACAAATATATCAAAGAAGAATGGATAACATATTTAGAAAATTCAATGAATTCTTAATTGTCTATGTCGATGATATATTAATATGTTCTAATAATAGAGAAGAACATAGAAACCACTTAATTAAATTTATAAATGAATGCAAAAAATAAGGAATTGTTCTTTCAAAAAATAAAGCTATAATAGAAAAACAAGAAATTGATTTTCTTGGATTATCAATAGATAAAAGAGGGATAAAATTACAAACGCATATATCTAAAAAGATAGAAAGTTTTCCAACAAATTAGAATCAAAAGAACAAATACAAAATTTTTTAGGATGTTTAAATTATGCAGAAGGATTTATTGAAAATCTATCAAAAAAGAGACATAAAATTCAAATTTTACTCAGGAAAACAAATACCAAAGGATGGAATGATGAACATACAGAAATTGTCAAATCACTAAAAGAAGAATGTAAAAATTTGCCAAAATTAAGATTACCAGATGAAAAAGATAATCTGATAGTTAATACTGATGTCTCGGATAAGTATTGGGCAGCAATATTAAAAACAGATCTTAATGAAATTTATAGATACTCAAGTGGAACGTTTAATCAAGCAGAAATAAATTATACTACTCATGAGAAAGAACTGTTAGCAATCATCAGAGGAAGAAAGAAGTTTTCATTGTTTTTATTATCTAAGAAATTCATTGTTGAAACTGATAATTCTCAAGTTGCAGGTTTAGTAAAAAATAAATTACCACCAGAACCTCAATATAGAAGGCTCCATAGATGGCAAGCCTATTTGGCATTTTATAATTTTGATATAGTTCATATTAAAGGTATTAATAATTATCTTGCGGATTTTTTAAGCAGGAATATTGAATTTGTAGATGGATAATATTAAAAGATCCCTGATAGACGCCAAAAAGTGAATGAACTTCCTCATGGAGGAAGCTGAAGATATAAAGCTTGGAATTGAACAACTTGCAGAAACTCTCCAAGGAAGTTTCAAGCAATTGATGGAAATCTCAACATTTCATCACAATTATACTAAAGAATTGAGCGATAACATAATTGAGATTGAATCTCAGTTTGAATCGTTGATTACCAAACAGGCTGATACCAAACAGGTTATATCAAAAATACAAACATGTACATCTTCTGGAAGCAGTGGTGGACCAATAATTAAAATAGATGAACCAAGTCCCAAAAAGTTGTTATAAATGAAGCTAGTCCTCGAAAAATCACAATCAATGCCAAAGATGAACATATAAGGGTAGTCAGAATTCGTGCTGAAGAAGATGATGATTCCCCTTTTTTACCAAAAGAAAACGAATATAAAACCACTGTTGAAGTTATATATGAACTTCAAGAATGTGATTGCTATTACATTTCGTCTGGAGACCATGTATACCCACGATTGATCGTTACTCAGGGAGGAGATCCCGTCATGACAAAAATGGCAGCTAATTATGGATTCTTGGATCTTATCTATCCAGGAAAAGATCTGAAAGAAATCGAAAAATTTGATGATTTACTAAAAGGAGAAATTTCAAATTTGCTCAAGGAAGGTCCATATATTTAAAATTTTATTCGATCAGTCCTGAAATTGATGGAAGGATATATTATCCTGCTGAGCATATTATCACGATTGGGTATGTTGCTCGAAATTTTCAAATTGAATTTGGAAAAAATACCAAGCCAGTACCAAACATTACAAGATCATGGTTTAGATTCCGAAGGGTGTTGGGAATTAAAGTTCTCTACAACATTGCCAAAAATCTGTATGAGAAAAAATTCAAATGCATATGCCAGTACAATGGATGGATCTTACTCACTAATGGAGGAAAAGAAAAGTCAACAATCTTGTAAGAATACATCAATAAATTTGATACTCATCAAATCCATGGAAGTTTTGCCACTTTGCAAGAGGCGTGCATAGCTAGGAATTGCCCCACATGCCAAAGGAATTGATGGACAGGTGGAAGCCATTTGATAAGTCTTCTTTACATACCAACAGAAGTGATGGACAGGTGGAAGCCAATTGATAAATCTGATTTAATGGAACAAGACATCACAATGTAAGGGCCTTGAGAAGACTGAAAATAGAGGGATAGGTGTCCCTATAATGTAGCCATGTGAAGAAATAAAGGGACAGCTGTATCCTTGTAATAAAGAATAGATAGACAGGTGTGTCCTTGTAGGACCTTGTAAAATTCAAATTATTGTATCCATTACATAAGCAATGATGTAAGAGGTTGTATATTAATACCTTGTAAAGTTGTAAAAATAAGAGTCTTCTGATTAGAGAAAGGGCAGAACTCTCTTGAGCACTCAGTTTGTGAGAAAGCCAAAAAATTTCTGTCTTTGAAAAAATTCTCATTCCAATCCTTTATCAATCTTCATATTATCAATAAAATCCCAATTTACTTATCATATTATGATGAGTTTCTAAATTCTTGTCTTCTAAATCATATTTCCAAAAAGAAGATATATTATTAAGAAAACTCCCTACACTCTGTCCTAAAATATTTTCCATCTAAAGAGTTATACAGTGAAGGCATCCAGGTTTAGCTAATAACCCGTGAAGGCAGGAAGCCATTGGAGGGTGTGGAGCAGAAACCTATAAGTATGAAGGTCACTAACAATAGAAGGAAAATACAAAGGTACTGAGAACAGGAAAAGATGTTAGTATTCTTAATATATCTATCTTTACGAAATTAGGAGGAAGAAGAGCTTTTAAAATGACAAAATTCGGAATTGTTAAATTTAATTATCAAAACAGTCTTTATAATGATGAATATCATAACATAATTGAACCTTTATTCATGCATAAACAGTTTACTAGACCAAATAATGAAATAAAAAAGTTATATCATGTCTATATGCCATGCTTGTTAGCTATTTTTCCAACATTAAAAGGAATATTAGGATTAGAAATTACAAAATCGATTATTTATTTTTGGCTTAATAGTGATAATACTGAAATAAATAATGAATTATATTTAGGATATGTGTTTATTAGTGATAATGATTATGATCCTGTAATAGATTATGACAGTGATGGAAGAGATGAATATTTCTTTACCAGTTTTTGAAAATCTTAATATCATGAATAACAGTAATTATATCATGAAAAAACCCAGAACTAAAAGAGGTCCATATAAAGTTCAAAAGTATATTAAAAGTAAAAAAGGAATTGAATATGAAAATGAAATTGATAAAATCGGATACCAAGAACAACTCTACGCATCACAAGAGATATTAAAAAATTTTAAAGAAAATTTAATAGAAAACTTTGCTAGAGGAACTGTAAGATCTATAATGATACATGATATTCAAGATATAATTGATAAATTAGAAAAGAGAAAGAAAAATATTTCAAAATATAATATACCATTTGAACCAAGTATAGATATCATGGCTGACATAGATATTATCAATTCTCAAATACTCATAGAATTTGAAAAATTACTTGAAACTTTATAAATTATTTATCTCTGTGTTTATAATGCCTGGATATACTATTGAAGGATTAGACAATTTGTTAGAAAAAATAATGGAAAAAATAGATAACATTATATCTCATTTAATAGATATGAATGAATCATCTGAACAATATTATATACTTTCAGAAAATCATGATCAATACATTATAGATTATTCTGACATATTAGAGATTAAAATAGATTTAGAAAATAAAATAATGACAAACACAGTCCAAACATAATGCCAGGATATACAATAGAAGGGCTAAATAACCTTTTAGAAAAATTAAAAGATAAAATGGAAGATATTAAACGTCAAATGAAAAATGAAAACATATCTCCTGAAAAATATAATAAACTCTTGAAAAAATACGAACAATATATTGCAGATTATTGTATTTTACTAGATCAAAGAATGAACTTATACCAGAGAATTTTGTATAATAATTTACCAACCCAATAATCTATGGATACTTTACAAACATCAACTTCTAATAACTGTGATCATAAACTATATTTAGATAATAAAGAAATTTCATTTTTATTAGCTATTGCTGAAAAATCTAAAAATATACATTCTGTTGGACAATCTAAATTAAAAGAAATATACGAAGATATAGATTATGTTATCTTAAATAGAATAGAATTTAATTCCGTTGAAACAGCAAAAAATATAAATACGGTTCATAAAATTATAGAAGAATACGAAGATATAGAAGATGAAGTTTCAGATGGAATAGCATTAGGATATATAATAAAGAAAGAACATCCTAAATCTTTTGAGAAATTATCACAATATAGAGCATTTTTAGAAGAACTTAAAAGATTAAAGAATATGAATATAATAAAAAGTATTGAATTAAATCAACCTGAATAATTCAGAGATATATCTTGCAAAGAAAATACCTTATTTTATTAAGGGTAATAAAGACAATTTTTAAAAAGTGGGCATTTTGAAACATTACATTCCTAAAGAGACTATTTCAACAAATCCCCCATGGTTGTCAACCTAATGGATTCAAACACGATTTAGGGTTCAAAAGCTGTATTTTTGTGTCAAAATTTTTCATAGTGGTCGGTTGCGATGACCAGTCGGTTTTCAATGGAAAAAGTGTCGTCGTGGTTGGAATTTAGGTCATTACCGTTTTATTGGTGTCTGCTTTGAGTGGTTTGATATAAAGATTTTTTGGGTTTCCATGTTTGCTTTGCAGGGTTCCTTCGACCGAACTTATTCCTATTTCGAATCTTTTCTTTATCTACGAGATATAGCTACCGAAGGCAGGATGTATTTGCTAGATGCTGTTCGCTGAAAATCTTTACGGTGAGGAAAGTTTTCTCAGTTTTGATGCCTATGATTTGTTGTTCTTTGCTTGCAGAAATATTCATTTCTATTTTCCTTCTTATTTTTTTTTTTTAGTTTCTTGCACTTTTTAGAAGAAAAGAAGCACTATGGAAGGGGAGTATCTATTTTTCGTTTTTCATTATCTTTCGGCTTTGTTTGTTCTTTTTATTCAGCGTTGATTCCTGCTTGTCGTTGTAATGTTTTGTGATGTTGGATTCTTTGATTTGGTGAGGTCCAAAATTGAAGTTCTCCAGTTTCGTGAGGTGTTGGAGTAGAAGTGTTCTCTTAAATTTTCTTGAGCTTTTTAATTTCCATTCTTTTATGTTGATGAAATTTAATCTCTTGAGAATAGTTTCTCTTTGTAGATTTGAATATTTTGAACTTCCGCTACCAATGATATTTTGGGAGGTAATTATACAATAGGACTTCTACACATTCAGATTTTATGACAAAAATAGTTGTGGATCACCTTGATCACGGAGTCAGTCCTTTTGCTTCAATAACCTCTTGCAGATGTCTTAATGTTTCTATTTTGGATGGAGATTTTCATTATCTATAGTGTCTGCTTATTTATTTAGTCTATTTTCTTTTCATTATTATTTTCTTAAAGTTCTTGCTACATACATATAGTGAAGACTTTACATTTCATGTCATAGGTGTCATTTCTGCCTTGTGTCATTCCAGTCATTTTTGCACGGATATACTCTGAGTGGTTGGAATGTACGAAGTCACAGGTAAAACAATAAACATGGGTACAATGGACAGGCAATTTCATTTCTACCTTTTTTTTCATTTTTACTTATTTGTTAAATCTTAGATTTAAAGTGAAATAAAAGTGAGGTGTGTTAAATTTTAGGAGGAAGAAAGAAATTACGATTGTGGATACTGGATACTGCCAATTTAAGATAAGTGCATTAGTTGATAATAAAGAAGATATCTGCATTGGTGGTCAATTAGTATTGTTTATTAGTAATGTTAATTTAGTTTGAATGGCATATTCACAACAATCTGTTGGTTGATGACTGAACATAATTAAACATGCATTTGTATTATAGTCAACTAGAACTAAGGGTACAACATACTCAATATTTTGATTCATTTGTGTGATCCATGAAATGTTCATTGTTAGAATAGGCATAGCTATGGATATGACCACCATTTTATTTTTATATCCATCTCTAAGTAATGATGAGTTATTTCTTTTTGAATAATATTTAAGTACATATAGCATTAAGCCCAAGTGTTTGGAAATAATAGATTTTGGTGCAAGCAAAAAATTCTATTTGTAAAAATGACATTTTTTCCCTGTCTTTTACTGGAAGGTGCAACATTTTCTTTGTAAAAAATCTCTGATTTAGTTTGTCCAAGCTATTAGTTTTTTTTTATATCAATTATTTATTTATTTATTTATTTATTTATTTATTATTATTATTATTTTAAACATGCTCAAAGTCAGCCAAAGAATTAGTTTTTTTGATATATTAACATTATGTTTGTTGCATCTATGGACTTTTACCAAAGAAATCAATTGGTATTATTTATTTGTAATTTTAATTTAGTTTGAATGTCATATTCACAACAATCTGTTGGTTGATTTTAAGTAACTTCTATGGTTCGAATTGGTAGAAGAGACTTGAGGTAAATGCACATTGTAGGGTTTATCTAACGTGCTGCTGATCCTTACACCATATTTCAACCATGACATAATATTATATTGTCCTTATTTATGCTTTCTTTCTACGTTCGTTCAGACGAAGGCATTGCAGGCCAACTTTGTCCACTTGAGCCTTTTGAGATGTCCTGTGTAGGTTATATGCTATTATATCCTTGGATCGGAGTGCGAATTGAGCTTGGATACTTTTATGAATAATGAGATTTTAGAGTGGTGGTTTCTTGATGATTATACGTGATATAAAATTATCTTTTTCTTTGACATATCATTGTGGATGTGACTTTGAGAAGGTAAGGGCAGTGAATTTGACTTCTTTCTTTACTTCAAATATTAATTTCTGAAACTTCATATGCCATACTATCGAGAAAGCCAAGCTCGATAAATGTTGTGGGTGTTTGTTATTGATTGGGGAAAGTGGTCATGTGGTAGGCTTCAGATTCCTTTTGTGGGTTTCTTTTGAATCATTCCTTTATTTTATAATTCTGTGTTGATTTTTCTAGAGCAACAATTCCCCATTGAAGGAGAGATCAACATGAACAGAGAAGGGGAAAATCATAATGAGAATATTACAAGATTGGGAAAAGTGGTCCTCATAATATTTATGCATTGTAGAGAGTTTGGTTCCATTACTAGGTAAAATGAAGGGAAAGGATGGGGATGGTTTCTTCTGTAGAGAGTTTGGTTCCTTTTATTTTTCCAAATTATTTCACGTGTGGAACAATTATTGAAGACATTTTTCTAATTATTCAGACAATTGTTCAATGATGCTGATATCATTTAAGGTACAAACTCGATTCAGAATTTTAGTCTACTTATGATGTTAAAAAAACATAGACTCAAATATTAAAAATAAGTATTTTTTTGCTAAAGTGGTAAATAAAGAGGCTTCACTTCTTCTTGGTTTAAAATTTTTTGTTGATACAGGGGCTTGCTGGAGCATACAGTGAGGATGCATCCCTTGAATTTGCATTGCATTTGAGTTTTATTACTATTCCTTACAAAATGATTAGCATATTAACTTTATTAATTTTCAAGTAATTGGGTGACTTGATTATATGGTTTTTTTAACAGTCACAACAGTCACAACACAAATCGATCTCCATGGCTTCAATTTACACTCACAGGTAAAACCCACTTCATTTAAGGTCTATTTGGCTTAACATAAATGAAAAGCTACTTTTGAGATTAAGAAGTTGTTTGTGAACATGTTTGTATAAATTCTTGAGGTTGGAGTCAAGTTTTTTAATCAGCAATGATTTTGTGCATTTGTCTTTTTGATTTGTAGTTGTCTTTCCTCCAATAATATTTTCTACATATATAACTCTCGTGATAAAGTATGAACATTCTGAAAAATTCTCCCGCCTAAAACTATAGGTTAAAATCCCGCTCAAATTCATTGGAAGCTTGCTTTTGGGTAAAATAAGTAAGGATCTGTAAGGGAAATCTCATTTCTAATGCTCAGTCTTGGCGTGTCCAGAAATTTGATCTCAGATGCCGTCTGTACAAACCTCATCGGTTCTTGAATGGAAGAGAGATGTAATTGCCTAAGCTTCCCATCAGAGAATGACTTATCAGCGGGAAGCATTGTCACCCCACTTTGTTAGCATTTAATTGAAGGTGAGTTTCAATTTTTTCTACCATTACCAAACAGGCTCTAACATCTGATGTGCATATGTTTTCTTGCAGTCATCACTGCTATTTTTTAATAGTGTTTTCTTGCAGTCATCAACAAGCAGGGAATTGGTAGAATTTTAATTTCCAGTTCAAATTTTAATACCGTTTTAGTGTAAACCGACTTTCTTGACTTCTTTCTCTCTATATATATTATATATCATAAAATCGTGGTGTCCTATCTTCCATCTCCTTGATGCCCACTTCTAATATTCATTGCACAGAAACACGTTTGTGTTAAAGATTTTAATTGTGTGGTTATGCATGCTCACTTGCAGGACTTTTTCATAAAAAGTTTGCAGTTGGTGGGATTGTGTGCTGAAAACCTTCAAAATTACTGGAGGTACTTCTTTATGCTATAAAATTTTCTGCTTTTCACGTGGAGGTTCCAATTGATAAATTTAGCATTGGTACTTTAAGGAGCACTCCATCAGTGTTATTCATGAATTAAAATTTTCTTGTAATGTCCTTGATATTTCCTACTTGTGGTTAAATATAATAGGAAGTTTGGGGGCATTTTACTGGATCAGATGAAGCAGTCCATGACGAGTTCAAACTTCTAGGTTTAGTTGAACTTAAAAGTTCTTGGAGGGCTCTCTGGATGTAAGTGGAGGAGGCAATGGAGACATGATGGTAAACATTTCTACACGTCACAATGATTGTTTGAATTACTCAGAGATGAAAGTTATGTTGATACTAACTCTTTGTTATCAACAAAAAATCTGATTCTATATAATATTATATCAAACATGATATAATTATTGATTAACAAATAATTAATTAACATTATCGTATTTACTTCTTTATAATTTACTGTGAATGTAATTTTTAAATACCGTTTTCAACACAAGCGTGAATAAAATTAATAAAATGATGCTTAACAAAAGAATAAAATTCAGCTGCAAACAGAAATGAATTTAATTTAAATAAATAATTCAATTTTATTGTATTTTATAAAAGAAAAATTATTGTAATTTAATATAAAAAAATAAAAAAATTTGTTCTATATTTTATATTATTTTTAACTTTATGCATACATTATTTTATTGTGTGGTTGAACATAAGTTTGAAAAAAAAATTATGTTTTGAATATTGAGTGCCATTAAACAATATTTTTATTGATATTCGTATATTTTGATTATGATTACGGGATGCAAATAACGGTTATTTATTATTTAAATATGTAAATTGACTTTTACTATTTATAGAATGTATTATAATTTGAATTAATTATATTATTTGTAAAATTTTAATAATTATTGTAATATAATATTATTTTTACGGGTGATAGAACCAAGGGCGGAATCAGGGGTGGCCAGCCTGGGCCCTGGCCCACCCCATTTTTGAAATTTTCTTCAGAAAACTTGGAAAAAAAAAAAATTGCATGAAGAGTGACCCACCCCAAAAACTGAGGCTGGCTCCGCCCCTGGATAGAACTAGTATTATATAACGTTAGAAAAGTATTGCGCATGGTGCCACTCATATGGTACAATGCATGCCAAATTGAAATGTATATTTTGGCTCCATATTTGACGCACTTTGTATGAGTACTTGCATCACGTTAATAGCTGTGGACCGTAATTGAATTTATTTGTTTGCAGCACTTGTTTTGCCCATACTCTGTTATCAAATGCAAACCCTCTATGATGGGTCGAACCTAGTGGGACCTCGCCCGAACCGGGCCGACAGAAAATGGCAGCCATGATTCCCGGAAACTCAGCAACACACAAAATAGACCACACGTGCAGCAAAGTTTTGATGGGCAACCTATGTACTTAGCATTTACACATTTCGTAGGGCCCACAACTTACACACTTAAAAATCATACCAAAACAAGCACTTATTTTCATCGTGTCGTGAAAGTATATAAAGTTTTCTGTTATGGAGTGTAGAATTTATATATTTAAGGGAGATATATGAATATAAAGCCTCACAACCATGCTGGATTCTTCAACGCTGTAACTACAGCCTTCACTTGCAAATAATTCTTGAGACTGTATTCCCCCTTTTCTCTTCCCTGTCCGCTCATTTTGTACCCTCCAAATGGAATAGTAGCATCAAATGTATCAAAGCAGTTGATCCAAACCGTCCCAACTTTCAAAGCGCGCATCAATGTGTTAGCAGTATCAAGGTTATGCGTGAAGACACCAGCAGCCAGACCAAACCGACTCTTGTTTGCTCTCCGAATCACTTCATCAAGATCCCTGAAATTGAAGAATGAGTAACTCGAGATGTAGGGTTTAAATATCCTAAGTAAAAGAAATTATCGCAATGTACTTGTATTTTAAAACAGTCTGCACGGGCCCAAAGATCTCGTCCTTTGCTATCAGCATGTCGTCCTGTCATACAGCAACATGAATGAAATATGGACTAAAGAATTAAGTAAAAACTATTTTCAAGTAACTTTTGGACGACATACTTTTTCCTTTCCTGACTATAAAGTAAATAGTTTTGATCCATAGAAAATTATTTATTTTAGAACATACTTATGTACAAGTAAACTTTTCAAGATTGGCCAAACATGTAATGCTGTAAGGTGATGACATGATGTACCTTAACATCAGAGAAAACAGTAGGCTGAATGTAGTAGCCCTTCGTCCCAAGTCTTTCACCTCCAGTTTCAAGGGTTGCTCCACTTTCCGTACCAGATCTAATATACTTCAGAATCTTTTCAAATTGCTCTGCATCGACCTAGTGTTCATAAAATTTAGCCTCTATTCAGTAAAAATATTTTGTTTATAAAAAAAAAATGTGATGTTTTCGAGATAAAATATGTGTTTGAAAAGTAATTTGGAGAAATGTGTGTAGTTAAAAGTGGTTTGGGGAAATGCGTTGTTTATAAACAAGTTTACCAACCGGACGCTTAAGCATTAAGGCTTTTGGAAAAGAAAGAGAGAATTATCACGAGTCAATAGTAGATGCTTCATGGTAAAAAAATGAGGTAATTAATTATACATACTATTTATACTTCTAACATTTCACTTATTTTTATTGTTCTTTTCATTTGCAGGTGTATGAATCTACACATAATGGGCACGGTGCATGACAGGTCAGCTCTCATCTCTCGAGCAAGGTACAGAATGAAAGATCAAATGTCAAACGTGAAAGGATCTAACAAGACTATCAAGGATCTCTATGCAAGCAAGTCTCGAGGGTATGTTTGTGTATATCACTAGACATCACTGAACAAAACAAAGATAACTTCTTTATCTAGTTAATCATGCAGTGTCATTGAGTACTATTTACCAAACACGCCATAAAAGTTCACCTGAGGGCCTTGTTCCATGCCAGGCTTGAAGGGGTCGCCAACACTGCGTTTTAGGGCACGTGCCTTTGCTTTCTCCAAAAATTCATCATAAACTTTCTCGTGAACAAATGTTCGGGAGCCAGCACAGCAACATTGACCCTAAAAACGTTGCATTTCAAATTGAAATCTATGTTCTGCCATTTCAAACCTGGTTTAAGAAAGAAGAGTGTGCGCAGGTTATTATATACCTGGTTGAAGAATAGAGCATAATGCGCTAGCTCAACTGCCTGGTCCACATCAGCATCCTCGCACACAATGAATGGAGACTTCCCTCCGAGCTCCAAAGTCACAGGCTTCAGATTGCTTTTTGCAGACAATTCAAGTATGACTTTTCCTGTCTCTGTTGATCCAGTGAAAGCAAGCTGCACAAGTAGAGAAAGACATGAAAGTTTTCAGAAGCATGATAAATTGATGTTGTCCAGTTTCAATGCAAATCGATATGGATAGTCAATTTTCAAAAACCTTGTTAATGCATTAGAATTCATTTGCTGTATAATATTCAGCTTGTAGTTTGTGTAATAGTTCCAATTTTTTACTTATGACTTTAACCTAGTCGTCCCAGAAATGGACTGAAATATATGCATTTGAGAGAGAAGAATAATAACCACAGAAATCAGAGGCAGAGCCAGGTCTTGGAATGAGTGGGGCTAATTTAGTTACGGATATTTTTTTTCCCAAACACAAAAACTGAAAACATAACAATACTAAAAATAAAAATAAAAATAAAAATAAAATTGTCATTTAAAATTAATTTATCAAATTTCAGTGGGGGCTCCCTCCGCCACTGATAAAAATGCTTTGATGTTGAACATGACACCTAAAGGTCTGAACCACCAGTAAATTGATCAGTATAGAATTGCACAAAAAAGGAATTTTGAGCCAAAACTCATTTATTAATCATTTATGGTTATCGTTATAGATCATAAGGATGGATATTCAAAATTTGGAGTCCTTGGCCAATTCTAACTCGCAAGGAGTGAGGTGAAACATTTATGAGAGATTAATAATACCTTGTCCACATCCATATGACTGCAAAGAGCCGCACCAGCTGTGGGACCAAAGCCAGAAACTATGTTCAGAACACCTGGAGGAAGGCCAGCCTGTCCAGAAATAATAAGAGATTTCAACCATCAATAATTAACATGAATAATATCGGAACCCAAAAGATTTTGAAAGAGAAAAGTTCCATAGTCAATAAAGGATGTAATAAACACGAGTATTAATAAATAATTACGTGAATACCATTAGTGATACTCGTAATATAGGTGAAGCAAATACAGAAAAATATGTTAAATCAGCATCATGAGGAGAAAGTAAATTATTTTCTTCATTCATAAAAGTTTAGTGTGTATCTTCTGTAAAGCATTTGATGTTAACCTATGGTAATATGGAATCGCTGCTCAAACCTCAACAGTGAAGAACCTTAATTTACACTAATTACTGGGTGAATTAACTATTGTGAATTAGAACCCTAATTCTATTTTATCGAGATCAAACAATATCAAGAAGGATAAATAAACAATCAAGAACACGCAATATTAATAGAGGATCGTCTCAATGTGATACTATGTCCTCGTTCACCATTGCAGCAATTCACTATAATGAAAAAAAATGTTACAAGAGAACGCATCTAACCTCTCTTTTCTCTCTATTTTGATGGATGCACAAAAGCCTAAAAACTGCATCATATTTATAAGATTGAATAGGACAAATCCGAATTAGACAAGGATTTCAATTCTGTAATTTTACAAGAACACAATCTCCTAAAAAGTCCTTAATTAGAATTTTCGTCCGAAGAGGGGCTTCCCCTTTCATCCTTGTACTGCTCCGCGAATTGGCAATAATTAAGGACTGCATTAATTAGACTCGGCAAATAATTAGGCTCAACAAGTCAACAATCTCTCACTTGAAAACTAATTCACTATCAATAACTCATCTGTAACATAGCAACACCTAATCAATCCTCGAAAGAGAAGCCCAACTGAAGTTGCACAACTTCAGTTTCTCAATCAAAACAATCTTCATCAACATGTCAGCCGAATTTTGATTCCCCTAGATCTTCTCAAATATTAAGATTCCATCCTCCAAAGTTGATATGATGAAATGATAGCTAACATGTATATGCTTTGTTCTTGCATGAAAATGATTCTTTGCTAAATGAATATCGCTCTGTTTATTAAAAAGGAGATGATTCAGGGTCTTGAGCCTAGCCCATAAACAAACCTTATGCTCGGCTCACATAAGATAAAGAAAGCCCAATGCTATTTCAAACAAATTTATCATATGCCTTAAATTAATTTTAATTACACTTTAATGAATAATGGGTTGCTTAGCATTATGGTAAGAACTATGGTGGTTCACACAAGAAACAGGGGTCCAAGCCACCATACACGTTTATTTTTTAGGAAGGTTTTATTTCTTATATTATTAAGAATGTTGGATTAAATTTCACATTATTATTTCAAATGGGCCACATTACATGTTAATGATTTGAAAAGGATTTAGAAGGATATACTTAGGGACTTGCATTGTAAAATTTTATTTCATTACTTTACTAATAACCAAATCATGAGGACTAAAGGTGAAATTCTTAAAATTAATTCCCATCACCTTCCCTTGGCACTACATAGGGCTGTTTGTATGTATATGTTTGATTTCAAATGAAATAACATCAAAATTTATTTTGAAATCATTATTGTAAATATATTTAAAACTATCTTTAATCCTCATTTTAATCTCTCCATAAATCTCCATTTAAACAAATCATGGAAACATTTTTTATTACCACATAAAGAAACCCGTTTCACCTCCTCAAATATGTTGAAAATGGTTGTTCAACTTCTTTTCATCCATTCATACATGCATCATACTATAAAATGGATCCACTAAGGCATTGCACAAGTTCCTTGGCTTTATATATCACAATCACACGAAATATCTCATTTTGAGGAAGCTTAAAGTTCAAAGCAAGTATGGTGATCGAATTTGCATAGTCGGTTTACCGTCGAAAAACACTATTCACCGTCCAAGCTTTTATATCCAACGCTTTTGAATTGAGGTAGGTAGAGGTGCAAGTGGTAATTTCGTTTTCAAATTATGAAATTCTCAAATGTTATGAAAGAATGGTAACTTTGGGAATGGTGCTTCGGCACTACTATAAATGAATGATCATTCTCCGGCTTTACGTGTTATGATAATGCTATAGAATTTTGGATTTTTCCGAAAATCCATCTACGTGCAATGGTAAGAAACTATAGTTGAGTTTTTCTAAATTTGATGATGGAATGCACCTATGACATCTATTGAGTTTCGACTCATGGGTTAACTCCCTTTTACAGGTTGAACTGGTGGCTTGGGGTCATGGATGGTGGATTGAACGATGGTGATGTGTGATGATGTTTAGTGTCGAAGGTTCTTTAAAGACAATAAAAACAAATAAACTATATTTGAATTTTCACATTGTTGTGCATTTAAGTTTGATTATCTTGTCATGATAATAAATGCTAAATTTGTTATGTTGAAGACGCATCTTTTATGTGGAATGGTTGTGCAACGAAAGGATTGAAATCAGGGTATAAAAAAAGAAAAACCGTGTCGAAACAAATCTATTCGGCCAACTTGGGACGTTACTGTTCATAGCACAGACCTCGGAATGAAATTTCGAAGACATAGTGACACTCATCACTGAATTATCTTTCTATGAGCGTAAAAATCACTTAATTCATAGTTGTACAGAGGTCTGCACGAATTTTGAAAAAAGAGGTGTACGTCACAGTGTTCTTTTCCAGCTTCCAGCTTTTGTCCTTTGTTTCAAAACTTCATATCTTACTCATTAATTGGTATTTTTTTTATGACACTAGTGAGGTTTGATAACTTAATGAGTTAGCTATCATATAAACTTGAAATCAAGTCATTCCAATGTATGTAGGAACTGTTATGTCACTTTACATGAAGCTGCACAGTTTAGTTTTCACCTCGAGTCGAAATGGTGTTTTGAAAATTGTTTTAGTACTACCCATCTTGTCAACGAAAGCCGATTTTTAGATATGTTGTACGTTAGTGAGTCTTTTACATATAGTTAAAATTTCATTAAAAAATGAAGTTGTTTGCTGGGTCAAATGAATTTTTAAACATCAATACAATGCAGAGAAACTAGAGCAAAGGAAGTTGTTCTTCTCTTAAACTGCACGTGAACAGTACCATGCAACATGGTACTGTCCAGAAACCAAAAAATAAATGTTATAGACATGCAGCATAGGGGTCTCGAACTCTCAACCTCAAAGTCATGAAGGAAGGATGGTTGCCATTTAAGCTGTTTACCTGAATTGCTTATATATCTACTCAACTTTCGTTAGGTTAAAAAGGGAGCTATAGTCCCTAGGACAAGAACTACTTATCCAAAGCGTATCCTCTACTCACATGTAGGATCTTGTACGCACCATGGTATACATAAGGCCGCTAACAGCAGAGACATAAGACACTTTGGCTTGTATGCTCGATCCTACTCTTCAGAAGGCGACTGCCCAATTGACAGCTTGAAGTGACTAGTCAAAGGAGTACTTATTGATTTTGTAGCATCCATACTAAACCCGTTTAGCACCTTCTTCAGATAATCTTCATGTGATAGTTTCCAAAAGTCCATATCTCTAGTAATTCTCCTCCCAATGATTTGTTTTGCAGCACCCAAGTCAGTTTCCAGACATCCATATCTCTAGTAATTCTCATTCCAATGATTTGTTTTGTAGCACGCAAGCCCTTCATTGCAAAATCCTTGGATGAATCATTTTTCAACTTATATATCTCTTGTTTGCAAGTACCATCAATTAACATGTCATGAACATATAGCAGCAAAATAATATATAAGTAACAAAGTTCTTTATATAACAACAATGATCCCTTTGACACCTTCTGAAGCTATTATAAAACGATCGACCTTCTTATACCACTGTCTTGGAGCTTGTTTAAGACCATACAAACTCTTTTGAAGTATGCACATCATTTTCTCATTTTCTTGTACGTTGAAACCATGTGGCTGCATCATATAAATTTCTTCATCCAAATCACCATGAAGAAAGGCCTTTTTTGCATCCAACTGCTATAGGTGCAAGTTTTCCTATACCACTAATCCAAGTACAACTTTAATTATGGTTAATTTAGAGTAAATCTCAGTCTAGTCAATTCCTTCTTGTTGAAATCCATTTACAATCAATATTATTTTGTATCGCTAACTTCCATCATGTTCTTCTTTTAAATAGTAAACTCATTTACTCTATAAAGCCTTCTTTCCCTTTGGTAAGTCTATCAATTCTCATCCCGCGTAGCTAACTCTCACTTGATTGATTCATCAACCTGCACAACTTCATCAAAACTTTCTGCTTCACATCTACAAGTCAATAGAATATAATGCAATGCAGAAAAATATCTCGGTAAAAGTCCAATAGTTTTGCTAGATTTTTTGGGTTGATTCACAAGGGTGTTTTGATTTACTTCTAAATCTATATTTTCTAGATTTTCACCATAACATTCTTTACATCAATCACTGAAAGATCTTTCAACGGATCAACTCAAGTTTCTTAACTTCAGAGCTTGAGTCTTTAGGATTTGTTTCCAACATGTCCTTATATAACACATTTTCATTGAAGAATATATCTTCGCTCCTAATAACCTTTTGACCAACATCATCCCAAAAACTATAGGCAAACTCATTATTACCATACCAAATAAAGAACAATTCTTTGATTTGGCGTCTAACTTGTTTCTTGTAGTAGAATCAATGTAAATGTATGAAACATAACCAAATACCTCCAAATGTCAAAGTTTTACCTCTTGATTGCTCCAAACCTCATCTAGTATTCAACAATCAAATTGAAGGACTTTTCCTGATCAAATACACTGCATTGCCGACAGCTTCAGTCTCAGCTCAGAACATCTTTGCTAACCCAACATGTAATTTCATACTTCTGGCACGCTCATTTAAGTTCTATTCATCCTCTCATCACACCATTTTGTTGAGGGGTTCCTGGAATGATTTTTCTTCATCTTGATTCCATTGCAGCACAGTACTTCTTGAAATCATCAGCTACATACACTCCACCATTATCTGACTGCAAACTTTTCACTTTTAAATCTCTCTCTTTTTCAATCATCGATTTCAATCTCTTACAGGCGTTAAAAACATCAAATTTAAACTTAAGAAAATAGACTCATACTTTCTTGCTTGAGTCATCAATAAATGTTACATAATAATTTGAACATCCAAGGAAAGTAACAATTGAAGGTCCCCACACGTCCATATGAATCAACTCCAATTTGTAGCTTTTAGCTCCTTTTCGACTTTAGAGAAACTAACAATTTTCTGCTTGCAAAAATACAGTCTTAATATACCTTGTATTCAAAAGATTTCAACCCGGTAGCTTCCCTTTAGATTTGAGCACTATCATTCTATTCTCACTCATGTATCACAACCTGCAATGTCACAAATCATAATTGATAGCTGAATCACAACTGGAGTCATGTCTCTACAATTGGAAGTGATGTAAAAAGATTCCAAATTTACTTCCTCAAGCAACAACCTTGAATCCCTTCTTGACTTTCCAAGAACCAGCATCGAAAGTCACGTTATGACCTTCATAAGTTATCCAACTAATATTAGATTGCACATCAGTTTAGGTACATGCTTCACCATATGAATTCTCCATATAGACTGCAAACTGACATCACCAATACCAACAATATCCATAGGTTCTCCATCAACAAAGTATATGTTTCTATAATCTCTAGCAACATAGTTTTCCAAAATCTCGTGATGTGCGAAAGGAAGATCTGAATCCATCATCCAAGAATCAATAGGACTATCAATAGCTAAGAGTAAATCATTTTGTACCTCTTCAGTCACGACATTAGCACTTTCGTTATTTCTTATTTCTTCTTTGGTGCATATTCATCACGTGGTCAATCTTGCCACAATGCCAACATTTCACTTTCTTTCAAGACCTGGACTTGAACATGGTTCTACCATTCCTCCCCTTCTCTTCATTGCCATTCGCCTCTGTTCTCGACATTTTGGGTAAATTTCGAAGTTGATACTTCTCTAGAATCTCTTCTACAGACTTCCTTAACATGAATAGTATCACGAACATCACTGAATTTCAGTTTCACATTGCCTATAGAATTATAGCTCTCATAGGCTCTCAACTATTCGGTACATCAAATTTAATCTCGACCGAGACCAACTGATTGATAATTGTATTCAATTTATTGAGATGTTTTGTTGCTGGAGCACCTCTAGTCATCTTCAAGTTAAATATTTTTTTCATCACGTGTACCTTTTTACATGCAGATTACTTCTCATATATATTGGACAGCACCTTCATCGAATCTGCTATGGTTTCCTCTGTCGCCACATTGTGACCAACACTCTTCGATAGTGTATCAATCGGCTTTGTCAGCCATTGCTCTCAATCGAGAACCGAATCTATTATACCAGTTGTAAATTAGGAACTCTAATTTTATTTTATCAGGAGAAATTAATTTGAAGGAGAAGTAAACAATCAAAAACACGTAAGATTTATAGAGGTTCGCCTTAATGTTAGACTGCGTCCTTGTCTGCCGTTACAGGAGTTCCCTATAATGAAAAAGGATGTTTACAAGAAAAAATACACACATATCTTCTCTAACCTCTCTTCTTCGCTCTATTTTGATGGGTGTGCAAAAGCCTAAATATTGCACCCAATTTATATTATAAGGTTAAATAGGACAAATCCGAATTAGAAAAGGACTCTAATTCTGTAATAGAATTTTACAAGAACATAATCTCATAAACAATCATTAATTAGAATTTTTGTCAGGAGGGCAAGTGGGCTGCCCCCTTCCAACCCTTATTGCTCCGTGAAGTGGCAATAATTAGGGTCGACGTTAATTAGGCTCGGCAAATAATTAGGTTCCACAACTTAACATTAACTTGTTCTATACCATTGACGGGTATCAAGAGCACAATTCGAGCAAAAAAGAAAAAAAGGAAAAAACATTTTAATAATGAAGTAAAGGTTATAAGGGTATGCATGCAAGATTACCTCATGGAATAGTTTGGCTACAACGAGAGCTGATAATGGTGTCTGCTCTGCTGTTTTGAGAACAACAGTGTTACCACTTGCCAGTGCGGGCCCAACTTTCCAAGCAAACATGAGTAGAGGAAAGTTCCATGGGATGATCTGGCCAGCAACACCAATTGGTTCGTGCAATGTTTGAACATGAAGGGGCCCATCAGCAGGAATGGTGAGTCCATGAATCTTATCGGCCCAACCTGTAGAATAAATGAGTGGAAATCAAGGAACTTTGATGAGTAAAGCAAGACAGCATCATTTGTTCATGACCTACCAGCGTAATAACGGAACAGCCGAACAAACATTGGTACTTCAATTTCAGCAGACTGTTCATATAATTTTCCATTGTCCCAAGTCTCAAGAACTGAAATTTCATCATTATGCTTTTCAACCAAATCAGCAAACCGCAACATTATCTTTGTTCTTTCCTGTGTAGTAACAAATTACATTAGTTATACTATTTATCGATAAAGCACTGAAGGCAGTAAAAGTTAAACTGGAGAAGGAAAAAGTCACATAAGCAGTCATCTTAGGCCATGGTCCTTCATCAAACGCCTTGCGAGCAGCAGCCACTGCTCGATTTATATCTTCTGTATCACCTTCAGCAACATGTGTAATTATCTCCCCCGTCCTGGGGTCTAGAGTTGGAAAAGTTTTGCCTGATTCGAGAAAGCTTGAGGTGTTAGTTCTAGCACGCGAAAGACATACTACAAAATTTGGAAGTACAATAACAACCAAGAAATTATGGACCTGGTACCTTTTTAGTTACTACATTTTTAAACAAAGTCATGCTTTTACACACAAGGAAAGCAGTAAAAACACCCACCAGATGCTGCATCAACAAATTGTCCATTGATAAGAAGCTGATTGTATTCTACATTGACTGATGGCTTGATTGGATCCTCAAAAGCTGCAGCTGTGCTGTACTGGTAAATTCCTCTGCCCAGATAAGAATTTTGTCCTAAACAAAATAGTTTGTGAGTCAGTGTAATCCACACGCATAAAGCATACATTCCAATACTAAAACTACTAGAAACTCGGCAAGAAAATAACAATCAAAATCAATAGTTGTCAGAGTAACTCGAAGACTTCCAAATCCCAAAGCAAGCAAGCTAAAATTTTATTACTGTCATTATAGTCAACAAATCACAATACAATTTAAGAAGCAATCTATTATATCTCTATCTCATACTTTTCATTGAAGCAAATACCATCCACTAAATTTTTACTCTTTTCATAATGCATTATCAAGCTACCATGTTGTCAAACACTTTTGAGAGCCTTAATTAAACGCTACATACATCAATGGGAAAAAGTATAGACAACATGCATTTGTGATTTGTATATATCATACAGTTAGCCATATTCAACTCTGTTAGTCATCCCACAACACGTTTTGAATTTCCTTCTATGCAAATGAGTAAAAGAAACATCTTTAATAATATTCCTAAGTTCAAATATAATTGCCATAAAACACCATAACAATTGCAAACAAAGTCAAACACGTCCACCATTTTCAGACACTCAAACGCATAGGCAATTTTAAGAAAGTATATAGTCTAAGACTAACAAACTAAAACCCCCAAAGAAAATCGTTAAAAAAAAATGCTCCTAAACCAACAAGTTACTGACTTAAACCAGCACAAAAAATCCATAGTAATAAAGAACACGAAGATTTTCTCAGAATAATCACAAACAAATATTAACATATGCAATAATCTTATCCTTATACCTCTTCGAAGAGGCATAGGAAGCGAGCGAGAGAGAAGAGATGAGATTCTCCGAGCAGCCATCGCCAATACAATCAGTAGAAATCCCGTCAACAACCACCAACTATCAATCAATCCAATTAAATAGGCATTGTCGCAACATGAAGATCTGAAAATATAATTGATAATATTATATTACAGATGAGATCCGCGGACTATTGAAAATATAACAAGAAGTCCTTAATCTAATATTTTGACACCTCAGACCCAATCATTTTTTTGTAATATTTCAATTGATGATCTTATGATTGTATTTATTCCTTCTCCAATTCACTTCTCCTTTCAAAAAACATTACGGAGTGATTTGTGATTAAAAAGTAGTTTGAGAAATTGTGTTATTTATAAATTTGTTTATAAATTGTAATCATTGCGTAAAAGAACGGAGTGTAAATATCAAGCCTATGTTTGGAGGTAGAAAAAAACCAATTTTTTTGGTTTTTTTTTCGCGAATCACGAGGTAGATGTAGGGTTAAAAATTGAAGAGAGAAAATATGTATAGTTAAAAAGTTGTATTGAAAATTGTATCGATTATAAATATAAAAAAAAAAAACTAAAGTTACTGAACAGTGGCAAAGTCATCCTGTCATTGTTTGATGAAAATAAAATTCAGATTTTAATTTAAGTCAAATTGAACAATTAATTTTAACCACATATTTTATGGAACTCATAATTTTTCAATCAAATATTTTATTATTTTTTATTAAAATCTTCTAAAAATATGATTTTCATCTTCACCAAACAGTGACTAAGTCTCAAAAACCATGAGCTTCATGGATAATCTTATGCATCAGGGCATTTGGACAATATTGATTAATAATGGGACCGACTATTTAAACAAAATTAATTAAATAATTACAAATAAAGTAACCCTTGCAATCACTCTCAGTTCCAAATAAATAACTTTTCCCTGTTTATTTTATTTTTATTTTCTTATTTTACGTCATTAAAGATAAAGTAAAATCGTTTTTTATTTATATTTTGAATTTTTAATCAAGGATATAAAGGTAATATTGTCAAAATAAAATTTTTCGTCCCATAAAAATATATTTACTTTCATTTTTTTCGTCTCAATATAGAAAACTTTTCTTGTGAGAGTATAGTTGATTTCCTAATTTTCTAATATGCAATATTAGTATGTCTTGTTATCAACAAATATCACATATCAATTATTTCTATTTAAATTATTATTTAATGTAAAGATATATTAAAGAAAACAAAGATATTATACCTTGTCACATGGGTGGCTGTTGGATGAAAGTTTAACAATTTTAAAACACATTTCATGAGATTTATAATTTTCCAATTGTATATTTTATTTTATGAGCATCTACTAAAAATTTGATGTTTTGTCAAATGGGGACAAAAGTTGAGAACTGCAGCAGCCGGAATAAAAATTTGATAGCTTATTTCTACATTTTCAATATGTTAGAGGTCCCAATATAATTTTCCTACAAAATTTTGCCATCTATTTCATGGGATAAGCACAAGGATTGGGATTAGGTGGCCCCGTTGGTATGATGAATGTTCTTGATCGACTTGGAAAATTGGTTTCGCCTAGATCACAGCCGTCCTTTGTCTACGTCATAAGAAGACTTGTACCATATTGTCATCATTCAATATTTGTAATTGATCTAGAAATGGCAAACGGTTCGAGCCGTTCGTCGACTCGACTCGTTAAATCACGAGTCACGAGCGGCTCTGCTCGTCCAACTCACGAACTTGAACACGAACCAAACAAGCAAATCCAAAAACGAACCGAGCACGGTTCGGCTCGCCTCGTTTTTCATGGACGACTTGTGAAACACGAGCCCACGAGCTCGCATGTTTTTTTGAAATAAAATGTCAATTTTAATAAATAAAAAATGAAAAAAAAAATTATGTACGAGCCGCGAGCTCAAGGGCAAAGCCGAGCTAGACCCTTGAGTGACGAGCCGAGTTAACACAAGCCACAAGCTTGGCTCGTTGCTAAGACGAGCGGAGCAACGAGCTTAAAGGGCCAAGTCGGCTCGGCTCGACTCGGCCCATTGTCATCACTAAATTGATCTAGGGAAAATTTGTAATGATGGTTCTCAAGTGAAATTCCCAAAATAGGAAAATAATAATAATAATAAATAACTACCTCTTAAAGTAACCTTTTTTTTTTTTTTTAATGTTGAATTAATATTTATAGCATATTTTAATTGTAATGGAACTTTTCCAACTTGAACTCGTTAAATTTAAGGTATGTTCATACTTCAAAAACCTTTTTTTTTTTTTTTTTTAACTATGCAATTTTAAGTAAATTAATATTGTAAATTTCTACATGTTATTATGTGATTTATAAGAATTATTTGTTTTCAGACATGAGACTACTCGCATCTTAGCATGAGACTATTTGCTTTCTAGCATGAGATAACTTGCGAATATGCATAAGACTTTTACCTGCTTAATGCATGAAAATTTAGAACTTAAATTGCATGATTATATATGTTATTTATAATATATTTTATTTAATCTTGCGGTGAGCATACAGAGTATTTCTATGAAATGCCCACCCATTCTTTAAACTTACAAATTTTCAGATTACGGAATTGGTGATAAAGCATACAACAGTGGTTATTGAAGAATTATTAAATAAGTTTTGAAATAATAAATTAAACACATTTAATTTTGAGATTTCGAATTCCTCATTATTGTCTAAGTTATTTTTGAACGTTTGAATTATTGACCATTGAGTTTTTGAATGAAATTGGATTTTTAGTTACTTCCGCTCAATATTTATTTCAAATTTGAAATGTTTCAGTTTTATAAAATAACGCGATTGAATTTCAATTAGTTTTCGCTCAATTATTATTTCAAAGATTAGTTTTAAATGATGACTAACGTTTCAGGTGTTTAGATTTCAGGGCGTTACAACGCATAGTGCATGCTTAGGTGTGCGTTTTAGAACACTGGTTGTTACATTGACTAGATCAAGGTTATGAACATTCTTGCAATTAAAATATGATGCATATAAGAAAATGTGGATATATTTTTTGACGCCCCGGGTTCTAATCATCCGACTCATCATGTCATCATCTCATCTAATTTTGAAATAATATTAAGCGGAAGAAAAATAACATTTCTAATTGGCAAAATTTATTTAAATAAATTCAAAAACGGATAAATTTCAAGTTTTCTCCAATTTGTTTGAATAAAATTTGCTAAGACATCTCAAATAAAGGAAACTGTTCAAAATCTCAAAATTTCTCAAAATGTGGTTATTCAACTGAAACAATAGTGAAATCTGATTATTCAACTATTAATGCCACATCTTGTACATCAATCGCCTCCATCTCCGACATCTGCAACTGTTGTTAATGGTGAGCATTTCATTGAAATACTTAGTAGACTCATCGCCGATTAATAAATTTACATAAAAATTGAACACATAAACATGCAATCATATAGTAACATCTTCTTATAATCTTAGGATTTCGTAATATAGGGTGTGAGTATTCTCGTCTGATGCAATAAATGCACATAAGTTATGTCAAGCATAACAAAATCATAATCTCGTCTCGTCTCATGCATTAGAATGCATATAAATTATGGCATGCTTATAACAACGAATATTTCATAAGAAATATAAATTCTTGTCTCGTCTTGTACAATAAATGCACATAAGTCACATGAAGCATATAATTACATGCAATTAAAATATAAACAAATTAATATGGGCGAGTCTACCTTAATCTTAGCGAGTGAGATTGAGCGAGAAAAATATTTCAATTCTCTAGGTCTTCGTACGCCTCGTCTAGCCAAAAGAAAATAAAATTTAAATTAGTCTATTGAAATTTAAGGTCTTAGATCAAAACTAAAGTTTGGGTATGAAATTGAGAATCTAAAATAATCAATTCTGAAAGTTTGGGACTAAAATAGAGTTTTTCGAAAATTGAAAAGGGGTTAAATAAAAATGCTGTTTAAAATAATCAGGGACTGAAATAAGGAGTTTAAAACTAAAGGCTGAACTTAAAACATTTTAAAACACAGTTTGGGACTAAAATAAATAGTTTTAAAAACTTGGAACTGAATCAAATAAAAAAAAGAAACAGTGGACTAAAGAGTAAATTTCGAAAAAATCAAATTATTATGTATAAAAATATATACAAAGCTCTCCTTTCTCTCTCTATGTATCACAGGAAGGAGGGAGAGAGAGAGAGAGAGAGAGCGATGGGGAGGGCGACGGCCCTCCTCCAAGACCAATCGTCGGCAGCGATGCCGTCGATAATACAGCTGGTGTGAAGCAACGGCAGTGGGGTATATGGATATGCGAGAAAATGGATTTTGGACTGAGTTTGGGTGCAAAATCGAGGGAAATCTGGCCGTGAGTTTTTCGGCGGTGGTTCGACAATAAGACGGGGGTCAGGTAAACATTGGGTTTTCTGGGTTTATTTCTTGATCTTCTTGGGTTTTTCTTTTATTTTTGAGGAATTTTGGGAGGTGGGATGTGGTGTGCGGTCGGGTGTTGTCTCGGTGAGGGGTGGATCATGGTGGTGATGATGGTTCCACTGGTGTTGGTTGCGGACTCTGATGGCGTTCAGTGGTGGAAAAACTGAGTAATGGCAGTGACAGATTTCTAGTGAGAATGGGTGTTGATTCCTACAGATTATGGAAATTTGATTCGTGTGTGTTCGCTAGGGCGTAATGGTACATTCGTGTGAGCAGCGGGCTGTGTGGATTGGTGATGGTGGTGAGACGAAGCAGAATTTTTTTTGAAGATTATACCTGAATTCAGTGTTGGTGCCGTGAGTGTGGTTCAGAATGTGATAGCAATTATAATAGTCGAATGGATTAATCTGATTAAATTTTGAATTCTGGAATCTTTCGGTTATGCATGGATTAGAAAAATGATAGGGTTGAATCAAGATTAACCAAAAGTTTTGCAAGATAATTATCAGTATAATTATCAGGATAATTATCAAATAATTGGGTAAAACTGATTTTGAATTTTGAAAAGAAAATAACTAAAATTTAATTTGAAATAAAGTTTAGGCTTTTTTAAATTAAATTCTGAATTTTGGACGTAAAATTGAGTTGGACTGAAAATTCATTATTATTGGCTCAAAATTTCATAACTTGGCTAGACGACGTGCCTAAATTTTAAATAATGAGTTAAATTATAGTGACATGTTTTTAATAAATAAAATTCTTATTAATATAAATAAGAAATTTCTTGATCGTTACATATTTAGTCCTCTAATCATTCAATCTTCCTTCTATTACACCATTGATAGGGCGCATATTTGCTATTTAAATTGTGATATTTTATCTTACTCCATTGATTTTAAATGCTTAAATTATGGATATTAATCATATTTTGTGTTTTGTGAATTAGATGGAGGAGTTGGAACAAAATGGACTCAATATCAAAAATTAAAAGAACAAGTTTGGAACTCAAAAAGTTTACAATCAGATCAGGACTTTACATAAAGCGTGAGCACGCCTTATTTCAGACAGACAGCAACCTCAGCAAAAATTCATGGGCCATCATAATAAAAAGATTCTTGGAAGCTGAAATTAAAAAAAAAAAGAAAAAGAAAAAAATGGAATAAAAGAGGAGGGACCATGACGTTTATTTTGTGTGGTTGAGAGAAGGAAGACTTCTTGAAGAATTGGGACTCTCATGACTTATCCCAACAATTGATTGGAGCTGCTTTTCTCAAGGGGAAAAAATTGGACTCTTGACTGCCAATAAAATTAAGAAAACGGTAGGAAGACTTCTAAAAGGAGGGGGATTCTCATATTTTTGGGGAAGGAAGGAGAGCCACGTTTTTTGGTCAGAAAGAAAAAGGAACAGGAAGGCAGCCACATATTTTTTTGGATGGAAATTTGTGGAGTTTGACTCTTTTTACTTCAATCAATATTGCTTTTTCTTTAGTCTTTGATTGATAATGTTTATGGATAGCTAATTTATTTTTCCAGTTCAAGGATATTCGAAGTTTTGATTTACCAAGAATTGTGAGATCTAATTAAATTTAATTGTTCCGTTGATTGTTTTTTATTTATATATCTTTTGGTTTGCATCAAAGTTGTTGTTTTGATTTATTAATGCAAAGTGCACGCTGTTTTAATTGTCAAAACGATGCTTAGCCAATTAGGAATCTAAATCCGTAATTGTTTAGGTTTTCTAATACAGGTGGCAAATAACATAGTTAATTATAAACTGATTTTTGACTCATGTTATGAAGATATATAACCTAGTTTAAATAAATCACGCGTGTGAATTTGTTGGTTAGAATTGGTCGTCTCTCTAGAAATTAATGCTATTGGTAAATTAAATCCTACGATCGTATCTAGGGTTGTTTATTGATTAGGGAAATAATCAACGAGCGTCTCTTAATTATCGATAAAGTAAGGAGAAATAGGTTGTTAGATTGTATCAATGACCATAACCAATTTAGAGAATGAGTAAAGGATTTTATTTTTGCATCTATGATCAATTCCGTGAATCATTACTGAGATTATACATTGGGCTGGATATTTATTTAATTTGATATTTTCAACAATTTTAATTTCGCACTCGTTTATTTACAAATTGATTTTACATTCAAAATTCAAAAACCCCCCTTATTTTTATTTCATTGCTTTTAATTTTACCGAAGAATTAAATTTAACTAGTCCCTGTGGATTCGACCTTACTCACCACTATTGCAATTTATTTTAATGAGAGCAAGAAATTATTATTTGTTGGATTCGACACCCATCAACCATTCTATAGGAAAATAATTACAGAATTCGATTGACATAAGAACAAACAATAACTGAAATACAGTAATATAAATATTGATGAAAACCAAAAATTGTAAATTCGAGCAAAATCTGGAACCGAGACCTGTGCGAGCCCTTTTTTTAAAAATAGATTCCCCCGTCACCAATCTATGCTTGAGGTATGTTCGAGCGTCTACCTTCCAGGATACAACAAAGTCATGTAGTTAACGCAGTACAAAGTTACCACTCCGACGAACTGAACTTATGTATAAACAATCACTCAAAAGACAAAATAAAACATGGACAAAACATATAACAAAGTGTGTCTTGACAAAAACAATGACTTTCATATTGTTGTAAAATAGTGGAGGCATAAATAGCCTTAATTACGAGAGTTAAATAACAACTTCAACACGTAATTCCACCATTAACAATGAGTTACATGTGTTTCAATATGGTCATTTACTCCTTAATTAATAACAATAATTTTAGGAATTTCTAGTTTATAATTGACAAAAACATGGACCAGGCAAAGTCCCTATAGAAATTCAATTATTCATTCACATTTTTCCTACACATTCTACCCTTAACTTGGCCTGCATAATGACCATTTTACTCCCAGCAATGTTTCTCCTTAACCTCTCCCATTGTAAACGTGAAAGTAAATTGATTTTTTTTCCACTTATCGTGAACGAAGGGCAATACAGTCTTTGGAGTTTGGACAACTAGTGCATGATCATCTGGGAGGAAAGATATCCACGTCGACATAATTAGTGCTCTGTTCAGTAACAATATACTAATATAGTAATTAAAAATTAATTATTTTATTTATATTTTTAAAGTAAAATATGTTATTAAAAAGTGAAGAGAAAAAATATGTGTGGTTAAAAAATAATTTCAAAATTGTATTATTTATAAGTTGATATATAAATTATAATGATTCCGTTAAATAACAAAGACTAAAAATATGTGATTGAAAAGTAATTTTAAAGTGTATGTTAAAAATTAGAAATGGCAATGAGGTGGGTTGGGGTTGCCCTGTCTCAAACCCGAAATATTTTATCCCGTCCCTCCCGCGGGTTGTGGGTCACAGGTCGGGGGGGCGGGACGACCCATCCGCCCCGTCAATGAACCATTTTTTTTTTTTTTTTTTTTTTTTTTTATTTTTGTAAAATTGGTAATGAAATTTTAGGCGTTGAACTAGTTAGAATTTTTAAGGTTGAACTTAAAAAAATAATATGTATATATTTCAAGGAAAAATAAATCAACAAACAACATAATGATGTAGTGATTGTGTATATTCATGTTCATAAGTCCCACCAAAGTTCAATACTTATTAACCTCATTACATTTTATTTTATTTTTCCAATTTCTCATTCCAATCAATTAAAAAAAAAATGGAAAAGAAAATTCTGGACTTTGGGTCCGGCCCGTAGATCAGATGGGGTGGATCATCTCGGGTCGTCCGAGTTTTTTTTTTTTTTTTTTGTCATATTTATTAAAAAGTGGTTTGGATAAATGTTATCAAACAGTTGCTAAATATAAAGGAACACCTTATCTAGCGTCTGACCACTCCATCCATTTCAGGATATATAAGGACAAAAGTTAATTACTATATTTGGCACTCTCCCAAATTATTCATGCGCCTTCGTATTTTTGGTCCCTGTAGGCCCTATACATACAAACGTAAAAAGATTCCACTTTCTTTATCTCATTGTGAATAATAAATATCCTAAAAGCTTTACTTATAAATAAATAAGTGTCGTAAAACTATCAAAATTATAATAAAGAGATGAAGAGAAATGAGAGAAATCTTCTCATTAGATATGTATCAAATGAATAAGTTTAAGCCCCTATTTATAGGGGTGAACAATGACACAATCTTAACAATATAAAGTTTATAGGAGTATAATGATCATTCACATTATATATATTTATAACACTTCCACTTGAATGACCTATTACAGAATTGTCTGCTGCCTCGTTAAAATCTTGTTAAAAAAAGCCACTGAGATAAAACTTAAATGAAAGAAAAAGAGTACAATTTCGTGAATCATTGAGTCAATACTCAAAATGACATCAAATGATAAATGAAACAGTCTTGTATTGAAGTTTGTAATTCTGAAATGCTGCATTGTTAAAACCTTGTCAGTAAAACTCAGGGGATAATGTAGCGCCCCGAGTTTTAAATACCCGGTTCACCACGTCATCATCTAGTCTAAACTTTAAAATAATATTTTAGCAGAAGAAATATCTGAAATTTTATTTTTTGGCAACATTAAATAAACTGTAATGGTCGATAAAATTTGAAAACATCTATGAAATAATTCAAAATAATAAATCGAACAATTAATATTACAAAACAATTGACAATGTCATAAATTCTCAAATAATTGAAAATTTCAAAAATATCCAACGTTTGGAAATACAGATCATTAAAATAAGATTTTCAATTATTTAACGACTATTGCAACAATCATTCATCACTTGCCACCCTCTCCGAAATCTGCAAATATTGTTAAAATAAAAATGAGCATTTCATATAAATATTCAGTAGACTCATCACCAATTAATTAATTTACATTATAATTGAACACATAAATGCAGGCTCTTTAGAAATTATAGGGTGTGTGTTGCTCTTCTCGTACATTAAAGCACATGACTTCTCTTTGAAAAATCATAGGCTTTTTAAAAATCATAGGGTGTAGGTTGCTCTTTCTTTTCGTGCACTTAAGCCACATAAGTTATGCATAACATCATCATTTATTTTGCAAGATATTCTCTTATTTCTTTCTCATGCATAAAATCATATAAGTTATGATAAACACAACAACATAAATATTCTGAAGAAATATATTCTTGTCTCTTTTCATAAAAATGACTTTCACATAAGTCACATAACATACACATTCACATGCAATCATAATTTAAATCAATTAATAGGGGCGAATCTACCTTAAATTCAACGAGTGCAAAATCGAGCGGGCATGACTTCAATATTTTAAATCTCCGTACGCCTCGTCTAGCCAAATAGAAAAATAAATTGAATTAGTCTTTTGAAATTTATAAGTTAAAAATGATAAATTAAAATTTAGGGACTGAAATTGATGATTTGAAAGTTAGGGGACTAAAAAGTAAATTTTCAAAACTTGGGTTGAAGCTTGATATAGATATTAAGTTGTAGGGATTAAAATAATTGATTTCAAAATTAAGGGACTGTTTAAAATCATTTAAAATCTAAAGGGCCTGAAATGATTAGTTTAAGACCAAAAGGACTGAATTAAATAGTTTTAAAAACTTGGAGACTGAGGTGCAATTTTACAAAAATCAAAATATTAAAAACAATATATCATTCTCTCTCTCTGGTTCACACGCAGAGAAGAGAGAGAGAGAAGGAGGTGCGACTTCCGCGCGCGTCCGGTCTCCTGCCGGCGGTTTTGCCGGCGAAACGCCGCTGGCAAGCGGCGGCGAGTTGCGAACCACGACGAGGGCTCAAATTTTGGGATCTAGGTACGAGATTAGGTTCTAAATTGAGGCAAAACGAGGCTTTGGAGCTGAGTTTTTCCGGCGAAGGATTGGCGGTTGAGGTAGGTTATGTGTTTAACTTAGTTCTTGGTTTTGGGTTTGATTTTTATTTTTTTGGCTTGGTTCGCTGGGCTGGCTATTGATGGTGGCGGTTATGATGAGTGTCGACTGTGACTTGGAAATTGGTTTGGTGGTAGTGGTGGTCGGATGTGAGATGGTGGTTGGGATCGATTGGTGGTGTCGTTGGTGTGCTCTAGAAAATGGTGAAATTTGTGTGTCGATTTGGAAGGAGGCAGAGTGGTGGTGACGGTGTAGTGTGAAAGTGGTGGCGGCTGCTCAATAGTGATGATGGTGGGGATGTTCATGATTCAATCAGGTGGTTGGTTCGTTTGTGTATTGTGGTTGTGTAGTGGTTCAGTTGTTGTGATGATGCTGATTCAAATGGTGAGGTGGTGGTGGTGAAACTGGCAGCATGAAGTTGTAAATGGAGCTCAAACAGAGGAGGTAGAGAAGAGAGATTCATACCAGGAGAGTTGAAGATGGCTGAATGGTTGATGGGAGCTGCTTGGTCTCCAACTTGCCGTGAAATGGAGATGGAACAGAGTTGATGAGGAATGGGTTGGGGTAGTGTGTGAGGGAGATCTGATAGGTAAGGGGATTGATGTAGTTGGTGGAAGTTGGGTTGAATTAGAATATTATGGAAATCTTGACAAGCAAGAAACGAAAATCGAGAAAATAATACGCTTAAAATCAATTGAGTCGAAAAAATGAATTTGATAAAATGAGTTTAACATATTTTGGAATTTAAAACGATTTTGAAAAGAACAAATTAAATAAACAAATAAAATAATATAATTTTAGAAATTCGTAATTTACTTAAAATCGAATTGGACTCTATATTTCTCGACTCGACTAGACGAATACGTCACGACTTTAAATTAAAAATAGGTGAGATCGCAGCGACACGATTTTCATAATTTTAAAATAATTATTTAAATACGTGAAAATTCTTGATCGCTACAACATTACCCCCCTTAAAATAATTTCGTCTCCGAAATTAAACTTACTTGATCTATGATTTCTGGATACTTGGCTAGAATCTCCTCTTTCCTTTCCCAACTAGCCTCATCACTATTGTGTCTACCCCCACCCTACTGGACTTTGACTAAAGGTACCTCCTTATTCCTTAAGATATGGACTTTTCTCTTCACTATGCACAGAGGTCCCTCCTCATAAGACAAATCTTTCTGAACTGCAATAGACTGCTAATTCACTACATGACTAGGATCATGAACATACTTTCTCAATAGAGAAACATGGAACACATCGTGAACAACTGCAAGTTCTGGTGGCAAAGCCAAACGATAAGCCACGTTCTCTGCTTGTTCTAATATCTCGAATGGTCCAATAAAACGGGATCTCAACTTCCCTCTTTTCCCAAAGCGAAAAGTGTCATTCATCGGTGCTACCTTCAAAAACACTTTCTCTCCAATCTGAAATTCTAAGTCCTTTCTTCTCTGATCCGCATAACTTTTATGTCTATCCTGGGCGGTCTTAATCCACAGTCTGATCTTCTGAATAGCATCGACATGCATTTTCACTAAGTTCTGGTCCCAATAACTTCTTCTCACCAACCTCATCCTAATAGATTGGTGATCGACATCTCCGTCCATACCATGCTTCATATAGTGCCATACCAATAGTAGTCTGGAAACTATTATTATAGGCAAATTCCACCAATGGTAGATGATTCTCCCAACTACCACTCAAGTCTAGCACACAGGCTCTATGCATATCCTCCAGTGTTTGAATAGTGCGTTCAGACTTCCCGTCAGTCTGGGGATGTAGGCAGTACTAAAATTTAGAGGGGTTTATTTAATTAGGATTTGGAATGACATTTAAAGACTTTGATGGAATTTAAAAGTTTAGGGGTATTCATTCTACACTTTTATAACTCCAATAAAATTTTGAGTTATTCAATCTAGATTTTAATGGACTCTAATAAAGTACTTTAATGTCATGCATTATTCAATTGGGACTTTTTAAAATCCTTCAAAATTTATGGGTATTCAATTTATCTATTCATTTAACAAAAATTTGAAACATACTGATTTAGATGGACTTTCGCTACAAAGTATATATAAGAATCCCCTTTATTTCTCCACAACCCAACGTAAAGACTTTGGTTGATTTCTTTTCTCCTCAACAGCAGCCGAGAATCTGTAACCTCCCACAAAATTCTCATAGACCTCCGTCGCTCCATTCGATCAATCCTCCCACAAAATTCGAAGAACACCTTCGCAGCATCGCTCCAGCCGGAACTCCTCAGCAACTCCGATCGATTCCTCCAGCCGCTTTCTGCTCTAGCGTCCTTCTTCCGTCTCGGTTGAGGTCATTCTTGCCGTCTTCTTTCTTATTTCTGATGAATTTCTTTTTTTGATTTGTGTTTGGCTGAAGCTGTTTGCTGATTTTATTTTTGCGACTATGAGTTGCTGGAATTTTTTGGCTTTTGTGAATTCAGGATTTAGGACTTTTAGCTGAGTTTAACGTACATTGTCTCAGAAAGAGGAAATTGTTCGTAGAAGGATTGAATTGAATTGTGCAAAATAGAAAAGAAGCGAGCTTATTGAAATTATGTAAAGAACACTTCTTGATTGTGCAAAATTTCAGTACACTTGGGTTTCATCTACTTCCTCCTGCCAGCTTGTATGTCCAGCAGCACCCCACCCGTACTATCCTTATTACACCCCCTTACCCTGCCTTCTTCGTTCTATCACATTCTCGACATTGTCCAACTTGTTACTCCACAAAATGCTTCAGTAGAATCTAAAAATGAATAAGAATAGGTTAATATGTTCTCTGGCGAAGGAGGGTGGGGGAAGGGGATGATGGTTGCGTTTGCTGTAGAAGGTGTAGTTAATTTTGCAAAAGACACTTCTTGAATATGTGAGAAGCCTGGTGTTTGAGTGATGAAATAACCAAAATCTTCAAGGGAGAGGGGTAGTAGGAGCTGAGGAATGGAGAATTAGCTTCAAATGTGTCCCCTAAAACTTGTGCACATTCAAATATGAACCTTGTGTACAATTTCTGGAATATAATTTAATGAGTGTCGTTCTGATGAGTTTCCAGTTGAACCAGATGATGAAGTTTCAACTCCATCGATGCTAGATGATCAAGAAGACAATTTTGGACCCCTTAATGAGAGTCAAGAACAACAAAGAGAGCATGTTAATTATTGGCGAGCTACAATAGCTACCAATATGTGGAATGATGTTGGGCATGTTGATTATTTAATTTTTTTCTTCGCTTATTATTTTTACAAATATTGGTACTTGGTTTATTTATTTATGTTATTGAGTTGACTAATAATAATATGTTACCTAAGTGAGTTTATGAACATAATACAATTTTGATTTTATTTTTTCCCCATTTTTTTTTAAATCACAAATGTTTGTTTGTCCTAAAACTATTTTTCTCACACATTGTAATTGTTTTTTCAATTCAGTTGACATATTCAAGTTTTTCAATTATTAAAAAATAAAAGTTTGTAAAAGTCTTTAAAAGTCTATGAAAGTCTTTTAAATCAATCTACAAAAGTCCATCAAAGTCTTCTAAATAAATGTCCACAAAAGTCTTTAAAAGTCTGTACAAATCCATAAAAGTCAATAAAATCCAATGAAATCCATTAAAAAAAGTCCATCAAAAAAAGTCTTTAAATGTCTTACAAAATCTCAATTGAATAAACCCCTCTTAATTTAGTACACATTGCCACATGCAAACTTTTCCAAAATCTCGAAGTAAGTCTCGGATCTCTGTCTGAGACCATGGAGACGGTATTCCATGAAGTCGAATAATCTCTCCGATATACAACTGTGCTAACTGATCCATATTGAGAGTCATCCTGACTGGTAGAAAATGAGCTGACTTTGTAAGTCGATCTAGAATGACCCAAATGGCGTCATTCCCTCGCACTGATTTTGGTAATCCTGTAACAAAATTCATGGAAATTTTCTCCCATTTCCATTCTGGTATATCCAAAGGATTCAACAATCCTAATGGTCTCTGATGTTCGGCCTTGACCTGCTAACAGGTCATGCATCGTGAAATAAATCTTGCAATGCAACCCTTCATGTTCCTTCGCCAGAAGGTATTACGCAAATTACGATACATCTTTGTCCCTCCTGAGTGGCCTACATAAGGTGCTGAACGAGCTTCTATTAAAATCTCCTTCCTGATCTGATCATCCTTCGGCACACAGAGACGCCCTCTAAACATAAGTGCTTTATCAGAGGCAATCTCGAAACCTATTCTCTTGCTAGTCCCAACTTCGGATCTGATCTTTTCTAAGAATCTATCACTTTCTTGTGCTTCCACAATCTGACCTCTCAAATCTGGTTTAACGATCAAATTTTCCAATATGTTAGATCCTTGAACTGATGGGGCTCGTACCTCAATTCTTAGATTCTGAAAAATCTCGAATCAACTGATCTTGCATTGTTCCCAAAGCTGATAACTGTCCAGCATTCTTCCTACTCAAAGCATCTGCAACTTTATTTACTTTACCCGGGTGGTAAAGAATGGTGCAATCATAATCTTTTAACAGCTCTAGCCATTAACGCTGTCTCATATTCAGCTCCTTCTGAGTGAAGAAATACTTGAGACTCTTATGATCAGTGTAAATCTCACATTTACTCTCATACAGATAGTGTCTCCAAATCTTCAGAGCATGCACTACAGCTGCAAACTCTAAATCATGTGTCGAATAATTCTTCTCATATGGCTTCAACTGTCTTGAAACATATGCAATCACTCTCCCATTCTTCATCAATACACAACCTAATCCATGTTTGGACGCATCGTTGTAAATAACGAAACCATCTAGTATGGTCAACACTGGTGCCGATACAAGTCTATTCTTTAGTTCCTGGAAGTTATGTTCACACTGATCGGTCCACTGAAATTTAACACATTTCCTGGTCAACTGAGTCATAGGACCTGCTATCTTCGAGAAACCCTCTATGAATCGTCGGTAATATCCAGTTAGTCCAAGAAAACTTCTCACATCTCCAACATTTACAGGTGTTGGCCAATTCATTACAGTTTCAACCTTAGAGGGATCAACCTCGATGCCACTAGCTGTAACAACATGACCTAAGAAGTCAAATTTCTCGAGCCAAAATTCACATTTCTTGAATTTGGCATACAGTCTTTCTGCCATTAATATCTCCAACACAATCCTCAAATGTTCTTCAGCTACTCAGAATCCCTGGAATAGATTAGTATGTCATCGATAAAAACAATGACAAACTTGTCGAGGTAATCGTGGAATACTCGATCCATCAAATCCATGAACATTGCAGGTGCATTCGTGAGACCAAATGACATTACTGTGAACTCATAATGTCTATATCGTATTCTGAACGTTGTTTTTGGTATATCAGCTGGCTTGATCTTTAGCTTTAGCTGATGATAACCAGATCTCAAGTCAATCTTTGAGAAAATAGCCTTACCTTTCAACTGATCGAATAAGTCTTCAATCCTGGGAAGGGGATATTCATTCTTTATTGTCAGCTTGTTGAGTTCTCGGTAATCGATACACATCCTCATGCTTTCATCTTTTTTCTTTACAAACAGAACGGGTGCTCCCCATGGAGATACACTTGACCTGATGAAACCCTTCTCTAACAGTTCCTCTAACTGAACCTTCAGTTCTTGCAACTCTTTCGGTGCTATACGGTACGGAGCTTTAGATACATGGGCAGCTCCTGGTACCAAATCAATGGAAAATTCCACTTGCCTATCAGGCGGGATACCTGGTAGATCATCTGAAAATACATCACCATATTCGCATACTACTAGCACTGGATCCAAGGTAACTTCCTTTGATGGGTTGTCTTGAAGACTAACCAAATAGCCTTGACAATTGTTCTTGGCTAATAACTTTCTCTGCCTTCAAAGCCGAGATAAGGCGAGGAAGTGCTTTAATCTTCGATCCATAAAACTTGAATACTTCTTCACCATCTCTGCGAAAAGATAACCTCCCTCTCGTGACACGTAATTGCAGCACGATTGGCGTTGAACTAATCCATACCCAAAATAATATCGAAGTCTTTCATTCGAATAATATTCAGATCTGCTTCCAATATTTGACCATCAAAATCTATTTGCACCGATTTGACTATCATATCCGTATCGATAGTTCCTCCTGACGGTAAACTAACCTCTAATGTATTACCAGTTTCTTCCCCTATTAAGTTCAGTCTCTCTAAGCATACATCAAATATAAATGAATGCGTAGCTCCTGAGTCTATAAGAACATATACGGGGATACCAGAAACAGACAATATACCTGTTACCATATTAACATGCTCAAAATGGAAAAGTACTCTATGGGAAATAATTAAGGCATGTACAGAAATTATTGAAATAATATGGGTACCTGCTATCACGTCAGAATCCTCAGCTGCATCCATAGTAAACACTCTTGCTTTTCCCTTTCTGTTCTGGTCCATGTTCCTCTTCTGATTAGAACTTTGGGCAGACGGAGCACGACAGTCTAAGGTAAAGTGACCCGACTGGCCACACCCGTAGCAAATACTCTTACCAAATAAACACTCTCCCTTGTGTAACTTCTGACACTTAGGGCAAGGGGAAGTGAAATTGGTCATCTGTCCTCCAGTTGGTCCTGAATTCTGCCTTTCATTAGGCGCCTTATTTCTGTTCTAATTCTGGTTGCGATTCGGACCTTGCCATTTTCTCTTACCCTGATATCTCAGCTCATTCTGATTGCCCTGGTTCCCAACTAACATGAATTCAGTACATATGACTTTCTTGTCCTCCGGCCAAGAAATGTGCCGAAAAATCTTCTCAATCGTCTGAAGTCATTTCTCAACAGCTAAGGGGTTATCGCCACCATCAAAGGTAGGTGACCGGTACCTCCGAAACTATTCAATAATCGGAATCGAGGAACCAGTTGGGGCTTGCCTCAATTCCTGGACAACTTGAAGTAAGTCTCTAATAACGGTAGATTGGGTTGTATGACCCTATCCTGAAGCAACCTGATCATCGGTCGTGTAATTCGAAGCGATTCTGATTATACGTCTCGACATTTCCTTTAAATTGAAAACCACGTTCACTACTTCTTAGTCAAATCCTCGTAAATCATGCCATGTCTAAATATTGATTATGTAAAGTCCAGCTAGGGTTCATCATTTCTAAATTCGAGGACAAAACTTATTATAAAATCATTTTTAAATCATAGTATTCCCATTATGCTCAACACTCGTTCTCTTTCTTTCTTATTCGGATACAATCTCTTTCTTCTAAATCTCATAAATCATTAAAATAGGTATCCGAAATACTGAAATAACGTTAAACATCATAAACTTCTTTACCTAGGAGTTGGTGGAACGAATGGTGGCATTGGCAATCTTCATCAATAATAATTATATAATGTAAAATGTTTCTTGAATTTTTTTATTTTTATTTTTTTGAAAATTTGCCAGTCTACAGAAACGCAAACTGACTCTGATACCATGCTGTAACGCCCCAAGTTCTAAATATCCGGTTCACCACGTCATCCTCAGGTCTAAACTTTAAAGTAATATAATTTTAGAAATTCGGAATTTACTTAAAATCGAATTGGACTCGATATTCTCGACTCGGCTAGACGAATACGTCACGACTTTAAATTAAAAATGGGTGAGATCGCAGCGGCACAGTTTTCATAATTTTAAAATAATTATTTAAATACGTGAAAATTCTTGGTCGCTACAGATAAAACCTGAACGAAGGAAAAAGAGTACAACTCATATTTATTCATTTTCAGTGGATAATTAAATATAAATTTGTATCTTGGAAATCAATTGCCTGTATATTCAAATAATTCACAGTAATAGTACACTTCAATTTCAACATATCATATTATTGGGTCATTTGTATCATTTTCATGTAATTTCATGTTATGCATAAGAATCACATTTCATTCAATAGCCAGTTTACTCTCAGCATATTGAATCTTTCAATTTCTAATTTGTAGGAATATAATCAATCATTGAAATAGATTTTGATTTCGACATATAATTTATAATTGTTCCGCTTGAAATCCCAACGTACCGTGATCAACTGGTACTTCAAAGAATACTCCAAAAGTACCGAGATGAGAATCACACATTTTGATCTACTTATTGGTATATTAAAGAGTTCAAGCTAGTGATTAATGCCCTGTTCGGCAACTGTTATAAATAATAATGATTAGTGCTATTTGTGTTTTCTAGGTAAGATGTTTGGTTAAAAATTAGAGAGAAAAAAAACGTGTGGTTAAACATTGATATTGAAAATTGTGTTTATTATAAACAAAAGTTCCTGAACGCATTGTAAGATTATTGTCTCGTTCACCATATATCATGTCAGTTCTTTAAAAAAAAAATAATAATAATAAAAAAACATTGTACGTAACGAGTCGTCTTTTACGACTAAGTAATATTTTTCATTTGAAGAAATAATTACTGACTTTACTCATTTAAGTGTTTGAACTTCAGTTCCAATAACAATAATGCCTATATTGGGATTTTTATATTTGGTCAAAGTGTTATAGATTTCATCAACCTCATTTTCACAAGAGAGTTATATAATATATATAGTCAACTTATTTCTCGATTTCATTCCATCTCAATATAGATATAACATATAAAGATCTCTTTATATTTTTTATTATGAGGTACCTTAACCTCCTTTCATCTAGGTATGTCACTTTTAATCACCATTGCGCTTCAAGTTTGTTATTTTAATTTCTCCATAATTTTCAAAAATATTGTATTATATCAATCGGCTAAGAGTACCGCAATACATATAATTCATAATTGAGGATATAATTTCAATCATATATTTCAGTATTTTTTGCTGTGGTGTATATAAATCGCATTACATTTATTGGATCTCACATTTAACAAATTGAGTTGTTTCAACATTTCTCCATGTATTTCGAAATCATAAAGCCATTCTAACTTGATTTCAAAAATAAGCAAGATACACAAGTACTGTAATACGCAAAATACTTGAAAAAAACAAAACCAATACAGAGTTTTGGGGTCTTAAACATCGATCACAAAATAATTGATTTGTAGGTTATTTACTTACCAAAATCCGACATTACAGTTGAGGAATGAACGATTCGATTGAAAAAGTTGTTGGAAAATATATTTGGCAATTGATTTTCACTTGAGTAAATGTGAAATTGATCCCACATTGATTGAAAATTGGGATTTGAAGAGGAGCCTTAAAAGGGATTACAATCCCACATTGGTTAGAAATGGAAAAGTGGGAATAAGTGGAGGCTATAAATAATAGTTCCATCCCACATTGGAAAATGGAAAAATGTGGAAATGTTGGGAATGCTTAAATAGTTATCCCACATAGGATAGAAATGAGTTTGTGGACCAATTTATATATGGTTAACAATTTGTAAGGTGTAACCATTTGTTGCATAGAGACTCCTCCATGGCCTACGCGCCCGCAGGGGGGGGTGCAAATCTTGGACCGACTTGGCCTTCGAGCCTTGAACTTGTGTGCGGGCGCGACCTGCGTACACGAATGTCGGACCGAACGAGTCAAAAATTGGCCACAAAGTGCAAGCCACGTTTTGGAATTTTGTTTTGAATTTTTCATTTAAAACATAACTCCAAATTGATTTCCATTCAAACTGTAACTCCAAAAACGCCTGGAGTAAGTGTAAGATTCAAATGCAGGAGTAAGTGCAGAATTCAACTGCAGTTGTAACTCCAAAACGTCTGGAGTAAATACAGAATTCAACTGCAGTACTAAATGCAAAGGCTCCTCCCTGCCTATATATAGAGCAACAATTCCTTCAGTCTAGACAACACAACAACCACGAAAATCTCTCTGCATTTGTCTGTCCAGCTTCCTGCATTCCTTCTTCCAGTCTTGGTGATTCTGTTCAAGCACATTTTTCGTTCGCCTGCACAGCTGCAGTTCCAGCCGCTGTATCCTGGGAAGCAAGCGCTCGAGTTACTCCGGTGAGAGGGCGAATATTGCTTTAAGGACACTGTGTTGAACACAGGCCCCGGCTCCAGCGTTCATTTTGTTTACTGCTCAAGAACATTTTTTTTTACTGCTTACTGCGAATTATTTCTGCAGTATCTTACTATATACAGTTTACTGTATATTTTCTGTTTACTTACAATCTGCAAATACTTTATTAGTAAACTGTTTAACAAGTAATGTTACAAACTTAAAGCAATATTCTTTTTTGTTAAACAGTTTACAGAAACGTTTTCAAAAGCAGATTTCTTAAGGCTAATTGATTTATATCATTTGATACTAATATTCTGATTGTGTTTCAGAAATGGAAAATACACCTATCAACATGGATGTGGCTACTGCTGAAAATCAGACGGTGGCTCAGGCTGTGGCTACGCCAAGTTCGACTGTGGCTATGCCAAGTTCTGTTGTGGTTACGCCAAGTTCGACTGTGGCTATGCCAAGTCCTGTTGTGACTCAACCTGTGGCTAAATTGCCAAGTCATGCTTTGACACAAACCGTGGCTCAAACTGCAGCTACAACTGTGACTGTTCCAGTTAACCATGGGGAAAAACCGGAGAAATTCAATGGGCTGAATTTCAAAAGGTGGCAGCAAAAGATGTTATTCTACCTGACCACTTTGAATCTTGCGAGGTTCTTGACTGAAAATGCTCCAGTGCTCCAAGAGGGTGAAGGAGACATTCAAGCAGTTAGTGCAGTTGATGCTTGGAAGCACTCGGATTTCCTGTGCCGGAATTATGTGATGAATAGTTTGGCTGATTCACTATATAACGTATACTGCACAATAAAAACGGCTAAGGAATTATGGGAATCTTTAGACAAAAAGTATAAAACCGAGGATGCCGGGGCCAAGAAGTTTCTTGTTGGTCGCTTTTTGGAATACAAAATGGTGGACTCCAAACCTGTAATCAGTCAAGTACAAGAACTTCAAGTGATATTGCATGAAATTCATTCCGAGGGAATGGTTGTGAGCGAGTCCTTCCAAGTGGCTTGTATAATTGAAAAACTACCACCTGCATGGAAGGATTTTAAAAACTACCTAAAGCATAAGCGAAAGGAAATGAATGTTGAGGAACTAATTGTTAGACTTCGAATAGAAGAAGACAACAAAAGTTCTGAAATGTTGTGGAGCATGGGCAAAGCTCCAAACCTAACAAAACCAAGTCTGGGCCATCTAGTAGCAAAGGGCTCAAGTTGGGGCCCAAGGGCGGAATTTCTAAAAAGAAGTTTCAAGGAAAATGCTTCAATTGTGACAAAATTGGTCACAAGTCAACGGAGTGCCGTTTGCCGAAGAAGAAGAAAGAAGCAAACATGGTTGAAGATCCATCTGACATCAACCTTACAGCTGTCATTTCTGAAGTGAACCTGGTGGGTTCAAATCCGAGAGAATGGTGGATAGATACCGGTGCCACCCGACATGTTTGCTCCGACAAGGAGTTGTTTAGTGGTTTTGAAGCAGCGGATGGGGAGAAGCTGTACATGGGAAATTCAGCGACTTCTGAAATCAAGGGCCATGGAAAGGTGGTTCTAAAGATGACGTCTGGGAAAGAGCTGACTCTAAACAACGTGCTCTATGTGCCGGAGATTCGCAAGAATTTGGTATCCGGCTCGCTGTTGAACAAACATGGCTTCCGCATGGTGTTTGAATCAGACAAGGTTATTTTGTCTAAATCTGGAATGTTTGTAGGAAAGGGTTATGTTAGTGATGGGCTTTTTAAGCTTAATGTAATGGCTATTAAGCCAAAAATTAATAAAATGAATAACTCTTCCGTTTACTTGCTTGAGTCTTCCAATTTGTGGCATGGTAGACTAGGACATGTTAATTACGACACTTTGCGTAGACTAATTAACTTGAATTGCATACCTACATTCCAAATTGATAATAAACATAAGTGTGAAACTTGTGTTGAGGCAAAATTGACAAGGTCATCATTTCAATCCGTTGAAAGAAAAACTAAACCGCTTGATTTAATTCACACCGATGTATGTGATTTAAAATCTGTACAAACAAGGGGAGGCAACAAATATTTTATTACTTTTATTGACGATAGCACAAAATATTGTTTTGTGTATTTGCTTAAAAGTAAAGATGAAGCGATAGAGAAATTTGTTCTCTATAAAAATGAAATTGAAAATCAACTCAACAAGAAGATCAAAGTGTTGAGAAGTGATAGAGGTGGTGAATATGAATCACCGTTTGCTGAATTCTGTGCACAACATGGAATTAAACATGAAACAACAGCACCTTATTCACCTCAACAAAATGGTGTTGCTGAACGAAAAAATAGAACATTGAAAGAAATGATGAATGCAATGTTGTTGAGTTCTGGGTTACCTCAAAACATGTGGGGAGAAGCTGTGTTATCAGCTAATTACCTTTTAAATAAGGTGCCCCGAAAGAAAGAAGATAAGAGTCCCTACGAGTTATTGAAAGGAAGAAAGCCTTCCTACAAATATTTACGAGTGTGGGGGTGTCTTGCCAAAGTGGCTGTACCTACACCAAAGAAGGTGAAAATAGGACCAAAAACTATTGATTGCATATTTATTGGATATGCACATAATAGTAGTGCTTATCGGTTTCTTGTGTTTGATTCTAAAATTTCTGATATACACAAAAACACGATAATGGAATCGAGAAATGCATCGTTCTTTGAACACGTATTTCCATACAAGTCCAAAGAAGAACCAAGTTCTTCTAAACGAACGCATGAGACCATGATTGAAAATAGTCAGGATCAAGAGGTTGAACCAAGACGTAGCAAACGTGAAAGGACAGAAAAATCTTACGGTCCTGATTTTCTGACCTATATGCTAGAAACTGAACCTCAAAGCTTCAAAGAAGCTGTAAACTCTTCAGAAGGACCTCAATGGAAAGAGGCAATTAAAAGTGAAATAGATTCCATTCTGCAAAACCATACATGGGAACTGGTTGATCTTCCCCCGGGAAGCAAACCACTAGGCTACAAATGGATTTTCAAAAGGAAAATGAAAGCAGATGGAACTATTGATAAGTACAAGGCAAGACTTGTAATTAAAGGATATCGGCAACGAGAAGGCCTTGACTACTTTGACACTTATTCTCCGGTAACGAGAATAACTTCCATTCGATTAATATTATCGATTGCATCTTTATACAATCTCGAAGTACATCAAATGGATGTCAAAACTGCTTTTCTAAATGGAGATTTAGAAGAAGAAATTTACATGGAACAACCTGAGGGGTTTTCTGCACCAGGACAAGAAAACAAGGTGTGTAAATTGGTAAAGTCATTATACGGCTTGAAACAAGCACCAAAACAATGGCATGAAAAATTTGACAAAGCAATGATGGAAAGTGGATTTAAAATCAATGAATGTGACAAATGCGTTTACATCAAAGACACAAAAAATGGTTATGTCATTTTATGCCTTTATGTTGACGACATGCTCATCGTTGGCAGCAACGATAAGATGATTAAATCTACTAAAAGTATGTTGAATTCAAGATTCGACATGAAGGATATGGGTTTAGCTGATGTGATTCTTGGAGTTAAAATTTCAAGAACATCAGATGGACTTGTTCTAAGTCAGTCACATTATGTGGACAAGATTTTGGAAAAATTCAATAATGATGATACTGGCGTAGCAAGAACACCAATAGATACAAGTCAACATCTATCGAAAAATAGAGGCGATGGTATTTTTCAAGTAGAGTACTCTAGAATAATCGGAAGTCTTATGTACCTAATGAGTTGTACAAGACCAGATATAGCTTACGCAGTTAGCAAGCTGAGTAGATATACTAGTAATCCAGGGTCTGACCATTGGAAAGGAATAGTAAGAGTACTAAGATACTTGAGATATACTCGTAATTATGGATTGCACTATACCAGATATCCGGCAGTCATTGAAGGATATAGTGATGCTAATTGGATATCTGATATAAAAGACTCCAAGTCTACTAGTGGATTCGTGTTCACACTAGGAGGTGCAGCTATATCATGGAAATCCTCTAAGCAAACAGTTATTGCGAGATCTACCATGGAATCTGAGTTTATAGCTCTAGATAAATGTGGTGAAGAGGCTGAATGGCTACGCAATTTCTTAGAGGATATTCCAAGATGGTCAAAACCTGTGCCAGCAATTTGCATACATTGTGATAGTCAATCTGCGATTGGAAGGGCACAAAGCAACATGTACAATGGTAAGTCTAGACACATACGTCGTAGACATAATACCATAAGACAGTTACTCTCAACTGGAGTTATCTCGATTGACTATGTAAAGTCAAAAGATAACATTGCGGATCCGCTAACCAAAGGGTTAAATAGAGAGTTAGTTGCAAAGTCATCGAGAGGAATGGGACTTAAGCCTCTAAAAGAATAAGTTATTGTAATGGAAACTCAACCTAGCTGACTGGAGATCCCAAGATCTAGGTTCAATGAGAAAACCTAATTACAAATACTTAATAGGATCACTGTGGGGGTTATCTCCTGTCCATTCCTGTAATAACAGTGATGCCCGTAAGGAGAGGATAAGCAATAAGCTTTTAATGATTCTTATGCGTCGGAAATCCGAGCGGAGTAATGCGGGTTACTCTTGATTAAGAAATCACCTATGTGAGAGAGAAGTGGGGCCGCTTCGAAGGGAATTATGAGGCTAATTCTTAACAACTCTCACTGAACCAGGCATATGTTCATGGCCACAAACGAACATACCCATGAGAACTAAAATGTGTTAGGAAGAATCCTGTGTGAAGTACATCATCGTTTACACAGAAGGCAGAACAGTTCAAAGACATCGCGTCTACTGATCAGCTAGTAAAGTAAATGTATTTTCACAAGGGAAGGTTCAAAGGAAACCCCTACCTATCCTATGCAGGTTTCAACTGTGGAACTTTATCACCAAATATTCCGTGTCTCTATCAATTTACATTCATGTGGGGGATTGTTGGAAAATATATTTGGCAATTGATTTTCACTTGAGTAAATGTGAAATTGATCCCACATTGATTGAAAATTGGGATTTGAAGAGGAGCCTTAAAAGGGATTACAATCCCACATTGGTTAGAAATGGAAAAGTGGGAATAAGTGGAGGCTATAAATAATAGTTCCATCCCACATTGGAAAATGGAAAAATGTGGAAATGTTGGGAATGCTTAAATAGTTATCCCACATAGGATAGAAATGAGTTTGTGGACCAATTTATATATGGTTAACAATTTGTAAGGTGTAACCATTTGTTGCATAGAGACTCCTCCATGGCCTACGCGCCCGCAGGGGGGGGTGCAAATCTTGGACCGACTTGGCCTTCGAGCCTTGAACTTGTGTGCGGGCGCGACCTGCGTACACGAATGTCGGACCGAACGAGTCAAAAATTGGCCACAAAGTGCAAGCCACGTTTTGGAATTTTGTTTTGAATTTTTCATTTAAAACATAACTCCAAATTGATTTCCATTCAAACTGTAACTCCAAAAACGCCTGGAGTAAGTGTAAGATTCAAATGCAGGAGTAAGTGCAGAATTCAACTGCAGTTGTAACTCCAAAACGTCTGGAGTAAATACAGAATTCAACTGCAGTACTAAATGCAAAGGCTCCTCCCTGCCTATATATAGAGCAACAATTCCTTCAGTCTAGACAACACAACAACCACGAAAATCTCTCTGCATTTGTCTGTCCAGCTTCCTGCATTCCTTCTTCCAGTCTTGGTGATTCTGTTCAAGCACATTTTTCGTTCGCCTGCACAGCTGCAGTTCCAGCCGCTGTATCCTGGGAAGCAAGCGCTCGAGTTACTCCGGTGAGAGGGCGAATATTGCTTTAAGGACACTGTGTTGAACACAGGCCCCGGCTCCAGCGTTCATTTTGTTTACTGCTCAAGAACATTTTTTTTTACTGCTTACTGCGAATTATTTCTGCAGTATCTTACTATATACAGTTTACTGTATATTTTCTGTTTACTTACAATCTGCAAATACTTTATTAGTAAACTGTTTAACAAGTAATGTTACAAAAGTCTGTGCATTCTGGTGGTATGTCGGAATCCAATGGCTTCAGACGATGGATTGGTAGGCGGGTTCCAGTTGGACACTGTTTGGGCAGTTGATCGTCGGAAGGATAGTGAGGTGACACAGTGAAATCAACCTATAGGAATTGAGAAATCAGGCGATTTTATAGTTTAAAAAAAAAAAAAAAACATTTGCCTTTCCAGAACGTGGTCGCACAGGCCGTTGACTGGTGGCTACTGGCGTCTGGTTGAAAACGACGGGAGTGGGTCGTCGGATAATGAGCAGTATCTTTCGCTAGGTAAAGGTATTGAACTAGAGAGATGAATTTGGGAAAATCCACAATCCCAGTTTCCATCTGTATTGAAAACTAAAAAATTTCAAAGTTCAAAATCTCAAGATAACTTGATTTCTCATTATCTCGCGAGGTTGTCAACTAGGTTGTCATGTGTATTATATAAACAGCAAAATTGCCAAAACATATATCATGTTGCAAAGGGGATTGTAATATACCTGTGGATGCAAAACTTGTATATGACATCAAATTTATCAATATCAACAAGGGAAAATAGGAAATAAAGAGCTGTGAATCTAAGCATTGTCTTTCCTCACTCTCTTTGATACGAATCAGAATGAGCGGAATTAAACGTCGAAAAATTTCGAACCCAAGTTGTGGATGGACGGTGAAATCTTAACTCAATATTCATGACGCGAAGATCGACAATGCGGAATAAAGAACCAAGACTTTCGAAACGCCACAAGGATCTGTCCAACTTCTTTGATAAGTTTCTGGTTTTGAACGCCACAAATATTCTCGCGAATATTAAATAAGTTCGGGATGAACGTCACAAAAAATAATCTTGATAAGTTCGAAGGGGAATATATGAATTCACCTATAAATTTATTGAATCTTCAATAAAATTATTTATTAAATCAAAAACTGTTTTTAGAATGAATGAAAAACATATAAATAATTAAAAATAACCTAAAAACTAGGGTTTCCGCTAATGGGCTCAAAATGGAGTCCTAATTAACCTAAAACTGAAATTAATAAACAAAACGCGTAAAACTGCTCTGAATTCAACTACGAGGTCGCTTGGGCTTCGGTGTTGCGATCGTTTGGGGTCACCTGAAACTCTCGGGTTGATTTTTGATGCCATCGCGCAATCGCGCCTCATTTTCACTAGGTGGTCGCGTGGGCGACCCGGCTGCACCCTTTTTTCGTCATTTTAAAACAATTTGATCCAGTCTGATCCTCGATTCGGGCCAAACACGAAACTTGTTTAATTTTTTCATGTAGATTGTTGTTGCATTGCCCGTGACTTGATTTCCTCTTTGAGCTCCTATCCCGGATCACATCATCCTCCCTCTCTTGACAAGGATTCGACCTCGAATCAATTTTTGGCTTGCTTGTCAAACATTTCCTTCTCTTGGGGCCTTGTTGTAAAATTTTTCCACCTGGATCGAATAGAAAATTACTTCTTACCTGTAATAGGATCAACCAGCTGTGCTTTGTAACTTGGGCTATACGGATGGATGGATTCATAAAGTCCCCAGGGCATAGGTTGTGTTGCCCAAATTCCCAAGTGCAATTAGTCTGCAGGAAAGAATTAAATAAAATAGGGCGAGGGATGTCGGTTTCACAAAATACAAGGTATGGATCCTTGTATTTTTTATGAGCCACCACCAACTCCTCCTTTTGAATCACAATGCTCTTCTCTTCACCTCTTTCCTCCTTTGCAACCTCTCGATCAGTCACCCCTTTCTCTATCTCTTCACACCCAACCACCTCTTCTAACTTCACATTTTCATCAACATTTTTATACACTTCCTCATAACCATCCAAATGTGGATCTTCAATTTCGAAGTTCAGAATTTGCACTTCTACCCCAACCTTCAATTCATGCTTCTCATCAACAATATTATTCTTAATCACTTCCTCCCTACCTAACTCCTTTTCCTCATCAAATTTTGGAGTTAGCTCAGCTACTTCCAATTTTTCATCTTCCACAAAATTCAGAGTTTCTTCAACTACTTTTAACTTCAATTCTAACTCTCCCTCCTCTTTCTCAACATTCTCAACCTAAGGCTCCACTATAATAGGTATTTAACTCACCCTTAACCATTTAATTACAGCCTCCCTTCTCTCCTCTTACTTTTGTAACCTAGCTAACATTTTCCTTTTTACCTCCTGTTCACACCTCATTCCTTCCTCATAGATTTCTTTTTGAATCTTCAAAATTGCCTTAGTATCAATCTCTTCTCCCCTTTTAACCCCAATTTCATCACTCGGTTTAGGATCATGCCTATAATGCCTATCATCACGACGGTTGGTTTGAGATTGCTCCTTTTTTTAATTTGGCCCTTTATTCATCTAATCTATTCAACCTCATCTCAACATCATCCAAAAACCTCCACACACAATCCTAATTATTAACCCTCCTAGACGAAGATTTTTCTCTGGATTTAAACATGGTGAAGTTGATTGTGGAAAAGAATGGGAAAGATTCGATAACAAGGAATTATGGAATTCAAGAAAGTGGTTCTTGAATTTTGGAATAACCTCTTTTTCTTTTTTGAATAATGGATGAATTTTCGAAAAAAAAATAAATAAATAAAATAATAATTTTTTTATATATAAATCCAAAAATTCTACACGAACGCAACAAAACAAACGGATCAGGATTTGAATAAGAATTGAATAAAATAAATACTTTTGAATTTTGTTGGATTTTTATATGGATTAAAACTGGAAAAATTTACTGGCACAAAGAACACTCAAGAAAAGAAAGACTCAACAACAAGATATGGATAATTCTTATGGTCGACTCGATGATAAACATAAGAATTAAACTGGATAGAATAAAAACCTGAATTCAGAGTCTAACTCTGATACTAGATGATACGAATCGGGATACACGGAATTAAACGCCGAAAAGTTTCAAACCCAAATTGTGGATGGACGGTAGAATCTTGACCTGATATTCACGACGCGAAGATAGGGGATGCGGAATAAAGAACCAAGACTTTCGAAATGCCACAAGGATTTGTCCAACTTCCTTGATAAGTTTCTGGTTTTGAACGCTACAAATATTCTCGCTAGTAATTGATAAGTTCGGGATGAACGTCACAAGAAATAATCTTGATAAGTTCGAAGGGGAATATAGGAATCCACCTATAAATTTATTGAATCCTCAATAAAACTGTTTATTAAACCAAAACTGCTTTTACAATGAATGAAAAGCATATAAATAATGAAAAATAACCTAAAATCTAGGGTTGCCGCTAATGGGCTCAAAATGGAGTCCTAATTAACCTAAAACTGAAATTAATAAACAAAACGCGTAAAACTGCTCCGAATTCAACTACGCGATCGCTTGGGCTTCGGTGTCGCGATCGCGTGGAGTCGCCTGAAACTCTCGGGTTGATTTTTTATGCCATAATGCGGTCGCGCCTCATTTTCACCACGCGGTCGCGTGGGCGACCCTGCTACACCTTTCTTCGTCCTTTTAAAACAATTTGATCCGGTCTGATCCTCAATTCGGGCCCAATACGAAACTTGCTTAATTTTGTCATGTAGATTGTTGTTGCATTGCCCGTGACTTGATTTCCTCTTTGAGCTCCTATCCCGAATCACATCACTCTTCCTCATAACAAGCTTCCAGTAAGTTAAATAAGGCCAGTTAGCAATTTATAGCCTCCACAAATCTTCCCCAAAATGAACCACCATGTCTCAAATCCCGTTCTATTCACTATTACCACTTCTGGACATAATCTGCTTAACAACTTTCAACAACAAAAAAAAAAATTTAAATTAAAAGAAAACAAAAAATATACTTCTATGTCTACTATAAATATGGAAATTTAGTAATTTGGGGATGTCACAGCGAGAAACAGTATTCAATTTCATTTCTCTTATTGAAGATGCAAATCAGGGATACAATACTCCATAAATCATGTATGAATTACCATTTTCTTGTTTTACAGTAAAAAGAAAGAAGATTATTTTTGTGTATCGTTCTCTTGCTCTCAAAATAATTACTCAAACGTGACCTTTAAAGTTTGGCAAAAAATGCTCCACAGATCTGACGGCACTGGAAAACGATTATTCCCGCGGGGGGAGGGGGGGGGGGGGGGGGGGGGATCGAAGAGGAAGAAGTCTAAAAGCGTACATTGAGTAATGGGTGTATATCTAAAAAACCATCTGATGCGAACCCCTTCGGTGTGTTGACCGAAAATTCTCACAACAATTTAATACAAAACTCAAGAAAGCTAAAGTGGTAAATAAAGCGATAAACACCTTAACTCAACTTTAAATCTAACTCAAAATTCAAGGATTAAACTAACCCAGCCCAATGGGTATCAACCAAACAAATTTCAAGGTGGCAGAAAATAAACAACAACACAAGAATAACAATACTCAAGCAAAGTTGATTAAATTCCAAGAAGATAACAAGAATAAAGGAGGTTTTTATCCTTACCTCAAAGGGGTCTTTCAAGACAAAGCTCTCAAGAGCACTTCATGAGCAACCAAGTTATCTTACAAATGACAAGAAAATGTGTATAAAAGGTACAAAATGGGTAAAAGATGCAATTTCGGTATTTACAAGAAAAATCCCGTTTTTGTAAAACGGAATGTTCGAAATTATTTCGGTCGATCAATGGGTTGATCGAAATGGGACTTTCGGTCGACCGCCACTCAGCTGAAAGCGACTGAGGCTGAATAAAAAATTCCTCTGCAGAAGATCGGTCGACCGGAAGAAAGTTCGGTCGACCGAAACTTGGCTGAAACTCCAAACTTCTCATTTTTGGCTCCAACTTGATTCTTGGTTTCTTTTCTTGATTTATTCACATTGTTTAGCCTCAAATCCTGAACCTCTTCGACGTCGAATCTCGTCATGGGTCCCCGGGCACGTGCATCGATGTTTGACTTTCTCGATTCTCATCATCTATCATGAGACTACATGGTTTATCACTCACTAGGCCACCACAATCTATGATCCATACTAATGAGGTGGAGGAACATGGGAAGGATAATTTCATCATGATAGGGAGAGGAACCGGTGTAGCTTCCCATCCCTCTTGGAAAGGATTTGACCTCGAACCTGACTTGATTGCACTAGTGTGAGATTCCTTAACTTTTGATCTTGAAACATTGCGGACCATGGGTTCATGCGATGAAGTTGGACCTTCGCGATTCTCATCATCTCCTCCATCTCGAAAGAGATTCGACCACGAATCGACACCTACAATAAAAATAGAAAATTTAGACACAATAAATGTAACTGAAATTTCATACTCACTTTGCAAAATCAATTTGTAGGTGTTTCCAAGAGCTTGAGATGTGCCAACACCGCAGAGTAGCAATTTGGATTTTATTAAATCGGGAATCCGTTCTTTCCTCCAAATGAACAAAATCCAACCACACTGGTCAAATACAAATCGCATTCAATCTTGGTTCGGATTGGAAGTACATTTTTCAATAAGCGCCCTAAATTGACGCTCGCCCTGCTCTATCAGGGGCTCAACCAAATTTGCCTTTTTATGCCCACCTAAACTAGCATCTCCATAAATAAATAAGTGCATCAATCTCAAAAAAGTTAGTAGGTTAGGGCTAAAAACAACATTAAGTGGAGAAATTTTGCTACTAGGATAAATACTTTTATTGCAAGCAAATTTAACAACCACAAATTGAGCATCATTTTTATGCAAATGCACCACTCCCCCAAAGAAAAGGTTCATCATGTTGATAGCAATGCGGGTTTCATTACATGTAGTAAAATGTGAAAGTTTAATACCCCTACCAACATCCACAAAATTAGCATCATTTCTTTTCTTTAGTCTAAGTAAACCCAACACAAACTCCATAGAATGATTAATCCAAGGTTTACTGGGAACGTGCAAATGTGTGTATAAAATTTGAGGTAAAAACTTAGATTTAGCCATTTTGAACGTTCGGGCTTTACCACAAGTGCAAACATGTTTATCACCAATTTTCCAATGAGGCCAATAAAAGTGATCACAAAATATTTCCACGGCCCCCTTGGTTTCAAAGTGCCCAATCAAACAACCAACATGTGTTTCACTCATTAGAAATTCGCGCATGGCACATTTAAAAACAAACAATCCAACTTTCCAAAACAAATAGTTATCATGCCCATAAAATCCATCAAAATATTGCTCACAGTACGATTCACAAATGTTTAACAAATTCGGATTATTAACATGGATGCCCTTAACATGCTCAATACAAAATGAGTTGGCACTTAAAAAATTAGGCACACATAAAAATTTGAATTTACAAATGAGGAATTTATCATGCCAAGGACCTTCATTACATGCAACATTTCCACATGACAAAATTTCATTTGTCAAGTCCACATCAATGTCATACAATCCTTTGATGTATTCCAAATATAATAACCTTGTTCTCGAAGAAGTGTTAGGAGTGTACCTCCTAGATGTTGCATCGGTTACCACATTTTCTTTACCTTGATTGTATTTGTTGTGGAAGGAAAATATCTCCATAAAGTTCTTCCACTCGGCATGACTTTTGAGTTCTTGGTTGCTTTGATAAGTTGGCCTCACGATCTCTTGCAACAAAGAAGTAACCAAGCTAGGGAGGGCATTGTTAGAAAATTCAAGAGTAAAGAACATTTTTGTGTGATCTCTCCTCTCAATTTTCTTTGTGGCACTCATCACTCCCTCACCTTTTTCTGAGGTAGTATCCTCAACTATCGATGCTTCTCTCGCCTCTCCTTTTTCTGAAGTCGTGGCTCCAACTCTCATTGCCTCTCTTTTTTCTAGGGACGTGGCCCCAACTCTCTTACTCTCATTTTTATTTTCTTCAATTCTCTCAATTGAATTTTCATTTTCAATTTCTTTCTCCTTTTTCTTTTCTTCTTTATTTTCACTTTCCTTGTCTTTCTTTTTCTCCTCTTCTTCCTCCCACTCCTTCTTGAGTTTCATTTGATCTTTATGAACTTCCTCCAAACTAAAAGATAGGATCACAACCCTTTTCCCATTCATTTGGAAGCTACATCGATTCTTCCTCTTGTCATGTGTCACACCCCTATCACTTTGCCAAGGTCTCCCCAAAATTATGTGAGTAGTGTGCATGGAAGCTATATCACATATCACTTGGTCACAATAGGATCCAATGTTGAAGGCAAGAAGAACTTGTTCACTCACTCTCACTCCCCCATCGTCACCCAACCTTTGCAATACATAGGGATTAGGATGCTTCATAAACGGTAACCCCAATTTTTCCACCCTACTAGCACTCACCAAATTCATGTTACTCTCCCCATCTATAATGAGACTACATGCCCTATCCCTCACAAGGCATCTAGTGTAGAAAGTATTTCCTCCATGCTTCTCCCCCTCATTATCATGGGCCAAAAATTTTGGTAGCCTAGCATTCATCTCCTTCACTACTTCTCTACTTCCACTACCATCCCTCATATGGAATGATGCAGTCTTCATTTGCACACTATCAATATTTTCATCAACTCTATTCCTATCTATCCACTCTCTTCTTCCTCTACCCATTCTCCATTCTTCTTCAACTTCCCCTTCATTATCATCCCTCCTATGGAATGATGGACTCTTCCTTTTTGTCATATCAATATTATCATCAATTTCATCTCCACTCCTATATACCCATTCTCCTCTTTTCCTATACATGATCCCATTTTGTTCACCATCCCCTTCATCATCCCAAACATTCGTTCTAATTTTCCTATTCAACTTCCCATTTGGTTTTCTACTTCCATCCCTATACACAATGTTCCCAAATTTATCCCTCAACCTTCTCCTACCATCCCTATTTTCTTCACCCATACTAGTTGATGTACTCTCCTCTCTTATTCCTAAATTTTCCAACTCACCCCCATTCTTCTCCATTTGTCTAACCATGGTGGTTGAAAGATTTTGTAACAAGCACTTCAAATCTTGAGTTTGAGCATTGGAATTTGACATGGTGTGCAAGTGTGAAAGTGTTCTCACAAGAATAATTTTCACTCGTGTTTCACTCAATTTAGGCTTTTACCCTCTAATGAGCTCACCACTCTTGCCTTTTTCCACTCAAAATCTCCTTTCTCAAGTTCTCCAAGGAAGGTAATCAACTAAACTACAAAGTATAATTCTTGTGAAGTCAAGGAAATCAAAAACAAAGGAAGAAGGAATTTATAACAAGTAGATACAAATAGCAAGTAGAATTTATGTGCTTGCTAAACTCAAAAGGAACAATATTTATGTGGGATAGGATGCTAGGAACACAATTTAGCAATGAGATTGACAAACCACAAATAATAGGCAAGGCATATATGTAGAACAATAAGTACAAAGAGTGTAAATTTTGAATGAGGCAATTTATCAAACACCTTGTACTCAATCTTTGAATGACCTTGAATGTGATAATGTGGATATATGAAAATCCCCAACAACACAATTGTGGCAAGAAGTGAATGATCAACAATTATCCAATGGATGAAGCAAGTGATATATGGAATAAAATGTTGATAACACAATCTCAATGATGAGAATTGGATAGCCCCAAGTAATTGGCAATAAATGAGCATTGAACAACAAAGCATTAATGGAGTATTTTTCATTGGGACAATTTATCAAACACTTTGAATACACAATTTAGAAAGTGTAGGTTTTGTAGTGAATGAATATGAAATTTTCCCAACAAACTCACAATCAATATACCCAATACATGAAATCAACAATACACATGGACATATAAATTTTCCCCAATTTTCTTTTCTCAATTTTCGGATTTTTTTTTTTTTTGAATAACAACAACAATAATGTAAAGGATAGGTTTACAAAATTAGAGTCAAGCTCTGATACCAAATGATGCGAACCCCTTCGGTGTGTTGATCGAAAATTCCCACAACAATTTAATACAAAACCCAAGAAAGCTAAAGTGGTAAATAAAGCGATAAACACTTTAACCCAAGTTTAAATCTAACCCAAAATTCAAGGATTAAACTAACCCTAGCCCAATGGGTATCAACCAAACAAATTTCAAGGTGGCGAAAAATAAACAACAACACAAGAATAACAATACTCAAGTAAAGTTGATTAAATTTCAAGAAGATAACAAGAACAAATGAGGTTTTTATCCTTACCTCAAAGGGGTCTTTCAAGACCAAGCTCTCAAGAGCACTTCATGAGCAACCAAGTTATCTTACAAATGACAAGAAAATGTGTATAAAAGGAACAAAATGGGTAAAAGATGCAATTTCGATATTTACAAGAAAAACCCCATTTTTGTAAAACGGAGTGTTTCGGTCGACCGAACTGGTCGATCGAAATTATTTCAGTCGATCACTGGGTCGACTGAAATGGGACTTTCGGTCGACCGCCACTCAACCAAAAGCGACTGAGGCTGAATAAAAAATTCCTCTGCAGAAGATCGGTCGACCGGAAGAAAGTTCGGTCGACCGAAACTTGGCTGAAACTCCAAACTTCTCATTTTTGGCTCCAACTTGATTCTTGGCTTCTTTTCTTGATTTATTCACATTGTTTAGCCTCGAATCTTGAACCTCTTCGACGTCAGATCTCGTCATGGGTCCCTCGGGCACGTGCATCGATGTTTGACTTTCTCGATTCTCATCACCATCCCATCCCATCCCAGGCCAAGCAAAACAAAACTTCAATCGAAACCCCATTAAACTGATTCAAATATTTGGATGAAAACGAATAAACAAATCAAAATGGGTTACCGATTGTCAAAAGAACTATCAATAGTTCATGACCGTATGTTATGTAGAAAATACTGGTCCCATTGATTTTAGATTCATCGCCATCTTCGTTCTTGTAGAACCCTGGCGACAACACCGAAGACTAGTTATTGTGACCAAAGGACAAAACCTAGTGCAAGAAGTCTCTGGAAGCGAACACAGAAAGTGAATGAAATATAAAGTGAGAAGTGACGTTGATTTCTCCATATTAAAGAAAAGATAGGAGGTCGGCGAGCTAGGATAGGAAAGGATCGAAGAAAATATGGAAGGGAAGCTTTGAGAGACGTAGAAAATAAATATGGCAGCTGGGAAGTCTGATTTACGTATATACCATTGATGACAGCGTAATGACATAAGAAGTGACGTAAAAGTAACAATAGAATTGCTACAGTAAATAAACAGTAAAATTGCTTGCCCTCTTTTCTTACCTAGACTAGACTAGATGATCCCGTTTGGATTTACAAGGTTGGCCCTGTTGCCCGAGTTGTTCCTTATTGGACAAGGTCGGCCCCTTTGCTTGATATTTAACCACATGCCCTTAACATTAATGTTCAACCTCAACCTTATCTGGTGGAACTTTGCTTAAGGTTCGCATAAGATTAATAAGAGATACTCTTGATTTCTGGACTTCATAGATGGGTCATATCTTAAGTCCAAAAAATCATATATACTCCTACTTAAATACTACCTTTCAAAAAGAGAGTTCAATTCATACATGGATTTTTTCTTCCATAAGGACTCCCTTTCCTAATAGAGAAAATTACGTAACTACCTAGATGTAATGTACTGTAATTGAAAATTACTCGTTTTTCAAATTATTCGTAATATTATTGGATTTCTTATCATAACTTTAGAAAAATACCGGATTTTGAAGAGAGAGAATTTAATATTTGATTGGCAAGATTAACCGAAAGTCCTTTTATTTAGGAAAACTTTTACCAATTATTTAGCTAATTAAATTAGAAAATTTCAAATATTCAGAAATTTAGTCACACGTTTCCTTTCTTGGTAGACGGTACCTTCTATATTTGTGTATTGATTAATCCCTGCCATTTTTATGTAATATTACATTATTGCTACTAATATTACATGTCATGTAATGTACTGTAATACATGTTGTCATTACAGTATATCTAACATCACAAAATGACGATGTTATAATTACATTACAGAGTTTGTAATAGAAGATAAAGTGAAATTAAACTCATTTAAAGGCTATTATGCATGTAATTTTGCCTCATGAATCCATAGAGTGTTGTGTAGTATCACTAGATGTAATATTACAACAGATGTAATACATAGTGCAAGTGCTTGGGTTGCTCGTAATATTACATTCCATGCAATTACTTAATATTTGTAAAACACTACATTAGATGTAATTCAGAAGTCGGTATATGATTTTATCGATTAAATTTCATGTAACGCCATTTTGAGGTATGTTAAATTGCATGTGGTTTTAATTAAATTACATAACTTGTAATATCGCGTCCGATCTAGAATATAACTTCCCAGATTATTAAACTAACTAGTTTCACACCCGTGCGATGTACGGGTATATTCCATTTTCTCTGAGTCTAAATTAACGAAAAAAGTACAATTGGGAAATAAGCAGCCAAAAATACAAATTAAGAAAAAAAAGTAACAACAACTTTATTTGATTACCGAACATGACATTCAATTTACAACTGTAAAAGCCCAATATGCTTTGTGCCAAAATTCATAAACTAAGTGTAGGAACTGAAAATCAACACATTCTTCAACTTAATAGTTAAGCTTTTAACATCTCAAACACGTGAATGTATTTGGCGCTGGTTTGAAATCCATGCATGCACAAGAATCTGAAATATATCCTGCATACTTGGATGTCGAAACTGCAACTAACATCTAAATCAACATTGCCCATTTTGTAATTTTTAAATTTCAATTCACCATCAAATTCTCACAGATCCAGTATTGCTAAGAGTGAAAAAGATGGAAGATATAAAAAGTTATATATCCAATAAAATGTGTTAGAAATAAAATTTAACCAACATTTTAGCGAACAAAAACTTTACCAATAAGCACGTATTTAGTGTAGTAGTACTATATTAGCATTGTCAAGAATGTGTTCGACAAAATGACTGAAGCAAAAAACTATATCTCAAAAATGCTACCTCTTCTTTAGTCAGTAGCTAGATTCTACTATAGTCAATTTATTTCAAATTACATAAGTTAAACGTCGGTGGATCCAAACCCACCAGAGCCTCTCACGGTTGAATCAAGATCATCAATTTCAGTTACTTCAGGACTTTCAATTTTTTGTATGATCAACTGAGCAATCCTATCACCAGTTTTCACTTCAGAACTGACATCAAAATGGTTGAACAATATAACCCCAACTGGACCTACGTAGTTTGCATCAATCACCTGCCTCCACATCAATCAACTGCTTCCATGCAATACCAGGTCGCGGTGCTACAGAGACAAAATTCCAAAAACAACCCATGAAAAGAATCGAATACAAAATCATATTATTCTTTTGCAAAAAAAAAAAAAAAAAATGAAAACGTATATTATGGGAAATAATTACCAACAGGAGCATAAGTTCCTTCAAGTATAACAATGCTAAGATCAATAGGTATCGAGGCTTTGCCCCTGACTGGCACTTTAATCCCCGTGGCACTGTAAGATTCAAACTATATTTTGGTATAGTGATGTATTTTGCAATACTTGGTTGAAAATAACTGAAGATGTTTTCCCAATGCAAAAATACCATTTAGAACTTTAGTCACATGAAACTTCCAGATCAAATTACACAGCACTTGCATGCTTAAACACCTACTGCCATAAAATTTTTTGTTGTTTTATTTTAAGTTCTTAACATATATCCAAACATAGAGAACACAATTCTATTACAATCTATCATTGAACACAATCATCAAGGGCGGGGGAGGGGGATTCAAGTAGGTTCAATAGTGGAACAAAATAAGGAACTTGACTATAATAATGATAAATTGAAAGTTTGGTTAGTATATGGAATTTCTCACCAGCAGAACATTAAATGTTTACCTTTTGGAAAGTAGTGGTTTCAAATTTAAATGACAAATAAAACCAACATTAAATAAGACCCAGAACTATGGAACCAGACTACCAGTATCACTACAAAGATTTCTAGCTAAGTAGAAAGGAAGAGAAGGAGGAGGTGGAGAAAAACCCCAATAATCCGTGTGTTGTCTCTCCTAAATGCAATACCAAATAGGGCATATTTCATAAAACTTTCTCTTAAGCATCACCATAAGAACACGGATCGAGTCCAATCCCGTCCACCCCCTCACTCGCCCGCTTGTAAAACGCGCCAACTCGGGTAACAAACTCGCTCACCCTCGAGTCGTAGAACTTCGCTGGTAACATAGTGAAAGTGGTATCAGAATCCACCACCATTATGTTGTTACCCTTTCTATCAATCATTTTCATGCTATTGGCTATTGGGTGCTTGAATTTTCCTCTTCCCTATTGAAGTTGGCTCCACTCTAAAACAGTAAAAATATGAATGTTTTGAATTTGCAGGTTATCATAATGAAATTTTCTCATTGTCTTTTCCCTCATTTTTCTGAAAGAGAGCATAAATTATGTCAATTTTTCCAGGAGTATATGTTTAAGATAGAAAGGGATAAACATTTAGAAAAAAAGGAGACCAATTTGAGAGAAGAACTCCAAATGATGATTCATCGGTTGAGCAACACCATCTTTGAAAATGCACGAAGAGAGACGAAATGAATTTACAAAAACAACCTGAGAATGTACAGTCGTAATCTGAACTGGATACAGAGAGATGGGTATGGGGATTTATGTGCAGCGAGAGAGATGATATCCCATCTGGGCCTCTATAGTGGACACGTCTCCAGTCTCCCCATTTCTGTTTATAGATTGCTTGATTTAACCACTCATTAAGTTAAAAAAAACTCCTTCATTAACCATCCACTAAAAGTAACTACCAAATTATATTATCATGCCCGCGTTCAGAAAACAACTGGAATTCTAAAATTAATGAAGTTAACTGCAAACTTATATTACTATGCACACGTTCAGAAGACAACTGAATTTTGGAAATTACTGCAATTAAATGAAAAATTGGAAATACAATTTTAAATGCTTTAGCTTAGGAATCTTTGACAAATGAGATTCTGGTCAAAATCAATTGGCCAGAGTTGGCTTTAGTAATATATAGATTTAATAATTGTAATTTTTATATTATTAGTTGATTTTAAATGTAATTACATCTCTAATTTAATCGTCTAAATAAATGGTAACTGCATATCTAAATAATAGATTCCATAATTAATGAGGCAAATTAAATAATACACTCTCTCTCATAAAATTCGATATTTTTCCAAATAATTTCTAAATAATGTATTTATCAAAAAATGATGGAAGGAATTAATCCTTCCTAATAGGAGAAGTGGGCGTGTTTTGGGTCCTATAAATAGATTTTCTTCGATCAACATTCATCCATATTATCATAAGCTTTTCAATTTATTCTTTTCCACTGTTTACCTTTTCCAAAATAACTAATTCTTACACCGAATGAGCAAAAAGAAAATTCCTTCCCGCCTGTTTTGCAAGATGATCAAGGGCAAATGAGATCATTTTTTCCAACAATTTCGTAGTTCATGTTCTTGCCACGTCAAGGTCAGTAATTTTTACAACATCAAGTGTAATTACTTTTATTAATAATAACAAATTACATTTAAATCTCAATAAAAATTTAATTTCTTTTTTTTTTAAATATTGGACAAATTTTACAAGTAGGTATACAAATTAACAGTTAGCAAATATTTTTTATGTTTTTGTTATCACATCATCTCTACAATCAACATCTACTGGTTCACCACAATTTTATTATTAAAGCTGCCTACACTTTCTTATGTACAAATAGCTTCTGGAAAATACAAGTTTTGCTGAACGTAGAATCAAAATCTGGGCGAAGCAGGGCCACTGCCCAGCCCATGCAGGGTACTTTGTACTTCTATTTTTGGGAAGATTACGTCAACACCTTGATAACTTTCTGAATTCCATATCCTTTTTAAATCTAATCTATGCAGAACACTATAAAAAGAAATTGTGAAAACACTCTCAGAATAACATCTGGAAAATTCCAACGCCATTTGTTGTGAAAATGGGCGGCGTAACACTGTGTTACACTTGACGATGACGGAGAGGGACACTAGTGCCACGTTCCCTGCTCCGTCGGCCAAGCCACGTAACACATTGTGTTACAATTAGTGGTGGTGCTCATGAAAGCAAATGCAACAAAATGTGTTTAACAAACTATGTTACATGTGATGATGACGAAGTGGTGAAAAGTGAAAACTGAAAACTTATATATGTAACACAAGTTTATGAACTACAATATATTGTGTTGTGCAACATAAGTTTATAAATTACAACACCTTATGTTACAAAACTTAAAGATTTTCTCCCAAAAAAAAAAACAAAAAAATTGCAAAAAACTGCTCATTCTAGCTCCATAGCAGTCGAGCAAGATAAGAGTCTTGTTATCCGATTATAGAAACAGGGGTTGGGGCTTTGGGACAGTAAAAGAGGATGAAAATTTCAAGCAACCGGAATCTTAGGTTCACCTAAATTCACGAAGGCGTGTGCACGAACCATACGAACAGCAGCTGCATTCCAAGATACCAGGTGATTCATAAACGTGTTAACATATTTCGCCTTGTCATTCTGTTCATAGACCGTTAGCATCCAAAGAAACAGTCAATTAGAAGAGGCGAACCGAGAAAAAGAAGGGAAAGAAACAAACATTACACATACATACCCTGTAATCCAAATAATAAGCGTGCTGCAAAACCAAAACCGGAGAAAGGAAAAGAAATCAAAAAGTGTAATGTAATGAAGAGAAGAAAAGACTACGTCAATATCCAATGTATTTGGCTAAGCTTAGAAAAGTAAAAGTGACTTTTTGTTTCCCTAATACATTTTTTTACTACTTTTAAGGTAAAAAAAAAAGACCTTACTGTTAAATGTAACTTGGACGAGTAAAATGTTTATCTACGTTGAAACGTATTTCACTTATAAGTAAGCTTATTAAGATCAGCCGAATATGCTTGGGGAGCGAGTTGGGGGGTTATACACATACCTCCCACATATCCAAACCCGTGATTGGCTGCATGATTAAGAGAGATCAAAACAATGTTAAAGCCGCAAGATCTAATTGCTTATAAAGGATGGAGAAACAGGAAAAGAAAAAGATTATTACAATGTCATTCCACACTAAAGGGTTGATGGAATTTGATGTTTTGACAATTGCAAGACATTTTGCCTCCCTCTTCACTGCAACAAATTGAAATAAGTAAATTTCAGAGGTGGTAACATCGCACGACAAAATACGAGCTAATGCAATTTAGCTGCATGGTAGTACACACTTCACTAGCAAGTAAACCTTACAAGAAAGATAACTTACAAACCAACCAAACCCAGCCAGAACCAACCAATGTGAGGCCTGCCTCTGTAAACTTCTCCTTGAAATTGGTAAATGAACCAAAATCCTTTTTGATCTGATGAAGTAAGCCCAAGGTGGGCATGTTACCACCTCCTGGTTGCATGGACTCCCAAAAGAAATCATGGTTCCAAACCTAAAAATGATGGAATATAAGGATAGTACTATATCAGACTCACCGTACATACTACCAGATAACTAAGCCACCTGTTTGGTTTAGAAAGATTCAGTTTTTGAATAAATTTTGATAGAAGTTGATAAAATATGGGGTTGAAAAGTTGTGGATCCCTTGAAATGTGTGGTTAAAATTAATTATTAACTTTGATATAGATTTTTTAATCCAGTTTTTTAGCTCAATCAACAGGGGCTAATCAGTTTAGGCGAGCAAACTAAAAAAATCAAAGCCTCTGTTTGGCAAAGATGTTTTTAAACATGTTTTTGACAACCCAATTCCCAAACCACTTTTTATTCACACATTTTCTATATCCACTTTTTAACCACATATTTTACCTAGAAAACATAAAAAAAATGTTTTTAAATACAAAACTTTTAACAAACAGATCTAAATTAATAACACTAATGATTTATGAAAACATCTATATTGATATCAAGAGTTGCAATGCAATTTGAGCATATCATGAAATGTGCCAAAAAGGGGATGATTGAGTTGCCATGCAATTTGAGCATATCATGAAATGTGCAGAAAAGGGGATGATTGAGGAGATCAACAAGACAATAATGGTGAAGGCAATGGCAATAAGGAGCCGCACTGCATTTTATCATTTAAACTTGTTGAAAAAACTAGCAAATATGGTGCAATTTAGTATTAGTCATGGCAGATAAATAAATGCTTGACTATACTACAGAGAATACAAGCCATCGACTTGGACATACCTGGGCAGAATCATTGAATTCAGGAAACGGGTTGCCGTTGTTATATAAAACTTTGATTAGTTCATCCATGGTACATCCATAAAGTGTTTCATTTTTCTCCAGTTGTTTGTTCAGAGCTTCCACATAACCACGATGATGGACACCCCAGTGCATCTCAAGTGTCCTCTGACTCATATACGGTTCTAATGCATCCTAAAAATGCAGAAGACAAAATCATCCACACCATCATTTAGTTCTGAGATAAGAGTTGCCTCAATAACAGCGCTATGCTTACTTTGTTCACGACGAGTTAAAAACTTATCAAACTCTAGTTGATTTCTAGGAGCTGAAACATCTAAGCTGATACGAGTAGGCATCTTAAAAAGAGTGCGGGGAAATTCAATAAGTATCACACAGTCAATTTGTGTGTTCTTTTCTCCAGCTTATAATCCGTAAGCACATTTACATTCAAGAAATTATAACAGCACAGAACATTGCAGAATGAGGAGCATAATTAAGATTTTAACTTGTTTTTGTATCCTTTTTAAGTAATGTAAATCAAGAAAAATCAGGAACTTAATTGGGCTTAGTTTAGGCAGGGAAAGAATCTCAGTGTACAAACATTCTTTTCCGACTCAAGCTCACAGGTAATAATAGATCACAATTAATATCATAATAATAATATGAAATCTTACAAAATGTTCAAATTCGTTGAGGATAGTAACACGCTCCCTTATAGATTACTTCAAAATAATAATAATAAAAAAAAAAAAAAAATCCACAGTTCGTACAAAATGTTCAAATTCGTTGGGCATAAACACGCTAAGAATATGCAAAACTCACAAGTTTATACGGTGGGCTTTTCAGGCCATAGTAACCAAAAACTTTTGGCACTCCACGATTATTATGCGAATAATCTCTTTTTTGCTTCCATCCCTGCATTAACAGATAAAATCTAAAGAACTATTTCATGTGAAATGTTTTATATGAAACCAGTATTTCACCCGAAAAAATATTAGGCCATAACTCAAAGAATAACACAAACTGATTATCAGCGCACTGAATTTAATATACCCATACTTACCGGTTGAGAAATGCTGGGTGCGAAGCGTCTCTTCAAAAGCTTGGATGATGGGTCGTTGGCCACAAGAATACTACTACTACCACAGGAAGACCAACTCATTTTTTTAGCTACAACTATTACTTGCTCTCTATCTTCACTTCTTGCAAATTTTTTAACTCCTTTTTCAGGTCTGCCTGGTCTGGTATTGAAACTTTTTGAATTTGTAAAGGTGAAGATAATGGAGCAGAAACGGAGCCTTTGAGGACTCGTACGTTGTCGCTGTTAATTTTGCGCTTTTGGGTTTGTACCTTCTGTTAAAGGTTGGGCCGCAGGCTAAGAGCCCTCCAATGGCCCAGTCCGATTTGTCAACAAGTTGGTTTTAATATTTTTAGAAAAGGGAAAAATACATGGGAAAATAACATAACTACAACAATTTAAGTTTCATTTTTTAAAATAGTTAACTTAACATTTTTTTTTTCTTCAAAAATCAGGTGTTTAATAATTAAAAATAAACATAATACTATATATATATATAATATAAACATAATTATCTATTATATATTATATTAAAACTATTATAATATTAAATCAAAAACTCAAATTTTGACGTCACAACCTCCATCACCCTCATCTTAGGCCCCTACCCCGCCCACAAAACCACCCACTCACCTTATCCTACCCTGCCCCAAAAAATAAATTTTATTTTTTCCTGTCGATATTTTCCCACCCCACCTCAACTCCACTCCACTCGACCCTACCCTCACCTTATCGCAAAGTGACAAATTGATCTCACCCCAGCCACAGCTCTCGACCCCAGCCACAGCCCTCGCCCACCCACCCAACCCCACACCACCCCTACTGTACCCTACCCCAAAAATAAGTTTTTTTTCTTGATGTTTTCCTACATTTCCCCATCCCACCCCAACCCTACTCGGCCCTACCCTACCTCATCGCAAAGTGACAAATTGATCTCCAAATAACCACAGACCTCGACAACACCCCGTCCCGCCCGCCCGCCCACCCACCCACCCACGCATCCAACCCCCACCCCACCGCAAAAATGATTTTTTTTTCCTTCTACTTTTTCACCCACCTCGACACCACCCAACCCAACCCATCCCCATACCACCCCACCCTAAAAATGATTATTTTCCTTCTACTTTTCCATAACCCCACCAACCCCACCCCACCCTCAACACCACCTGCCCACCCCCACCCCACAAAATAAGTTTTTTTTTTTACTTCTAGGTGTTTTCCCACCCTACCCCGCGCACCCACACTACCCAGACCCTACCCACACCACCCAAAAATGATTTTTTTTCTTCTAATTTACCACACCCGCCCCCGACCCTACCCTCCACCCACCCACCCAACTAATCGACCCCACCTCACCCCGTCCCACCCAAAAATGATTTTTTTCTTCTACTTTTCCACACCCCCACCCACACCCTACACTTGCACCCACCCCACCCCACCATATCCATCCATCTCATTTCTATCCACCCCCCAAAAATGATTTTTTTCTTCAATTTTTCACACCCCCACCACCTCGCTCCTGACCCTACCCTGCCACCCAACCAACCAACTGACCCCACCCAAAAATGATTTTTTTTCTACTTTTCCATACCCTGTCCCGACCCTACGCATGTTACCCACCACTACCAACCCATCCTAAAAATGATTTTTTTCTACTTTTTTACACCTTGCCTACACCCTACACCCGTCACCCACCAACCCCACCCCTACCCACCCCACCAAAAATGATTTTTCTTCTTCTAATTTTCAACGCCCGCCCCTACCCCTACCCCTCCACCCACCCACCCAACAAACCGACCCCACCCAAAAATGGTTTTTTCTTCTACTTTTTCACACCCCACCCAGACCCTACCCCCAACCTTAAAATGATTTTTGTCTTCTACTTTTTCACACCTCACCCACCCCGTCCACGCCCCTACCCGCTACCTACCTAACCAATCGACCCACCCACCCACCCCACTCAAAAATGATTTTTTTCCTCTCGATGTTTTCCACCCCACCTCATCACAACCCCACACCACCCAACATAACTCCACCTCACATGCGAAGTTAAAACTGGTCACACGAAGTCAAAATTTGGTCACAATTAAAAATTTAGTTGCAAAATTGACCCCACCCACCCCACATGTCAAGTCACAGCTTGTCACATAAAATCACAATTTGGTCAAAATTACAATTAAGTTACAAAATCCCACCCCACATCCAAAGTCACAGTTGGTCACACAATGTCACAGTTCGATTACAGAAAGTCGCAGTTAGTTGGTCAAACGAGGTCACAATTAAGTCATACCGGATCACAGTTAGGTCACACAAAGTCACAATTACAAATTTAGTTACAAAATTCACCTCACCCCACCCCACCTTACCCAACATGTAAAGTCACAGTTGGTCACACAAAGTCATAGTTGGTCACACAATGTCACAATTACAAATTTAGTTGCAAAACTCCATGCGCCTATAAAGTCACAATAGGTCACATAAGGCCACCACCCCACTCGCAAGTCATGATTGGTCACTCAAAGTAACAATTTGGTCACACAACAAAGTCACTGTTCGGTCACACAAGGTCATAGTGCAGTCACATATAGTCACATTTCAATCACATAAGGTCACAGTTCGGTCATACGAGATTATAGTTCAGTTACACAAGGTCACAGTTAGGTCACATAAAGTTACAGTTCGATCACAGGAGGTCACAATTCTCCACAAAAAGTCATAGTTCGGTAACACAAGGTCATATTTGACGCAAATTTAGGCAACATCAACATCAAGTCCTCATCCAATAGTCACAAAAAGTTACAGTTGGTCACAATTATCTAATAATTGGTCACATTTTGTGCTCGTCACAAATCTTAATTAGTCAATATTTTAGTCACATTTACCCAATACTTGGTGACTTCCCTAACTCGTCACAAGTTGTACGAAGTTACAATTAACCAATATTTTAGTTACATTTACCTAATAATTAGTCACAATCATTTATGATCAATCACGATATATCACCCTACCCCCAAACCCCCACCTTACCTTACCCTACCCTACACCACCTCCACCTCACCCAACCCCACCCCAAAAATCCCTCAATCGATACAGCCATCCACAAAGAGAAATCTTATCGAAATCCCCACACCAGTGCCAACCCTGTCACTATTTCCTCCACACCGACGACGATGCCGCTGTACTATTAGGATTTTGTAGCACTAGGCTGAATTTGCACTTACCAACCAAAATCCACCACACAACACCACTATCACTTCATCGGTGTCGCCATCAAAGCTGCAAGCAACACCACCACGAGTCCACGACAACCTTAAGCCGCCTGCACCAACCTCACCATTGCACCACCACCTCACAACACCACACAACTGCACTGCAAACATACCTCAAATCGCCTCATCGCACCTCCATGGCTAGCGGCACCTAAACAAATCGCACCACTGCACCTACTACAAATCGCACAAATGCAGATCGCACCACCTACAGCGTCAACTAGAACTTGCAGTGGAGCCAAGGGTGAGATCTGCACTACGTCGGTGACCTGGTGGGTAGAGAGGGGTCGCCGCTGACCCTAGTCTGAGAGAAGTCGCCGCCACCTGTCTGTGAGTAAGAGAGAGAGCCTCTTGTTTGGACTAGTGTTTCGTGAAGTGAAGGCAAGCTAGATTTGGTTCTAATTTTGATAAAATATTTAATTGTTAATTTCAATTAACACCTAATTTTTAAACAAGTAAACTTCATCACCTTATTTTTAAAAAGTGATCTTTAAACCTAGGAGTTTGTGTAATTTTCCCAAAATACATAGAGGAAATTACACCATATCTTACATTTGAACTATCAATTTCAAAAACCAAATTTTCAATACATTTATTCTAAAATCAGTGGTTATTCTTTAATATAAATTGTTGAGACCGTGCCTAAAATGAGTCCAACGGATCACCAATAGGGGCCCAAGAGAGGCCCAATGGACTCCAGCTATAAATGGAGCTTAGGGCTTTCCCTGGTCCAATCACCGAGGTGGTATATCGCTTGGACCCTCTTTATCCAAACTGGTTTGTAATAAGCCGAGGTGTCCTGTTGTACTACCCCGGATCTGCGATGGTACGATGGAGGGTGTCAGAGAGACTTAACTTTCTCCAGTTGACTGTGGCTTGACAAGACGTTACCTTTATGGAGAATATGATGGGCGCCCCTCCCCTACGGCATGTAGCAATGATTACATCCAAGAAATTGGTTTACCTCCTCAACGGCGAGGGTAAGGACACATGTAAAGCCCAAAGCGTGTCACCATCTAAGACGATAACTTCTTCTATAAATAGAGCACACTTGCCTCCAAGAAAAATGTTGGTAATTAAATACTCTAACCCAATATTTTACTCTCACTCCCTTTTCTCTCTTTACACACTTATATTTCCCGCACCCAATTTATATTTGCTTAAAATGAGTATTGACTTAGGCATCGGAGTGCAAACGGGGAGCCACCTCGACCCCGTTTGAAAGCTGATTGTTTATCCTAGTGCGCAGGAGATCCACGTGCTCAAGACGAAGGAGCTGATACGTGTTGATCTAAGGTCCTACTAGATTTTTTGGTTAACATTTTTGGCGCCGTCTGTGGGAAACCACACTTCTAACTACGAAATCGCATGGTAAAAAGCCACCAAGAGCCTTGAACAAAGGCAGATAACCTCTTGAAAAAGAGTGGACAGTCACAAGAAACGTTGAGAAAGGCTAAAAAACTTTGAAATATAAGTTTACAAACCCTGAGAAAGGCTAAAAACTTTGAAATATAAGTTTACAAACCTTGAGAAAGGCATAAGAGCTTTGAAATATAAGTTCAACTATCCTTGAAAAAAGGACAGTGCAAAAATCGCCATAGCCATGAATGAGAGTGATAATGATGTGAATCCTCGAAGGAATAGGCAAGAACAATACGGTGAAGAGAACGCCCCCCAAGAACCTCCTGAGAACGCCAATGAAGGGGTTGCACAACCTAACCCTCCATGTCAGCATCGAAATCGTCGCATGTTGCGAGATATGACTCGCATGACTGCCCAGATGTTGGAAATGCAGAAATAGCAAATAGAACAAACCGCTGTGATTAACACCTACATGGCTAGAGGGTATACTGTAAACGAACCAATGATGCCCCCGTAATACTCGCAGCCACATTTCTTACCATCCAACACGGCCAATGCATTGTATTATTAACAAGAACCGCAGGTGTATGCCGAGGTGGACTCTGTTCCTCACGGCGAGGAGGACCCAGTGCATGCAACACCGGGAGAACAAGGTCAGCCACCTAATTATCTTGAAGAGACCTCACCCTCAAAGAAGGGAATCGTTTTCAGTCGGATAGGGGGACTATTCAGGGGCAAGCGTGGAGGTCGAGCTGAACAAGCTCGGCATCACACGCCAGTGCCTAGAAATAGGTGGGAACAAAGGGCTGAAGAAGTCCTATCGCGGAGCCAAATGTCTAAAGATAGATATGATATAGGAGCGGCAGAATTGGGTTCCACACATGAGCCTAGGAATAGGCGGGATAGAGGAGCCGAAGCATCTCGCTCCCAAACCCATGGAGAACCGCCGACTTTTCAAAGGCCAAATTACGGCCAAGTTTTGCCACCACGTGGGCAAAATCACTTTCAACCGCCCTATGATCGATTCCATGGCGCGATGAATTCCGACCATGGCAAGAACCGTGAATTACCGTCGTATGAGTTGGATGATGAAGAGGAAATAAGCCTCTTTACAGAGGGCATTCGAAAGTTCCCAGTGCCCCATGATTTTGCAATGCCGGAGATAACGAAGTACTCTGGTAGAGGCGACCCTGAGGACCACCTCTTAAACTATCGCGCCAATATGGAAATAGCCGGAGCCACTTCAGCGCTGAAATGCAAAGCCTTTACTTTAACACTCGAGGGAAGTGCCATACGGTGGTATAAAAAGCTCCCTCCTGGTAGCATCCACAGTTGGAGAGACTTGAAAACAACTTTCAAGAACGGCTTCATTTCCTCCAAGCCAAGTCAACTCCCACTCAAACGCCTTCAAGATCTAAGGCAAGGAAGGGAGGAGTCTTTGAAGGGATACTTAGCTCGGTTCACAGAGGAAATTCATATCTGTGAAAACATCACTGAGGCGGAAATGTTTTTTACTCTAAAAGGAGGCTTAGACATGACAAGTATGTTTTGAAGGGATGATCGAAGCAGGAAGCCAAGAGATTACAACGCCCTGGTAGCTTAATGAAGGAGGAAATTGTCTCGAAAGAAATGGCCAGAGCCAGAGATAATCATCCTCAGGAGAGATACAATACTGGGTACCCACATAAAGCGGGTCAAAGAAAGGGAGGCAATAAAGATCGGTTCGGCAATAACATCGGAGGTGCCCCACGTCCATTTTCGAGGAACGGGTCCAGTTACGCAGCTGAGATCACGGAAGCTATCCCCAATTCTCACTCTGTAGCACCTGCAGTGAATCCCCCTATTTCCCCTAAAAGAATAGGTGGAAGCCGAAGTGGAAAGCAACCCATGATTGGGGCCTATTGTGCATACCACAGGTACTATGGTCATGCCAGGGAGGATTGTAGGGAAATCCACATACTGGCCGACCAGAAGGCAAATGAAAGGAAGGGAGGTGACTTTTCCCTTGATAGAGGAATACCACAAAGGCCAAATAACCAAAAGCTCAACCGTGCCGATAGGCGAGCCCCCTGGAAAGACCCAACAATAGTAAAGGTTGACGGTCGTCAAAGAGATAGGAGCAGGGACCGGAATAATCCCCTGGCACATTATAAAAATGTAAGAGAATCACCTCCGCCTGCAAATGACCCACTGATCCGCGAGATTGACACGATATTTGGAGTCCTCCACCCAGGCGGGAGTACCAACAACTCCCAAAAATGATACATCAGAGAGGCCAAGGAGCCCGCTAATGTGAACTATCATAGCCATTCACACCTTGCTGGGACTTCCATGATCGAGTCTATCACGTTTACCTTAGATGATGCGATTGGGGTGCATTTTTCGCATAATGATGTGTTAGTAATTCGAGTGGTGGTGGCCCGAAATGGACTGTCCCGGATGTTGGTCGATGACGATGCCTCAATAAATGTGATTTATGGAGTAACTTTTGACAAGATGGAAATTACTATCCTACTCATGCCAGTCCCAAATCCCATATATGGCTTCACCGGGGATAGCCTCACTCCTAGAGGATCCATAACCTCTTATGACAGAAATAGGGCAGGCTTCGACTCTTTCTAGGATACCCACGAAGTTTTAATTATGGATAAAATATCCTCCTATCACGGCTCAATTGTGAGGCCGGGCCTAATTGATTTAGGGGCTACAACTCACACAAAATACATTTGTATGAAATTTCCAACGGAACATGACATAGCCACCGTTAGTGGGAGTCAAACTGAATCACGGTCTTGTTGCACCAACGCTATCCGAAAGTTTCAAAACCGGAGCATAAATATGATTAGTGATGTGGCAATGGCCGAGACTGTTCCGGACCCTGAAAGATTGGGTGCAGGGCTCTCCGAAGGTGAAGATGTCACAATGACGCAGGAAGAAGATCTGGCAGATCTAGATCCTAGAATGACAGGTGATAGTTGCTCTACTCCTATCGAAAGGCTGGAATGCTTTTGTGTCAATCCATATGACTTAATCAAGGAGTTGCATATTAGATAGGATTCACCGGTTGAATACAAAGATCAACTAAAAAGTTTTTTTTTCTCGAAAACCTTGACGTTTTCGCATAAAAACACGACGATATGATTGGAATTGATCCTAAGATAGCCTATTACAGACTCCAACTTAACCCAAGAAGCCCTGGGCAAAAGCAAAAGAGGAGGCCAATGAGCTCGAAAAAATATGAGGCCTTGAAAGAGGTGGTGGCGAAGCTATTGAAAAATGGCTTCATCCGAGAATCCCGTTATCCGAAGTGGGTATCGAACCCTGTTTTGGTTCCTAAGCAAAGTGGGAAGCTGAGGGTATGTATTGATTTTTCAAATTTAAACCAGGCATGTCCAAAAGACAGTTTCCCACTGCCTCGGATTGACCAACTAGTTGATTCTACGACGGGGCATGAGATGCTGAGCTTTATGGATGCATATTTCGGGTACAATCATATCCCCATACATAAATCGAATGAGGAGCACACCTCGTTTACCACAGACAGGGGACTCTATTGTTATAAAGCCATGCCATTCGGGTTGAAAAATGCAGGGCCCACCTATCAAAGGGTGGTAAATCATATGTTCTCAAAGCAACTCGAAAGCACCATGGAAGTATATGTGGATGACATGTTGGTCAAAAGTATGGTCGCCTCGGAACATGTTCACCATTTGTCAGAGACTTTCGGTATATCAAGGAAATATCGGATGAAGCTTAATCTTGTGAAATGCGTTACACTAGTACATGCATTACACATTCTCTATTCTCCATCCTCCATACACAAACGCAACATATGGAAGCAGTAAAGTTATGGACACATCAAATAAATAGATACATTACACAAACACATTCTCTATTCTCCATACACAAATACACCATGTGGAAGCAGCCACAGCTCTGTCCCATTATCTAATTATCCGCCCATATCTCTGAAGGCATAAGCTTAGTTGAGTTTACCAAAAAACCCATCAACTTGATAAGTGCTTTATTAGCACGTATTCAAATCACTTATTATATTATTTTTTTATTGGTTTGATCCTATTGAAGTATCGTTTAATGCACTTTCACTTATTGTGCTATGTAAGGTCAAAAAGAAGATAAGAAAGGAAATATGACCAAAGAAATTAAAACAAATCAAGAAGTGAGGTTCAATGGCATATTAAAAGAGCTTCAAATCAATAATGGCATGTGCAAAGAATATTAGATGTAAAAATTATGGTCAAAGAAGATTTGGGGTGAAGTTGGAAATCAAAAACCCGCAAGGATTGTGATCATAAATTTTAGTCATAGATTGAAGCTCAATTTTTTCATATAATAATTTCTAATTTGGGAACAGCTATTTCACAAATAATTGTAGATATTTGAGTTTTCTTTCCAACACAACTTGAATCATCACAATCGGACTTCAGGAGAGAAAGTGATGACCAAAACATCGAGCACAGGTGCTTCTCGACAGAGATGCACTTACGGCCGTAAATGACAAAGTTACGGCCGTAACTTCCAAATTCCGAAAATTTTCAGTAGCTCACTTACGACTGTAAATGACAAATTTATGGCCGTAACTTGCTAGCCAAGAAATTTCCTTATCTGATTCAAGGTCTATCTTTGGTATATCTTTGGGGTAAAGCTAGGGCACGATTTTGGGAGTATTAAAGGAGCAAAATCACCACAAAAAGGAGGATGGACATTGAGGAAAATTGAGAGCAAAATATAGAGCATTCTTGGGAGATTTTCAAGCGCAAGAATATCAACAACAATGGAATTCATGAAGCAACTTGAAGAATCTACCACAACCATGCTAGGCTAAATTCCATATCTTATTCAAAGGGAAAGTTGTGTTAACTCGATTATGTTATTTTCTTTTCCTACAAATTTGTTGCGTGAATCTATTCTTTTACTTCAATTGTTGGATTATTATGTTTTGAATGTTCATTGAGTTTATTTGATTAATAGTTTGATTTGGCTAATTAGATTATTGATCTTTGGATTCATGAATATGCTATGTTTAGATTCATGATCCCTAATTGTCATTGAATCTTTACTTTAGTAGCAAATAAATCTTGTGCATGTTTAGTAATAATTCAACTTGGATTGATTAATTTGAGCTTGTGAAATTAACGATCCGATTCAATCTATTCTTATATATTTTCGTACTAGTCGTGCATTAAATCCTAAGAGCTTGTTTAGGATTGTCCATGGCTAGAATTGGTTCAAAAAGCTTATTTTGAATCAATACACATAAGGTAGAATTTAGATAATCAGAGCTTGTTGATTATTTATGATTGATAATTGAATTAGGAATAGAAACACGTTACAAGGAAATGTATAACATTAATTAAGGGTACAACCGAACTCGAGAACATGATTTCTTCTCATATTAATCCCTACTTCTATTTAATTATTTATTTTATGCATAGTTTTTATTCAAATAATTTCAAACAACAAAACCCCCCAATTCTATTCTAATTGATCGAACAAATAAAATTAATTTTCGTTCCTCGTGAGATCTACCCTTACTCTCTCTACTACATTATTAATTAATATTTAGCGAGTAAGGAATTATTTATTATTTTGGTGCATTGCGACACGCATCAAAATTTTTGGCGCCGTTGTCGGGGAACGATAAACTAATTTAGTTGTTTAGTTAATTAGAATTTTATTATTTTCTGCATTTTATTTTATTAATTTTATTTTCACTTTATTTCTATGATTTTTCAAAAAAAATAAAAATAAAATAAAATAAAATTTTTCGCCTGTCTACTTCTTTGCTTATATGCGTAAAACTCGATCAACTAATTTTGAATTTTTTGATTTTGACCCAGAAATCGAGAGAACTTTTCAACAGTAAAGAAGAGCTGCACAACCAATGACAGTAGCTAGCAATAATCTGGCTCTCAAGCAACTAGCTACTCTGGATGTTGCTCAACTACCACTATGCATCACTTTTCCGTCAGTAGAAGAAGGCAGAACTTTTGAGCTAAAATCCGGACTGATCCATCTTCTACCAACTTTTAGAGGACATCCCGGTGAGGACCCTACAAACATCTGAAGGAGTTCCATGTCATTTGTGATAGCATGAGACCCACGGGTACTACTGAGGAACAAATCAAGATGAGGGTCTTTCCATTCTCACTGAAGGATGCTGCTACTGACTGGTTATACTGTCTACCATCTGGATCAGTCACCACCTGGAACGACATGAAGAGGCTATTCCTAGAAAAGTACTTTCCTGCATCGAGAGCTGGAACGATCAGAAAAGAAATATGTGGGGTGCGCCAAAACAATGGTGAATCATTATATGAGTATTGGGAGCGCTTCAAAAAGCTTATCTCGAGCTGCCCCCATCATCAGATCAGTGAGTAACTCTTGGTGCAATATTTTTATAAAGGTCTGGCACCGATGGATAGAAGCATGATAGATGCCGCAAGCGGAGGTGCACTGATAGACAATACACCGGAACAAGGACGGGCTTTAATCTCCAATATGGCTGAGAACACTCAGCAGTTCAACTCCAATAGGGAAATGCAAGTTCGGCGCGTAAATGAGGTGAGTAGTTCCAATACTGAAAGTAAACTTTCTGAACTAACAAATCTCGTTAAACAACTTGCTGTAGGGAAGGCACAACAGGTCGAAGCTTGTGGGATATGTGCGTACTTCGGACATCCAACAGATACTTGTCCGGTGTTGCAAGAGGGAAATGGTGAACAAGTAAGTGCTGCAGAGGGTTTTCTGTTCCAAAGACAACAGTACAATCCGTACTCTAATACCTACAATCCAGGATGGAGGGATCACCCCAACCTAAGCTACGGAATTAACAAGCCCCTGAGTTTCATTTCCAACAAACCTCAAGGGCAATTTCAGCAATAATGAACCTTCCAACAACAGGGGCAGTATCAGCAAAAACCACAAGGCTCAGGTATGTCTCTTGAAGACATGGTAAAAACACTATCAACTAACACATTACAATTTCAACAGGATGCAAAGTCTAGCATTCAAAATTTAGAGAACCAGATGAGTCAAATGGCCACCGCCATCAACAGGTTGGAAGCACAATCCGGAGGTAAACTACCATCTCAGCCTAAGGTGAATCCTAAAAATGTTAGTGTCATCACTCTCTGGAATGGAAAAGAGGTTGAGGGGCCACAAATGAAACATATTGCAGCTGAAGAGGAGGAAGTTGAAGAAGGGGTCGGAAAGAAAAACAGCACTTCGCAAAACCCGCAGGTAAAATCCAACTCTAACTCAATTGCTAAATTGACTCCACCTCCTTTTCCTAGCAGGTAAGCAAAAGCGACTAAGGAGGGCAAAGGAAAAGGATATACTGAAGATGTTCAGGAAAGTGGAAATCAACATTCCACTGTTAGATGCGATCAAGCAAGTGCCCCGATATGCGAAGTTTTTGAAAGATCTGTGCACCAATAAGAGAAAGATAAAGGGAAATGAGATGGTAAGAATATGTGAGTCTGTATCTGCACTTCTTCACAGAAAATCACCTCCCAAGTGTAAGGATCCAGGTATGTTTACCATACCTTGTCAAATAGGCAATAAGAAAATAAATTGTGCTTTAATAGACTTAGGAGCATCTATCAATGTAATGCCTAAGTCCACCTATGCTTCATTAAAACTTACCAAACTGACTGAAACTAATGTTATAATTCAACCGACCGATCGTTCTAATGCTTATCCTGACGAGGTAGTTGAAGACATTCTAGTGAAAGTAGATGTGTTAGTATTTCCTGCAGATTTTTATGTATTGGACATGAATGATGACCACTCCCCCAACTATACTCCTATTTTGTTAGACAGACCATTTCTAAAAACATCTAAGACCAAGATAGATATTAGTAGTGGCTCACTTACCATGGAATTTGATAATGAGATTATTCAATTCAATATTTATGATTCCATGAAAAATCATGATGATTATAATCCTGTTCAGTCTGTTAATGTGATTGATTCTTCAGTACAGGAAATTTTTGAACTTGGTGGAAAGGACTGTCCAAAGTCACCACAATCAGGTAAAATCTCTCAGGCCGCATCACCAATTTCTAATGAAGAGCTTCTACCCCTATTTTGTAGGCCCTAATAAAGAGCATGAAGAAGAAATTGAGCTTAGGGAGTCCATTCGATCCCGGATGAAGAAGGAAGCAACCCGTCGAGCCAACGACAGTAAACAAAGGCGCTGCTCGGGAGGCAACCTAAGAGGGGAGTTTCTTTACTTCCTCAAATTGTTATTTTTTATTTTCATTTTTGTCATTTTTCTTATTAGTTAATTTCATTCAAAAAAAAATCCAGTGGCCTTGTTAAAGCTGTAAGTTAAAACTTTACGGCCATAACTCTACTCCATCAAATTTATCCAGGGGCCTAATTACAGCTGTAACTATATTGTTTATGGCTGCAATTGTTTCTTTCAAATTTTTTTTCAGATTGTTACTTACTGTCGTAATTAATATCTTCACGGCCGTAAGTTTTGCAGACTTTTAAAATTCCATTTCTTCTTCTGATTCCATTCACATTCCTCTCTTTTGTTTAGTATTGTCACGCTCCACATTGAGGACAATGTGGAATTCAAGTGTGGGGGAGATGATTATCTATTATCTTTTGTTATCCCTATTTTATTCATCTTCATTCAGTTTTTTTTAGTTAGTTAGCTTTAATTGTGCTTAGATCCACATTTTGGTATAATAGGAAGCGGCCTCACTTATGATTATTTTTCAACCACCAACTTCCTAAATTGCATAATCTGACAAACAATGAGCACATAGAGATGAATTTTTCAATAATTTTTGAATTAGTTTGAAAATGGGGACAAATTGAAAATTTTTCTGCAACCTAATTAAGTTAAACCAAAACTGATATGATAAAATACCACCCCAAGTCACTCCATTCTATCCTTGTCCACTAGATTGTGAGTTCGGAACCAAAACTGAGCAATGACCTATACTCGTAATTGGATGGGAAGAACACATAAACCATAATTTGTGAGCTTTTGAGCCTATGAGCTTCTTTTACTCTTTATATTAAGCTCTTATTTCCTTGATGTGTGTCCTGCATGGTTGATTTGTTCTTGGATTTGCTTTTCTGTACATGCCGTTGTAGCTTCTTGACTAAAGTACAAAATATAGTAGAGGCATTAGGTTAAACCAAATTTGACCTGCTAAAAGGCCTACCATGATACATGTACCAATAGAAGCCCTTTTGAGCCTTAGCCTTTCTTTGAATTTTTTATGCCATGGTACAAGCCACGAATACCATTTCTTTCGCATTGTCTCTGTTTTGAACCCAGAGAGAAGGGATTCGCAAGCTTTTGTTGATTAAGGATCGTGCTGTGGTCTAAGTCTAAGAAGTTGCAATGGTTATCTTGTGTTCGGTGATGGTTGTATAATGGACTGAATTCAGGGGATTGTCATTTTATCTTGTGCCAATTGGTGACTGCGTAATGATTTGAACAAAAGAGAAAAAGTTGCAGTCTGTATTCCAAAAAAAAATCGAAAGAGAAAAAGCAATAAAAAGGTAATTTAGCCAAGAAAATCAGTAGTTGAGGAAGTCAAACACTCAACTTGTGAAGAAAAAAAGAAAAGAAAAGATTCAAGTGTTTACTAAGTTGGGTAGCGGGAAACAATGAAGTTCATATTGAGAGTGAAGGAAGTAATGTCAATTTTAATTAACTTAGCTTGTGAAATTCCTTTGACTCAGCCTAAATATATCATTTTATCCTACCTGACCTGAAGCCCCGTTAAAACCAAATAAAGACATTTACTTTGCACTTGTGTTATTGTTGGCTCCGGTTATGACATTTGGGCAGTCTATGGTAATAGATTCTACATGCAGTGAGTTGAGTGAAAATTGTCACCCTTATACACTTTGTGCGAAGAGAGAAATATCTAGTGAGGGTGTTAACTCCCATTACATATGCTTATGAGTGGTTTGAATTGCTTTGTCTATATTCAGTGCTTTCAAGTTGGCAAAAAACTAACACCCATGTAGTAAATCATTGATAGAGGTTAAGAGAGAATTCACGAGAGGTGGGAGGATACAAGCCACATTTGGAAATGAATTGGGCCGGGGGTATTGATTTTCATTTCTGTTCAGAAGATATTGGATGATGCATCTCTTGCACACACTAACACACTCCGGTTATACAATTGAATTTTCATGCTAAAAGAGAAGTGGGATGTAACCTTGACTTTCCGATTGTAGGTCTATCTTTTTGTTTGAGTTATGTTTCTTTTCTTTCACATCATTATTCGAGGACGAACAATGGTTTAAGTGTGGGGGGATTTGATAAGTACTTTATTAGCACGTATTTAATTCACTTATTATCTTATTTTGTTATTGGTTTGATCCTATTGAAGTATCGTTTAATGCACTTTCACTTATTGTGCTATGTAAGGTCAAAAAGAAGAAAAGAAAGGAAACGGGACCAAAGAAATAAAAAAATAAAAAAAATCAAGAAGTGAGGTTCAAGGGCATATTCAATGAGCTCCAAATCAATAATGGCATGTGGGAAGAATATTAGATGTAAAAATTATGGTCAAAGAATGTTTGGGGTGAAGTTGAAAATCAAAAACCCGCAAGGATTGTGATCATGAATTTTAGTCATAGATTGAAGCTCAATTTTTTCATATAAGAATTTCTAATTTGGGAACTGCTACTTCACAAATAATTGTAGATATTTGAGTTTTCTTTCTAACACAACTTGAATCACCACAATCGGACTTCAGGAGAGAAAGTTATGACCAAAACATCGAGCACATGCGCTTCTCGGCAGAGATGCACTTACGGCCGTAAATTTGGAAGTTACGGCCGTAACTTCCAAATTCTGAAAATTTTTAGTAGCTCATTTACGGCTGTAAATGACAAATTTACGGCCGTAACTTGCTCGCCAAGAAATTTCCTTATCTAATTCAAGGTCTATCTTTGGTATATCTTTGGGGTAAAGTTAGGGCACGATTTTGGGAGTATTAAAGGAGCAAAATCACCACAAAAAGGAGGATGGACATTGAGGAAAATTGAGAGCAAAATATAGAGCTTTCTTGGGAGATTTTCAAGCGCAAGAATATCAACAACAATGGAATTCATGAAGCAACTTGAAGAATCTACCTCAACCATGCTAGGCTAAATTCCATATCTTGTTCAAAGGGGAAGTTGTGTTAACTCGATTATGTTATTTTCTTTTCCTACACATTTGTAGCGTGAGTCTATTCTTTTACTTCAATTGTTGGATTATTATGTTTTGAATGTCCATTGAGTTTATTTGATTAATAGTTTGATTTGGCTAATTAGATTATTGATCTTTGGATTCATGAATATGCTATGTTTAGATTCTTGATCCGTAATTGTCATTGAATCTTTACTTTAGTAGCAAATAAATCTCATGCATGTTTAGTAATAATTCAACTTGGATTGATTAATTCGAGCTTGTGAAATTAACGATCCAATTCAATCTATTTTTCTAAATTTTCATACTATTCGTGCATTAAATCCTAAGAGTTTGTTTAGGATTGTCCATGACTAGAATTGGTTCAAAGAGCTTATTTTGAATCAATACACATAAGGTACAATTTAGATAATCATAGCTTTTTGATTATTTATGATTGATAATTGAATTAGGAATAGAAACACGTTACAAGGAAAGGTATAACATTAATTAAGGGTACAACCGAACCCGAGAACAAGATTTCTTCTCATATTAATCTCTACTTCAATTTAATTATTTATTTTATGCATAATTTTTATTCAAATAATTTCAAATAACAAACCTCCCAATTCTATTCTAATTGATCGAACAACTAAAATTAGTTTCCGTTCCTCGTGGGATTGACCCTTACTCTCGCTGCTACATTATTAATTAATATTTAGCGAGTAAGAAATTATTTATTATTTTGGTGCATTACGACACGCATCACAACTCCTTCAATGTTTTGAACACTAATTATATTCAACACAAAACTTGAAAAAATAAAGGACATAAAAGTCATAAAACATTATTTCATTAATTTTGTTACAAAATCTAATAATGTTGCACAAAATGCAAATCCAGAGTTCATAGCGCTTTTATTTAAAGATTCTAAAACAAAGTTGAGAATTACACACAGCCACATACAAAGTACAACAACTTATTCAAAGGGAGTTTCTCGTTGAATTGAACAAAAGTAACATGAAAATACACAACAAGTCAGCTCATCAGCTTAAATGGCTTGTAGGTATTAGCCATGGCTACACATCAGGGAGTAGCTGGCTCTTTGAACTCAATGCAGTAGAAAAAGCCAAAGTTGGATTCTTCATTTGTGCTCTTGACCTTCAATGCCATATCAAAGAGCAAAAGTTGGATTCTTCGTTTGTGCACTTGACCATCAAGGCCATATCAAAGAACTAAAACTAAATATTTTCTCATTAATTTCTCAATATAATTGAAAGTAGCTATATATGAAGTAACGAACATAGTTAATATGCTTCATGACCCCTCAATTTTTCCCTAATTAAAATTCCATATATTTACATTGAAATATAAAATTATAATCCGCCAGTGCATGCAACTAGTTCAATTTCTTGGGGAAGGACTGAACAACAATCGGTCAAATAGGCCGACCTTAATCGGAAGGGCCGACCATAACACCTGGATTCATTGCCTTATTAAATGTTGGATGAGGTCAGATTTTAGGCGATCATTAATTAAATATGTTCAGGATACAACTATACAATTTATGGTCACAAATTACAAATTTTATAGATCGCAAATTGTGAAATTTCATAGTCAAAAATTATAAAATTATTTGGTCATGGCTTAACTCTAGATCATAAATTAAAAACTTATCGGTCATAACTTATTTTCGATTATAAAATTATCAAATTAATCGGTCACAATTTAATATTCGATCATAAAATCACAAATATTAAATGTCATGACTTATTTCTTGATCGCAAAACACAAAGATTTATAGGTCAGGAATTATAAAACTATTTGTTCACGACTTATTTTTTGTCACGGATTAAAAATTTATATGTCACAATTTATAAAACGAATTCGTCACAATTTATTACTTGGTCACAAATCACAAATCTTACAGGTCACAGCTTATTTATGGGTCACAAATTACAGATATAATTGGTCGCAACTGTAAGGTTTCGGGTCATACATGCACAGCGAAAATTAAACAGACTCAAAATCATAGCCCGAATCAACCTTGCACTTAGATAGAATCTGTGATAAAGATAATACCTTTGATGAATGACGTAAATCTGAAATATGAAAAAGGACGTACAATCTTGTCACCATTAGCTGTTCAATTGTGCAGCCTCTAACAGAAATCCACACAGCAAGTTGAATATGGAACTTCATCAATCACCAACATTTGGAATGGATTTGAGAGAATTGGTTTTTCTCTTTGTGCTAGCAAGAAAAAAAATCCTATGCTAGAAAAATGCGACTCTCTCTATTCTTTTGCAACTAAAACCTATTTCTTGTAGGTTTAAGTGATACCCTAATTAGGGTTAAGATAACGGGCTTGGGTCATTCTTGTCCAATAAGTAACCCAAGTTCGTCCTAACCAATTGGGCTTGGACACCATTCCAACAATTTTCCACTTGGACAAGATCCAATTCCAGATACTCAATTCTCGTCTTTTGTGTGTGACCCATTAGGTTTCATTCACGATGGAAAACGCTGTTTTATTATTATTCCAATCTAATTGGAATAAGATGAATTGAAATCTCTATTTCTAATCCATCCTCGACTCACCAAGATCGATTAATTCACGTCGCTATCCTAGATTGACATTTAACAATGTGTCAAGGCAATCCACGTGAAAGGAAAAGTCATGTGGCATGACAAAACCTGTTTATGTGACGTTACCGTGGAAATATAATCACTTCATCAATATAATCCAATTGGTTAAGAGATATGGTGATGCAAACCACGTAGCAATTGTAGCTACGCAACCCACAAAATATTGAAATCGACCCAAGAACGCCAAGAACCACGATCTATGGATCCAATTAAAATTAATTGAATCAAGCAACCAATACAATCACTGGGATATATTGACCTCTTAATCACAAGCAATGATAATTCGCACCGAGATTTGAACAAACAAGAATAACTCGCAAGTTCGAATTTTATTCAATGAAGAATAAGATTGTGAAAGCAAAATAGCCTCTCAATTATAATATCAAAGTTGTTTGTTGAACAATGAAAATTACATCCCTATAAATAGGGTCAAAAACTAGGTTAAGCGTTTTAATTAAACTAGGAAACAAATACCAAAGAATAAGGAAATAAATAAAATTCCTAAATTCACGCGTATAATTATTTACGGCCGTGAACCTTCACTTTACGGCCGTAAGGCCTTTTCTGTTCCAACATTACGGCCGTGAGACTATTTTTACGGCCGTAAGCCAAATTTCTGAAAATCTTGCTTTTTGATCCGAGGCAATGTTACGGCCGTGAGCTCCCATATGTTACGGCCGTGAATTTTGAAAAATTGCAATTTTCTTCGTCGGCTTGAATGAGGTTGATCTACTCTTTGTTTTGGCTCGGTCCCAACATGGAACTTGCTTCTTTTAATGACACGAACATTGTTTTGGCCATTGTTTCTTGAACTAACTTGTCCATTGCTTCATTGGCCCTCTTTGTTTGCAATCGAGTCATCGGTCCTCCTTTGATCTTCAACGGATCTTTGTGCGGGCTTGTATCCGTGGTCTGGATCACATCATCCCCTCCCTCTTCGAAAGGATTCGACCTCGAATCTGTACCTGCATCAAACGGAGATAGATCAGAAACATTAAATGACGCAGAAACATTATACTCACCAGGAAGATCGAGTTTATAGGCATTGTTGTTGATCCTTTCGATCACTTGGAATGGTCCATCTCCTCGCGGCTGTAACTTTGACTTGCGTTGTTCTGGAAACCGCTCCTTTCTCAAATGTACCCAAACCCAATCACCGGGTTCAAATATGACACTTTTTCTTCCTTTGTTAGCCTGCGAAGCATAATGTTCATTTTTCTTCTCAATTGCCAACCTCACCTTGTCGTGGAGTGCTTTAACCATCTCAACCCTTTTCTTTCCATCTAGACTACTACGTTCATTCACAGGTAAAGGAATTAAATCCAATGGTGTTAGCGGATTAAAACCATAAACAATTTCAAATGGTGAATAAGAAGTAGTAGAATGTATAGCCCTATTATATGCAAATTCAATAAATGGTAAACACTCTTCCCAATTTTTCAGATTTTTATTGATTATCGTGCGCAACAATTGAATCATTGTCATGTTTACTACCTCGGTTTGTCCATCGGTCTGTGGGTGACAAGTTGTAGAGAAAAGTAGTTTTGTACCTAATTTGTTCCACAAGACCCTCCAAAAATGACTAAGGAGTTTAACATCCCTATCCGAGACAATACTTTTAGGAACCCCATGTAAGCGCACGACTTCCCGAAAGAAAATTTCAGCTATGTTAGAAGCATCATCAGTTTTGTGGCATGGTATGAAATGTGACATTTTACTAAAACGATCTACTATCACAAAAATTGAATCTCTTCCCTTCTTAGTCCTAGGTAATCCCAAAACAAAATCCATAGAGATATCGACCCAAGGTTCACTAGGGACGGGTAAAGGCATATATAACCCATGTGGTTTAATCCTATATTTAGCCTTCTTACAAGTAATGCATCTGTTACAAACCCGAACCACATCAATCTTCATTTTAGGCCAATAGAAATGTTCGTTTAGGATTTCGATAGTCTTTTTAACCCCAAAATGACCCATTAAGCCTCCACTATGGGCCTCTCTCACAAGTAACTCCCTCATTGAACACCTAGGGACACACAATTTATTTTCTCGAAATAAATAATCATCATGTTTAAAGAACCTATCCACAGGCCCCCCCCCCCTTACCACATGATTCATAAATATTAGAAAAGTCCAGGTCATTAGCATACATGTCCTTAATGTATTCAAATCCAAGCAATTTAGAGTTTAAAGAATTTAAAAGAACATACCTTCGAGACAATGTATCTGCCACCACATTTTCCTTACCTTGTTTGTACCGGATGACATAGGGAAATGTTTCGATGAACTCTACCCACCTTGCATGTCTCTTACTCAGCTTAGCTTGTCCCCTCAAATGCTTCAAGGATTCATGATCAATGTGTATCACGAACTCCCGTGGCCACAAGTAATGTTTCCATGTTTCCAAAGCTAGCACAAGTGAGTATAACTCCTTGTCGTATGTGGGATAATTAAGTGCAGCCCCTTTCAGTTTTTCACTAAAATAGGCGATTGACCTTTGATCCTGCATTAAAACAGCTCCAATGCCTAGCCCTGAAGCATCACATTCAATCTCAAAAGCCTTGTCAAAGTTAGGAAGTGATAAAACCGGTGCTTTACATAACATATTTTTGATAGTATCAAATGCATGCTCCTGTTCTACACCCCCATTTAAACCCTACACTTTTTTTGACAATTTCTGTGAGTGGTGCGACAATCGTGCTAAAATTTTTAACAAAGCGCCTATAAAAACTAGCCAAGCCATGAAAACTCCTAACCTCAGTTATGCTTTTAGGTGCTGGCCATTCTTTAATAGCTTTGAATTTTTCTTCATCTACTTCTATTCCTTTAGCACTAACCACATAACCCAGAAACACAACTTTTTCATGCAAAAATCACACTTTTTAAAATTAGCAAAAAGTTGCTCTTGTCTTAAAACCACAAGCACACACCTAACATGCTCCACATGCTCATTCAAAGTTTTACTATATATCAAGATATCATCGAAGTAAACTACAACGAATTTACCTATAAATGCACGTAAAACATGATTCATTAAACGCATAAATGTGCTAGGTGCATTAGTAAGTCCAAAAGGAATTACTAACCATTCATACAGTCCATACTTAGTTTTAAAAGCAGTTTTCCACTCATCTCCTTCTTTCATTCGAATTTGATGATAACCACTCTTAAGGTCAATTTTACTAAATATGCTAGAGCCATGCAATTCATCCAACATATCATCTAACCTAGGAATAGGATGACGATACTTTACCGTTATGTTGTTGATGGCTCTACAATCAACACATTCTCCACGTCCCGTCCTTCTTCGGCACAAGTAACATGGGTACGGCACATGGACTCATGCTTTCCCTTATGTACCCCTTACTCATTAATTCCTCCACTTGCTTTTGAAGCTCCTTCGTCTCCTCGGGATTACTCCTATAAGCTGGACGGTTTGGAATGACTGCTCCAGGTATAAAATCAATTTGATGTTCAATACCTCGAATGGGTGGTAACCCACTAGGTATGTCATCTGGAAACACATCCTCGAATTCCTGCAATAAAGAAATAGCCAAACTAGGGAAGGATTTGTTAGTTTCATCAAATGCAAGGAATGATTCCTTGTACAGCAGAAGAACCATCGGTCGTTCTTCCATGAATGCCTTTTTTATTTCACTCCTTTTTGCGTAGAAACTCATTTTTCTTTCTTTTCTGGAACTCTTCGCTCCCTCTCCTTTTTCTGAGGCATGTACCCCAACACTCTTTTTTTCTCTCGCCTCTCCTTTTTCTGGAGTCGTGGCTCCAACTCTCTTTTCCTCTCCTTTTTCTGAGGTCGTGGCCTCAACTCTCTTTCTCTCATTTTCCTTTACTCTTTTTTCTTCATCATTTTTCAGTTTTATTTGATCTTCATACACTTGTGATGGTGTCAATGGTGCAAGTGTAATGGTTTTTCCCCCTTTGGTAAAGCTATACCTATTTTTATACCCATCATGTGTGACCTTCCTATCATATTGCCAAGGCCTACCCAACAAAATGTGCCCGGAATGCATAGGTACCACATCGCACATAACTTCATCCACATAGCTACCAATAGAAAAATTCACCAACACCCTCCTATTCACCTTAATTTCTCCACTATCATTTAACCATTGAAGCCTATAAGGTTTAGGATGTTTTAACAAAGGTAATCCTAATTTTTCAACAAGTATAGTACTAGCGACGTTAGGGCAACTACCACCATCAATAATCATACTACATACCTTGTTATTTATGCGACATCGTGTATGGAATATGTTCTCCCGTTGTTGTTCCAAATCATCCGTGTTGATTTGAGCACTAAGAGCTCTCCTTGCCACTAATAACTCGCCATGCTCCCCGGATAACACATCTTCATTATCACATACTTCCTCCAACGTCGGCATATCGCTATAATCCTCTTCCTCACTATCACTCTCCATGGCTCCATCCTTTCGCACAAGTATCACTCGCCTATTAGGACATTGAGATGCCACATGTCCTCTCCCCAAACATTTGAAGCATTGAATGTCTCTACTCCTAGATGGTTGAGGCTCCCCTTTAGGCACGAATTTATTAGTTTGTTCCTCCTTCCCTTTTGGTGCCTCAAACTTACCTTTTGGTGCTTCAAACTTCCCTTTAGAAACAGTCTCATCTCCTTTACTATCCCACTTCGGCTTCCAAGAAGAATTAGAGCCAGATTGATACCTTGATGTTCCCTTTTTCTTTATTTGCTTCTCCACCTTTATAGCCATGTGCAACATATCCTCCATCTCCAAATAATGTTGCAGTTCAACCACATTAGCTATATCCCTATTCAACCCATTCAAAAATCGAGCCATCGTAGCCTCCCTATCCTCTTCTACATTGGCTCTAATCATCAACATCTCCATCTCTTTATGATAATCCTCCACACTCTTTGATCCTTGGTATAGACTTTGTAATTTTTGATGAAGCTCCCGATGGTAATGACTAGGAACGAACCTCTTTCTCATGATAGCTTTTAACTCATCCCAAGTACTAACGGACCTCTCGTGATTCCTCCTCCTAGAAGTCACCAATTGATCCCACCAAGTAATAGCGTAATCGGAGAATTCAAGTACAGCTACCTTAACCTTTTTCTCTTCCGAATAAGTGTAGCAATTGAAAATTAATTCCATTTTCTTTTCCCATTCTAGGTATGCTTCCGGATCACTCCTACCCTTGAATGACGGAATTGTCATTTTGATGTTGCTCATTGTAACACCCCAAGTTTCAAAACCTAAAACTTAGGCATGTTAACTTCCATTCACATTAATTGCGGAATTAAATCGTTTACACGACAAAATGTTCATTTATCTATTATAAATTTTACAAAAATTTCGACAGAGTCTCCTCTATAATTTGGACATAGCCAACCTGTAGAGGAGCATCAAAAACCATTTTAAAAATTTAAAAGCATCAATCACATTCATTATCGCCAAAACCAATTCATTCATTCCCCAAACTTCTCAAGCATAAGATTTCCCAAAAAATCAACAGACATTGACAATTGCAGTAAGAGGTAATTTAACCCCTAATACGTTACCCATACGTAATCAAGACTAACTTCAACCAAAACATTATCAATAACAATAAATGAAGGAATAAATTTAATGATAACTTGAATAAATTTAACTTTATTAATTAAGGCAACAGCAGGTACTGTCTGAGTCAGCCGCCGAGTGCTCCCCTCTGATCATCTAACTTTCATCACCTGAAATGTTGGGGAGGGATTGGGGTGAGCTAAAGCTCAGTAAGTAAACTTTATGCACGTGATGCATGCTCATGACATGAATTTCCTTAAACCATTCAAAGTAATTCCCCTCATTTAATTTACTTTTCAAGACATTCATACCTTCCAAACTTTCACTTAAACATTTCTAAAAACTTTAACTTCATTTCAAGACTTTCGTTTCAAATCTTTCATTTCATTTCAAAACTTTCACTTCATTTCAAGACTTTCATTTCAAGACTTTCACTTCATTTCAAGGCTTTCATTTCAAATCTTTCATTTCATTTCAAAACTTTCACTTCATTTCAAGACTTTCATTTCAAGACCTTCGCTTCATTTCAAGACTTTCGTTTCAAGACTTTCACTTCATTTCTATCGTGAACTCAATTAGTGTATCTTCTAGCCAATTACAATGCAGTGGGCAATATCCCTTATTTAGGACCAGATTATCATTTTTCCACCGCATAGCGGTTTAATATTTGCCACCGTCAACCGGTTTAGCAATCGTCACCGCAAAGCGGTTTAATATTTGCCACCGCTGAGCGGTTAAGCAATCGTCACCGCAAAGCGGTTTAATATTTGCCACCGTCAACCGGTTTAGCAATCGTCACCGCAAAGCGGTTTAATATTTGCCACCGCCAAGCGGTTTAGCAATCGTCACCGCAAAGCGGTTTAATATTTGCCACCGTCAAGCGGTTTTGCAATCGTCACCGCAAAGCGGTTTAATATTTGCCACCGTCAAGCGGTTTTGCAATCATCACCGCAAAGCGGTTTAATATTTGCCACCGCCGAGCGGTTAAGCAATCGTCACCAAAAAGCGGTTTAATATTTGCCACCGCCGAGCGGTTAAGCAATCGTCACCGCAAAGCGGTTTAATATTCACCACCGCAACAGCGGTTTAATTCGGGTACGCCGGTCCACCGCGCCCCATTTCTTACTCACATCTTTCATGGCATATAAGTACATTCATTTATTCTTAAAACTTGGGATACATACTCTTTGAGAACAATCTAACTTTCCACACTTTTCCTTTAAAATCATTTGACTTCCCCAGTACTCAATGACAAATGCATGCTTGATGATGCAATTAACATAAAATATATGAATGCTTGGGCAGTTTCCAATTTGAACAATATATTTTTATAAGAAGTAACGAAAGCATCGAAAACGAGCAATATACAAAGTTGTCACTTGAGCACAGAAATTTCACATTAACTTTCAACTTTAATAAAAATAGGGGGAGTTTACTTACTTGTCATCCTTAGTATTTACCGTTATCTGAATTTGCAAGTGGAGGAGCTTCGACTGCCCGTGTCGTCAATGTACCAAAAGTCTATAATCATTCATTCATTTAGTAAAATATACTTTTAGTTCAAAATCACATTTTAAACTCTAAACAAGGTTTAAAACTTCTATTTCATTCACAATTTAATCCCAAACGTGACCTTACGCTAGGTCCAACACACAACACCATATTCAAAATAAGATGTCAATTTCAATGTACTTTAGAACGTTTTTTCTTACCTTTTAATTCAAATTAAATTACAACATTACCTAGCTTTACAAAATTTCTCAATAAAATTCTAATTATCCATAATCAGAAAATTCTCAAACATTGTTGCTAATTAAACCTAAAACGGAGGATTTACCATTACAGGTCAACGTTAAAATTAACATTGCTAAAATCTGAAATATATGCATATGCATTATCCAAATCCGAAAATAAATCAAATTTCAAGCCAAAAAGTAGCATAGATTCTTATATTCATAGTTCTTAAAATTAATATCTACATTTACAGATTTTCCCCAATTCCTAAAATTATACATATATATTTATATTACCCAAACCTCAAATTCACATTTATAAATCACATTAAAATTAACATGGCTTAAATTTGAAATCTACAAAGAATTTATAAATAAATTCCTACATCCAAGTTTCACATTATACTTCAAACATTGCCAAACAATTAACTAAATTTAAATCACAATAATCTGAACTATTATTATTATTATTATTTTTTATTTTTTTTAAATCCAAATTGGAGACTTGTATTATCGTACATACCTACAGATTAATCAAAAATTGAAATTCGAAAATCCAAGCAAGGCAAAATCTGAAAGTACACAAAGTATATACATACACACATACATCACAATGTATATTCAAGTGTGTGTGTGTGTGTGTGAAAAATCGTATGTGCGATCAGCAGTGTGCGTGTAATTTCATGTGCGGGTGGGTTGTTTCTCGCGTGTGTGGGTGCGCACTCGAGGGAAAGGGGAAGAAAAAGGTAGAGAGGGGTGCCCTACCGCGATGGGGACGGCGACAGTGAGGGAGGCAACAGCGGCGTCGTCGCCGTGAGGAGAGGAGAGTGAGTCGCGAGAGAGAGGGCGGAGAAGATGAGTTCGGGTGAGAGAGAGAGTGCCGATCGTGAGTGGGGTAAAATTGAGGGTTTAGGTTTTAATTGTTTAAGTTTCGGTAATTTGCAATTTAGTCCCTCGGTTCTCATAATTTGGTAATTTAAGTCCACGACCCTCAAATAAAATTCCAAAGTGTCACCAAACTTTTCTCAACTTCAATTTAATGCAATTTAGGCAACTTACTACTCAATAAAAATGGAAATGGTAAGTAACAATTAAAATAAACAATTAGACATGGAATTGTACGTAAACAATTTATAAATATTTTAATTGGCACATTGATCGAGACGACGTCCAAGTCCTTCCACTGCAAAATAATTCAACTTATTATCAATAATAATTGTCAAATAAACTATTCATCATAAAAAATTGGGTGGTATTCAAGAAAGCACGTAAAACGAAAAGTGGTATTACACTCATACTACCATCCATCCTATCACCACCAAGATCTCTATCCCTTCTTCCATGCCTAATTACTCTATCGTCAAAATCACTACCTTCTTCATTCTCATCGATCCCCTCTACTCTACGATCTTGCCCACCTTGCCTACGGGCATTAGGCACTTCCCGAGGTTGCTCAAGCCTTTCTAATTTACCTAACACATCCCCAAACAACCGCTCAAACCGTTGTACCATCTCTTCCGTCATGTTGACTCGATCGTTGTTTTTTGTAGTAGCAGATTGTTCAGACATCCTAAAGCTAAATATTATATGCCTCACGTGTATTTCGCTCGTGTATCACTCAAATTTGGCTTTTACCCTCTATTGATCTCACCTCTCTACCTTTTTCCACTCAATGGCTTTCACCCCAATTGCTTCAAGGAACGAATCCGAACTCAAACAAGTTTAAACCCGATTGATTCAAATCGAATATGAGTGAATAGTAATGAGTTGTTGGAAAACTCAAAGAAGACCTTTAGAGAATTGAATTTGACTCTATATAGAACTTGACACTTTTTATGGAAAGTAGGATTGAGTCAAGAATATATTTCTTGAAATCAAATAACAGCTTTTTTTTTTTTTTTTGGAGCTTGGAATTTTCGTTTTTTTTTTTTTTCAGATTTCTCGAAAATTCAACTACGAGAAAGACGAAACAAACGAAATTTAATTTGGATAACAAACGAAGGAAATAACGACTATTGAATTTTTTTGTGACACTTTTTGGATTAAAGACTCAAGAACTGGAAGAACACGAAGAACAAGATTAAAGAACGACTCAAGAAAACAAAAGATATAACCTTGATTTTTGGAGCCTAAGCTCTGATACCAAATGATGCAAACCGTGTAGCAATTGTAGCTACGCAACCCACAAAATATTGAAATCGACCTAAGAACGCCAAGAACCACGATCTATGGATCCAATTAAAATTAATTGAATCAAGCAACCAATACAATCACTGGGATATATTGACCTCTTGATCACAAGCAATGATAATTCTCACCGAGATTTGAACAAACAAGAATAACTCGCAAGTTCGGATTTTATTCAATGAAGAATAAGATTGTGAAAGCAAAATAGCCTCTCAATTATAATATCAAAGTTGTCTGTTGAATAATGAAAATTACATCCCTATAAATAGGGTCAAAAACTAGGTTAAGCGTTTTAATTAAACTAGGAAACAAATACCAAAGAATAAGGAAATAAATAAAATTCCTAAATTCACGCGTATAATTATTTACGGCCGTGAACCTTCACTTTACGGCCGTAAGGCCCTTTTTGTTCCAACATTACGGCCGTGAGACTATTTTTACGGCCGTAAGCCAAATTTCTGAAAATCTTGCTTTTTGATCCGAGGCAATGTTACGGCCGTGAGCTCCCATATGTTACGGCCGTGAATTTTGAAAAACTGCAAATTTCTTCGTCGGCTTGAATGAGGTTGATCCACTCTTCATTTTGGCTCGGTCCCAACATGGAACTTGCTTCTTTTGATGACATGAACATTGTTTTGGCCATTGTTTCTTGAACTAACTTGTCCATTGCTTCATTGGCCCTCTTTGTTTGCAATCGAGTCATCGGTCCTCCTTTGATCTTCAACGGATCTTTGTGCGGGCTTGTATCCGTGGTCTGGATCACATCATATGGATAATGTTAATCTTATTCAACCAATTATGTTATTCACCTCTTATCTTAGTTGATCTTGTTATGACTGAAAATACATTTTCAACTCATAACTTCACCCTGGCCAATGACTTTACATCAACTTAAGTGGACGACATACAGGTTACAATCTCCTACTATCCGGAATGACGAATCCTCATATTGGACATACACAACCTTCATATAACTCTCACTATTCTCGTACGGCGTCATCCTGATGACTCCCTCTCAAGAGCTAACATCAACGCTCACCAAAGCATAGCAATCCTCATATAAGATTCTATGACGTCCTCAGATCGAAAGACCAAATCCACAACCGCACATTAGAGATTCATCACTGACGCTTAGATAGTTATCCATGTGGAATCTCTAGGCGGGTATCCAATGCTTTGTTCATCTAACAATGCATCCACGTATTCATTCGAATGTCCCTCTACATTGTAACTTGTGAGATAAGCTACTTTCTTTAGAAGAAATAAATGCAACACATGCTAGTCTAAAGGTAACAACTATATCCGTATCTTGTTGTTACTTCGACTAGGGACAATTTTAGAATAAGATATTAATGACTTGTATCTCACAGTCACAACACCTTGTGACTTTCAAGTTACTTAAACTTATTCTACGGACTCTATTCTTTAAATAATAAGTTAAACTCAATTTAATAATAGATCTGTCTTTAATGTAACAATGATAATATGTGTTATGCTATCTCAACGATTGGATTTAGAGCATATCACTGACATACTTACACTAGATCCAATCACTCATATGACCTATGAGTTTATATGATAATCACATTCCTGTTGGGATAGTGGTTTTACAGGTGGATCTCTGATATGTGACTATTCACATATTCAACCTTCTCAAGGTTAGTGCGTTCAATTTTTCTACAATCTTCGAATGAGATAGTAATTCCTCAATACATTCTAAGATCATCGATGAGACCCAGTTCCTACGCTTGCGCGATGGCTCTATTGTTGTCATAGTACTCATTACTGGAGCTGCAATGCTAGGAACACTTAGAGTTCGCTAATGAACTTGACGATCGAGATTGCTTCACAAGCACCTATGTATTTGGTGTCGGTTTTATAGTTAGCGGTCTCCCTTGTTTGAACCATTTCAAACTGACAAAACCACTACTATGAGTTAATTAACAATTAGACTGAATATTTCCTTCATCCTTTCCCAGACCGAAGGGGTGGTATCTCTATACCCGAACATTGTAAGTCTACATTTCTCCTCTTGATTATTGTATTCTTAGTGTTTCTCAAGTACTCAATAATACAAAAGGTGTTGTACATAGCGTCGCGTTTAAGAAGATCTTATTGTCAGACAATCAATCTCGACATCATTCTCTCAATATGTGTTCTCAACATCATTTTAAGAAGATTAATCCCATGACTCTTGGGATTGAATCCTACATTGAATTCTTTTATGCTAACCACATTAGCATTATATCTATATATGTGGATTGAGAAATCAAAACAACCTTCCAGATCTATCTCTATAGATTCTTGTTCCCAAATTGAAGGTTTTATTTCTCGTCCATCATGGAGAAAGTTAAATAATTTCACTTTTACTTTCAAGGTTAGAGATTTAATTTCTGATCAATAATATGTCATCTACATATAGTATCAGAAAATATTGAACATTCCCACTAACATTTTACGTGCACACATGATTTATCTACAATTTTTGATAAAATCAAACATTTTGATTATGTCATCAAAATTAAGATTCTAGCTCTGTGAGGCTTGCTTTAATCCATAATTAGATCTTTATAGCTAGTATACTATGTTTATATATTTAAGAATTCAAAATTTTCATAATCACAGCATGTTGCTACTGCAAGCAGAATCTGAATTGATTCAGAGTAAACGTATTTACAGGCTATGGGTCTTACCCATTTCAGACGAATCAAATAAGTTCCAAAACTTGTTTTTGTCTCGGATTCTATGGCTTCATGTAATCTCGTTTAGTCAACATTTGGCTTAGCTTCTATGTAAATATAGACTCATTATCCTTTATGACTAATACAATATCAACAATCAGGGATGTGTAACTCAATGGAGTACACATGATCCTAATATCTTTACATGGAGCTAGTGCGTTCTCGATCGTCACCACATCCTAAGTAGCGATCGCGTCCCAAAAATGATCTGTGCCTCATCCAATGCAAGCATAAATTCCGGCTTATTTAATCGGTTAAGTATATACATGTGTGGTAACGAACTCTTTCATATTCTACTTTTATTCTCATTGTCTTTTCTTAGATGAACTATTTCTCCAAGATATTGAAAAAATTCGAGATAGACTTTCTTTCTCGATAGGAATGTAGAAATAATATCCAACCATCTTTTGGATATCCCAAAAATATATATATATTAGACTAAGGCTATTGCTTATCCAAATTTGGTATACTTCTAATAAGTATTAAGGTCTTAAATCTTAATGCGAGTAAGATTGACCTTTGAAATATGTATCTTATATGGACTTTCATCAACCGATTATCATGGAACACGATAAATTGTGTAACGCAACATAAAGTGTTCTGTGCAGAACTCCAAAAACTATTTTGGAATTTCTACGTAACTTCATCAATGATTGCATCAATTGCAATCTTTCTCCTTTCAGATACGCCATTGTGCCAAGGTGTATGCGAAAGAGTTATCTATGCGAAAATTATGTTCTCATAACCTAATCTTAAAGTCAATCACTTTAAAATATTCTTTACCTTGATCTGATCTAAGTGCTTAGAATACTTTTCTCATTTTGGCCTTCTAATTTAAATTTGTATTAATGATATCTAATACTTGATTGGCTAAGTAGATTATTTAACATTTATCAAATAGAAAGACTGAAGTAGCACTTCTTCATTTTGGTTGAGGAAGCCTCGCAATTATAAATTTAGTATCCTATTATTGGCATGTTTGAGAAGAGTATTCTCGATCATATCGTGTTTGAGATTAGTTCTCGAAGGACAACACCAATTCAAGGATTTCAGTCCAATGAACTTGCTCAGTATCAAATACACTGTACAAGTTCAAGTAATAACTCAAATTTTTAAAACTTATACAACAACAATAATAAATTAAAAATAGAATCACGTATTATCATGCATAAATCAATTTAATAATTTCTTTATTAAATCAATTACTCCCACTGTTTTACTGAAATTAATGACCATCAACATTAATCTCATGGAATCCTGTTACATTTACAGTGGGCCATGATCCTTTTTGCTCTATTAGAATCTTGAGTGACTCAACAAGCCCTAATAAAACATCCAGGTAGATACTCATATTAATCACATCTCTATATGACTCTTAGATCATCAAGTAGACAACTCTTTGTTGCATACATCTTATGTATTTACTTAACTGTGCATCCAAAATCTCATCTCCTTGAGTGAATCAATAAGAGATAGATTTCGGTTAAATTCTACCCATGGTTCAGAAACATCTTATGTTTCATAGTGATGAACACACCTTCCCACTCGCAGTCTTGAGTGACTCAACAAACTGCATCGAGGGCAGATTCTGATTTTTCACTTTAACAATGGAAGACACTTTGTATTAACCAATTAATACGAATTTAATAAATTGCTTCAAAAATTATATCCCTTTTGATTTACTCAATAAAGGATGTAGTTTCGGTTAAGTTCGACACATTGTTCAGAAGCATCTGATACTTCATAATGAGAAACATATCTAACAACGAGTAGCCTTGAGTGACTCAACAAGCTGACATCGATAGTAAACTCTAATTTTTCATTATAACAATGGAAACATATGACTTAATATAACTGTAAGTGAGGGGTTTGTCTCATCATTCCTATGTATATTAACTAACATCAACCATGCAATTAATCATACATATAATATTATTGTGGATGATTATGGACAATATTTATCTAGTCTTCTAGAGCCATGACGAAGACTATTTGGTCAATTTCAAGGGACATTGCTTTCGATCATTGAATTTAGGATCAAATCCTAAATAAGATTTAATTAATAATCAATTAATTGAATTAACTAATTATTAAATAGAATTTAATTAAAATCAAATTTTAATTAAACACCAAATTAGAGTCCAAACTCTAATTCTAATATTATGGCAAATTGAATTAACATTTTAATTTAGGATAAAACTCCTAAATAAAATAAAATTCAATTTAGAATCAAAGTTATATATTTTGTTAAAATCTGATTTTAACAATAATTTAAAAGTCGTGAATTTGAAAATAAAATTTTGAATTTGGTTAAAATTAAACTTCTAGTCAAAGTTTTTAAATTGGATCAAACCCATTCAAAATCAAAATTTAAACCCTTTTTTAAAAAAAAAAATTGCAATTTGACCCCCCCATATTCAAAATTACAACTGAACCCTCCAATTTCCTAAATTGCATGACAGGTCCTTTATTTAAAATTTTCAAACTTAACCCTTTTACCATAATTGTAGGCAGGGGCTCACAATTTCAAAAATTGCAAAGAAGCCCCCACCCTAATTCTAAACCCTAATTCGTAAATTGCAAATGGGGGCCTGCAATTTCTAAAATTGTAACACAGGCCCCCGCCCCCAAATCTCGCTGCCTAAAACCTTGTTGGTCGTCGTAGGTGCAGCAACGTGCTGCTCAAGTCATGGTAGCGCACTGCCATGCTATGGAGAGCCTCCACCGTAGCGGAGGCGGTGGCGACAGTGCCACTAACTTTGTTCCGACCATTTTTCGACAAAAAAATTAATTTTCTTTTCTAAATCAGATTTTGAACAAGAAAACTAATTTTCTCAAAAGCTGGAAACAAGAAATATTTACTTCAATCAAATTGAATCCATCAAAGTATTAACACACTCTAACAAGTAACAAGGTAGGCACTGATACCACTGTAAGGTTTCGAGTCATACATCCACAGCGAAAGTTAAACAGACTCGAAACCATAGTCGGATCAACCTTACACTTACATAGAATCGTGAAAAAGATGATACCTTTGATGAATGTCGTAAATCTGAAATAGGAGGTAGAATCTTGTCACCACTAGCTGTCCAATTGTCCAGCCCCTAACAGAAATCCACACGGGGAATTAAATCTAGAACTCCATCAATTTCCAACATTTGGAATGGATTTGAGAGAATTAGTTTTCTCTTTGTGCTAGCAAGAGAAAAATCCTACGCTAGAAAAATGCGACTCTCTCTATTCTCTTACAACTAAAACCTATTTCTTGTAGGTTTAAGATACCCTAATTAGGGTTAACATAACGGGTTTGGGACATTCTTGTCCAACAAGTAACCCAAGTCCGGCAACAAATAGGGACTTGGACACTATTCCAACAGCAACTTTATTCTTAATCACGACCCATTTTTTTGTTACCAATTATCGATTTAATTGGTCACAATCTATTTTTAGATCATAAAATACAAACTTATAGGTCACAATTTAATTTCGATCACATATCTCGAATTCTATATGTCACAAATTACTTAACTGTAAAAGAATATGAAAATAATCAATCACAAATACTTTTTGGGCCACATATCACAAAATTTATAGGTTACAACATCTTTGTCGGTCACAAATTCTTAAAATTAGTGCCACCATTTATTTCTCAATTACAATTTACAAATATTTTAAGTCGGACTTATTTCTTGATCACAAATCTCAAATTATGTAGATCACAACTTTTTCTCGATCACAAATCTCGGGTTAAATGGCCACAACTTAACAAATTATGAGTCACAGTTTATTTATTGGTCACAAATCAAGCCAGGATTATAAATCTAGTCACAATCTCAATTTTTTTAAGTCACAACTTATCTATTTTATCAGTCACAATCACGATAATTGGTCACAAATTCTATACAAACACCACCACTACCACCACCCTAACCCTACTCCATCGTCGCCACCACCTCCACTGTGGCTATCACCACCACCACCACCACTAACCACTTTCAACACCCCCACCGACCACCTCCACCACCCTCCAAACCACCACCACTACCAGCCACCTCTCCAAATCATAATCACCTCCATATCCACAACCACCGCCTCCTCCGCATCACCAAGTGCCTTCTCTTTTGAACAGTCGCTCAGCGACAAGCACAACTCTACCACATCAATATCTCCATCACTGCACCATTGCCTCCAAAATGTACCACACTCCAATCTCACCATCGTCTATAGCAACACCACTACAGCTCCACCACCATCTATATCTCCAACGTTTAATCACCATTGCCTCCAAAATGTACCACACTCCAATCTCACCATCGTCTATAGCAACACCACTACAGCTCCACCACCATCTATATCTCCACGGTTTAATCATATATTTATTTATACCCTAATTAAATGTATTCAATGAAGTAATAGACATTTATAAAGATGAAAATTACCTACAATCGGACCAAATGATTCTTTGAGATTTACTGTTCTGTGGATTGGGTTTGGGATACAGAGGTGCTAGAGTGGAAATTACACCGCAGCCTGATTTCTAACTTCACACTTCAAAAAATTAGTTAACAACTTATTAAAACAAAAACTAGGTCATAATACATAAAATTAAATAATAACATTAAAAAATTAAATCCACACACGAGACCACCCACTTCAATACTATCCGTCAATTTAAAACATGGAAAATGCTACACTTACTAACAAAATCTTACTAACAACTTACTAACAAACGAGATCTCACGATATATCACGATATAAATACGATAAATTGAGAAACAAAGATATTTTGACATTTTCCTTTTTTAAATCAATAATTCTACTTGTACTAACAAATCCTACTAACTAGTGTAAAAACATAAATTAATACCTATTTTACCCTTTAGCTATAAATATAACCAATATCTTATTTCACATATTATCTTATTAAGTTTAACACATAATAAATTCTAAAAATTTAATTACTTTAAAATTTTTATTACTTATTTCATAATTAAAAAATATTATGCCTGTTTATGATCCCCATATACTTCATGAAAAAAGAAAAGATTTAATTAGAAGTTTACATAGTGAATATTTAGAATTAGAAAGAATAGGAAGAAACTTAAATACTGATCCTATTGCCACAGAAAAACATAAAGAAATTAAAAGACTAGTCTTACAACATAATGAATATTTAAGATTAAAAGAAGAAAACTTGATTAGACAAGAAGATATTAGATATATGGATGAATTTGAAGAAAGATTTTTAAGAAGAATAAGACAAAGATTATAATTCCACAAAATAAAATTTCACGATCCGAGCCACAGTGGTATCAGAGCCAGTAGTTATATTTAGAAATATATTTAGAAAAATGTCTAAAAAATTACCAATAATCGAACCTAGAGTATATAATTATAAATCTAAAGATTTGTCAAATAATAGTCATTAAGCATTAATAACTGAAACATATGAAAAATTTATACCATTTATACTATTAGGAGAAGGAAGATTTGGAGAACATAAACAATTAAATTGGACAATTTATTTTTACTAACTAAATTAGGAATAAGTTTAGATAAAACTACAGAACAAAACTTAGAACAAGCAAAAAATCCAGAACAAGTTCAAGAAATTATCAATAATTTACCATTAGAAATAAGACAAATGATAGAAATAACTAATGATTATAAAGATATAAACAAAAATACACTCACACAAATATTAGAAGTAAAGCAATATGTAAATAACTTATAAAAACAATTAATAACCTTAGAAAATCAAATTAAGCAAATAACTGATAAAATAAATAAAATGGGAAATATGGTAGGAGTATATGAAAATCCAATAGAAATTACAGAGCAAAAAATTAATATAGAACAAATAAATATGGTAAGAACAATTAAAGAAGAAGAAATAGGGAAAAATGATTTACATAAAAGATTAGATAATATACAACAAAATATTGAAATTGTAAACCAAAATATAACAAAAATATATGATGAAATGGAAAAAAGAAAACCTAAAAGAATAATAACTGACAAAGAATTTAAAGTCATCAATAGAAAATCTTATGGAAAATCCTAAAGAAGAAGGTGGAGAAGATTACATAACAGAAGAAGATTATATAGAAAAATTAAAAAGCCTTAAAATAGAAGAAATTAATATGAATGAACAACAAAGAACTTTAATACCAGCAGGACAAAATCCACCAGAATATATACAACAACCAGGAACTAACCAAGTTAAAAAAGAAAATACAAGTAATACTAATCCACAAAATACACCAGAAATTTATATGAATCAAAGACAAAATCAAAATTTTAAAACAAATAATTTTATACCACAACAAAAATATTATACCAAGCCAAGTAAAAATTATCCTATAGAATCTACACCATGGAGAAGTATGGAAACACAAATTAGTTCAAAAGGAAGATGGATAGATTTAGGATGTGTGCAAGATGTAGATCATGAATTAGAATTATGGATGAAATCCATAGCTATGATGGGCTATACTAGAGAATTAACAGGAAAGCAATTACAGTTAATATTAGAAAATACATTTATAGGAATCACTGCAAGATGGTGGGGAAATTTAACAGAAACTTATATAGGACAAGTTAGAGGAAATGACCAAGATGAAATATGAACTATTTTAAGCAGTTATGAAGATGCATTAAAAAGAGAATATACATTAGTAATAGACAGAGATACCAAAATTAGCTCAAAATTAAGAAAAAGATATTTATTAGAAAATCTATCAATGTGTGATATGTGTTATTTTAAACAATTTGCATTTGAATTTAGAGAATATTTTGAAAATGCAGAATATAATCAAGAAATATATGGTATGAAAATTATGAACCAAATATTCTTTAAATTACCAAACTCATGGAATTTAGAATTATTTAAAGACTAGGAAAAATTAGAAATACCATTAAGTAATAATAGTCTAGGAGCAAAAATACAATTTATAGAAATGAGACAACAAGAAAAATGTATGGAAGCAGATAATATGATAAAATTCCATAAAACAAGTAAAATATCATTATGCTGTGATAAATTACAATATAACCAACTTAATGTGGATGTCATCTAAAAAGAAAATATAAGAAAAGGAAATATTATAGAAAAGATAAATTTAGAAACAAATTTAAAAAATTCAATAAATACAAAAAGCCATATAATAAAACATTTAAAAGGTATAGAATACCATATAAGAGATATTTAAGACAAAAACAAAACAAAACTAAAACATACCCTAAAAATCCTAGAAGATGTAAATGCTATTAATGTGGAGAAGTAGAACATATATCTCCAGAATGTCCTAAGAAAGATAAAAAGAAAAGTATGATGTATATCTCATTAATAGAAAAAGAAAATTACAACTTATTACCTATTGAACAAGAAGAAGAATGGGAAGAAATTCCTGAAGATGAAGAAATTTATGAATTAGAAGAACATGAAGTAATAAATACAATAATGGAATTAAAATCTTTAGAAGAAAGTGAATCTAATGAATCTAGTGAAGAAGAATATTTATATATAAATATGATTAGACAAATTAGTAAAGAAGGTACATCTAAAGAATATGAATACCAATTAGAAGAAAATGAAGAACAACTAATAAAAGATTAATATTTAATCCTAAAATGTATGAAAAGATCTTGAAATCAAAATTAGATGTAGAACCAAAAGAAATATTTAATTTACCATTTTGGCAGAAAAACAAAGAAATAGCATATGTAGCAAGAAACCATAGTCACTCTATAGACATAAGAGATACTACAGGAAATACATTAATACCTATAATAAATGAAGAAATTATAAGACAAGAAATAAACCTATTGAATCCTGAACTAAAAGGAAAAATAAAGAACATATATTTAGGAGCTGTACAAATTATAGCAAAAGCCTATTTTAGAGAAGGAATAAATACACCTATAGAATTCTATATTATGAATGATAGAATTTTACGTTCAGTACAAGATGCTCTAATAGGAATTGTAACAGGAAACTTAATGTACCAAAAAGTAAAATTTACAATAAGACCAAATTACAGCATAAGTATGGGAGAACAAAATAAAAATAAAGCCTTAACATTATATTACAGATTAAGAGGAATAGATATGGAACCAGGAAGTAAAATTATAAGTTTAACTATTAGAACAATATATGCTTTTACTAGTAAATATGAAGTCAAAATTAAGAATGCAACGAGAACACATATAATAGAACCCATATTTAAAAATTTATTGGAATACAAACCAGCTAAAGAAAATCCAAGAATGACAATACTAGAAGATATAGAAATAGATTTCAATCAAGCTAGAAGATTAGTAAATATGAATAAACCATAAATAGAATTTGGAAGAAGATCAATTAGCCTAAGAAGAAATACTAGTACAAGATCATTACCTGAAATAGAAAATAGAAATGATTCAGAAAAACAAATAATGACAAAAATACATAGAAAAATACCAAGAATGAATCTATCTAAAAGAAATGAGACAAAACAATTTGAAGTTATGATAGAAATTAGAATAAATGGAGAATGGAAAGAGCAGAAAGTATTAATAGATACTGGAGCAACTGCATCTCATATAAAAGAAAACATAATAGGAAATTTAGAACTTAAAGTAACAAATAATCCAATTCAGATACAAGATTATTTTGGAAATATTCATCCCATAGATACTTATGTAGAATTACCAATAAGAATAAATAAAAGAAATGAAATAATCATAAACATGTACGTAGAACATACAGGAAAGGTAAATACGGAATTGCTATTAGGAACAGACTTCTTAGAGCAAGTAAAATCATATTATATAAAAGATGATAGAATGCTATTAACAATACAAAATGAGAATCTAGTTATACCAAGTTTATTATGAATAAAATACAAGGAGGAAGGAATATATTTATATTCTAATCAAAATGAATTACAATGGATATCTTAGCAGAAATTATCATGCATTGTTTGATACAGGAGCATCATCCTGTTTGTTTGAAGAAAATGTATTACCCCTAGAAATGTGGAGTAATAAAAAAGATAATGAAGAAAGAGTAATACTTGCAAGATTTGATGGAAGCACAAACCTAATAACTAAAGTAGCAAGGAATGTTAAAATACAAATAGGAAAATATGAATTACAAATACCTTATGTATATCAATTTGATGATATGTTAGGGGATATATTATTAGGAAATAATTTCATAAAACAATATTATCCAATAACTATTGATGAAAAAGTTATACTTTTATTTACCCCTTGTCACCATATAGCAATAAGAATTAATTATCCTTATTGTAGAGAAAAAATCCCTCATATAGCAGCTCAGCGTGGTGAGGATAGACAAAAATTAACACAAACAACACAATTTATGCCTAATAAAAATAGAATAAATCTAGTACAAGAACGTTTTGATCAAATGATAATAAAAAATATTACAGAAAAATTATTAAAATTATCAGGAGATAATCCTTTGAAAAAATGGCACATAAATAAACATATGACAGAAATTATACTTGATGATGACACTAAGATTATTAGTATAAAACCAATTAAACATACACCAAAAGAATTACCTGAATTTGAAATGCACATAAAAGAAATGCTAGAAAAGAAATTCATTAGAGAATCTAACAGTAAATATAGTAGTCCAGCCTTCATTGTAATAAAACATTCAGAACAAAAAAGAGGAAAATCTAGAATGGTAATTAATTATAAAATGTTGAACACTTATACAAAAGAATTAAAATATCCAATACCAAACCAACATGTATTATTTAACCAAATTAGAGGAAAGAAATATTTCTTTAAATTTGATCTTAAATCAGGATTTTATCATATTATGTTAATTGAAGAATCTAGACATTTAACAGTTTTTACGGTACCACAAGGATTTTATGAATGAAATGTATTACCTTTTGGATTTAAAAATAGTCCAGGAGAATTCCAAAGGTACATGGATAAAATATTTAAAAATTATTATCATTTCATTACAGTATATATTGATGATGTTCTTATTTACTCTGAAACTAGACAAGACCACCTAAAACATCTTAATATTTTTATAGATATTGTAAGGAATAATGGAATTATATTATCAGCTACAAAAATGGAGATAGCTAAAGAAAATGTAGAATTTTTGGGATCTATAATAAGCCAAGAAGGAATAAAACTCCAAAAACATATTGGTACAAAAATACAATAATTTGACAACCATATAAAAGATAAAACATAATTACAAAACTTTTTAGGACTTGTAAATCAGACTAGGAAATATGTACCTAACTTAGCAAAACATTTAATCCCATTACAAAAAAGACTAAAAGAAAAAATTAGATGGACACCATGGTCTAAAGACGAAGAAGAAGAAGTACAAAAAATTAAAGACATTTGTAAAAATTTGCCAGAATTAGAATTACCCGAAAAAGAATGTGATTGGATTATAGAAATCGATGCGTGCGAAACAGCATGGGGAGCAGTACTTAAATATATTTATCCAAATGATGATGAGAAAATGATTGCACAATACACTAGTGGCAGTTTTACTCAAACTCAAACTAATTATCATATAAATGAAAAAGAATTATTAGCTGTAAAATTTGCTATTAAAAAGTTTGAATTATTTATTGTTACTACAAAATTCAAAATTAGAACCGATAACACACAAGTCAAATATTGGTTAACTAAAGAAATTGATCCAATTATTGCAAATAAAAGGTTAATTAGATGGCAAGTAGAACTTAGCCATTATGATTTTGAAATTATTCATATTAAGGGTACTGGCAATGTTATTGCAGATTATTTATCAAGACATGGAAGACATGCTTAAGAAAGTAGAAGAAATTAACTTGGCCATGGGTCAAATGAATATCAACTATTCAAATATATTCAACCATGTGAATACTTGCATGGCGCAGATTGTACAAATTAAAAGTGAACTAGCCTTTTACAAGTCAATGGTTAATTCTCTTGAGGAAATGTACAAAGGAGGATCTCAATCCTCTCCAGTGAAGAATTTATCTGTAGGACTTCCTATTGAGGAAGAAGTATCTAATGTATCAATTATTGGAAGTTCATCTTCCAAAGCCATTAGCAAAACTATTGAACCATCTAAAGAAACTTTTTTAGAAGCTGCGAAGAAACCAGCAGTCGTAACAAATGAACTATCAGAAAAGGAGAAAGTTATGAAGAAACTAGAGACATTCTTGAAATATGTGGAGTATCTAAAATAGAGGACAGAAGAAGGAGAATGGCTAAGGACAATTAGCCATCAAAAAATCAATAAAGCAATTATTTTTCCAGGAGCAGAACCAAGAATAGTCAGGGGGCTGTTTGACTAAGGACTTATTCAGTGCATCTACCCTAGCAAGGATATGAAGCAAATATCATTATTACCTAATTCTATCAAGGCAGCAGTTAAAACATATTTTGGAATTACCAAAGCTGAAAAGATCTATGTCAGGATTTACTCAGCCATTCCAGAATTTATTGATGAAGAATTTCTAAGGGCAGAACATATTGTAAAACTTGGAGTAACTAGCAAAGCTATTCTTTCAGAACCAGAAATTAAATCATTTAACAAAGAAGAACATATACAAGCTATTCCAGAAAAAATGGCATTGGGATTTAGAGTAATGTATACTGAATTAAGGGATACCCTTACACAAACTAATCTTTGGGTATATGAATCTAATGATGACAAATTATTAATCTACAGCATTGCAAGAATTAATCAAGTTAATTGTCAATTATGGAAATTAAGAGAATATGCTGAGAATATACTTGTAAGAAATTTGGATCTTAGCAAATGAGCCTATGAATATCTACATCAACTAATGGAGGTAAAAACAGGTCACAAGTGTAATAATTGTGGGGACTTACTCAACTACAATGAAGATGAAGCCTACCTTGTCTGAACATGAATTATTCAAGGCATGGGGGTCCAGACCCATGTGAAACTTTAGAAAAGCAGTAGAAATTATTGTAACTTAACTTTACTTTATCTACTTTAATTTTCAGCCAAGTATGTAAAAGATAGGGAATATTATCTTCTTCCCCAACTTTGCTTTTACCAACTATAAAAGGAGGAGTCTCTCCTCATTGTAGGCATCCGAGAATCATGTTAGTTTTCAACAATAAAAATCTATATTCTCTCTATCTATTGTCTTTCTTTTCATTCCTAGTTCAAAATTTTCTTTCATCAAACCAATCCAGAAACAATTAGCAGAATGTATGAGTAACTAAACTTCACATAGATATATATGAAGCCATAAAATAGTTAGTAATACTCTATTTATTTATGAGTCCATAAGTTTATTCTTTATAAAACGTTTGTTAAAAGAGTACAACCAGAGGTAGGAAACGAAACTGGATTGTGCTGAACCTCTTTGAAGTGTTTGTTTAAGTATTAAACAGAAATTGTTGAAGTCTTTTGAGCATCCTTTAATGCGTAAGTCTTTCGAGCAGCAACGATCTCCTATGGAGTTGTGTTTAATACTTAGATAAATAACTGAAGAGTATTTGGTCAAAAATCTTTTAAAATCAGATTTACAAAGAAGCGTGATGGACCCATAGATAGAAAGAAGTATTATTGATTATTTATAGTGGATTATATATCTTTTTTTTTATTGATATTATCCAAGTACTGTTATCATAGTTTTAAATTTATCATTTTGTTTATGATATCTCTTACATGTTTTTACATGTGTTGAAATTTTGTTTTTACTATTCCAAGAATTAACTATTTGAAGAGGATTTAAATTAATAGCTTAAATTTAAATATTTAATTTTATAATTTATGAATTCAGAATATTTAATAGAATTAAATCCTTCAGAAGTAAACGACTTTAACTATTTATGAGAAGAAACAATTAAACAATTAGAAATTATAAGAGAAGATTTAGGAAGATTTTATAATTTATTAAACTATGCAATAAAAGAACCCTCATTTATAGATTTTTCACAATTTACTAGAATTATAGTAAATAAAGGAAGAATAATTAGTGATCTAGAGAAAAAATTGAAGAATTAAATATAATTATTGAAGAAAAGAGTTTAACATATAATAGTATATATTATGCATTTTATGTAAACAATAAATTTAGAGATATAGACATAATATCAGAAAACTAAAAGAATTATAACTAGAAGGATAACATAGTAATTGAACATTGAATTTTTTTATCTTTTAGCCGTTAGTACAGTTTGTTAGTACATATAGCAAGGTCCTTAAAACATGTACGGCCTCATAGTCATTGACAACAGGAAGAGCCGCCAGAGATCTCACCTTCTCATGCAAGTCTGGTACCACGATGAAGGCGATGGGCTAAAAATCGAAGTCTCTAGAGGTAGCACCTTTGACTTCTTCTGCTACAACCACTTTGAGACATTGTCTTTGATTACCAGAGCGAAGCAAAGTAGACACCGGCTTAACGATTTATGGTAACTACCTCCAACAGCAGGCACAGCAGTATGACATATACGGAGTTGGTGTCGCCACGGCAGAAGATATGTGACCTTTTGGTGGTGTGATCTCTTGTGTAGTGTGCGAGGTGATGTGTGTGATGGTGATGGTGATTTGGTTAGTTGGTTTGATGCCGTTTGTGGTGCTTTGTGTGTTGTTTATTTGAGATGGTGGCGATCTGTGTGGTCTTGAGGCGGTGGTGATAATCTTGTGCGTTTTATGTTTGGAGACTGTGGTGATGGTTTGGAGGATGCGGTGATTGTTTGGAGGTGCTGTAAGTGGGGGTGGGAGTTTGGGTTTGGTTGTGCTAGGTTGGGGGCTGTGGTCGATGGTGGTTGCGGGTTTGAGTATTTTTTATGGTTTTTGTTATTGTTGACGGCGGCGTTGGCGTTGGGGGGGTAGTTTTGGTGTTGACGGTAGTAGTCTGAGGTTGAGGTGGTGGTGGTCACGATAAATGTATTGGTGCTCTATCGGTGGTGGCGGGTTGATCATTGATGGTGGTGTAGGTGAGTGGTGGTGAAGTGATAGTGTTCTTTGGTTGGATATTGGTGGTGGTGGTTGGTGGTGATGGTGGTGGGGTGGTGGGTGGCTAGGTGGCGATTGGTGGTGGTGGTGGTCATGGTGGTGGTATGCCAGAGGTAATGGAGGCCTCGGTGTCGGCAATAATGTGGTTGGGTTTGGGTTTGGAGTTGGTGGTTGTTGAAATATAATTTGTGACATTTAATTGAGCTACTATGACCTATAATTTGATAATTGTGACGTATAAAATTTGAAATTTTTGACCAATAAATAAAATGTGGTCTATAAAAATCTAGATTTATGATCGAAAAATAATATGTGACGAATTAATTTGAAAATTTGTGATTCATAAATAAATAATGACATTAAATTTTGTAATATGTGGTCAAAAGATTAATTGTGACCTAAATTTTTTTTAAAATTGTGACAAAAAAATAAGTCGTGATCGAGGAAAAAGTTGTGACCTACAAAGTTTGATAAATCTTGATCGAGAAAAAGTTGTGACTTGTAAAACTCGAGATTTGACTGATAAATAAATTGTGACTTAAGAATTCTGAAAATTGTGATCGAAAAATAAGTCGTGATCGAAATTTTCATAATTTGTGACCGAGAAAAACGTCATAACTGATTAATTTAATAATTTGTGGCTAAAAAATAAGTTGTGGCCTATAAAATTTATAATTTGTGATCGAAAAATAAATTGTGAATAATTAATTTAATAATTGTGATATTTAAAATTTGTATCTTGTGACTGTAATCATAAATTTATAAATTGTGACTGAAAATAACTCGTGATCGATTATTTTTATAATTTATGACCTAAGAAATTAGTAAATTATAACCTAAAAACAAATCATGATAAAATAATTTTATAATTGATGATCGATAAAAAATCTTGATAAACTAATTTGATAATTTGTAACTGTGACAATAATTTATATGTTATAGTGACTTTAAACTATTTAATTACACATTTAATTACTTAATTAACTAATAATGACCTGATTTTATAATTAGAATCACAAGATTCTTAAAGTTGAAGATTTTTTTTTTTTAACAATCTTTGTTATGTATTCTTACCGGTGTTAGAACGCATTAATCAAGCCCACAACATAGCGATAAGATTTGGACTCACTCCCCCAGACATAAACCTCAACTGCCAAGAATGGATATCTAATCGCGATAAATAAATTATATTATTATAAAATTCAATACACAGAAGTTGTATTATCCAAAACAACAACAGAAGATGCTCAAGAACTAAGAAAAATTACCGTTGCAAAATATATGAACATGTAACTAATTAAGAGAATGACACGAATGTAACATGAACTTGGAACGTCCACACTTCTCTAAAGAGTTTCAAGTTCTCTTGATCTTTGAAAATGTACCAGTTTCAGAGAAATAGGTACTTTGAATTCCACTACCCAACTGGTTTGCAAGTGCCTGAGGATTTGAAAGCTCAATGCCCTGTGGGAGGGAAAAAAGACAACAAATCGAATCAAATATAGTAATTACGGAGTAATCTGAGGACGACTAATTATGCATGGAGGCGGCAGGGGCTGCAAGGAAGATGGTTTTTTAATTTTAGTATATACTAGTAGTAAGCACGTGCGTTGCACGTTTTACGTATATGATGAATGTGATGAATAATATCTTCACAGAAGTAATACCATTTTTTGAAAGTTGTTGGGGTAATAAATCTCAATGTGAGAAGTAATCAGCCGAAAATGAAAATAAAAAAACTATGTAAATTTGAACAAAAAAATAGTAAGTAGCGTGTTCGAAAATTAATTTGAAAAAAATACCTATGACATGTTGTAGGTTTTGTTTAATAATAAAGGATATTATTTCTTCAATGAATTTGCAAACGTAGGTAAGAATTTAGATATTATTAAATATGAAAATAGGTATTGAATAATAGGAAGTTACAAAATCATTCAAATTTCAATCATATTTTTCTTTTTTTATCATTTGATTAATAATTGGAAATTTGTAAGAAAAATTCAATAATGCAGATTTTTCAATAAATTTCACAAACTATTGATTGTTAAATTCCATGTTTTGAATTGAGAAAAGATAACGTGAGAAAAAAGTTTACCATGACACACGCTTTATGTGATTTGAATGATCACAAAAATTATGAAAAAGCTTATTTACTACTCATTTTAGTCATTTTTTCCTTTAATTTCAATAACTTTAAACACACATCTCCAACCCTTATAAAGAAAATTATTATAGAATATTTAAATGTATTGTATATTAATATTACGGACTAATAAAAGAAAAAAATTGAGGATAATATTGACAAAAAATCTAACAATTTTAGAGCGTTATTAACAAAAGGGAATAATACAATAATTAATAAAAGAATAAAAATAATCTATGATTTGACTTTTATAGATATTTTCTTTTTCACAAATCCATAAATAATTTACTGTAGGTCACATATAAATTGATTTTGCATTAATTAAACTCCCCTAATCCATGTTATTAAAATAAGTTGATAAAATTCGAAATAACCTAAAATAAAAATAGACAGAAAGTTTATGTGCGGATTTATGTGAATTCTATATTAATAATAATAATAATAATTATTATTATTATTATTATTATTATTATTATGTGCATTGAACAACTTATGTATATTATGAATGATATTGTTAATGTTAAAATTATTAAATAGAATACACATGAAATGAAACCATTGTGAATGAAAATGTTGAATAAATTATTATTAAAGGGCGTTGTAAAAATTATAAGATATTTTTTTTTTTTTATAAATCAGAAATACGAACTCTAACAACAAATAATTTTTTAATACTTAATAATCGTAAGAGTATAATAATATGAGAAAGTATAATAACGTAAAATTTTATAACATTGTAAATTTTTAGATAGTATAATATTTTAATAATAAATAAATGAGAGATTATAATGAAATAAATATTTAATGGTATGAATAAAAAATTTGTAATCAAAAGTTTCTCCTAAACCCTAATTTTTTATGTATTGTAATAAAATATGAGGGATGTATAAAATCACCCCCTTCAACTCTAACAACAAATCATTAAAAATTCTAAAAAATTATTGAGAAGATGACCCAAAAAATAAAATGATAAAAAAGAGGTAAATTTGAATTAAATTTGTACAATATTTTTTTTTTCATGTGTAACATATGACATTAAATTCACGGATTAATGAAATTGTAGACTTTTGAATTGAATATCATAAGATTATACATTTATAATATATATAGTGTAAACTTTGGAATTTGAGTAGACAATTCAATTTTTGAAATTAGATATAAGCAAAAATTAAAACATAATTTTTTTAATACTAAATAAATGCAATAGTATAATATGATGAGAAAGTATAATAATGTAAAATTATATTATAACATTGAGAATTGTTAGACAATAAAAATATTTTAATAAAAAATAATTGAAAGATTATAATGAAATAAAATATTTAATGACATGAATAAAAAATTGGTAATTAAAAGTTTCTCCTAAATCTCAATTTTATATATTTTAAAAAATAGAATATAGGGGGTGCACAAAATAAGTCTCTTCATTTTTTCAACTTAATTAATTAATTAATTAATTAATATAAGAGGGCATAGTTGGTTTAAAGCAAAATATGTGAGGGCAAAATCGTGAAGCCAAAGATTCTCCTTTATCTATACTTTTAAGGTAGTGTAGATATATATATATTTTTTGTTCATTTAGACCGAGGCAAATCCGACTTTTACATGTAAGGGATTGGACAGAAAATTGTCACTAAGGAACATGAGAGCCTAAAAAGGAAAGGTAGGGACAAGAACACCAATAACAGTGTGAAAAATGGGGTGAAGATAGGTGAGGATTTTGCAATTTGTTTAAGAGCATCATACCTGCACAGGAGTGAAGGCCAAACTTGAAGTCAGCCCCGAAGTAGCCCCACCGCTTCCATACTGTTTATCCTTGAACCTGAAAAATGATTGAAAACCCATAAGCACTTATTGGCAACAATGAGACGATGAAAAAACGTTGAAGAAAAGAAAATTGGAATATAGTAAAACAATTTTTAATTACAGTGAAAAAAAATGTTAAACATCATTGGAAACTATCACAGAGAACAAAACTCTAGAGAACGAAAAAGAGCTCAAGAATAGCATACTTCTTGGCCACTTTGGCTGCAAGTCTGCTCTGACCAACTGATACACGTAACTTGCCATTTCCAGCCTGACCAAGCATTCCATATCCTTCCCCCAGCCCATCGCCTTCAAAAAATATCAGAAAGAGTGAGAAAACGGTACATGGACTCTCTGGAGCACAGACCCAAATCAAAGCAACACAAGAAAACATGTTTTATTCTAGAAACTGAACAGAATAGTTCACAATGAATAGATAGGCAATGCAGTAGAGGATATACAGCAAAAGCTTCACTTGCATGCCAGTAGAACGTAATTCAACTTCTATTCAAACAATAAAATAAATAAATATTTATCTAAGATAAGAGAGGTACATATAAACAAACATCAAAACAATAAAATTTCTTGTTCCCTTTAAAACTTGGGATTGGCTAGGTGAATAACAGTCCTTTCGATTAATCGCTACATCCACTTGAAGATTCAATACAAGTAGATCCAAAGCAACCATAAGAGGCAGTCTTAGTTATGGTCTACCACTATACCTATTCTAATGTACTGCATCACTTGTATGAAGAGGAACCTCTTTAGAACTACACAATGCATTCACCAACCACCTAACTTCTTGTGCCCTTAATTTATTCTCAGCAGGTGCTACTTTCACTTGATGATGTATATTCTCATTCCTCGAGTTCATAATACGTTCAAAATGATAACATAAAAAGAATGCAACTCATAAGCTAACTAATTATTTGTAATAGATTTTCTTAGATTGATATTAATACCTAAAGAACTCTCCTCTGGAACTCCAAACTGCATCCTATTCGCCAACTTTCGCATATCTGTAATAGCATACCTGGTTAAAAATGAAGAGTACATTAACTTATTTGATTTTTAAAAGCATAATTCAGAATAGAAAATGAATAGCATATCATGTTCATTAGAGGTGTCAATCCGGGTGGTCCGGGCCGGGTCGGCCCGTCAACATATGAGCCCGGTAATGGCCCGCGTAAAAAAAAGCCCGCCCGCTGCGGGTTCCGGGCTGGTTCCGGGTCGACCCACAAATTTCGAACTATAACCCAGGCCCGCCCGCTAGCCCATACGGGTCGAGCCCATGCGGGGTTGCGGGTCGCGGGTCGCGGTTCGTTCCGATTTGGCCAGTATGAATAAAAATATAGAATTTTTTATATTTATAATATATATATATATTTTGTTAAATTTATAAATATGAGATGAACAAAATGTTAAATTCATATTTATACCATAATGTTTATATAGAATTTACATTTATATTTTATGTTACATGAATTACTTCTAAATTACAAACTTAAATAAAATATAAACAAATAACAACTAAATGCTAAATGCATTTCTAATTATTACTATTAAAGAACGCTACATTTCTTGCCTATTAGGGAGAAAAATAAGATTTAACTTTAGAAATTGTACTAGTACTAGAGTTTGTAGAAGAATTGAGATTTTCAATACTATGATATTTAATAAAAAAAAAATTTTTTTTTAATTTCACGGGTCAGTGGGTTAACCGCGGCCCGCGAAGGTTAGGCCCGCGAAACCCGCGGTTCACACCTTCTTGACCCGTGAACCGCCCGCACGGGTCACGGGTCGGCCCGCGGTCCCGGGTCGATCCGGGCCGGTTTTCACGGGTCTGGTCGGCCCGCCCGTCTTGACATCTCTAATGTTCATCTTCTAAATAAGCTGGAAGGAAAACTCTCCCACCTTTCTTTCATCTTCCTCAGTCGTCGACCGCCTCTCTTTTTCTTGGGCTCAGAGTCAGGAACTGGAAGAGGTTTGGGCTGCTTGGCAGGAGGGGGCTCTTGCCACTTCTCAATCTTCTTAAGAATTTCGTCTCGGAAAGATCTTCCATTTTTTCCTGTTGGATCTCCTCTTGTAGAGTCAACACGTGCTGCAAGTGTAGATTTTGCTGCCAGAAGTCGGCAGGCACGCATCCTCAATGAAGGAGGAGTGCTCTGAAATATTTCCGTTTGCTCTAGATATCCCACACGAAACTGAGATGTTGCTGTTGAAAACCCAGCTAAGTTCTTCCTTTTGGCACCAAGAAGCTGAACATTACAAGCAGGCATCTTTGCTAATGAGACAAGACCACCAGCAGTACCCATAAGTTTAGCAGCAACAGCACTTCCAACTATAGCAGAAAGATTTGGAGCAATGTATCCCATTCGACTCTCCACAAACTCAAGGACCTTTTTCTTTGCTGAATCTAGAGCAAGAGCTCGATCGCATGCATCAAGTGTCTTTTGTAGGACATCCTCTGGGAGTGGTTTGCCACTGGTAGTTGATGCGGTTACAGAAATGACCATAATAATAGCAGATGGTATGAGTCCTTCCAGATCAACAAGGGTCAGATCCATCTCATTCCCAATCTTTTTAACTACCCGAGCATAATCAATGGGGTGATGAACAAGAGATTCAAGCTCTGGAAATTTCAGGCGATATTTATCTCGGATAAAATTGTGGATGATCACGAGTTCATTTTCAATATCAACCGACAAGGCGTTACAGTCAACTATCAGCTGATACTCTGGGTCATCTTCCAAAACAATTCCTTTATCTGAGGTTTCGGAACCCTTTTCAAGAGCATCTTCAACTTTCTACAACAAAAGATGAAATTGCCCATCAATATATACTTACAAATAGCTAGCAGAACAGGAGAAGGGTCAGAGGAGGGAAGGGAGAATACAAAACTCTAAGATATTACATACGTATAGAAAAACATAGCTCAACAAAAAAAAAAAAAAAAAAAAATAAGAAAATGAGAACAATGACTTCACCACTAGGGGAATCATAATCATCAAGTTCCATTCATGTTAGTTCGTGTGTTAAATTTGGAATACAAGACAATAAACTATAGCAGATAAAATTAAACAAACCTGCATAATATCAGTATATCGCTGTGTTTTCTGTAGTTTGGAAACACTATCCAGATCATCGTAATTAAGTGCTTCTATGTCTGCTAAGTCCCCATCTACATCTTCTTCCATGTCCTCATCTTCCCTATTATTCTCATCCTGGAAGGGAAACACTATCAATCCAATGCCATAAGAAATATCAGAAGACTCGGATGAAGTCTGAACTGCAACAGAAATACAACGAAACCACAACTAACCAAGAAGTAGAATATATTCCTATCAGCTTGTAAAAATATAAATATAAAAATAGAAGAAAAGGGAAAACACTCACAAGATTAGCCTCATTATCAGACAATTCATCAAGATCTGCCAGGAATGAATCATTAAGAGTTGCCTGAAACAAATGACATGCTGTTAATTTCAAAGCTCATAAGCTTTTTAAGCTGCATATAAAAGCTATAAGAAACTAATCTACATGAAGTAAGAATAAATATGTAGTGTGAAAGTAAAGAGCTGTGTAATCCTGCATAAATTAATGTCTTTGGTCCAAAACCAAAATCAACAGAGTAGTTTATTCCATGGCATAAGGAAAAAGTAATCCTCATGCTAATTATATCAATTTCATTTACTTTGAATGCACGAGTTTGTAAAAGATACCTGCCACTTTTTATGGAGTAGCACTGGTTAGTGGAATCAATCGAAGAACAAAATATATTATGCAGATAGGAAGAACAGTGGTGAATGGCATAATTTATGATCAAGCAGTACAGAAAAGGGACTAGCTGTTTGATATGATGTATCGCAAGAATGTGATATACAGGTTCACATCCATACTTCCACTAATCAACCCGAATAGAAAATGCATGAGATACTAAAGAATGGGGATGCCAAATTACTTTTTACTTATAGTATTCTTCATTAATTGAATCAACACCGCTATCCAATATTAAAAAAAAAAAAATTTAAAAAAAAAGGTAAAGAAAGGAAAAAAATACTTCATTGACAAACAAAGTGCTAATTGTAGGTAGATCTCCAAGACAATGTCAACTAAAACCCCTTTTTATGAGAATCATAGCAGCTTGACGAGGCAAATTAATTATCCAAGCCAAACAAATTTTGAAGTGTATATTCGAAGAGTTCCGGGTCAATTATGGGCTATTTTGGAAGAAGACTCGAGGCCAAACAAAGTGATCAAGCCAAATGAGGAGCCAAGAATCAAGTTTTGGATTCAATTAAAGTTTTGACGTAGATAAAGTCCGAATTTGAGGTTCCCTACTCTTGAAGAATTGTAACCCATTTCGTCTAGTTTCCTACTCTTTTTGAATCACCCCAATAGGAAATCGGGATCAAAAGTTACGATCAACAAAAGATGACGTGTGCAGAATTAAGAGCTAAAAAAAACCATGTGACCACACGATTGAAAAGGCAGCGACCGCACGCCTTCAAAATTTCCAAAATGACAGAATGTTCGTTTCGAGGAACAACCATGCCTGTGTGATTGCCCGAAATTGAACCGTGTGACCGCACAGTATTTTCTGTTTTCTTTATTTCCCAATTAGTTTGTACTATAATTACTCAACTCTAAAACCTTAGGAATGATAACTTGGATGACTTGAACATTGAACTCTCTCTTGAGAGCATTTGGAGGTAAATTCCTCTTTCAATTTGTTATTTTTCTTTGGTATTCTTCAACTACATTTTGAGTAGAATATTCTTGTGTTGTTGTTGAATCCGCACTCCATGAAATTTATTTATTTCTATCCATTGGGCTATGTTTATTTCTTAGAATTTTGGCTAGATTAAACTTGGGTCAAGGTTTATTTTACTATTTTAGTTTTCTTGAGTTGATTCTAAATTATTGATGGAATTTTTTATTCAAACAACGAAGGATTTCGCAGCATTTGGTATCAGAGCTTGGTACCAAAATTGGTAAATCTATCTTCACATTTCTTGTTCTTGTTGTTCTTCATTCAAAAAAACAAAAATTCACAAAAAAATTGGAAAAATTGTGTTCTTGTGTATCTCTTGATTCCTACATCTTGGGTATTATCATTGTTATCACATTTGAGTTGGTTAGGAGATTTCAATTTACCAAATACTTGCATTTCTACACTATTCAAGAATTGAGCACTAGGTGTTTGATAAATTGTCTCTAAGAAGACTTCATTAATAGAGACCACTTTTCTCAACACTAAGTTATTCCTTAGGGATCGTTCTCTTTGTGTTTCGATTTTGAGTTTTGCGTTTTGGATTTTGTTTTGAATTTTGGATTTTGATTGTTTATTTTAGGATTGCTGAAAACATGTACTTTTTGTGATTTTGAAAAACTGTTTTCAAAAATAGAAAACTGAAAAATGCGTTTACTTTATAATTTTCTGATATATTTATTTTGTGATATTTTATATGTAAAAAATGGTTGATTTGTTAAATTACATTAATTTTAATGTCAATAAATCAGTTAGTTCTCTATATCAATAAATTCATCATTATTATTATTTCAGCTAAACAAAAATCCAACATATACCAACAAAATCTTAACATGAATCTATATATAATGGCAAAATAACATAAGAACTCTAAGTGAAGGAAGCGTCTCACATTTACAAAAAAAAAAAAAAAAAAAAAAAAAATCTTAACCTGGATCTATATGTAATGGCAAAATAACATAAGAATTTCAAGTGAAGGAAGTGTCTTACATTTACCAAAAAAACAAATAAAATTACAAATAAAAAAATAATAATCTTAACATGGATCTATATATAATGGTAAAATAATATAAGAACTTCAGGTGAATGAAGTGTCTCACATTTATAAAAAATAAAAAATAAAAAATCTTAACATGGATCTATATATAATGACAAAATAACATAAGAATTTCAAGTGAAGAAAGTGTCTCACATTTACCAAAAAAAAAAATTACAAATAAAAAAAAAAATCTTAACATAGATCTATATATAATGGCAAAATAACATAAGAACTTCAAGTGAAGGAAGTGTCTCATATTTATAAAAAAAATAAAAATAAAATAAAAAATCTTAACATGGATCTATATATAATGACAAAATAATATAAGAATTTCAAGTGAAGGTAGTATCTCACATTAAAAAAAAAAAAAATTCCAAAACGAGCGTTTTTGCGTTTTGGACTTTTTAACAAAAAAATCCAAAACGCAATAAACTCGTTTTGAGTTTCCTTTTGTGTTTTGAAAAACGCATTTCTGAAAATGGGCAAAGTGAACGCGTTTTCGATATTTCCGAAAATCAAAAACTCAAAATAGGCTGAAAACTGCAAAGAAAACAGGGCCTTAGTAATTCCTTGTTCTTTGCCAAGTCCTTTGTGAATTTTTGTACTCCAATACATTGACCCATTACTCCACATTAAATCTTTGTTATAGCAAGCTATAAATTCCACTTGCTATTTGTGCCAATCAATTTCTCTATCTCTTTTTTTATTGTAGTTTCATGCTTCACAAGAATTATAATTTTCTCGTTGTAGTTGATTAATTTCCTTGGGAGCTTGAAAATTGAGCGTAAACACGAGTAAAAACATTACTTGTGAGAACACTCCCACTTACACAACATGCTCCATACAAATGTTCCAAGTGGGCAAGACTCTAATGCCCAAACTCAAGACTTGCGTGAGATGTTGCAAAAATATTTCCACCACTTATACTAGGCAAATGGTGGCAATGGAAGGAAGATTGGGAAGAAGAAGGTTGGATAGATTGGAGGCAAAGAGAGAAATCCCAACACCAAGGAGTAATAGAAAAGTTATGGATGAGTTTGATGATGATGGGGGTATAGAACAAAAGTGAAATATGGGTAGGAATAGAGGAGAGCGGTGTGATAGGGGGCTTGATGGAGGTCATCTAAGGAGGCACAGGGGTAAGGATGGAATATATGAGAATGTTGGTAGTTTAAAAATGAAGATTCCATTATACCATGAGAGGGGTGTTACAAAGAAGGTGACAGAGAGTGATCCAACGTTGAACCTAAAGGAGCTAATGAAAAATTTTGAAAAAAGGTTTATTCCATGGGAGCGTGAAAATATTGAAAGAAAGACGGTAGTTGAGTTGCAAGAAGTGCCGCGGGATAAGGAAGTTGAGAAAGAGGGAGAGCTAAAAATTGAGATAGTTGATCAATCTCTGAATTTTGATGTAAAAGATCAAAATATTGATGAGGGGTGCATGAGCTTACCAATGTAGAGGAGGTTGTTGAGAGTAAAAATGTGGAAGAGTTGATTGAAAATGATAATGTGGAGGAGGTAGTTGAGGATAAAAGTTTAGGAGTCGTGATTGAAAGAGGCGAAGAAAAGAGCCTCGTTGTTGAACCTGATGAAGTGGTGGTGATTCATCATGAATATAAGGATCCATACCTTATATTTGGAGAAACTAATGATTCTCACCCTATTTTGCTTAAATCTATTTTGCAGGTTAATTGCATTTTGGTCTTTGGACCACATCACATATGTACAAAGGAGTTCATGATTCGATCCTTCCACATATCCAAAGTTGCAAAGTACTATTAGTTGATCATTAGACATAGAGGACATAATTTTTCATTTGATCCAGGGGGTGCAGTGAAACAACATGAACAAACTTATGATTCGGGACGAATCATCCTGAATGAGGGTCTGATGAGAATAATAGCGGGTTTGGCGAGGCAAATTATTTATCCAAGCCAAACAAATTTTGAAGTGCATGCTCGAAGAGCTCCGGGTCAATTATGTTATTTTGGAAGAAGATTCAAGATCAAACAAAGTGATTAAGCCAAAAGAGGAGCTAAGAATCAAGTTTTGGATTCAATTAAAGTTTTAACTGAGATAAAGTCTGAATTTGAGGTTACCTATTCTTAAAGAATTGTAACCCGATTCGTCTAGTTTCCAACTCTTTTTGAATCACCTCAACGGACATCAGGATCAAAAATTATGACCAACATATAGAAGATGATGCGTGCGGAATTTGGAACTAAAGAAACAACCATGCGACCGCACGGTTGAAAAGGCATGCGACCGCACGCCTTTAAAATTTTCAAAATGATAGAATGTTCATTTCGGTCGATCGCCCGAAACTAAACCGTGCGGCCCATGGTACTCTGAAACCCAAAATTCATGGTTTTTATTGCAATTTCCTATTTTCTTTATTTTCCAATTAATTTGTACTATAAACACTCAACTCTCAAACCCTAGGAATGATAACTTGGATGGCTTGAACATTGAACTCTCTCTTGAGAGCATTTGGAGGTAAATTTCTCTTTCAACTTGTTACTTTTCTTTGGTATTATTCAATTACATTTTGAATAAAATATTCTTGTGTTGTTGAATCCACACTCCTTGGAATTTGTTTATTTCTATCCATTGGGCTAGATTTATTCCTTAGAATTTTGGCTAAATTAAACTTGGATCAAGATTTATTTTATCATTTTAACTTTCTTGGGTTGATTCTAAATTGTTGTGGAAATTTTTTGTTCAAACACCAAAGGGGTTCGCATCACTTTTTTTGTGAAAATACAATTTTTTTGCAAACGGAAACTCCAGACTAGGGGTGGGCAAAAACCGACCGAACCCGCCCAAACCGACCGAACCCGATCGGTTTAGGTCGGTTTTTCATGAAAATTGGGTTGGGTTCGGGTTTTTTTTAATTTTTTTTTCGGGTTGGGTCGGGTTGCGGGTTGGGTGAATAACCCGACCCGACCATAAAAAAAAAGATTATTTTTTTTAAAGTAATGAAACTTGACTTATTTAAATATTGATTGAACATATTTTAATTTTATTAGAATTTTGGCTAAATTAAACTTGGATCAAGATTTATTTTATCATTTTAACTTTCTTGGGTTGATTCTAAATTGTTGTGGAAATTTTTTGTTCAAACACCAAAGGGGTTCGCATCACTTTTTTTGTGAAAATACAATTTTTTTGCAAACGGAAACTCCAGACTAGGGGTGGGCAAAAACCGACCGAACCCGCCCAAACCGACCGAACCCGATCGGTTTAGGTCGGTTTTTCATGAAAATTGGGTTGGGTTCGGGTTTTTTTTAATTTTTTTTTCGGGTTGCGGGTTGGGTGAATAACCCGACCCGACCATAAAAAAAAAGATTATTTTTTTTAAAGTAATGAAACTTGACTTATTTAAATATTGATTGAACATATTTTAATTTTATTAGCAAGTGTTCAATTTATTGTATTTTTGGTTATTGTAGTGTACATAATTGATTTGAATTAAAGATAGATTTATGAGTTTTCTTTTTTTTTTTTTTTTCAAATTTTTTACTAATTGGGCCAAAGCCCAAACCGACCAACCCGACCGAAATTTGGGTTGGGTTCGGGTTGGGCAAAAAACCGACCCGACCCAACCCACGCCCACCCCTACTCCAGACCATGAAATATAGAAGTATCACCTAGCAACATATCAATCTCAAAACTCCCAAGTGACGTGACTTTCTAGCAAGTCATTTTATTTTGACTTCATCTCCAAAACAAAATAGAAACAAAGCCCCTTTTTAGAATTGATTGAAGCGCACAATTCACTTATGCTCATCTTTGTTTGTTGATTTTCTGTGGGGTTTCAACACAGTACTTATTGGCAAATTAAAATCTAAATTTAAAGAAAACAGAAGTTATCTCCCTAACACGGGACCATTATGAGGGCACAATGGCACTCCTGACATCTTATTTTTATTGAAAATGCTTTTTAAAATTTAATAAGGGTCCATACGGCATGACTTTTGAAAAGCAAAAAGGAGCTTTTGAACCCGTTTTACTAATTTTATGAGATTGCTTGTTCTAGTTAGGAGAGCTCTTAGAGGAAATTAGTCTAATGTAGCTTCCTTTGAAAGCACTTCCAAATTAGAAAGTTCTTCTAGAAATTAGTTTCATTTCAATACAAAAATAAAGGTGGCTTACTCGTAATTTCTTCTACGGGATGAAAAGTCAAAATGAAAGACATACCAAACGGGCCCTAAGTTGCATCAACTAAAAGTGGTAGACATCTCCACGAGCTAGAGAGTAAAAATATCACGCAAAGCAAATAATACCATTTTCCGGAGTTCAAAGATGAGATAATGGCTTTCTATTTGCTTGATAAGATCCATAAACTCTTATTTAGGAAATACCCTTTGAAATGAAATTACAACATCATTTAATAAACCCATCTTCATATATGATACACAAGTCATAAGTGGACAGAACTGTTAAAAAATCAACCTAAAATACTCACCGCATTCTACGTAATCTTTAGAAATCTTAATTTAACCTAAGCCGACTATTTCCAAGCTTATACATCCACAAAGATATGCAATACATAAAAAGAAAAAGAAAATCCAATAAATTCAATCGCAATAGACGCAATTACCATTGTTTATGCTTCTTCCGAAGCAGCCAGCTGGAATCGTAATCCGGAGAGGGTGTATTTCTGCACAAAAATCAAACACCCACAAAAAATGATAACTATTTAGAAATAACTATACAGAAAAGAAAATCTGCAAAAAAAAAAATCAGTGACAATAAGTACCAGGAAAGAATCTGTGATCAGAACTCTTCAAGAAAAATGAAGAAGACAATTTTTTAAAACCCAGCCCGGATATCGACCCGGGAAAAAGAAAGGGTTAGAGGGTCGACCCAGGATTGGTGAATTTTAAAAAAAAAAAAAAAAAAAAAAATTAGCCAATTCCTGTCACACAATTTAGTAATAATAGTTCAAACCCTACAATTAACACAAAAATTCAATGAATTAACTACATCATCATAGAACTCAACCCAAACATCAAATTACCTTAAAAAAAAGCTGATAAAAGCTTAAATCCAAACACCAATTTGCTTCCAAGCATTTGATGTTCTTTTTAATTAGGATTCAACAACTTATATCCAATTAAATTGTGGTTATTCAGCACTACCCAAATCCCATGACTTTTGTTGTCTGTAAGAGCTGTCATTAGGGTGTACTGAAAAAAAAAGGGCATCTGCCAAGTAAATTCACACGTGGGTCGTCTCAGAACAATTCTTAAGCTGAAGATGAATTGGCCCATTCATATTGCAGAGAAAAGATTCAACCTTGGGGTGGGCTCATTAGCTAATCACCAAAATTCTATCTACAAGTTTAAGCGAAAATTGAAATTTCATAAAATAGGCAGAAAAAGAAAAGAAAAAATCAGCAGCTCCTAGTCTCTTACTGCAAAAGAAATGAAGGGAAGAGGGAAGAAACTAAGGAAATAATGAAATAACCTGTTGCTGCAAGAGGGCGCCTCCGTCGCACTTGGGAGTTGAGAGAAAGAGGCAGATGAATTTTTTGAAAAGAAAAGCCCTGAAAATTTTTGAAACCCGGTTTCCAGCATTTAAATATGTTTGTTAAAAAATTTTGTTTTAAAACTTTTTTTATGTTTTCGAGATAAAATATGTGATTGAAAAGTGGGGAGAAAAAATATGTATGGTAAAAAGTTATTTGAAGAATTGTGTTTTTTAAATTTTTTTTTTTTTTTGGTTTGCCAAAAAGAAAAAAATCAAAAAAGGACCCAGAAATTCTTGGATCGGATTTCACTCCGGATTTTTCAAAATCGGGTTTTCGCCATTCCGCAGCCCGATTTTGAACCGGGTCGCAGGCAGCTAAAGTCGCATTGTTCACGGTGATTCTGATATATTATAGATAATAACGTAGTACTAAAAATAGCACTTTCACACTTGAACTTTGTCTGGCCTGTTATATGCCAACAAATGTTCAAATAGGGAAATCTATAAACAGCACTAAACATGATACTTAACGAGTTGTAGGCAAAATTTATAAATTACTTTATTATTTTCAACCACACATTTCAATGAATATTATTTATTTTATTTATTAATCACTATTTTTATCTTTTTATAAAATTTATTGAATTGAAAAACCTGCGATTCAACTACCGAGAAAGGCTCAATCATATAAACGAAGAAGATTACATAAAGCTTGTGAGTTTTCTCATATTTTTCTTATTTTTGGTTGGTTTTTCTCTCTTTTTGGTTGTTTTCCTACATACCAGAAAAAAAAATGACTCGCATTCTCTCTCCTCTTTCTCTTCAGAAATCTTGCTTTCCTAAAAGTAAGATTTTACTTAAAAAAAAAAACGTGTCTGATTTATTTTCAGAATCTTTCTTTCCAGATCATGTAGATAAGGTTTGCAAGTCTGTTTTGATGCGTGTCCACCTTGTCGGTCATGCATCAAGTCTTTTATTTTCAGAATCTTTCTTTTCAGATCATGTAGATAAGGTTTGCAAGTCTGTTTTGACGCGTGTCCACATTGTCGGCCACGCATCAAGTCTTTTATATCTTCTTCTGGCTCTCCTCCGCCTATAAAAGGAGCTCTTCTCCATTGTAAGATGATAAATTCCCTCTTCCTGATCGAAAGACAATGTTTGCAAATTTATCTCGCGCAAAGATCTTTTCAAAATTTGATCTGAAAGCAAAATTTTGGCAATTAGGAATCAAACTAGAAGAAAGGCACAAAATAACATTCTGTATTCCTAATCATCATTACCAGTGGACAGTTATGCCTTTCGGATTAAAGACTGCTCCTTCACTCTTTCAGAAAGCAATGATAAAAATCTTTGATCCATTACTTGAAATAGCATTGGTTTACATTGATGACATCTTATTATTTTCTGAAGATGAAGAGTCACATGGTAATTTGCTTTCTAAATTCACAGATATTGTCAAACAATATGGTATTATGCTTTCCCAGAAGAAAATGGTGGTCGGTGGTAGTGAGGCAGACTTCTTAGGAATGCATATTAAAGATGGTCAATATTCACTCCAGCCTCATGTCGGTCAAGAACTTCTTAAATTTCCAGACGAAAATTTGTCAAAAAAAGAAGTTCAACAATTCCTTGGAGTTTTTAATTATATGGCACACTTCATTGATCATCTTTCATCCATAGTTAAACCACTCCAGCTCATGCTCAAAAAAGATCCTCCTCCATGGTCACCCACTCAAACTCAGGAAGTCAAATCTATCAAACAAAAGGTGAAAGATCTCCCGGCCCTACAAATCCCGACGGATGGCAAACGTGTCCTCCAAACAGATGCAAGTGATTATTTTTTGGCAGCTGTCTTACTTGACGACAAAGGAGGAAAAAGAAGAATATGTAGATACAAAAGTGGATCATTCACTGAATCAGAAAAGCATTACCATCCCACTTTCAAAGAAATACTAGCGGTCAAAAGAGGAATTGAAAAATTCCAATTTCATCTCATTGGGCACAAATTCCTAGTGGAAATGGATATGTCAGCTTTTCCAAAAATGCTTGCTTTTAAAAGGAAACAAATCTCAAACTCTCAACTACTCAGATGGGCAGAATGGTTCTCAAACTTTGAGTAAAGTTAAACACATCAAGGGAAAACACAACCTCTTACCAGATCTTCTTTCCAGACCTAAAGTTTCCCTCATACTACCTACACAACCAATTCCAGTTATCTACATGATGGATTCAAACCAATTTCCCTTCAACAGTAATTGTCCTTTTCCTCCTGAACTCTATGAACTCATAAGATCCAAAACCCTCAAATCCAGATCCAAAGAACTCATGTTAAAATATCAGTCTCTTGTTATAAGACAAACCGGAATTGAAACACTTGGTGGTCTTGGATTTCATCCAGAATACCCTTTTTTCACTCTGTTCCGTTTTGATCTCAGACATTTGGCAGTCAGATTTTCAAAGGAAACTCTTTGCTTTCTGTGGTACCTTTTAGAAAATTGGCAAATTGGAATATCGTTTGATATCCAAAGTACACTCGAGACTTTCACCCGATATCAAAATGATTTTCGATTTGATCATTATGCAAAAAAGTTCCTTGAATGGTTCCATCCAATTTCACACTGGATAAAAATGTTTAAAGCATTTTCTTTTAAATTTAAAGATCTCAAAACCTCTGTACGAAACGTTCATGTGATCTTAATTTTTCAAAGACAAGGTTTCACTGAATCACAGGTTTATACTCATTTCAGCAGCGTCAAGGAGTATGCAATTCAGCCTTTCAATATGCATAAAGGTTGGGAGCATTATCCAAAAGAGTTTCGTAATTTCCAAAGACACATGGCAGAACTCAATCAGACAATTCCACCAAAAATATGGTCAGATTACTCAGATGATGCTCCATGGGAAGCTTTGCCAATTGAGTATACCCGAAAAACCCAACAAGACATTCAGGCCTATCATGATACTCATTTGCAGAGATATCCTAATTCATATACATTAGATTATGATTATGCATTTGATATGCAGTATGGACAATTATACCAAGGAAGGCCTACACAAATTCTGGGTGAAACATCAAGGTACTCAGAGAAAACTCCAGAAGGACGCCAGCAAAGGAAAAGGCAAATGGAAATCACTGACAAATTGCTCAACAGCTTGCATTACAGTATGAAGAAGGAAAAGGCATACAATGAAGGAAAAATTGGCCCCGGTGATATAAAACTATCATATAAACAACTTTTAGAAAAGGAAAAAGCAAAAGCAGGAGAATCAAGCAAATCTGACCAAGAAACTAGCCAAACCAACTCACAAGATCCATGGTCTCACATGAATCCAGAATTAGTGGTTAACTCTGATTCACTTAAAATTTTGGAACTAGTAAGAGAATGGGACTATAACAAACAAAATTGCCAAAATCGTCATAACACTAGATGGTTAAATCAACATGGATTACCCTTACTGCCAGGAGAATCACAAGAAGAAGAAGACACCATGAACTTGGACGAACCATGATGCATTACTTTTTTAAAAAGTAGGAATCTTTCTTTTATCAAATGTCAGTCTGTAATAAAAGTTGTTTGTCCGTTTTGTATTATTTCTGATTAGAAATCTTGCTTTCCTAAAATTAAGATTTTACGTGTCTGTTTTATTTTCAGAATCTTTCTTTCCAGATCATGTAGATAAGGTTTACAAGTCTGTTTTGACGCGTGTCCACCTTGTCGGCCACGCATCAAGTCTTTTATGTCTTCTTCTGGCTCTCCTCCACCTATAAAAGGGGAGCTCTTCTCCATTGTAAGATCATCGAGTCTTCAGCAATAAAATTTAATGTGTTTATTTATCATGTTCTTCTAAAATTTTCCAGTTCTTCCTTAGTTTCCCAAGATTCTAAGTAGCATAAGTAGGAATGATATGAAGTAAGATCATAGTAGAAATTAGTATGCTCTACAGTTGCACCTTCATGGTGATTCTCTGCATCAGAAAAATTCTCTACTGATCATTGATTCGTCCGGAGTTATGGTAATTTACAACAAATCCAAAAGCCAGGCCCTTTGTTTAACCGATTGAGAGTTTTGTTTTTGTGGGCATGAATACTGTAATTTGTTGTTAAGTTACCATCACTTCGCTAGAATTTAGAATATCTCAAATCAATTCGACTCAAAAAAGATAATGGGTCAAAGGTCAAAAGGTCGAATTAGGATCGAACTGATTTCAATTAGAAATGAAATAATATTTCAAAGATTTAAAGTAGTACAACCAGTTATAAATCTGGACCGAGTCAACGGGTCGCAGTTTAATCACAAAAAATAAAAAAAAATAAAAATTCTCGGTTCTCAGTCCGATTTTTGAAGGGACGGTTTTATGATTGGATCAGACCGATTTTTTGACTGATTCACAGTTTTTTCGATTGAATCAGGCGATCTAGTCCAAAGGGTGAATAAGACCTTTTTATACCCCATTATAATTTAACATATTTTTCTCCATCTTCCATTCAAAGTCAAACAAATATTCAATTCCTTGATACATTTTTCTTTCTTTTAATTTTTTAACCACATATTTTTCAAGAAGTCACTATTTCAAAATATATTTTTCCAAAAAACCTCATTTTAATAAAAATCAAAAGGGCCAAATAAATCTTCAAATCATCAAACCGACTCAAATCTTACATGGATTTAACCAGGGGTGAACAAGCCCATGTTTGATCTCATTATCACGAATACATTTTTCTCTCTCTTAAATTTTAACTACATATTTTTCAAAAATTCAGTATTTCGAAATACATTTTTCAAAAAAATATCATTTTAATAGGAATCAAACAATGGCCGAATAAAATTTCAAATCAGTATAAACCATAACGAATTGTTTGATTTGATTCAGTTTTAAATGTGAAATGATATGGCTTGGAAAATTTCAAACCGATTTAACGGTTTGGTTTAGGTTTCAATTATCAAAATCGTGATTTTAAACTGCCAACCCACCAAGGCGTCCAGTTTCTTTTTTTTTTAAATACAAGAAGCTTCTTTATTCTCTCATTTTTTTCAAATGGTAATTATATCCACACCACACTTTTTTATATCTACACCACAATTTAATTGCAAGAAAAGATCTTCAGTGTTTGTTTACTTTTACTTTTATGTCCTTAACTTTTTTTTAACCGCGTTATTATTCATAACATTCAATTAATTAACATATTTTATTTCTAATTACGATTTATATTCAAATATTATGATAATTTGCATTGAAAAGATGTGCAAATATTTTGTTTAACTTTTTTATTAATTATTTATTTTTGATTATTTAAAAGTATGAGAGATAAATAAGTATTTTTCACCCTTGTAATAAATATTTGAACGAAAATCGTCTCTAAAGACAAGATATGGAAATTAATAAAGATTTGATGATAAAAAAAATATAAAAAAAACTTGGCAGCGTAAATGTAAAAATAAGGAAAAATTAGGGTTCTTCATTGCAATTAAAATGTAGTGTGGTGTCAATTTATTTACCATTTTTCAATTCCAAAAAACCATCAAATGTTATTATCCAATAACCTAACCCAAATTCTCAATTATCCAAATGTCCCAAATCATCTTTAAATTCCATATCCTATTTTTGATCAGTGTGTACCCATACAATCTCTTGCATTACAATTTAGAACTTTAATTTTACAATAATACAAAAGACACTCAATTACTTCCTCTATCCCAATTATATAGGTTAGTTTAACTTTTCACACGGATTAAAAAAACATATTTAATGTCATTAAAACAAGTAATTTTTATAAAGAAAATTTTCAACTTGTCCTTAATTAAAATTATTATTATTGAAAGTAATAAATAGGTGTGCATTAGTAAATGAACAAAATAAATACTTCAAAAAAAAAAAGTCTATATAATTGGAACGAGAGAAAAAAGAAAGACAGCTTATGTAATTGGGACAGAGAGAGTACAAAACACTATCATCACAAAACATAAAGTGCACATTTCGACTCGAAATTTTAAACGAATATTTGAGCCCATTTGAAATTTACTAATTTATTTGTTGGCAAATTGCGATTTCAAACCACATCAAAAAACAAACAAATAATTTGATTTGGTTTAGTTTAGAAAATGAAATTGTTTTTTTTGGTTTAGAAAAATCTCTAACCATTTTAAATAGTTTGATTTGAAATTTTGCTACAAATAACTTAAATCAAATCATGTTCACCCTAAATTTAAATGATGGAGTTGCTTTTATATATATATATATATATATAACTTTTATAAATTGAGAGTCAAAAGTGTGTTTTATTGAAGTTACAATCATTGTAAATACTCTTCTACAATAGATAAGATTTATCTAAGAAATTGATAATAGCAAAATAAACATCGACAATTATCTAATAATCTTACGACATTCCCCCTTGGATGTCCATTTAAACAATAATTGTCCCATTAAAAATCTAGCTTGGAAAAAAATCAATAGGATAAAAATACCAAACAAATGAAAAAAGAGTACAAGTAGTTATAACAAAATTGGATAAATAAAATGATGTCTCTCTAAAACCTAAACTTGAGTGAAATAAAAAGAGTAGTCACTCTCCTTATTTAATGATTGAAGATTCTTGTATTGAGCATTACATGTCTTATATATCAAGTTAATAGAGAGAGAGAGAGAGAGAGAGAGAGAGAGAGAGAGAGAGAGAGAGAGAGAGAGAGAGAGAGAGAGAGAGAGAGAGAGAGAGAGAGAGAGAGAGAGAGAGAGAGAGAGAGAGAGAGAGAGAGAGAGAGTACATGTCACTCCCCTCTATTTGTAGATACCATGTATTGACACATAAAGATCCAGCTGAAATTGTAAAGAGTTTTCTATATAGAGAGAGAGAGAAGAAACTGGATATAGAAAATACCCATGGTTGCAACGACTTCACACACAGACATAGAGAATCACATAACGGCGGTGAAATGGCTAGGGCTGGAGAGATCTTGCTTTTTATTAGTTATTATATATATAATTAGAATTAATATTTTACATACATACTCTTGGGAATGTGCGATCGTGTTATTTTATGAGTAATTTTGGCCCTCAAATGGATCAGTTCCGACTTAATGAGCAAGTATAACATAAAATAACTGCTTTCTTATCTTAACTAGTATGTGAAACGTGTGTTTTACGTAATTTTGTTGTGATATTTATTTTCAAACTTAAATAATTATAGTTGGATAAAAATTTGTAAATAAAGAGCCTGTTCCGTAAAATTATTTTTCACCTCAATTTTTCAAACTAAATCTGAACTATTATTCTTAGTCAAGCCCACAATTTTTAACTTTTCAAATATTTTTAAATCCCACAATTATTACAAACCCAAAAACCACAAAAACTTTTAAAAATTACATTACCAAACAGATTCAAAGTAAAAAAAATCTAATGTTTGAAAATAACGTGAAATACATCGTTAGTTATATTAAATATCACAATATTCAAGTTCTTGAGAAGATAAACAAAATATATTTCCACAAAATTAAGTTTTTATTTGAATTTTGATATATGGTACATGGATGTGATTTATGAGCATTTGATTATTTGATTTAATACGAACGAAATTCAATTTCAAGTATAATGATATAAAGAGAACTATATACAATGTTACCACTCTGTTCCGTAACGCAATCCATTACAATTTATAAATCAATTCATAAATAACACAATTTTTCAAATCACTTTTTAACAATTTCAATTTTCTCTCTACTTGTCAACCACATATTTTACCTCGAAAATAACAAAAAAATAATTTAAAAACTGCTACAGTGTTACCAAACACTCTATAGTTTCATACATACTGATTTAATATTAATTAAACATATTAAATATATGATCGTTTATTTTATAACTTTACAATCTCAAAATTTTAATTTTAACCTCTGTTTAGGAGGGATTTTTTCACAAATTTTATCAAATTTTGATAAATAGAGGCACCAGCCGTGTATAATTGACTGCTATATCAGATGGTAAGATTGATCATGGCATAAGCTTTTTCTTCCATTTGGACTTATCTACTTTTTTGTGTTTTGCTGGAATATGTAATCCTAATCAAGTGGAGGGGCAAAATTGTAATAAACATAAAAAATGGGAGATTCTCTCACATCCATTTGAAATGCATATGCATTGGACCCACGACTGAGGATAAGAAAAGTGCACTATATACGGCTAAATTTTATAATTTTTTCAAAATGTGAAAAAAATTTGTGAAAAAATTCCCCCCAAACAGGAGCTTAATTTTATCTTTCAATATATAAGTATAACTAAATGCTAAAAATTATTTTTTAATATTTATATCAATTTTCGAATAAAAGAGAAAGTACATTATTGACCATATAAAAATAAACGTAAAGGTAAAAGTTTTAATCAAAAGTTTCTCCGTATAATAAATGTAATATAGTGTTGATTTAGTTGAAAGTCAAATTTCCAGTATTTTGATTAAATATGAGGGAATGTGTGACTGAAAATTGTAAATCGAATAAAATGCATGAAAAAATGATTTGTTGACTTTAAGGCCTTGTTTGGTTTACATTATAATTTTCTTTATCTTTAGAGTATTCAATCTCAATCATCCAATAAAAGTCAAGCCCACAATATTTGACTTTTCAACAAAATCTCAACCATCAATTATCCTAAAAATCACTATTCATTTTTAAAAAAAACTCTTTTTAAATAATACCAAACACACTCTAAGTTAAGTTTTAATCAATGTTTAGAAAATCAGATCGGACCGACCGAAAAAATCGAGAATCGACCGAAAAACAGGTCCTGTTCGCCCCAAAAATCGGTCGATTGACCTGGTTTTCGACCGGTTCACCCGGGAAAATTGGGAACCGGCCTAGTTTTGACCTGATTTTTGGTTTTTTTTGTTGTTTTGTTTTTATCTAGTTATTTAAAGCTACTTTTATGTATAATTTTTTTTGTTTAAATGAGTAAATATTAATTTATTTGTAAAATAACTTGTTTTTTAGAAAATTTTGTGATTTTTGAAAAAATTATTGATGTTTTAATTGAAATCGGTTCGACCTAATCGGACATTCCGACCCTTGATCCGTTGCCTTTTCCGATTCGAACCAGTTTTCGATTTTCTAAACACGAGTTTTAATTAAAATTTTTAGTTGAACCCAACATGAACCCAAAAGAAAAGGTCACGAGTGCAACTAAAATGAAACTCGAGGACTACAACGTAAAAATAGCAATAGATCGACAACCTCATTTGCTATTTTCATATACATACACACGCACGCAATTAGAGTATCTTCAATGCACTCCGTCAATTGGGAAAAAAGACTTGACACGTCAGCAAATTGACAAAATGAGTTAAAAACGCCTCTCTAATGCACGATGTCAATTACAATGTAAGCGGACATGGTTGAAAAAAATGACAATGTCAAGTGCACGATCTACATATTGACGCTTCATCTGACCGAATGAGTCAACATTAATTTATTTTATAATTATTTTAACTATGTTAAAAATGAGTGTAGGCGTCATGGCATTAAGATCTTCATAGAAAATCATATCTAATCAAGCATTCTTTGATTACTTTCATTCAAAGTTTTCATGATTATATTAAATTTAAGATTAATAATTTTAAAAAATGCAAAAATTATCGTTAAATAAAGTTCTATAAAAATATTAGTCATTGAAATATTTTAACAAAATAAAAATAAAAAATAATAATTTAAGATTAATAAATAAATTTTTGCCTGTAATAATTAAAAATAAAAAATCTCACAATAAATTTAACTATCAAAATAAAATATAAAAATGAAATATAGTCAAAGAAAACAATATTATAGTTTATAATAACGAAAAACTTTAATATTATATTAATCATTTTGTGAATAAGTTATTATTTTCAAATTTTAAAAAATGCAACGTAATTAACAATATTAAAATGTAGACGAAATCATTAAGTATGAAATTTGATGGAATTTCTTAGATTGATGCATTCTCATGAAATCTATGGATTTTTATAGAATTCCATAGAATATCTCAGATTCAATTGAAATTCTATTCCACGAATTTTAATGGGTTTTATTAGATTTTGATGTAATTTGTTGAATGTGTGTGTGTCCTCAATATGAAGTTTTTTATGAATTTTTTTCATCTACTTCTATCTCTTGTCAGGTAATTTATTTATTATTATTTTTTCTAAGTTGAACGTGAACTTGAGACAAAGTAAAAATAAATTAGCATAATTTCTATAAGTGATAAAAAAAAAAGAAGAAGAAGAAATATTCGAATTATGTCATGAATTTAAAAATAAAAAGCTACCCAATCCTATCCACTACAAGTAATTTGTATAAGAAACATTGGAGGAGACTTGTGTTTTTCCTATTCCCCTTTCAGGTCCAGCAGAATATAAATAATAAAGGTCTTTCCTATTTCACTATTTAATTGATCATAAACAATTTCATGCATAAAGCTAGATATATGTTCTTCGAATAGACATTAGCTTTAATGCTTTATAACAACCATTAGTATAATATAAGTCCCTGTTTGGTCTTGATAATACAATTTTTTTGCTAAAAATTGATGAAATGTGTAAATGAAAAGTTGATAGAAATTTTGGGTCACATAAATGACTTTTCAAACATTGGTGTCAAATTGGGGCTAAGCTTCTACTATCAAGCAATTCTGAAAATCTTCTTCATCTTGGTACGACACTAATTATTATGCTGTAGATTCAAAAGTATAAACTAGAAAACCTTTGATAACACACATAATTTTGGCATGGAGAGGTAGTGGTGACCTGCAGATTTATCTAGGGCTTGGTTTGGCTTTGGGAGGAACTATACATAAAGGATAATAAATGGATGAATGTTTTGTAATACCGTATTAAATGGAAGGCGTGAAATTCGAATACCCAGAGGTCATGATTGAATTTGTTGAAGAATTTTATCTTCATTTTTTTTTTTGTTTATATTTCATCACAATCCATTCAATTCCATTAAAATTAGAAATTCATCAAAATCCACATAATTTTCAGGGCATCGAAATTTTATGAAATTAATTGAAATTCATATTGAGGACCTTGAATCTTAATGAATTCTATAAAATTTCAAATTAAGGATACGTGAAATGTTATAAAATTTTAAAATTCATCATCAAATTTCATATTGGGACACTCTCCTAAATTTTATGTTGGAGATATCCTTTTAAGACTGCTCCGTCAATTTACTTTTAAGACTGCTCCGTCAATTTATTCACGATTAAAATGATCGATTTGTCGATTTCGTTGTAACGTCAATCCCAATTCAAATCCCAATTAAGATGCTTGCATCAATTCCGTATCCTATGTCACTCAAAAAGCAGCACGACACTGACGCGTCTTTTCAAAGTAGATTCTCCTTGCACACGAAAGTGAATTGGATTTGAATTCTGTGGTCGCTGCGATTACAGCAATAATTCACAAAAAAACATCAGTCTTGTGACACGAAATATCTAAATATCAGGGGAGAAGATGGCAGAGGAAACCAATCTAACTGAACTGCCGGTGAAGAGGCCGGGAGAGGAGGCGGCGGAAGAGAACGGTGGTGTTTCTGTTCAAATGGAAGAGAGTAATGGTGTGACGGCGGTGATGCCGGCTGAGTGTATTTCCACTATTATCCCTGGCTGGTTCTCTGAGATTAGCCCAATGTGGCCTGGCAAGTTCCCAACCCTTTTTACGTATTTGGTGTGTTTCTAGATTTGGGTTTTTGGTTTTAGGGTTTAAGATATATCAGTTGATGGGTTCGATTAATTTCAAGTTTTACGTACATAACTTGCTATCCAGTTGACCCTTTTATAATTTAATTTCCATAATTTGGTAATAATGTTTGAAATTATGCTTAGCCGATCCCAGTACCTGTAGGTTGAATTTACAGTTCTGTCTTGTTCTTGGCCCCCATTTTCTTGCATAAAGACTAGTATACCGTTTTCCAGTGGTGGATCCAACCGTAAGATATGATTTCAAATCAAGAAAAAATCTGCAGTTGAGGCCTTGATAATCATCAGGCAGTTTTTCGCATTTCCGAGTTTGGATTGGATTTGGAGAGGATTTGAAATGGGAAACTTTAATTAATGAACTAATGAGTTGTGTTTTTATTTGTGTGGAAAGAAAGGGGAGGAGGGGATGGTGACGGGAAGAGAGGAGAGGAGAGGAGGTGATGGTGAAGAAGTAACCACGCAAGAAGAGATGAGAGGAAATATGAAGACGGACGGACAAAAAGTTCTTTTTTGGTCACTGTACCACCCTTAAGGTCATTGATTATTTCATTTTTTTTTATTTTTTTAAAATTATGGTGGGGGTGTGGTCATCTGGGGGTTTTGGGGGTGGTGGAGTCGCTAAAAGCTATATCCTTTCATTGCGTTTGCATATTCAAAAACAATATGCCTACAGAATTTCTGTGCCTAATTCATTTGAATTTCAACACTCCAAGAAGCGAAGGGCCTCTGTTGAGCTGCAGAGAGTTTTTGTAACATATTGAGTACTTACTTTTGTCAGTAATAAATAACTTGATACTCGAAGTGACAAGTTCTTACCTCTTTTTGAATTCCATAATATGGAGACATGTATAGTTCTTTCAGTTGTTCAATGTCTTTCTTTTCCTATTTTTTTTTATGGAGTTCTATTTAGGTTCTTCAAGGTTTCTGTCAGTCGAATCCCCTTGCACTACTGGCTATGGATAGATATTGCTGCCAGGAATCTATTTTGAATAACTTACATTTGGTTTTATTAGACTTATCAATCTTTCTGGCTATGTACAATCTCTAGCACGATTTTTGTCTTAAGAAATTACATTTCTACTGTCTTATTTCTTGACTCTTGAGTATGGGTTGGGATTTGAAAAGGAAAGTTTAACTAAAGGTGCTTTATCATATGATTGAATTACTCTCGTCAAGTTCCTTTAGTTAAATTGATTAAAACTTTAAAATTTGAAATGTCATGAAGAGTAGGAGTATTATATATTCTACATACTTGCATTTTTCAGATTTTCAGTGAAGATTCCTTCACAAGCCAAAGAAGAAATTCTTGCAGAAAATAGGATTTCTAAAGAAAGATTTTATTTTTTTTTTTTAATCGCAGATTTTGAATTTCTGAGCTTCTCTCTCAAAAATATCATTTTTTGACTTGAAGTGTTCAACTAAATTCTCAATGACTAATCGCAGATTTTTTTCTTTTAAAGTATCAAAATAGAAATTCGGTGAAATGATTTTTTACAAGATAAAGACTAAGTTTACAACCAGGAATAATTACAATATATAGAGCTAGAGCAACAGAGGATCTAGATCTATCATGAGGAGTGTACACGTAGAGAGGCCATGTGAGAAGGCCGGATGAAAAGGAAGTGCGTGCAGTGAAGGTGCAACAACCCAACTGCACCATATCTAACTAAAAGATGAGGAAGAAAAGAAAAGCGTGACCCTAAGTATTTACAACTGATGAAATCGTGTAACCAATAAAGAAAGAAGAAAAACGTAAAACAAAGAGAGAGTGTTAAAAATAGAAGAAGCCGACTTTGAGCTGATATCTGAACACCACCTCTCAAGCCAAGGCACATCTGTGACGCCAAGCTTGTCTTTCAGAATTGCAAATTTGGAGTGTGAGATACTCTTAGTCATTAAGTCATCTATCTGATCCGTGGTAGGCACATATTTAATATCTAGTTCCTTGGCAAGTACCTTATCCCTTATGAAGTGAACATCAAGCTCTATATGCTTGGTTCGAGCATGATATATTGGATTCCCAGCTAGTGCTGCTGCACTTTGATTATCACACCAAATGATTGGAGTAGAGATTTCCACAAGTTGAAGCTCTTTGAACAATGGCTGTATCCACAATATTTCAGAGGTTGTTAGTGCAAGTGCGCACCCGGTATTTCGCTTCGGTGCTAGATCTTGCAACAACTTGTTGTTTCTTTGATGACCATGATATAAGACTTTCTCCTAGGCATACACAGGATGCTGCCACTGATTTTTGATCGTCTGGGCATGAAGCCCAATCAGCATCTGAGTATCCATTTAGCATAAGATTGTCTGTCTTCTTGATCCATAATCTTTGATTGATTGTCCCTTTTAAATACCTGAAGACCCTTTTCAAACCTTGCTAGTGAATTGTAGTTCGTGCCTGAAGAAACTGACTCAAGTTGTTTACAACGGTCTGGTGTGGGACAAGTTTTGTAAGCCTCCAACTGTGCTTATGTAAACTGATGGATCTTTCATAACTTCGCCATCATTTTTTGATAAGGTTTTCCCAACTGCACAAGGTGTAGGGCATGGTTTTATATTTTGTAGACCAAATCTGTTCAGTAGCTCAGTGATGTATCTACTTTGTGAAAGATGAAGTCCTTCATCGTGTCTCACAACTTCAACCCCAAGAAAATAATGAAGGTCACCCATGTCCTTCAAAGCAAACTTCTCATGTAGTTTATCTATGAATTTTTACAGCATCTTATCATCATTCCATATAATGATAATATCATCAAGATATTTGAGAACAAAAACAATCTTGGTTTCTGCCTTGAAGTAAAAGAGGGATGTATCAGCCTTGGACTGCTTAAAATTCTAGTTCATTAGAGTCCCTTTTAGCTTGTCATACCAAGCCCTAGGAGCCTGTTTAAGTTCATATAAAGCCTTTTCAAGTTTGCACACATAATTTGGTTTTGATTCATTGATGAAGCACTCTGGCTGGTTCATATATACACCCTCCTCCAATTCTCCATTCAAGAATATTGTTAATGTCGACGTGGCTTAATCTCAATTCTTTTGAAACTGCAAAAGTCAGAATTATCCTTAGTGTCAAGCTTTTGAAGACTGGGTTGAAAGTTTTCAGGAAATCTATATCAAGAGTTTGATGGAAACCCTTAGCTACTAATCTCTCCTTAAACCTTTGGATGGACCCATCAGAGTTCTGTTTCAATCTGAAAACCCACTTATTTCCAACAATGTTCTGATTTGGTGATGGAGGTACCAACTTCTAGGTTTTGTTACTGCCAAGTGCATTATACTCATCCATCATAGCTTGTTTCAATGTTTGCGTTGCCATGCTTCAGAGATGCTCTTTGGTTCTGACTCATGCTGATTTGGTACTGTGATGATTTCTCCAATGAAGGTCTTGGGTTTAAATATGCCACCCTTTGCTCTTGTGACCATTGAGTGTTTTGTTGGTTTGTTTGTGAGATGATCAGCTAGTGCAATTTGATTTTGCTTAGAATCACTTCTATCAGAGATGATATCCATATCAGGCTGCTCAAAGTCATTTTCACATTGTAATGGTGTTAGAGTGATGTTCCGATCTTCATTTGTGGAGTTATGAAATTGATCAGTGTTGTTAGGACTTGAAGGTACAAATGCAGCCGTTTGAGAAGCTTCAAATTGTTCTAAATCAGTCAGACTTGATTTGTTTGTATCTTGAGATAGGACACTACAGTTTGTGAATTTTTAAGTTTTGACTCATTTTTGGTAAGAAATTCAGACTCAAAAGGAAAGGTGGATTCATCAAATACAAGTATACAACATGTCGAGATATGTATATTCTTCCACTAGGGCTAAGGCATTTGTACCCTTTGTGAGCGGAGTTGTAACCTAGGAAAGTGCATTTGATAGAGTGGAAACTAAGTTTATGATTTTGGTAAGGTCTTAAGCAAGGATAGCATGAGCAGCCAAACACTTTCAGTGTTTTGTAGTCTACTTTACAGTCATTTAGGAGTTGAAAAGGTGAGTTCATTTGGAGAGCTGTCGGCATCCTATTGATGAGGTATGTGGTTGTTTCAAAGGCTTCCCACCAATATTTTAAGAGCATTTTGGCTTGGCTTAGAAGAGTTAAACCAGTTTCAGTAATGTGTCAGTGTTTCCTTTCAACCCTGTCGTTTTGTGCTGAGGTGTAAGGACATGAGCGTCTAAATTCAATACCAAAATGTGCAAGAAGAGTTGCGAGATTTCTGAATTCACCTCCCTAGTCAGTTTGCAAGATTTTTATCCTTCTTTGATATTTGTTTTCTACTAGCTTTTTGTATTGGATGAAGGTGTTTAAGGCTTCTAATTTGTGTTTCAATGGGTAGGTCCAGGTGAACCTGCTGAAGTCATCAACAAAGGCAATATAATATCTTAAGTTTAAGGTAGAAGGTATGGATGCAGGATCCTATATATCAGTGTAAATGATGTCCAGAGGTTATTTGGCACGTGAAATGGAATTATGAAATGGAAGGGAGTGTGATTTACCATATTGACATGCACTACAAAATGATTGTGAATCTTTTATTTTCAATTTTTGATTACAAATTTTGAGAACTTGGGACAACACCTGACTGGATGGGTGTCCAAGTCTCATATGCCATAGATCTAGTGACTCAGGACTTCTAGCTAAACTTGACTCTAAGGAAAAAACTGATTTGCAAGACTGACTACACAATTTATTGGACAGACTTGGCTTGACAGTTCTGTGTAGAGGATTGACTTGAATTTTTGGAAAATCTAGCTGATATAGACCATCCTTAATCTTCCCTTGCAGCAGTATCTTCTTTGTGAGTTTGTCCTTAACATAACAAAAATCAGAGTGAAATTCCATAAAAATATCATTATCAGAGCTTAGCTTTGACACACTTATGAGATTTTTCTTAATATGAGGTGCATGCAAAAGTTTGTTTAGCAGCAAATGTTTAGAATATAGAGCAGTACGTAAAGAGGTATTACCAACGTGAGATATGTTCAGCTTGCTACCATTTCCAACCAAAATTTTCTCCTTACCAGTATATTTGTTTGCAGAAGTGAGGTTGTCAGCACTTGCAGTTACATGATTTCTTGCACCTGTGTCTGCAAACCATGCTGGATCATTGAGGATCTCAGATGGCAATGTATGTTGATGGAGATGCTGATGGTGGTGTTCCAGTGTAACTTTCATCATATCTGTACAGGCAGATGTTGGCTTTGTGGCCTAATTTTCCACACACTTGACATATAGGTCTATCATAATTATTGTATCTTCCACCCCTGCTTCTTCCACCTCTTCTTCCACCTCTATAGTTTGTATAGTTTGATGATCTGCCACCAAGGTTAGACCTGAAACCTTGACCAGATTGCTGACTGGGACCAAAATTATGAGTGAAGTTAACAGATGACTGGTTCAGATTGATATGTGCTACCTTATTTCTGATAGTATTTATATGTTCAAGTATGCTCTCATACGTCATAAGAGTCGATTGAAGTTCCCCCAAGAGATTGTGTCCCTGTTGTTGATTTGGACGACAATAGGGGTGTATTCTTCATCCAGACCTGCCAGGACTTGGTTAACTAGATCAGGAATAGGAATTGTTTTGCCAGCAACCTCTAGATTGTCAGCTAGCTACTTGACTTTACTGAGATATTGATCAATGCTCAACTAGTTTTTTACATTTCACTAGTGAGGAAGGTGATCCTCGACTTGTTCTGAATTCCATAACTCTCAAGGATTGCAGTCCACAGCTGGCAGGAGTTGGTAGATCCCATTACTCTCATGGCAATTTCTGGGTTCGTGGTCGAATATAGCCACCCCATAAGTAATTGATCAGTGAATTTTAATCCACTGATTGAACTCAGGATTTGTTCTTATTTCAATGCTGATGCCCGATTCACCAGTGATATGAGTTGAGATGAACTCCGATGGACACTCCTTTGCCCCCAGAATGAAACCCTCCAGATTATGGCCTCTAATGGTGGGGCAGAATCATATTCTTCTGGAGCAGGGAATTGTCCCTGTCCAGTTTGATTGATGGAGTTTGTGTTAGATTAACACTGATAGAAGAGGATTGAGTGCCTCCCAATATCGAGGGCATTACAGTGGAAGAAAAGGTTGAGTTTTGTGAGCTGGAGTTGACGTTTGTGGCGTTAGCCATTGGGAGCTCTGATGCCAAGTTAAAGTATCAAAATGGAAATTCTGTGAAATGATTTTTTACAAGATAAAGACTATGTTTACAATCAGGAATAATTAGAATATATAGAGCTAGAGCAACAGAGGAAGGATCTAGATCTATCATGAGGACTGTACACGTAGAGAGGCCATGTGAGAAGGCCGGATGAAAAGGAAGTGCGTGCAATGAAGGTGTAACCACCCAGCCGCACCAGATCTAACTAAAAGATGAAGAAGAAAAGAAAAGTGTGACCCTAAGTATTTACAACTGATGAAATCGTGTAACCAATAAAGAAAGAAGAAAAACGTAAAACAAAAGAGAGTGTTAAAATAGAATAAGCCGACTTTGAGCTGATATCTTAACAAGCAATGGAAATTGTTTAGAGTATCAAGATTATATTCCATGCCACTTACACCTCCTCCACCACCCAAAACGAAAAAAAAGGGAAGGAAAATGAAAGAAAATATACATGCACCCAACACGAGAAGTGATACCCTCTTAAAAATAATGATTTTGATAATTATCCTCTTTATTGGTTATTTCCTTATTTCCCGTTTCAGAAATCATTTTGTCTTCGTTTGTTATGACTGTGGGTTGCTTGGTGAAAATCATGCAGGAGAAGCACACTCATTGAAGGTAGAGAAGATATTATTTCGAGGGAAATCAGATTATCAGGATGTTATAGTGTTTCAGGTATTTGAAAATTCTATAATTATGAATCTCCTCTAGTTATATTTTGCTTAATGGCTAATATTTTTATACATCTGAATGCATAAACTTGGGCTGATTCTGGATGCAGTCATCAACTTATGGAAACATTCTTGTTTTGGATGGTGTAATTCAACTGACTGAGAGGGATGAATGTGCATATCAGGAAATGATTACTCATCTCCCACTTTGTTCAATTCCAAACCCAAAGAAGGTATTTACATTCTGATGAAAGCATGTGAATTTTATTTTTTTTGTAGCATTGCATAGATTGTGCACACCATGTAATTTAACCTCTGTTTGGTAAAAGAACGTGGTTTATAAATTGGTTTATTTATGTTTTTGAGGTAAAATATGTGGTTGAAATGTGTAGAGAGAAAATATGTGTGATTAAAAAGTGGTTTGAGAAATTGTCTAGTTTATAAACCAATTTATTTGTTTAACATCCAAGTAGACCTTTCGAGAACAGTCTCTGCATGACCCTTTACAGTATGTTTAGCAAAGCTATTTCCAAGTGAAGTTACTTTTAAATTACATTTTTTCTGTCAAAACATGTATGGAACTTTATTTCATACTTTTAAGTTAAAAGAAGTTTCAATTTTCGTCAATAAGAAAAAGTAATTTTTTAAACTTGTAGCTGAACATTTTCTGAGTGACTTTTAAGCTCTTAACTCCATGGTGTCTCTGATCTTTATCGAGTCAGTGTTTCAATTTTCTTTTCTCTATACAGGTTCTAGTTATTGGTGGAGGAGATGGTGGTGTCTTGCGTGAAGTGTCTCGCCATTCTTCTGTTGAGAAGATAGATATCTGCGAGATTGATAAAATGGTCATCGATGTGAGTAATTCTTGCTTTTATTCTTACATTCCATTTTTGTATTTTATCCTTCTCACATTATTTTGCTTGGATTTTTCTTATCTAGAGCTATGAATAATTTGTTCTGCTAAATAAAGAATATATACTGTAAACATATATAATCTATTTCTCCTTCCCAGGTTTCCAAGCAATTTTTTCCGAAGGTAGCTGTTGGATATGATGATCCCCGCGTAACACTTCATATTGGCGATGGTACAGACAGTGATGCCCACTCTTTTTCCCTTCTGTCTTTGGTGTATTCTCTGACTTAATTATTATTATTTTTTATTTTCTAACTTCGATTTCTTCAAACTTTCAGGAGTTGCATTTTTGAAGGCTGTTCCTGAAGGAACTTACGATGCAGTTATAGTGGATTCTTCTGATCCAATAGGTAACAACTACAAAACGAAGTCAACCTACTTTGAAAAGTTCCTATTCAAGCGTTCTAAATCTTGTTTGCATCTCATTCAGGTCCCGCACAGGAGTTGTTTGAAAAACCATTCTTTCAGGCTGTAGCTAAAGCTCTACGTCCGGGAGGGGTTTTATGTACGCAGGCTGAAAGTATATGGCTTCACATGCACATTATTGAAGATATTGTTACTAATTGCCGCCAGATTTTCAAAGGTTCTGTGAACTACGCTTGGACCTCAGTTCCTACGTACCCTAGGTATTCTTTCTTTCCGCTCTTGTTTTTTGTGGGTCTTTATCTTTCCCTTTTCCCTGGCAATTACCTCAACTCTTTCCATTAGTTGATCTGATTTTACTATTTTAAATCCATTATACTGATAAAGAGAAAGACGGGGTAAATTATGAAAGGGGAATCCCTCACTTGACTGGCTGGTCCTTGCTTAGGCAAGACGGGACTAAGCTGGCTCTCTTGATTGCTTTGGTTGCGTGCTTGTACTCTTGACATCGTTTCTTATTTGGAGCCAATCAGGTCTCACCACGTGTCAAATTGTGTTCACAATATACATTAACCAAAACGTTCTTTCTGCATCTCCCTGCAGTGGTGTTATTGGATTCATGCTTTGTTCTACTGAGGGACCCGCAGTCGATTTTAAGCATCCAATCAACCCAATAGATGCTGACTGTAGCCATGTTAATACAAAAGGACCCTTGAAATTCTACAACTCCGAGGTATATCTTGTGTCATTGTAACTCCATGCATTCTTCGTAAAATTTACTTTGAGTAACCTTTTTTTTTCTTCCCTTTGATACATTTTCAGATACATTCTGCAGCTTTCTGTTTACCCTCATTTGCAAAAAGGGTAATCGAATCTAAAGCCAATTGATAAAGCTTCAAGAGGTTTCAGTAGAGCAGGAATTATGACATGATATAGTACTTGACCATTGAATGAATTGGGGGGATCAAAACAGGTTCTCGAAGTAGTCATTTCTCAAATGAGAAGATGATCCAGTTCCTTTTCATATACCATCATCGGTACCTTTGGCATTCGTTCATCTTATTGAAGAATTGATCCATCAATCCAATAATTTCTCTATTTGTCATCTTTCTTATTTCTCATGCCTTGGCTATAAACTTGCTCTATATCAATTGTCAATTGAACATAGATGAATTCCCACACTCCTGTTTTTTATGATTTTTACTTGAATATTCTGCATATACATAGTGATGGCAATGGTTCGGTTCGAGGTCGGTTCGTCCAATATTATAATTGAACCACAATTTTTTTGCACATACCATAATCGTCCCATAACTGCATAAGTCGGGTTGGTGTGGTTTCGGTGTGTGTCTCGATTCAATGCGGTTAACCATTTAAATATAAATTATTTTTTGCAAGTCCAATTGAAAAAAAAAAACAGTTTATTAAAATTAAAATAAAAGAACATAAAAATACTAAGCAAATTTCGCAAACAATATTCAAATTCTCAAATTTAAAATTTGAATTTAGCAAATAATATTACGAGTATAACAATATTAGTATATTACATTACAATTATATAAAGACAATAAATTATTTTTCTCGATGTTTAACACTTGAGAACAAATATTTTGTTTTTAGACCTTTATACTTCACTCTTTATCGGTACAAGTATTATTAGCAGCATATGTCACAGTTGATTCCTATTTGATAAAAAAAAAAAAAATTTTTTTTACTGTGGTCACTTTGTGTGTGTGGTGTCTGTGGAGAATCATCGTCAGTTGAAATGGATAGTGACTGAGGTAGTGGAGATGAATGAATCAGATATTTAGATGACTATAGATTTAGCGTTAATGAATTTGGATTGGACTTTACTTATGTAAGCTGAGTTAATTGACTTTTGAATAGAGACTTTAATTTTGAACTTTTTAAGTTTTAAATATAGTTAAAAATAAAATTTATTTTTTAAATCGAGTATTCAATTCGGGGCGATGCATCGGCACAATTACTATACCTGTCCCACTAAAAATCAGGTCATTAAATTTGCATACCATATCCACCTCACTGTCCCATTGGTTTTTTTTTTTTTTTTGCACAATTTGGTTCGATTCATCGCGATTTTCGGTTCAGACGATTCAAATTGCCATCGAACAAGAAACCAGAAACTACGCATATTGTTCTATGCCTAAACTCACAGGATGCTACATGTAGCTCTCACCAGCTTTTACATTGTGCACTTCAAGAAAACAATATGGTTAGATTATATCCAATGGCCGTCTATTTTGAATGTGAAGAGGATGGAACTTGAAAGCAAATGAAGTGATAATAAAAAAGTAAAAAAATGTGAAGTTGGCTATCCATTTTTGGACATCCTTTCTCATGTATCAAACCTTTTTGTTGATATTAAAGTGTCGAAGACCTAACAACACCATGTGTCAATTTTTATTAATTTTTTTTTTTTTTTTTTTAATTTGATTTCTTTCTCTCCCCCCAAATTTTCCTTCTTTCGGTTTCTCTTCTCACCTATTTTCTCTTTCTTGCAAACTAGACAATATTCTTGTGTAAGCATTGGATATACTCTTAAATGCTAAAAAATCACGCGATAGGTGAACATGATAATCCCCCTCAATAAAAAAACTACTGGACTTTTCATCGGTCGATTGTGCTAGTATAATTGAGAGGAAAAAAAAAATGAAACCACAAAAAATGAAATATTCACCATGGACAACCATCTGATTAAAAACATAAGTACCCAACAATTGATACTTTAATGAAACCCCAAAAGCAATACACGAAAATTGGTTCTGCAACATTAGAAAGTTAAGTATCCGAGGAAAAAAAGAAAGAGAGAGACAATACCACCCAACCTCCTATGCGAGAGAGAGAGAGAGAGAGAGAATACCACCCAGATTTTGATCGAGTGAGGCCAAAATTTTCAACCAAAATGATTGAAACAACGATTTTAAATACTAAATTGAATATAGGGATAGTCATAAATAATGATACATTAAAACTTGACTCTTCAAATTTAACACTATAATTTGTAAATAACTATTTTGTACACTTCTGTTTTCCTTGTCAAATTTAAAGATCAATAGAAATTGATAACAACTAATAGAGATCGACCCAATGTACAATTATTAAGTAAAGGACATAGGCAACAAATATAATTATATAATTACACACACACACACATACCTAAAGAGAGAGAAATAATGTCTTCTTCTATTTTTCATCGACGGAAACAAAGACATACAATATATATAGAATTCTTAGTTATATTCAAATTCACATGAAAATATTAATCCATTGAAATTCTGATCTTGAAGCAATCCTTTCTTCCTTTTAAAAAAAAAAAGTTGGGGCGTGGACCCTCACTGGTCCTAAGGGGGATCCGTCCCTGCACCCACGCAGTCCCAAGATTGGGACATTAAGCACTGTTTAGATATTAAAATCAGATTTTTAATAAATTTTGATAAAATATATGATATAAGATTATGAGTCTCATAAAATATGTTATTGTAATTGATAATTAATTTTGAGTAAAAATTTATTCACCATTAAAAGAGGGTGTACATAACTCCCAGTAAAAAAAAAACAATATGTAATCACAAGCACTCACCCCCCATCATTAGTTACTAATATTTTTTCCTCATTTTCTTTGTTCTTAAATATTTTAAAATTGATATTAACAAATAATTTTTTTTGTTGATTTCGTAATTTATGATTTAACGAGGTCTTCAATATGAGTATAATATCAGTATTTAAATTTTTATTATTTCAAAAATAAATATTTATCACATATAAATTATCAGTTCAATTTAAGCGTAAGTCTCTGTTTGGTAATTTTCTTAAACAAAAAATATGATATTTTCGAGATAAATATGTAATTAAAAAGTGATTTTTGAAAATGTAAAACATCATCTCTTGATCATTAAGGAAATTATCAAAAATTACTTCCATAAAAAAAAAAAAAAAAGATGTCATAATCTTATCTTATTTATTATCTTATCTGATTATATATAAAAGATTGAATAATTGACACTATTTATTCAATTTTAATTAAACATCATTCATCCAATTTAAATATTCACCCAATTGCAATTAAACACTATTCATCCAATTAAATATTGTGCGGGCAACAATTGGATGCGCTATTGGCACTATTTATTCAATTTTAATTAAATATTATTCATTCAATTTAACTATTCATCTAATTGCAATTAAACACTATTAATCCAATTTGGCGCTATTCATTCAATTTAACACTATGCGAGCAACAATTGGATGCACTATTCATTCAATTAAATACTACGCGGGCAAATTGCCTGAATTTTTCATCAATTTAGGCACTATTCATCAAATTGTAATTAAACACTATTCGTCCAATTTAGGCACTATTTATCCAATTAGACACTATGCCTGCAACAATTGGATTCACTATTCATCTAATTAAATACTATGCGGGCAAATTGCTCGGATTTCACATCAATTTAGGCACTATCCATACAATTGAATGTGCAATTGGAAAAATTCATCCAATTGCAATTGAACACTATTCATCTAATTTAGGCAATATTCATCTAATTAAACATTATGCGAGTAAATTGTCTGAATTTCCCATCAATTTAAGCACTATTTATCAAACTGAATGTGCAATTAAACACTATTCATCCAATTTAATTAGTCATTCAATTGCAATTAAACACTATTAATCCAATTTGGGTATTATTCATCCAATTAGACACTACGCTGGCAACAATTGGATGCACTATTCATCCAATTAAACACTATGCGAAAAAATTGCTCGGATTTTCCATCAATTTAGGCATTATTCATCCAATTGCAATTAAACACTATTTATTCAATTAAACACTATGGGGACAAATTGCCCGAATTTTCGATCAATTTAGGCACTATTCATCAAATTTAAACACTATTTAATTTTTTAATATATCCCTATTTAATATGCATTATTATCAACTATTTATTATTTATTGTGGGGGTATATTAGATAAAATGTAAGCAAATTTATAGTTCCAACATATAATAAATATGTTTTCTTAATCCGTGTAAAACTAGAAACGTGTCTATCTTTATAGGACATGGGGAGTATCAAACAAAAAATCATTATTTGAAGCTTCTCTAATAGAAAAATACTAGCAGTTGCACACATCAAAACTAGTTTATATTTAAAAGATTGAATTTGTACTATTCATCCAATCCAATTGCATTTAAATTAGCATTATTCATCCAATCCAATTGCAATTAAACACTATTCATCCAATTAATCACTATATGCAGACAATAATTGGATGCGCTATTATTTATCCAATTGTAATAAAATATTATTCATCCAATTTAGACATTATTCCAATTGCAATTAAACACTATTAATCCAATTTAGACACTATTAATCTAATTAAACACTATGCCAACAACAATTGAATGCACTATTCATTGCAATGACAATATTCATCCAATCCAATTGCAATTAAACACTATTCCAATTGCAATTGCAATTAACATTATTCATACAATTTGGATACTATTCATCCAATTAAATACTATATGCGGACAACAATCTGATGCATTATTATTCATCCAATTGTAATTAAATACTATTAATTCAATTTAGTCACTATTCCAATTGCAATTAAACACTATTGATCCAATTTAGACACAATTGCAGAAGGGGAGGATTTGCAAAGAAAATGTATTGAAGAAGTTGATTGATTGTTCACAAATATAATGTGATGGACTATGAGCTATCTGATTGAGATTATAATGTTGTACACGAATTTTGTGAGAACATACAAAGGCCATAGGGTAAAGTCTGTTCTTTGATAATATGCTTCTAACATAAAAATAATGATGCCAAAAACGTTAGCCCCTGTTCTCTTTACTGTTTTGAGGTCGTTTTCTGTTTTTATTTTCGAAAACGCTAAAAACGCGTTCTCTTTACCATTTTCGAAAACGCATTTTGGAAAAAAAAAAAAAAAAATTGTACACAAAACGGAAAACGTCCGAAACATCGTTTTGGACGTTTTGTGTGTATTTCGAAAAAAAATGTCCAAAACGCGGAAAACGCGTTTTGGGAAATTATTATTATTATTATTATTATTATTATTTTTTTTTTTTATAGAATTATCTTAACTTAGAACTAAGCTTAATATAAAATTTTTATTTTTTTATTATTTTTTTTAGAATTATCCTAGTTTGGAATTAAGCCTAAATAAAGATTTTTTTTTTTTTTTTTTTTTTTTTTTTTTTTTTGAGAATTATCCTAACTTGGAACTTAGTTTAAATAAAGTTTTATTGAATTCAATATCAACATTACAAAAAAAAAATTAAATGAGAATTCTTGTTGTTATATTTCAAAAAATGCAATGATAAATGGACTCTGGTGGTTTTGAAAGAACTTGCATTTTCTGGATTTTAATAGAAGTAGAGCTTTCTCAAGTCCCGAACCTGACCAAGCTGTGTTAATATAGACTCTTAATGCTCACATTAGTGTGTTGCATGTAACCATATTTTTAGTGTATTGTGAAAGGAAATTTGAGTTGGAGTTAGTAGTATTCTGCAAGCAAATTAATTAAAAATAGTTTAAATAGTGTTCTGCAAAATTTCAAACAGAACGTGTTTTCCAGCTTTTCATTTTCAAAAACAGTTTTCAGAAATGACAAACCAAACGCGTTTTCAGCAAATTTGAAAACAAAAATGAAAACACAAAACACAAAACATTTTCGAAAATGAAAATACAAAATAAAATACAAACAGAACGCCACCTTATATTTGAATTAGTATTTTCAAGTTTAATGTACCACTGGTGATAAAGTTCCTAGCTTGTGTAAAGGAGATCAATAACACGCTAGAATGAAAAACATGTGCATTAGTTAGCATTTTCAAGTCTAATTTACAATCCAATTGCAATTAAATTGACACTATTCATACAATCCAATTGCAATTAAGCACTATTCATCCAATTTAGGCAATTTTCCAATTGCAATTAAACACTATTCATCAAATTTATGCAATATTGATCCAATTAAACACTATATGAAGACAACAATTAGATGCACTATTATTCATCAAATTGCAATTAAACAATATTCATCCAATTTAGGCACAGTTGCAATTAAACACTATTCCATCCAATTTAGACAATATTCATCCAATTAAATACCATGCGAGCAACAATTGGATATACTATTCATTGCAATTAGCACTACTCATCCAATTCAATTGCAATTAAATTAACACTATTCATCCAATTTATGCAATATTCCAATTGTAATTAAGCACTATTCATCCAATTTAGACATTACACGCGAGCAACACTCGGATGCACTATTATTCATCCAATTGCAATTAGACATTGTTCATCCAATTTAGGCACTATTCCAATTTCAATTAAACATTATTCATCCAATTTAGGTACTATTTATCCAATTAAACACTATACTGGCAAATTGCCCGGATTTTCCATCAATTTAGGCAATATTCATCCAATTAAACACTATGTGGGCAACAATTGGATGCAATATTCATCCAATTAAATACTATGCGGGCAAATTGCCTTGATTTCCCATCAATTTAGGCACAATTCATCTTATTAAATTTAGTCACTATTCATCAATTTAAATACTATGCGAGCAACAATTGGATTTAATGCACTATTCGATCACATGTTCAAAGATTACATTGGACATCTATATGGAGAGCTTCTCATGTTCCTATTTTTATCGTTTTGTGTTACTTATTTTTTTTTTCGTTAAATTAATTATGAGAATGCAAATAAAGTCGTAATAACAATATCTTAATATTGATGTGAAGCTTTCGAACAATACTTTGTTAAATTATTTTCGAATTACTAAATTGTAGCAAAAATTTTAGGTGGGACTTGTTGTACCCCCCCATCGTACCGTGGGGGGTACCGCCCCCTTACAATAGGGGGTGGTGGGGCCCTGGCGGTACCCCCACCGTACGGCAGGGGGTACAACCAATTTTTTTCAAAATTTTATTCATTTAAAATGATCCATTAGCAATTTATTTCATCTTTCATTAATTTTTTTTTTCTTTTTTTATTTGTCCCAAATGATAGGTTACTTTCCTTATTGAGATTATATTAATGTCTTAATTTTTTAATATACCCATATTTAATATGCATTCTTATCAACACATATGAACTACTTATTGTTTAAATGTATGGGTATATTAGGTAAAATGTAAGCAAATTTATAGTTCCAACATATAATAATTATGTTATCTTAATCCTTGTAAAAATAAACGAGTCGATCTTTATGGGGACAGGGGGTGATTCAAACCACGTAGCAATTGTAGCTACGCAACCCACAAAATATTGAATCGACCCAAGAACGCCAAAGAATCACGATTTATGGATCTAATTAAAATCAATTGAACCAAGCAACCAATACAATCATAGGGATATATTGATATCTTGATCACAAGCAATATTAATTCTCACCGAGATTTGAACAAACAAGATTAACTCACAAGTTCGAATTGTATTCAATGAAGAATAGAGTTTGAAAGCAATTTGTCTCTCAATAATAGTCTGACCTAATAACGAAAATTACATCCCTTTAAATAGGGTCAAACCTTGGCTTTAGGAGCCCTAATTTAACTAGGAAAGAAATTGCTCAAATATGGAAAGAAATAAAAATAACAGAAAATAAGGATTTTACGCGTTTTGATAGTTACGGCCGTAACTGGGTCACTGGTTCACACTTACGGCCGTGACACCATGACTTACGGTCGTAAGTCCAAAATTTCCAAACCCATTTTTTGAGCAGTAACTTCTTTACGACATTGACCTCCAGGAATTACGGCCGTAATTCCTTATTCCTCGCAATTTCAATTTCAGCAATGGACTCGTTACGGCCGTAAGAAATATAGGTTACGGTCGTAACTCTGAAACTTCACAACTTCCTTCGACGGCTTGAATGAGGTTGATCCACTCGTCGTCTTGGCTAGGTCCCAACATGGAACTTGCTTCTTTTGATGACACGAACATTGTTTTGGCCATTGTTTCTTGTACTAGCTTATCCATTGCTTCGTTGGCCCTCCTCGTTTGCAATCGAGTCATCGGTCCTCCTTTGATCATCAACGAATCTTTGCGCGGGCTTGTACTCTTGGTCTGTATCACATCATCCACTCCCTCCTCGAAAGGATTCGACCTCGAATCTGTACCTGCATCAAACAGAGATAGATCAGAAACATTAAACGTAGCCAAAACATTATACTCACCAGGAAGATCTAGTATATAGGCATTGTTGTTGATCTTTTTAATCACTTGGAATGGGCCATCTCCTCGCGGTTGTAACTTTGATTTGCGTTGTTCCGGAAACCACTCCTTCCTCAAATGTACCCAAACCCAATCATCAGGTTCAAAGATGATGGTTTTTCTTCCTTTGTTAGCCTGCGATGCATAATGTGCGTTTTTATTTTCAATTGTCAACCTCACCTTGTCGTGGAGTGATTTAACCATCTCAGTCTTTTTCTTTCCATCCAAACTACTACGTTCATTCACAGGTAAATGAATTAAATCTAATGGTGTTAGCAGATTAAAACCATAAACAATTTCAAATGGTGAACACGAAATAGTAGAATGTATAGCCCTAATATATGCAAATTCAATAAATGGTAAACACTCTTTCCAATTTTTATATTTTTATTGATTATGGTGCGCAACAATTGAATCATGGTCATATTTACTACCTCGGTTTGTCCATCGGTCTGTGGGTGACAAGTTGTAGAGAAAAGTAGTTTTGTTCATAATTTGTTCCACAAGACTCTCCAAAAATGACTAAGGAACTTAACATCCCTATCTGAGACGATACTTTTAGGAACCCCATGTAAGCGCACGACTTCCCTAAAGAAAATATCAGCTATGTTGGTAGCATCATCAGTTTTGTGGCATGGTATGAAATGTGCCATTTTACTAAAGCTGTCTACTACCACAAAAATATAATATCTTCCCTTCTTAGTCCTAGGTAATCCCAAAATAAAATTCATAGAGATATCGACCCAAGGCTCACTAGGGACGGGTAAAGGCATATATAATCCATGAGGTTTAATCATAGATTTTGCCTTCTTACAAGTAATGCATCCGTTCGCATTCAAGTAGTAAAGTCAAGTAACATAAAAAGTTGTAACTAGAGAGTCTGGGTTATCGTACCCACGAGGATTAAGTGATTTGTAATTAAAATTATTGATTTCATTTTAAGAGAAAAGTCAAGTAACATAAAAAGTTGGTTTGATGGTGAATACTAACTATCATAAAATTAAAACATGGCGACATGAAAAACTAATTAATTAAAGCAAATAGATAACAATATGTAAAAACTAGAATTAAAACTAACTATCCAAAGTAAACTAATAACAACAAGAACTTAGTGACTAAACTAAACTAGAAAACATGAGACAAGGTGATTTAAGTTTTTATAACTACACTAATTTCTTCTTTCACAAATCAAATAGTGGTAGTCAATCAATTAACCAAATTACATGGAAAACTCTAAATTAAACCTAACATGTATACTAACTTGCAAATACAATACAAAATATTGACAAAATTTTAAGATTACATAAACATAAATCAATATTCCTAATCTCAAAAACATAAACATAAATACCCAAGATCTAAAAACTACTTAAAATGTTTGAATAAATTAGACTAATCAAACATTCCAACACAATAACATTTACCCATAATAAAACAACAACATTTAACAAACCAAATAAACACATCAACAATACTCTAAATAAAGATTAAAAACAAGGTAATAAAGAAAATTCCCCTTTTAGTAGAGTTTTGGAATAAATGCTCAAGTATTTCTTTACTTTGAATTAAATTCCTCTACCATACATTAATATTCTCAACAACTCAACTCATAATGCCATAAATATATCATAAATGCAATGAGTTCTTAGATGAAAGGTAAAAACAACAACAATAACAAGCTTGGAAATAAGGAAAACAAGTAAAATACAATAATTTCTTAACTTAAAACATTAAACAACAATAATTAAAGAGCAATAATTAAAAGAAAAATACAAGAAAAGTGGAAAGAGGCAAGAAGAAAACATAACCCTAGCAAAATGGAGATGAAACATATTTATACTATCTACAAAATGATCCAAAAACCCCAAAAATTGCAAGGATCCGCGTATTTCAGCATTCTGGGCCGAACTGGGTCGGCCGGGTTGACCCGGTCCGGCCCGAAAAGAATTTTTTTTTTCATAACCGCGCGATCGCGCGCAGTAAACCTCGCGCGAACGCGCGGCTCAATTCTGTGTGCCTGATTTGTCTCGAGTCTGTTTTGATGTTCAAATCGCGTTCGCGACTTGGTTCGAGCCACGCGTTCGCGTGGCTCAGCTGGAGGGTGGTCTTGCAGCTAAGTCCCTTCCGTAATTGCCATTTAGTCCTCCATCTTTTAATCTTGAGCAATTTAGTCCCCAAATCTTCATATTTCTATAAAGTAGGTCCTTCTAAAATTGCACTTTATGGCCCTTAAACTTTTGAAATCTTGCAACTTGGTCCCTCGTTTAATTGTGCAGCTCGTCCAAGACTTCCTGGAAGTGACAAAATGGTCCCCAAACTTGAAATTTCAGCAGAATCTTCACTCCTTTTGTGATTTTTAGCCTCGAACTCGGACATTAACCTATGCAAACACAAAATATGCATGAATTAGTAGATATTTGCTCAATATATTCCAAAATATGCTAGTTTAAAGGTATAAAAAGTGTATAAAAATGCACTTAACAACATCTACTACAAACTCGAACCACATCAATCTTCATCTTAGGCCAATAGAAATTTTCACTTAGGATTTTGACGGTCTTTTTAACCCCAAAATGACCCATTAAACCTCCACTATGGGCCTCTCTCACTAGTAACTCTCTCATTGAACACCTAGGGACACACAATTTATTTTTCGGGAATAAGTAATCATCATGTTTAAAGAATCTATCCACAGCCCCCTTACCACATGAATCATAAATACTAGAAAAGTCCAGATCATTAGCATACACGTCCTTAATGTATTCAAACCCAAGCGATTTAACATTCAAAGATGTTAAAAGCACATACCTTCGAGACAATGCATCCGCCACCATATTTTCCTTACCTTGTTTGTACCGGATGACATAGGGAAAGGTTTCGATGAACTCTACTCACCTTGCATGTCTCTTACCCAGCTTAGCTTGACCCCTCAAATGCTTTAAGGACTCATGAGCAGTGTGAATCACAATCTCCCATGGCCACAAGTAATGTTGTCATTATCTCCAAAGCGCACACAAGTGAGTACAACTCCTTGTCATATGTGGGGTAATTAAGAGCAGCATCCTTTACCTTTTCACTAAAATAGGCTATTGGCCTTCGATCCTGCATTAAAACAGCTCCAACACCTAGCCTCGAGGCATCACATTCAATCTCAAAAGCCTTGTCAAAGTTAGGGAGTGATAAAACTGGTGCTTTACACAACATATTTTTGATGGTCTCAAATGCATGCTTATGTTCTACACCCCATTTAAACCCTACACTTTTTTTGACAATTTCCGTGAGTGGTGCAGCAATTGTGCTAAAATCCTTAACAAAACGCCTATAAAAACTAGCCAAGCCATGAAAACTTCTAACCTCAGTTATGCTTTTAGGTGTTGGCCATTCCTTAATAACTTTGACATTTTCCTCATCTACTTCTACTCCCTTTGCACTAACCACATAGCCAAGAAACACAACATTTTCCATGCAAAAACTACACTTTTTAAAATTAGCAAAAAGTTGTTCTTTCCTCAACACCACAAGCACACACCTAACATGTTCTACATGCTCTTCTAAGCTTTTACTATACACCAAGATATCATCGAAGTAAACTACAACGAATTTACCTATAAATGCACGTAAAACATGATTCATTACACGCATAAAAGTGCTAGGTGCATTGGTAAGTCCAAACGGCATAACTAACCATTCATACAAGCCATATTTAGTTTTAAAAGCCATTTTCCACTCATCACCTTCCCTCATGCGGATTTGGTGATATCCACTTTTAAGATCAATTTTACTAAATATGCTAGAGCCATGCAATTCATCCAACATATCATCTAACCTAGGAATAGGATGACGATACTTTACCGTTATGTTGTTGATGGCTCTACAATCAACACACATTCTCCAAGTCCCGTCTTTCTTTGGTACAAGTAATACAGGTACGGCACATGGGCTCATGCTCTCCCTTATGTACCCCTTGCTCATCAATTCCTCCACTTGCCTTTGAAGCTCCTTCGTCTCCTCGGGATTACTCCTATAAGCAGGCCGGTTTGGAATGACTGCTCCAGGTACAAAATCAATCTGATGCTCAATACTTCGAATGGGTGGTAACCCACTAGGTATATCCTCCGGAAATATATCGTCAAATTCCTGCAAGAGAGAAATATCCAAACTAGGGAGGGATATGTTAGTTTCCTCAAGAGCAAGGAATAACTCCTTGTATAATAAAAGGACCATTGATTGATTTTTCATGAAAGTCTTCTTGATTTCACTACTTTTAGCATAGAAACTCACTCTTGATTTTTCTTTTCTGGAACTCTTCGCTCCCTCTCCTTTTTCTGAGGTATGTACCCCAACACTCATTTTTTATCTCGCCTCTCATTTTTCTTGAGTCGTGGCTCCAACTCTCTTTTCCTCTCCTTTTTCTGAGGTCGTGGCCTCAACTCTCTTTTTCTCAAGTTTCCTCACCTTTTGTTCTTCATCATTTTTCAATTTAACTTGATTTGCATAATCTTGTGATGGTGTCAATGGTGCAAGTGTAATATTTCTCCCATCCTTGGTAAAATTATATCTATTTTTATACCCGTCATGTGTCACCTTCCTATCATATTTCCAAGGTCTACCTAACAAAATGTGCCCGGCTTGCATAGGAACCACATCACACATCACTTCTTCGATATAGCTACCAATCGAAAAATTCACTAACACCCTCCTATTCACCTTAATTTCACCACTATCATTTAACCACTGAAGTCTATAAGGTGATGGATGATTCAACAATGGTAATCCTAATTTCTCAATTAGTGTGGTGCTAGCAACATTCGTACAACTACCACCATCAATAATCATACTACATACCTTGTCTTGGACGCGACACCGTGTATGAAATATGTTCTCCATTTGTTGCTCCACGTCATCCACGTTGACTTGAGCGCTAAGGGCTCGCTTTACTACTAATAACTGTCCATGCTCCCCGGATAACAATTCCTCATTATCACTAGCTTCCTCCAAAGCGGGCATGTCGCTGTAGTCCTCTTCATCACTGCCACTTTCCCAAGCTCCTTCCTCTCGCATGGTAATGACACGTCTATTAGGGCATTGAGAAGCCACATGTCCTCTTCCCAAGCATTTGAAGCATTGGATATCTCTACTCTTAGATGGCTGAGGTCCCCCTTTGGGTGGAAATTTGTTAACGGACTCCTCCTTTCCCTTTGGTACCTCAATCTTCCCCTTCGAAATAGCCCCAACTCCTTTATTTTTCCACCTCGGCTTCCAAGACGGATTAGAACCCGAAGAACCCCTACTGATATTTAGCTGTCCCTTTTCTCTTCAATTGCTTCTCCACTTTCATGGCCATATGTAGCATATCTTCTAGCTCCACATAGTGTTGCAATTCGACCACATTTTTTATTTCTTTATTCATCCCATTCAAGAAACGGGCCATAGTGGCCTCCTCATCCTCCTCCACTTTGGCTCTAAGCATCAACATCTCCATCTCCTTATGATAATCCTCGACACTCTTAGAACCTTGGTAGAGACTTTGTAATTTTTGATGAAGTTCCCTATGGTAATGACTAGGGATAAATCTCTTCCTCATGACAGCCATTCACCCCATGTACTAATAGGTCTCTCACGATTTCGCCTCCTAGAAGTTGCTAATTGATCCCACCAAGTAAGTGCATAATCGGTGAATTCAAGAACCGAAACCTTAACCTTTTTCTCCTCCGTATAGCTGTAGCAATCAAATATCAACTCAATCCTTTTCTCCCACTCTAAGTAGTGTTCCGGATCACTCCGACCCTTAAAGGAAGGAATTGTTGTTTTGATATTACTCATGCCACGATCCGGTCGATCCCCAACAACCTCTCTACCTCGTCGTTTATGCCTAACCTCTCTATCTATGAGTGCCCCTTCATCAAACCCATCAAATTCATCTTCTTCCTCCGTCTCTATCCTATGACCACGCCCCAATTGTCTCTGCACATTGGGCGCTTCCCTAGGCCACTCTGACCTTTCAATTCTGCCCGAAATATCCCCAAGCATTTTCTCAAAGCGTTGTGCCATCTCTTCCATCATGTTGACTTGATCGCCGTTCTTTGCTGTAGTAGAATTTTTCGACATCCTAAAACTAAGTAATATATGCCTCACGTGTATTTCGCTCGTGTATCACTCAATTTTGACTTTTACCCTCTATTGATCTCACCTCTCTAGCCTTTTTCCACTTAATGACTTTCACCCCAATTGCTTCAAAGAACGAATCTGAACTCAAATAAGTTTAAACCCGAATGATTCAAACCGAATATGAGTGAGAAGTTATCAACTTGTTGGAAAACTCGAAGAATACCTTGAGAGAATGGAATCTGACTCTATAAAGGACTTGACACTTTTATGAGAAATAAGATTGATTCAAAAAGGTAATTCTTGAAATCAAATAACAATTTTTTTTCTTCGCTGTTGAAATTTTCGTTTTTTTTTCTCTCGAAAATTCAAGTACAAGAATAACGAAACAAACGAAATTTTATTTGAATACCAAACGAAGGAAATAGCGACTTTTGAATTTTTTTTGTGACATTTTTTGGATTAAAGACCCAAGAACATGAAGAACACGATTAAGAAAACTCAAGAAAACAGAACAAAGAAATAACCTTGATTTTTGGAGCCTAAGCTCTGATACCAAATGATGCAAACCACGTAGCAATTATTGCTACGCAACCCAAAAAATATTGAATCGACCCAAGAACGCTAAAGAACCACAATTTATGGATCCAATTAAAATCAATTGAACCAAGCAACCAATATAATCACAGGGATATATTGACCTCTTGATCACAAGCAATATTAATTCTCACCGAGATTTGAACAAACATGATTAACTTGCAAGTTCAAATTGTATTCAATGAAGAATAGAGTTTGAAAGCAATTTGCCTCACAATAATATCAATAATTGGCTGACCTAATAATGAAAATTACATCCCTTTAAATAGGATCAAACCTTGGCTTTAGGAGCCCTAATTTAACTAGGAAAGAAATTGCTCAAATATGGGAAGAAATAAAAATAACAGAAAATAAGGAATTTACGCGTTTTGATAGTTACGGCCGTAACTATTTCCTTACGGCCGTAACTGGGTTAGTGGTTCACACTTACGACCATGACACCATGACTTACGACCGTAAGTCCAAAATTTCTAAACCCAGTTTTTGAGCAGTAACTGCATTACGGCCGTGACCTCCAGCAATTATGGCCGTAATTCCTTATTCCTCACAATTTCAATTTCAGTAGTGGACTCGTTAGGGCCGTAAGAAATATAGGTTACGGCCGTAACTCTGAAACTTCACAACTTCCTTCGACGGATTGAATGAGGTTGATCCACTCGTCGTCTTGGCTAGGTCTCAACATGGAACTTGCTTCTTTTGATGACACGAACATTGTTTTGGCCATTGTTTTTTGTACTAACTTATCCATTGCTTCGTTGGCCCTCCTCGTTTGCAATCGAGTCATCGGTCCTCCTTTGATCATCAACGGATCTTTGCGCGAGTTTGTACTCGTGGTCTGGATCACATCAGGGGGAGTATCAAACTAGAAATCATTATTAGAAACTTCTCTGATAGGAAAATACGGGCAATATGCGTGCAACACACGCACCAAAACTAGTTATATATAAAAGATTGAATGTGCAATTGACACTATTCATCCAATCCAATTGAAACTAAATTGGAACTATTCATCTAATTTAGGCACTATTCCAGTTCCAATTAAACATTATTCATCCAATTTCGTATTCATCTAATCTAATTGCAATTGAACACTATTCATCCAATTAAACACTATATGTGGACAACAATTGGATGCACGACACTATTCATCCAATCCAATTGCATTTAAACACTATTAATCCAATGTAGGCACTATTCCAATTTCAATTAAACACTATTCATCCAATTTAGTATTTATCCAATCTAATTATAATTAAACACTATTAATCCAATTTAGACACTATTCATCAAATTAAACATTATATGATGGGCAACAATTGGATGCACTATTAGTCATCCAATTGCAATTAAATATTATTCCAATTGCAATCAAACACTATTAATCCAATTTAGACATTATTCATCCAATTAAACACTATGCAAGCAACAATTGGATGCACTATTCATTCAATTAAATAAATACTATACGAGCAAATTGCTTGGATTTTTCATCAATTTAAACACTATTAAGCCAATTAAACACTATGCGGGTAAATTGCCCAAATTTCCATCAATTTAGGCACTATTCATCCAATTAAACATTATGCGACCAACAACTGAATTTAATGTGTTATTCGGTCACCTGTCCAAAGATTACCTTGGACATCTTTATGGAGACCTTCTCATGTTCCTATTTTTATCGTTTTGTATTACTTATTTTTTTCGTTAAGTTAATTATGAGGGTTTAAATAAAGTCATAATAGCAATTTCTTAATATTGATGTGAAGCTTTCGCACAATACTTTGTTACATTATTTTAGAATTACTAAACTATAGCAAAGAATTTAGTCATTTAAAACGATCCATTTGTAATGTATTTCATCTTTCATTAATTTTTTCTTTCGTTTTCCTTTTGGGTTTGTCTCAAATTATGAGTTACTTTCTTTATTGAGGTTATATTAATGTCTTAATTTTTTAATATACTCATATTTAATATGTATTGTTATCAACACATATGAACTACTTATTATTTAATGTAGTGGTATATTAGGTAAAATGTAAGCAAATTTATAGTTCCAAGTTCCAACATATAATAATTATATTTTCTTAATCCGTGTAAAAATAGAAATGAGTCTATCTTTATGGAACAGTGAGGGTATAAAATAAGAAATCATTATTCGAAACTTCTCTGATTAAAAAATACTGACAATAGCACGCACCAAAATATTGAATGTGCAATTGACACTATTTATCTAATCCAATTGCAATTAAATCAACACTATTCATCTAATCCAATTGCAATTAAAAACTATTCATCCAATTGAGGCACTATTTCAATTGTAATTAAACATTATCATCAAATTTAGGCACTATTCATTCAATTAAACACTATATGTGAGTAATAATTGGATGCACTATTATTCATCCAATTGCAATTAAACGCTATTCATGTAACGGTCGAGAATTTCCAAGCTAATATTAAATAAATATTATATTTTTCATTTCTCAAATAAAAACGTGTCGTTATAATTTCCCTCATTTTCAAATTAAAACGTAAACATCTAGCCATATAGAGTATTTCGAGCTAAAAATATAAAATCGAGTCCAATTTGATTTTAAGCCAATTCCGAATTTCTAAAAATTATTTAAATCCAAATTCATTTTTATTTCCAAATTTTATTTATTGCGAAATTATTTAAATCAAATTTAAATTTATTTTATTATTCAAAATTATCTCTTTAAATACAATTTTTATTCCGTTAGAAGTCGTCCAGATTTATCCTTATCATGTCTAATCTTTTCACAATTCTATATCAACTACAACATCTCTCAACCAATCAATACCTATATATACCCCCTTCTCATTCCCAACTCATACTCACCGAACCACAAACTAACCAAATTCGATTTTTCACAACCTTATCACTCAGCCACTTCCCAGCAAGGTTCACGCCACAACCACCATCGAAGAAGCCATCCACTGCCAAAACGAACCTCCAATAGCCAACTTCCATCGCTTGAACTTCCATTGAAATTCGAACCCTTCAACCGAACCTTACCACCACCCATTACCAAACCACCATAGCCGAACCAAAATTCACCAAAATCCAACCAACACATAGACCAAGACCTAAACCTCAATAGGTTGGACTATAGCGATATTAAGGGAATTAGTCCTTTAGTGTGCACTCATAGAATTTTTCTAGAAGAAAATGCTAATCCTTCAAGGGAATCTCAAAGAAGGCTAAACCCTAACATGAAAGAGGTTGTTAAAAATGAAGTTTTAAAATTACTTGATGCAGGTATTATTTATCCCATTGCAGACAGCAAGTGGGTAAGTCCTACTCACGTAGTACCTAAGAAAACTGGGGTTACTGTTGTTGAAAATGAACAGGGAGAAATGATAACTAAAAGAGTACCCACTAGTTGGAGAATGTGCATAGATTATAGGAAATTGAATTCCATGACCAGAAAAGACCACTTTCCTTTACCATTTTTAGATCAAGTGCTAGAAAGAGTTGCTGGACATTCATTCTGTTGTTTCTTGGATGGTTTTTCAGGCTATCATCAAATTGAAATAGCATTAGAAGACCAAGAAAAAACTACTTTTACTTGCCCTTTGGGGACGTTTGCTTTTAAAAGAATGCCTTTTGGTCTTTGTAATGCCCCAGCAACCTTTCAAAGATGCATGCTTAGCATATTCAGTGACATGATAGAAAACTTTTTGGAAGTATTTATTGATGATTTATCTGTTTATGGTGATTCATTTGATGATTGCCTAACAAATTTGAAAGCTGTTTTATGCAGGTGTGAAGATAAGCAACTTCTCCTTAATTGGGAGAAATGTCATTTCATGTTAACAAGAGGAATTGTTTTAGGTCATATAATTTCTGCTAAAGGCATGGAAGTAGATAAGGCAAAAGTAGATTCAATTTCTAGGTTGCCTACTCCTTTAACTGTAAAGGATGTTCGATCATTTTTAGGTCATGCAGGTTTCTATAGAAGGTTCATAAACGACTTTAGTATCATAGCAAAACCTTTGACTACACTTTTGCTTCATGATACAAAATTTGTTTGGACTAATGAATGCACTACAGCTTTTGAACATTTAAAAAATGCACTCACCACTGCACCCATAGTTAGATCACCTGATTGGTCTCTACCTTTTGAATTAATGTGTGATGCAAGTGATATAGCTGTAGGGGAAGTGCTTGGCCAGAGGAAAGGTAAGGAACCTTATGTAATCTACTATGCTAGTAGAACTTTGAATCAAGCTCAATTGAATTACACAACTACTGAAAAAGAGCTGCTAGCTATAGTTTTTGCATTGAAAAAATTTCGAACTTACCTTATTGGGACCCCTGTTACCATCTTTACTGATCATTCTGCTCTTAAATATTTGTTCACAAAGAAAGATACTAAACCTAGACTCATTTGATGGATTTTGTTATTGCGGGAATTTGACATCACAATTAAGGATAAAAAATGGGTGGAAAATGTTGTCGCTGATCATTTATCCAGATTAAATTTTGAAAATTCAAAAGTTTCTCACCCGTTAAATGATTCATTTCCCGATGAACATTTATTTAGCTTAAATATTGTTCCATGGTTTGCTGACTTAGTTAATTATCTGGTTACAGGTCATATGCCTTCAAATTGGAGTGTCTAAGACAAAATGAGGATGAAAGCTATTGCAAGGAACTTCTTCTACGATGATCCATACTTATTCAAATATTGTGCTGATCAAATTATCCGAAGATGTGTTCCTGATGACGAGGTACAACAAGTTCTTAATTTCTGTCATTTTCATGCTTGCGGAGGCCATTTCTCTTCGCAGAAAACAGCTGCTAAGGTACTTCAATGTGGTTTTTATTGGCCTAGTTTATTTAAGGATGCTCATACCTTTTGTAAAAGCTGTGAAGCATGTCAGAAAATTGGTAGTCTCAGCCATAGGAATATGATGCCATTAGCTCCAATCCTTGTTCTTGAAATTTTTGATTGTTGAGGATTAGATTTTATGGGTCCTTTTCCCCCTTCTTTTGGATATCTTTATATATTGGTAGCTGTTGATTATGTTTCAAAATGGGTAGAGGCTACTCCATGTAGAACAAATGACCATAAAGTTGTGCTCAAATTTTTGAAAGAACATATTTTTTCTAGGTTTGGTATGCCTAAGGCCATAATTAGTGATGGAGGAACACATTTTTGTAATAAACCTTTTGAAACCTTGTTAAAGAAATATGGAATTAGGCATAAAATTTCCACTCTCTATCACCTTCAAACTAATGGTCAAACTGAGCTAGCTAACCGGGAAATTAAAGGCATTTTGACAAAAACAGTGAATCCAAATAGAAAAGATTGGGCTATAAAATTGGATGATGCTTTATGGGCCTATAGGACTGCTTTTAAAACTATTCTTGGAATGTCTCCTTATAGAATTGTATTCGGTAAACCTTGTCACTTGCCGATTGAAATTGAACATAAAGCTTATTGGGCAATCAAAACACTCAACTTTGACTTAGATCAAGCTGGTGAATTTAGGAAATTGAAATTGAATGAGTTAGATGAATTGCGTTTGGAAGCATATGAGAATGCAAAAAGTTCAAAAGAAAAAATGAAATTTTTTCACGATAAGGAAATTTTTAGAAAATCATTTTTTCCTTCTCAAAAAGTATTGCTATATGACTCTAAACTTCATCTGTTTCCTGGTAAGTTGAGAACTAAATGGATTGGTCCTTACATTGTGCAAACTGTTTATCCATATGGAGCGGTTGAAATCTTGGATCCAAAAACTGGTACTGTTTTTAAAGTTAATGGACAACGTCTGAAACCATTTTTGGATAATTTTTCTGCTGAAATTAATGAACTACCTCTGCTGGACCCTGTTTCCAGCGGCTAATTTTCTCGGAACTAACTTTTATTATTATGTATATATTTTCTTTTCTTTTTTGCAGATTTTATTCTTTTCTTCATTTTTTTTTTTAGTTTTCATTCTTGAATAATTGCTCATATGCATAGGCCTCCTCTCAGGTACACTCTTCTCCCTTATCTTGATTTAATTTTGAGTCATATCGATGAATCACTGTTCAACTTTTTCTTCTCTTTGAGTCATTGAGGACAATGTCTGATTTTAGTTGGGGGGAGAGTAACTCAATGTACTTGTTTTGCATTAATTTTTGTGATAGTTGAGCATTAAAATTGAGTACATCTTGAGTCTTGAGTTATATCTTTGTTATCCATAAAGACCTCCCTCCTAAAGAATTTTATGCACGAATTTAAGTGTAAGACCACTTTTCAGTTTTCGTGCAATTTTAAATTTCACGTAATATTTATGTTAATGTTATTATAAATTATAAATTTATGATCTTTAATGTCTATAATTTGAATTAATTTGCAGTGGAAGGACTTGGACGTCGTTTCGATCAATGTGCCAATTAGAAAGTTTATATGTTGTTACGTGCAATTTTACATTTAAGTGACAAATTTCATTTAATTTGATATTGGGGTAAGTTTAGGGGCTATTGGGGAGTCAAATAGAAGTTTTGGACTTAAATTACTAAATTATGAGAGTTGGGGATTTAGTTGCAAATTTTCTAAAGTTTATACATAATCCTAGCCTAATAACCTCATACTCCTCTCTCGTTCGAGACTCTCCCCGCCTCTTTCTCTCAGCTGCATCTCTCTCTCTCTCTCGCCCACTCTCGGTCGAGCTCGACTCCTCCGACCACAGCCACCACGACGCCTGCAACGCCCACCACCAGCCACCATCCCCACGGTAACACTCCTCCCTTTTCCCCCGGGGCACGCTCACGGATTTCACGCGCACGCACACACCCGCTCGTTCGCTCACACTCGCACTCACACACTCAACCGAGCCACACACACAAGCATGTATATATATTGTATTTATGTATAATTTCAGTTTGAATTATCAAGATTTTAGGTTAATTTCCGATTTTTGACTGTTAAAATTGATGGGTAAGGTGTTTAGGTGTAGTTATACATTATTGTGTATGTATATATGTAAAATTTTCAGATTTTCAGATTTTAATTGTATGTGGATTTCGAAAATTTTTAAAGCTAATTTTGGGTTTGAGTAATGTTCATCATGGATGCAAAGTTGTTGAATGTGTGTATTGGTATGTAATTTTCAAACTTTTCAGATTGGGTGTTGATGGAAATTCCAAATTTTTATATCTTAAACTCGGATTTTTTGGGGATATGTATGTATGTATATATAATGGTGTATGTATACATTTTATATAAAGATATGTAATTTCAAAAAAAAAAAAAAATAATAGATTTTCAGTTTTCATATTTGGACCTAATTAAAATTTTCCTTAACTTAAATTTGGTTTATTTGAGAATTTTAGAAATTTGGAAAGTGGTATAAACGTAAATAAATTCCTAAAAAAAAATCTTAGTATGTATATATATATATAAAATTTTGAAGTTTGGAGATATGTTGGCTATAAGATTTGAGAAATTGTTGAAACTTTGTGGGGGTGATTTTATAACGTTAAGTTAAACCATGTAAATTTGAGTTTAGTTTGAATTAAGAGATGGAATGACCTTCTAATGTACATTGGAATTGATTATGTGATTCGTATTTAATGTTTAATGTAATGGTCATAGCGTGAGGCCACATTATTGATTTAAAAGTTACTCCTTATTAATGAGTGGAAATAATTAGGAATTTTTGGGCATATTGACGTCACGGGCATCCGAGACTTTTCCACCTGCAAGTCTAGAAACGGTAAATATTAAGGTGAACAAGTAAGTAAACTTCCCCCTACTTTCATCAAAGTTGAATGTTAATGTGGAATTAATGTGCTTAGTTGACATTCGTGTTAATTACGGAATTTTAATGCTTTTGGTCTACCATATGCAATTATGTGTAGTTAAGGAAATGTTCAAGCATGCACGTTACATGTCATTGCATCATCAAGCATGCATTGGCATCGAAATGAGAAAGTCAAATGTTTTAATGAAAGGAATGTGTCAAGGTGCAAGTTTGTTCAAAAGTTATGTATCCCATGTTTCTAAGAAATGAATGGGTGTACTTCTAGTTCATGAAAGATGCGAGTGGGAAATGGGGCGCGGGGGACCGGCGTACCCGAATGTAATGAGCCGCTTTGCGGTGGAATGAAGTGAATGAGCCGCTTTGGGTTGAATGAAATGAATGGGCCGCTTTGCGGTGGAAATGTGAATGTTAATCTGGTTCCAAATAAGAATTGCCCACTGTTATCTGATTGACTAGAAGTTACATCAAGTGAACTCACGATAGAAATGAAGTGAAAGTTTGGAAATGAAGTGAAAGTTTTGAAATGAAATGAAAGTTTGAAAAGTTTGGAAGTTTTGGAAAGTAAAGTAAATGGGGATATATATATGAAATTTTTAAAGCATTCATGTCATAAGCATGCATTCAAGCATAAAGTTTACTTACTGGGCTTTAGCTCACCCCAATCCCTCCCCATATTTCAGGTGATGAAAGTTAGATGATTAGAGGAGAGTACTTGGCGGCTGACTCAGACAGTACCCGCTGTCGCCCTTATTTAATAAAGTTAAATTTATTCAAGATATCATTTAAATTATTCCTTAATTCATTATTATTGATAATGGTTTGATTGAAGTTAGTTTTGATTAAGTATGGGTGACGTGATGAGATTCGAAGCGCGGAAGAAACGCCGGAAAGTTCCAAACTCAGGATTTGGTTGGACAGATGAATCATGACCCGATATTCACGACGCGATGGCTCGAAGATGCGGAATAAAGAACCACGACTTTCGAAACACCACAATGATTTGTCCAATCTCCTTGATAAGTCTCTGATTTGAACGCCACAAATATTCTAGCAAATATTTGATAAGTTCAATATTTGAACGCCACAAGAAATATTCTTGATAAGTTCGAAAAAAAAACATAGGAATCCACCTATAACTTTTATTGAATTCTCAATAAAAACTGTTTATATCAAAATCGAAGTCTGTTGTTAATATTACAATGAAGACACCTTTATATAGGCTACCAGAATAAAAATCCTAGTCTACTTAGAAAACTAAATAAAATCTAATCTAATTAGGGAATAGATAAAATCTCTCTAATGGAGTCCTAATTTAATTGGAAACAATAATAAAGATAAAGTAAATATAATCCTATAATTAAGGAAATATAGTAAATTTCCGTCTGCATCATTGATTTGCCAATTTGAAGCCCCAAACGATGGAATTTAGCCCTAAAATCAATGGGCTCAAGGGTTTTAGCCCATTAGTCTTGCTCGGTGACCTGTTTCTACTCGAAAAACATATATTATCCATCCAATTCCGACATGGTTGACTGGAATGCACTTTTATTTGGCTTGAATATTTAACTTTCTCTCAAACCTGCTATGACTCCGATTGTCGAGGGTCCGGAACACATCATACCCTCCTTCTTTAGGATGATTCGTCCCGAATCATAACTTTGTTCCTATTGTTTTCCCTTTCTTAAGAAATTTGTATATGTGCATACTCTTATCATAAACAGCCTCCCTCCTATGTCTCCAAGGTTTTCCCAATAAAATATGATAAGACTTCAATGGCACTACATCACACCATACATCCTCACTATACCTTCCCTGGGTGATAGGTACTAGAACTTGTTTGGTTACTTTGAAATTCCCAAACTCCCTCATCCACGTCATCCTATAAGGTTTATAGTGTGGTTCTAGGGGCAATCCTAATTTTTCAACCACGGTGCTACTAATAAAATTAGTAAAGGACTTTCCATCAATCTCCAAACTGCACCCCTTATGATCCACATAACATCTAGTTTGGAATAAAGAGCCCGGATCATAATCCATTCCTTATGCGGCGTTTCAAAAATTCAAGAACGAAGAGGATTTAGACATCAAATAGCAAGAACGATTTTTATTGACTTGGAAGGAAATGAATATCAAGAATTTTAAAGAAACTCAAGAAAGTGGTTCTTAAATTTGGAAAAACTTTTTTTTTTTTTTTTTTGAATAATGAATTTTCGAAATTAAATAAAAAATAAAAAAAATAATTTTTTTTTAATAACTCCGAAAATTCGACACGAACGCAACAAAACAAACGGAACAGAATTTGGATAAGAATCGAATAAAACAAACACTTTTGAATTTTTGTTGGATTTTTATATGGATCAAAACTGAAAAAATTTACTGGCACGAAGAATACTCAAGAAAAGAAAGACTCAACAACAAGATATGGATGATTCTTATGGCAGAGTCGATGATAAACATAAGAATTAAACTGGATAGAATAAAAAAAACCTGAATTCAGAGTCCAGTTCTGATACCAGATGATGAGATTCGAAGCGCGGAAGAAACGCCGAAAAGTTCCAAACTCAGGATTTGGTTGGACATATGAATCATGACCCAATATTCACGACGCGATGGCTCGACGATGCGGAATAAAGAACCACGACTTTCGAAACACCACAAGGATTTGTCCAATCTCCTTGATAAGTCTCTGATTTGAACGCCACAAATATTCTAGCAAATATTTGATAAGTTCGAAAAAAAACATAGGAATCCACCTATAACTTTTATTGAATTCTCAATAAAAACTGTTTATATCAAAATCGAAGTCTATTTTTAATATTACAATGAAGACACATTTATATAGGCTACCAGAATAAAAATCCTAGTCTACTTAGAAAACTAAATAAAATCTAATCTAATTAGGGAATAGATAAAATCTCTCATAATGGAGTCCTAATTTAATTGGAAACAATAATAAAGACAAAGTAAATATAATCCTATAATTAAGAAAATATAGTAAATTTCCGTCTGCATCATTGATTTGTCAATTTGAAGCCCCAAACGATGGAATTTAGCCCTAAAATCAATGGGCTCAAGGGCTTTAGCCCATGAGTCTTGCTCGGTGACCTGTTTCTACTCGAAAAACATATATTATCCATCCAATTCCGACATGGTTGACTGGACTGCACTTTTATTTGGCTTGAGTATTTAACTTTCTCTCAAGCCTGCTATGACTCCGATTGTCGAGGGTCCGGAACACATCATGACGTATTTGAGGTTAAATTACCTCTTATTTCCTTTGTCAATGTTGATATTTTGGAAACTCTTATGCTTGAGGAGTTGGGGAATGAATGAATTGGTTTTTGAGATGATGAATGTGATTGATGCTTTAAATTTTTAAATGGTTTCGATGTCCCTCTACAGGTTGGCTTTGTCCAATTTATAGAGGAGACTCTGCCGAAATTTCTGTAAAATTTTATAACAGATAAATGAACATTTTTATTGTGTAAACGATTTAATTCCGCATTTAATGTGAATGGAAGTTAACACGCCTAGGTTTTTGACTTTTAAACTTGGGGTGTTACATTAAGCCTTGTGGTAAGATGGTTAGTCAACACATGCAACTAGAGCTCTCTCAAGTTTAAGTAATTTTATTTGTTCATCATGAGAGTTGAGTGATTGGTGATTTTCTTATATTGCCCTTGTTTGATATTGCTACTTCTATTGGGCATCATTACATGGATTGTGGATTGTTGGTGTTTTATACTTAAGAAACGATGAAGGTCAATGTCAAATAAAAAATTTGATCCTTTGAAGCTAACCTTATAATCTTCTCTTCTCATCACAAATTCCTTCATATCCACAAAATTCCTTCATAGCCACAAAATCCCTTTCATCTATTTCACATTAAAGACCACATTGCTTCCATAAATACATAACCTTGTTTCTACTTTCAAGTATAAGTGAGGATGATTATTTTTGCTCCATAATTGAAGAAAAAGATGTTCAGTGCACACAAAGAAAGAAAAGTGGAGTTAGAAAGTATTTGACAGTCATTGAGACTAGAGGAGAATGTTGAAGAATTATTTGAGAGGATTTCAGTTTCAAAAAAATAAAATGAAATAAAAAAAATAAATGAAAAGAAAAAACAAATAAAAAAAAAAGAAAAAGAAAAAAGGGAGTAGAAAGAGAATGGAGGCATATTGAAGAGAAAGTAAAGGATTTGAAGAAGAAAGTAAGCTTGAAGTGTGATTAAAAATGAAATTATTATCCTTGCTTATATTTTGAAAGTTCTCGATTTCTACCCTCTTTTTTTATTTCCTTATCCTAAAAAAAAAAAATGCTACCATTGCATCTTATACTTCCATTGGAATTTCTTGCTCTACTATTGTCACTGGAACACGTAAATCTTTTCTTCTACCACTCCTTATCAGTTCCTTTGATAACACAAGCGTCACCTTTACATCGACATTGACATTTTGATCTTAAGTTGGCTTGTGGTAAGAACGGTTGAGTCCCAATGATTGTGAGCTTTTCATGAGGTCAATATTTGCATTACTGTCATCCACATATATATGGACTTTATTGAATGCTTGAGTGATCAATTTTCAAACTCCATGAGTGACCCCCTAACCAGTTCGAAACAAAATACACATACCCGTGAGTATATGGAGTTTATACTTGGCTTGAGTGAATACTCGACACTGTATGTGTTGGGGTTAGTAGTTTGATGGATCGGCTTAAAACACACACACAAAACTTTGGGAAAGTTTTTATGGATTAATTTGGATATAATGCTTGATCTCTTGATTTTGCGAAATTGCTGTGCTCGACTATCTAAATTTATTCTCAATTGAAGTTTTTCATAGAGGTAGATATGTTTTTAATTCGCTTGAATTGCTAGAGACTAGCAAAAAGCTAGTTAGGGAGTGTGATTATTGTCCAATTTTACGTATTGTAGGTAGGCAAATAAATGAAAAATACAATTTTGGGGATTTAAATTTTGTAATTTAGAGTAAAAACTTATAAAAGATTTAATTTTAATTCTTAAACTCTAAATTGATTTTATTGGCTAATAATTTCATTTATTTAATTGCAGGTACATTTTCGATAATTTCAACTCAAAAATTCCTAATTTAATTGACCTGAAAAAGCCCAAATGGATAACACCCACAAACTCAGCCCAAAACACTTTCTTTCTCTTTCTATAACCTACAGCCTTCATCATCTCACCTCTCACGCTGCTCCCTCTCCATCTCTTTCTTCTCGCAACTCTCCTCTGTCTTCTCTTCTCTCTCTCGCTGTCTTCTTCTCCAATCAACTCTCTCACCGCTTTCACCTTCAACCTGTAACACAGCAGCAAAACCGCAGCTCATCCTCTGTCTTCTCCCTTCTCTGAAAACAAACCAGCAACCTACTTCCATCAACTCCCACAGCTGCCAGCCTCTCCTCTCTGTCCTCACCTCTCACTCTCGTTCCTATACAATAAAACCAGCTACAGCTGTTCTTCTTCCATAACCAGTCGCTACTTTGTCACCTCACGAACCGGAACTCCTTCAACCATTCAGCCGCCATCCTTCTTCCTCACCAGCCTTCCGCCGCAACCTCTCCTCACAGCAACCACACAACCAGCCACAAGTGCTCTCTCACATTTTTTTCAGCCTTCACCCGCTGCCTTCATTCAACAGCAAACCTATCTCTCACCTTAAAACTTCACTCAGCTGCAACCTCTTCTTCTCTCCTCTCTCACGAACTCTTCTCTGCCTCTGTCTGCATCTCTCTTTCAACCGAGCCTGCAACGTTCACAGCTACACACACAGCAGCCATGACACCAAACCAGCTGCGGCCCTCAGTTTGGATCACTTTGTCAATTTTCTTATTGCCCTTTTATTTAGACTTTCTTTATTGTTCAATTGTTAAATTCAATAAATTCAAATTATTGATATTAGTTGTTGTTAGATATTTTTAGTTATTGAATTGTCATTTTCAAAATTTGAATTTCGTTTTCTAGTAATGATATTTGTTTGGTTGAATTTTATTTTGGTCAATTTAATTATGTTCGGCTAAGTTATATTTAAGAGGAGTTATTCTTAACTTCAATGGGCGTGTTTTAATTTGTTATGAATGAATTCTTGTTGTTGATAAGCGTTTACAAATTGTTTTAAATTTTCAAATTATTTTACTTCGATTGATGTCGTTGATGTGATATGTATTGAATATGCACATAACATGCTCGACTAAATGTCGTAAAATAAATTGAGTAATTTTCGTGCTAATATTTCGAAATTTTATCGATCTCAAGAAATTCATGCTAAATTTATTTGCAAAACCCAATTGATAGCGAAAGAATAACTCCACTCAATATTCCCTTTCACTGCATTTAATTATATTCTCCTTATTCATTTAAACACAATTGAAATCATAGTTTAGGTTTCGAATTTAGCAAATATTATTATACCAATAAAATTCCTAGGAAGAATGACCCTGAATTATTGCTAGGCTATAATTTGACCCATTTATACTTGAAGGGTAGATTTAACATCGAGTCACCTCTCGATTTTGAGAGAGAGAGAGAGAGAGAGAGGGGGATGGTTTATTTTGTTTTAAGATTTTGATTCGTTTAGTCCCTCGTATTTTAGATAGTTTAGTTCAACCCCTATTTTAAAAGAGCTTTATTAATCAGCCCTCGAGTTTTCAAAGTCTTTTCATTTGGTCCTATTGATTTAAAATCTTTTATATTTCAGCCAAACATTTCCATGCATTTATTTTCAACCCCTAAATATTTAAATAGTGTTTTAATTATCAGTCCCTACGTTTCTAAAAATCCTATTTCAGCCCCAAAACTTTTCAAATTCAACTTTGTTAAATTTCAAATTAGTCGCTAAACCTTTAAATTCATTTTAAATTCATTTTAAAACTTTTAACTCCCAAATTAATAATTTGAGAATTATTTTCTTTTGCCTAGACGAAGTCGCGAGAATAGTCTAAAAGCACTTTAGCTTCACATCCAGTTCAATTTCAAGAAAATTTCAAGACTTTGAAGTGAGATTTACATTAAAGCAATTGTGGTTATTTTGTCAATGTTATTTCTTTATGCGTGATTTTAATTGTGATATAATGCTTCCATGGTTTTAAAAAAATGTTGCCAAGGACCGTAAATAGGTCCAGGATCGAAAGTGGGTCATTGGGTTGCCCACAGTGCACAATTTTAATTAACGCTAATAACATGTTGTTAGGGATCGTACATAGGTCCGGGATCAAAAGTGAGTCATTGAGGTTGCCCCACAGTATACAAAGCTGCAGAAAATTATTTTTTAGACATAATATTCATAATTGAGTTTTCATGTTTGGATTTAATTTGGACTGATTGTTGTATCTCCACTGAATATAATTCATTATGCTCAACCCACTTTTTTCACCCTTCCAAATTAAGGAGCTTGGCGATGTTTGGCATTGAGCAGGGCGATCTTGAAATTAAATGACAATTCATTTTAATTTATAATTTTCTTTTATACCAGTATTTTTAGCAATCATTTTTCATTTTGTCAAATTAATTTTGAAGGTTTGACGAATCGTTCATTATGTTTTATATTGAAAATCAAATTATTTCAATCAAATACTCTTCCGCAACTTATTCTGGTTGTTATTGGTTTAGAATTTTTTTTTTTTTTTTTTTTTTTTTACTTTATTGAAAATGACTATTTGAAAGAAATTTGGACTTCAGTAGCGCTTCGAGCAGACATAATTTGGGGTGTTACAATTCCTCCAATTTAGACACTATTTCAATTGTAATTAAACAATAATTAGGTACAATTGCAATTAAATATTATTCATCCAATTTAGGCATTGCGAGGAACAACTGAATGCACTATTCATCCAATTAAACACTATGCAGGCAAATTGCTTGAATTTTTCATCAATTTAGGCACTATTCATCCAATTAAAGACTATGTGGACAACAATTGGATACACTATTCATCCAATTAAACAATATGCGGGCAAATTGTCTAGATTTTTTAATCAATTTAGGCACTATTCATCCAATTAAATACTATGTGAGTAACAATTGGATTTAATACACTATTCGGTCACATGTCCAAAGATTACCTTTGATATCTTTATGGAGACCTTCTCATATTCCTATTTTTATAGTTTTGTTTTACTTATTTTTTTTCATTGAGTTAATTATGATGGTTCAAATAAAGTCGTAATAGTAATATTTTAATATTGATGTGAAACTTTTACAATACTTTGGTTTATTCCAAATTATAGGTTACTTTCTTTATTGAGATAATATTAATGTCTTAATTTTTTAACATACCCATATTTAATATACATTATTATCAACATATATGAACTACTTATTATTTAATGTATGTATATATTAATAAATGTAAGCAAATTTATATTTCCAACATATAATAATTATGTTTCTTAATCCGTGTAAAAATAGAAATGAGTCTACCTTTATGGGACAAGGAAGTATCAAATAAGAAATCATTATTCGAAACTTCTCAAATAGGAAAATACTGACAATACTAAAAATAGTCTAAGTAAAAATTTCTAATAAAATGATATAAATTATATTGAAAAATCTATGGCACAAAAATAATAAAAGTTAATGAAATAATTGGATTTTTTTTTTTTTTAAAACGACTAGTTATACTATTCTTTAAACACGTATAGGTTTGATGTACATTTAATTATTTTTGATGTTCATTTAGATTATTAAATATGTCTACGATATAATTCTCAAAATGTGATTCAAAAGGATATAGAAGATTTATGGATTTGGCTAGCTTACAATAGTCGAAATATTTTTAAAGTTGGCTCGTTATTGAAAATCTCGAAATATTAATATGGAATGACTTATTTTGATGCGCCGTCGTATTTGATAGAACTCACCATTTCGTGCAAAATTAACGATGTGAAGAGTGTGATTTTGAATAATATTTTTGGAAAAATGCGTGGTTAAAAAATAATGTTGACTTTTGAGTGTATGTGTAATATTATTTTATTGAAGAATGTGTAATTGAAAAGTGAAAAGAGAAACTCTAATATTTAAATTAAAGGTCCCAAACACACACTAGGAGAGACCATGAAAATTAAGACAAAAACATAGAGATTTAATGAATTTATTGAGCCTATGTTTGTTAAATAATTTTGTTTAAAAACAAATAATATATATTTTGAAAATAAAATATGTGGTTGAAAAATAATTTTAATAAATACATGTGATTCAAAAATAATTTTGAGAAATATATATATATATATATATATATATATATATATATATATATATATATATATATATATATATACTTCTAAAAGTCCCTTAAAGGGAAAAACCTTTTTAGACAATAATACTCTTAACAATAATTTACAATTTCTTAAATGAGGCAACTAATAAATATTGACCACCAAATATTTTACTAATATGTTATATAAATATGATATTATTTTTGTTATTTATTATTCATTATTCATTTCTTCCAAATTTGTCTATATTTTAATTTTAAATAAAATGTCGCAACCTACATATTCATTTAGTGATTTTTAAGAAACATTTGAACTCATTATTTTTTTATTAATATATATAACTTATTGTTTTAGTAGCTAAGGGAGTTGACATGCATGCTTTTAAGTGGTTCAAAGATTTCGCAACCTACATATTCATTTAGTCTCAAGTTTAGTTATTTATAAAAATTGCTATCAACAAGTATTTGACGAAATAATACATTAAAAATATTGTTTAGTTCACCATAATTTTGAAAAACCAAATATGTTAAAACTTAAAAGTTTATACTTGACAAATATCTTATTTAACCTTATTGTAAGCCCGAATTTTAAACAAAATCATCTTCAATTTAGTATTTTTCTTCAAGTGAACCCTCCTTTCCGAATTCTTTGCACGACACGTCATCCTATTTGAAATTTTTGTACAAAATCTGTCAACAACCTTCTATACGTTTGCTTTATCAGTATACGAGAGAGAAAAATTGAAAAAGATCATTTATTATTATTATTTTATCAGTATACGAGAGAGAAAAATTGAAAAAGATCATTTATTATTATTATTATTAAATATATAAAGGCTACCCACTTTGGACAGGTTATGTTCACCCAAACTTGTTCTCGTTAATTTTTGACATTAATTAAATTTTAATTTTAATTTGTACCAAACAAAGAGCTAAATGTCACAGAAAGGAGAGGAACCCCAGGAAGAATTTGGGTTAAACTGTGCATTCACAACCCTTCACAGTTCACATTTATTTCAACTATCCATCACCCTAGTTTAAATGTCATTACTACCATACTACTTGCCCCAATCCTAAATGCTGATTTTTAGTCTCACAAGGGATCTATCTTATACCGACCAAGCCTAAGATCACCACACAAATAAGAAGCCACCCGAAACTCCTTCCATACACATTAGATATAAGTTTAAATACCAAAACCACCAAAATTTCCTGGAGGCTAACCAACCACTGAGATATCACAGCAGATTAGTCAAGTCGACCGGTCAGCAGGAATGAATTAAACCAGATTACTCAATGGGGGTCACTGCTTAGGTCTATTATAGCTTGGATGGTGTCAAAATTCATTCCATGACCAGTGTGACTAATGCGCTGGTTTCAGGCTTGAAGCAATAGGAACCCCATATAGTTTCTATGGTAGAATTCTTCCGACGACCATAAACAGCTTCAATCTTCTCCCACCAGCAAGCAGAGAAATAAACATCCGCAGAAAACCACTCACTAAACCAGGATTCAAGGCATTTGCCGTTTCAACTACATTAAGAAGCTCTAGGAGTGATCACAAGTAGAAGATTTGATGATGCAGAGAAGCAAAGATGGCACAGGACCACGTGGACAAAGAAGCAGTAAGTGATGTAGCTGATGATATTCACACCTCAAAAAAAAAAAAAAAAAAAAAAAAAAAAAAGGGAAGCAAAGAGAGAACTTTAGAGAAGACTATAGCAATAATATAGCAGTTTAAGAACATGCTAGCAGCAATTTGTTTTCTGATTCAAGTATTGGAAAAGACCTTAAGATTTAAAGAGCAAACCAAATCAGATACGGAGTGCATGGCCTCCTTTTCAACTGCTATGTAGCGCAAGATCAAAATGCATCCAATTCTCATGACACAGACTAAAATGAAAGCTATGTTAAAGCCTATCTGATTATATCACAGCAAAACCCCATCCTTGCTATCATCATCCTCTCCTGCTTCAGTATTGAGCTCTGCATAGAAACGAGTTTGTATAAGCCTAAATGCATGAAAAAAATATTAACTAATCAGGCAAATTGTCCCTCACCCATATGGAGAACAAAAGATGAAACAAAATGTGAAACAGAAAAGGTTACAAAACACAACACCTAAGGAAAACCTTACGTGGTCATATACGTGTGTTACTTTTGAAATACTTGTATTTCATCGTTGTTTTTTTAGATCTGTCTTGCTAATTAAAGAATCGAGTATATGAACAGATTTGATGCAAATATGAAAATTCTGTGAGACAAGTTCCTTTCACAGGGCATATGACCACGGCAAAATGTAGTTGACCAGCTGTAGCTACTAGCCTCCTAGTCCACAACCAAGTGATAAGTTTTGCTAAAAGCTCGAAACCAAGTGTATGCATAACCAGGAACAAAATATATATAGTGCATGTACGTGATAACAATTTAAAATTGAAATGATTAGATACCCATTTGTATATGGTGAAACACGGCGACCACGACTGTAGACTGGAGATCTGCTGTAACTGCGACCACGGCGAGGTGATAGGCTACGCTTACGTGGAGACCTTCTCCCAAAAGGACTATAACTCCTTCAATATGAAGCAAGAGGAGTAAAAACTCAAATCTTAATTGTATATTCTTTTTGTAAGACAGCCATACAACATTATCTCAACAATGCAGTCATCATTGTCATACTGGATAAATATTATATTGACAATACCAGGAATGTATATTAAATTCACACACATGTACAAAGAGAATTCACACACATGTACAAAGAGAATATTTCTTGCATTCATTTCCTGGAGACACTAGTAATAAAAGCACAGTGATAATATTATGCCACGTAAAAATTGCTATTTTTTTGTCCATTGTTGTTTTCAATAAATTAAAATTCTATGCTAAACCAAACACTAATCTAGCAATTCATAATAATATCCAATTACCAAAGCTATGACTGACCATCTTATTATTGATAGAAGTGAGAAGGGTCTTTTTTCTTGGTATGTCACCACTCTGCCTAGATTTCTAACAAATTCAGACCACCAAGAAGATATTATACACTATCTATTAGCAGAGTATTATTTAGATCCCTTACATCAGAAAATGCATACAGGATTTTCTTAAGTTGGCTATATCTCAAAATGCTTTTACATGTAAGCACTCATAAATTTCTGAAACAGAGGAAGGAGACTTACAAATGTCTTTTCAGAGATGACATAAGAACTATAATCAACCTTAAAAGTTAGATTTCAGGACACAGCTGGGATTGTCTACAATTTGAAATTGCATTTCAAAAGAAGAATCCAAAAGAACTCACCTCCTCCCATAACTTGGACTTCTGCGGCGTCGAGGACTGGGGCTCCTGCGACGTCCACTTCCTATGCCTCTTGAACCAAAGCGCGAGCGACACTCGCGAGCAAAATGACCAGGTTCACCACACTCATAACAGTTCATATCATCACCGCCTCCACGACTATGCCCTCCACGGCTTCCTCCACCCCCCTTTGAATTGTGGGAAAGCTCCACACGCCATCCATTCTTCCCTGTTTCGTTTTCAAACTTTATTACAGTACAAAACAAAAAAGGATAAATGAAAAAGGACCAGCAATAATTTAAGATGACATCAGACAACATTTTCCTAGAAGTATTCCAATTATATAGCATAGTCATGTGGGTCACATGCTTTGATTGCTAGACCCACTGTGTCGGGCTTGGGTGGCCTAATATGCCTCATAAGTCTAGCCAGGAATCACTGCAGTTTGTACTAAAGCACCTATCACAGGGTTTAAGTTTTTGAATATAAAGATCCACGAATTAGTTGCAAGTGACAGTTTCTCCCTACCAAAATTCACAGAACAACTTCACCAAACAAATCATTAGGTATATCCACCAAACACACTAGGACCCTATTTGGTGGGGAATAAAAGGAGATTTTGCCCCTTTTTGGTGGAGCATTTAATTCAGATTTTAAACAAAGCCCAACTTTTCGACCATACATTTCATCAGCTTTTATAAAAATTTACCAAAAATATGATTTTAATCTCTACCAATCAAGAGCTTTTAGTAGATTTTGATTTTGATAAATTTGATGAAATGTATGATCGAAAAGTTGATTCTCGTGACATATATTGTTAAAATTAATTATTGACTTTGCATAAATTGAAATTTAGATTTTAATCTCTACTATAATGAGGCTATGAACATACTAAACCCCAGTTTGATGTACATTGTAAATTTGCAATGAGGAAGTGATATTTTGAATAGTGATTTTTTTTTTTTGGAGAATATGAGATTAAAAAAGTAAGAAAAAATTTTGGTTTTGAGTGTAGCATATTTTATTGTTTGAATATGTGTTAAAAAATGAATATGAGAAAAAAGGTTTGTAAAAATGAGAGTCAAACAGAGGATGTTTGACATCATTATAATTACTCATCTTTCTCTTCGACTATCACAAAAGGTATAAACATCAATAGTAGCAATCATGCTTATGTAACACAAAAGTACAAAATTTGTAAGTAACAAGAATTAGATCAAATTTTGTCATACTCATCGAATAATGAAATGCTAAATAACCAACAACCAAGAACATTGAATGCAAATAAAACGTAAAAAAAAATGTAAAAAGCAACAGCAATAATCATGCTTCTGCACTAGAGAAGTCCAAAATACACTATCAAAACAACTAGATTAGAGCTTATTTGCTCAATTTAAATTTTTTACTAAAACTTTTCAAACTCAATCTCAACCATCCATCCTTAGTCAAACTCACAATTTTTTACTTTTCAAACCAATCTAAACCACACATCCATAATTAAAAAAAAAAAAAACACAAAAACACAAAAAATCAAAATTTTTCCATGGACCAAACGGGCTATTAATTTACGGGTAACAAAAATGTTGCTTTGTTCATGTGCGTTGAGTGTTGCAATGGAGTACATATCACATAGGTAGATAATTTAGTTCGTCTATCATGATGTTGTTTGCACCCGGCATAGAGTTCAAAAAGACTATCAAGGTTTATGTTGTGTAGGGTTCTCAAGATGGATTGCACACGAACACTAATAGAGAACAAAAACGTTATAGATGATTTTGTACAAGTGCATGTACAGATGTCTCACTGTAATTGAAAAAACTCTGAAGATACTGTGTACATTGTTTTTTCTAGTTTTGAGTAGGGAGAAATTGTGAGAATGAGAGAAAAATTATATGAGTGTGTTTCTTTCATCATCTGGTAAAAAGTGTTCTTTCGTGGTTGTCGATAGTCAGCTGATCCACGTTAAATTCTTATTGTTCTTCTCTGTCTTTCATTTTTGTTTATATTGTTCCGCTGTATGGTATATTTGGGAAATTGATTATTTGTCCCAACAACAAAATATAACAAATGATCAAATGCTATATAACCAAGATCGAAGAACAGTAGGTGCTAAATAAAACAAATGCTAGTAAAAATGACTAGTTTTTCTCGGTGTCTTTAACAAAATTACTTCTTGTACTTACCATCCAGATCCCGAATAGCATCAAGAGCATCCCGACGATCATCAAACTCGATAAAGGCATAACCTGGTGGTCTCCTAGCAACCCAGACGCTGCACGGTTTCATTGTTAAAATCAAATAATTACTAACACATTTTTGTCTATTCCTTTTATGCTGCGCATGTTCCACGGAGAAAATAATACTACGAGAAAATATATATATATAAATACACATATGATCAAGTACTTTTACCTTCGCAGCACGCCATAGATGCGAAATTCATCCTCCAAATCTCTCTCAGATACTCGCGGATCCAAATTCCCAACATACACTCGAGACATCGTATTTATCTATCTAATAATCACAAAAGCGTAAATATTCAAAGGGAGAAAAAAAAATTCCCAACAAGAAAATATAAAATTAGAGCTCTTTTACGAAACCCTAATTTTTGTACTACTCTAATGTAATTGATATTTCATATATAATAATCCCTCAAAAATATAGACCTTCGATTATCAATTCAGAAACAAGTGGACATATTAATTAACAGGCTTAAAATTAAAAGCTTACCTGAGAGAATTAAAAATTTCCTTCTCGATTCAGCTTTCTTCACAGAGAGGGGCTTTCAGATTTGTTTATCGGGCGTCGAAACTTCGAGAAGATGGGGAGTGGCGGGAGAAAGACGACGCGTGTCAAAAATTGAAGATTTTTTTTGAATAAGACTAGTTCTAACACCCGTGCGATGCACGGTATTAAATACAAAAAAGAATATTATATTACAATAACTAACCAAGACAATCATATGACTATAACATAAATAGTATATAATCAACAATCTTCCAAATTTATTCTCAAAGATTTATTATCTCAATCTGCTTCATAATTGTAGACTTGATATTTGTCTATAAAATTAAAGGATTCATCCAAGGCCTATTAGCAATGGAAAATGAAAAGAAATAATTTAGCTCAAGCTTAAAACTCATTCTTACAAATCTCATATTTCTCCAAACTTATTTTCAACCATATATTATTCAATAAAATAATTTCACATGTAAATCCAAAAAAAGTTTCTACTTTTTAACCACATTCTCCAAAAAATCACAATTATAAATTCTATTTTCCCAAAAAATATAGCTCAATCAAACTCTTAATATAAATTCAAGCAAATAATAGCATTTCCTCACCTGAGAAATTTACATTTCAAGCAAAAATGAAAATTTAACTGAGTTCATAGACTTCTAATTTTGTGGTTCAAAATAATAATGAACAAAAGCAATGTATTTATTAATACACGCTATCCAGCCACACATTACAATTTTCTACATCAAACATAGATATTAACCTTTTTAGGCAAACTACACTAATCTCAATCAAATTAAAGTTGAAACTTCAAAAACACATTTCAAATATATTATATAATATGTACCAAAAAACAAACATGGATAGATAAACATGGATGTAGAAAGTGCCAAGAATCTCACAAAGGTAGAAAAATAGTCCTAAAACAGGTGACATCATATCCAGGCCACCACTCTCGGAGTCATCACTTGCAAATCAATAATTTAAGAAGAAATTCACAATTGGTTTGTGTATGATATCTCTGCATAATTCGAGATGTCACTCATCAAAACAAATGATAAAAATTTCACAATTTCTACATAATAATTGAGAGTAAGAAGTTATACTTTTCAAACTAAAATAATAAACCAAGAAGACAAACCAATTGTTTTGCCGCTACATGTACAATCCTATTTGTTTTGCATGAACCACAGGGCAAAGAACCATACATTGAAGAGAACCCATCTCAAATCCTCTGCAATCCATAATAAAATTTAAAATACATATAATCATACACCCAATATTCATCATCGAGTAATCTTTTTCAAAAAATTAAACCCATCTCTTTTTGCAATACTGCTTCCATCTTTTTTTTTCAAATATCAACTATACTACTTGCTTATTCAAATTAATGTTTTTTATCCTCCTTTAATAAAGCTTATAATTAAAATCTGCATACCTCCTTAGGATCAGCTAACATCTTCTAATGTCAAGGCTTGCCTTCTTCAATCTGTAGTCTCGAACTTTAAATAAGAGTAACATGCCATTAAATAAAGACAATCCATAGACAGAAATAATAAAAACTACCTACTTACTGATTTCAACCAATTAGAGAAGCATGAAGAAATAACAGTTACCAACATCTGGATAGGGGCCTCCGAATAGGGCCTAAATGTTGTAGATACAATAGACAAAAATTTATAGTCAATTTTCACTATTATTACTTTTTACTCCTTTTTCTTCTTCACACTTTCTTCCATGGCCATTTTAGCAAAAATAATTGTAAATTTAAAATACTATTTAAGAAAGATTATCCAGAATTTCATTGTACAGTGCCCTCACTACCTACCACGATAACAAATGCAATATGTTGTTATTATCGGTGCATCATATTGACCAATTGTAAGCATGCACAAAAGAAAATATAAACTTCCAACTAAAAAAACTCATAAGAAATGTAATCCTATCCCCGGCCTAATTGGAACATGTTTAAATGAGTATATACCATTGCACAAATAATAAAATAAAGTTGATCACTGATGCAATGAGCAATAGTAAGATAACTGAAGTACCTTCGGGTTCATGGTGACTGTAACTACCTTAGCAAGTTTTTCAACACCCTTAAGCATAAAATCCTTGGCCTCCACATAAAAAAAAAAAACATAACATTAATAGAGAAAAAGCAAAAATGACTTTAACATTAAAAGGCACTATTTACATTTGCAATAGTAAATAAACCAAAATCAATGAAGGATTTATCAGTACACATAAATGTTTCCCCAAACTAAGCTCAAAATTTCCAAATAAACAATCTATTAAAAATTCCACTATAAAAAGAATCCAAATTCAAAGAGAAAAGAATCTCCAACGGCCAAAAAATTTAAGTGAGACTTTGCATACTAAAAATTCCAATTTCGATGGCTTTGCTTTACACGTAGCATTTTTTTTCAAATATAGCCCAACTCAAAGCCTTCCTCTTCTATTCCAATGTCAATTCTGTTTCATTCTAGAAATCCGAGGTATCGATTTAAAGAATACAAAGCTAAAGTGCTTATTAATTATATCTCTTCCATATCAAAAGTTACAAAGTACATGGCAATTTTGAGTGACTGTAAGTACCTTTTATATAAATCTCAATAAACCATGTTAATGTATGTTCTTTTTACCTTAGACATTTGAAAATTCACATATTTACTTGTAGGTAAATTTACTGGGTACCCGTTTGGTCTCATCACCGTTTTTTTTTTTTTAGAATTTTGAGAAATTTTGGGTATTTGAAAAAATGTGGGAAATTGTGGGTCCCATAGAAATATGTGGTTAAAAATGAAAGCGAGAAAAACTTGAAAAAAACACATTGTTCCAAATGGGCTCTAAGTGTTAACTTCTATATCTTAGCCAACATGCTAGGCACTCTCCAGAGCTCATATATCTAGAAGCTCTACCAGGTAATCAGGAATGTATTCTAAGAGCTGAAAATATAAAAGATCCAATGACTAATCTTACCTCATCAACTTCAACATTGAAAGCAACTATACCACCAAAAGCACTAACTGGATCAGCTTTCACAACTAATCTGTCTGCTTCAATAACATCTTCATGTGATGCTACTCCACAGGGATTTGTGTGCTTCACAATCACGCATGTTGGCTCACTAAACTCCCATACACAGTTCCAAGCTGCATCAGCTCCAACTAATTATTATATGACATCTACTATAAACCGAATCAGATGAATTAAAAATAATCTCCATAGTTGTGATACAATTAAAAGCTGCTCACATCATATATAGTCTGAGATAAATGATAATAGCCAAATGCGACAGAATAGCTACATGAAGATATACCGCCAAAGAATGCATAATTCAGAAACTTACAGGATTCATCGATGTGATGAGCATGAGTGACAGTAAGATTTATACAACACAATTAATATCAATCATCTTAGGGCGTTTCATGTAAATGACATGATGTTTTAAGCTAACACGTTCCATAGTGACTAACCTTGTGTAATAGTTTAGAAATTCTCTCTATTGACTTGAATTCCCCTCGCACAATTCTTCTCAAAAGAAGCTGAAGCATCCCCAATCAATCTCAATGAATGTGATCGCGAGAAAAAGAGAAATTACTGATTGCAAATACTTCCTTGAAGCAAAAATCATAATAGAGAGAGAATATCATTGTGGCTTGAAATTCTGATAATTTAAACTGTTTTCTATCGAATGGCCTTGTCACTTAGAAACATCAAGCCATTTTATGTCATACCTTGAGTTGAAATTTCGATTTCCACTTGACTTGAAACATTGATTTAAAGCTGATGATGTTGTTAAAGAAGCCTTCAATAAAGCAAGGGCCTGTTACAGAAGCATGAACTATCAATTTCTTATATATCATCAGTATGAAGAGGAGAAAGATATTGCTCCAATTCTAAACAGAACAAAACAAAACTGACTATAGAAGTTATCTATGACTCACTCTCCAATTCATGATTTGGCAATGTTCGAATATTGCTTCTTGGTGAAGGTGAATTTCTTGGATACACAGGTATCGAAATATTTGCAAGTTTTCTTTTCCCCAAAAATACATCTGTCAGAGGAGTCTTTGATACCAAAGAATGCTTAAGCAACTTAGAAACCTTAAAGAACACAACAAAAGAAAAACCAGTCACATAATTGGACTAAACCCATAAGAATTCCACAGTTTTATAAAAAAACCAAGCACAAGCTTATGACGTGCATGGAAATAAAGTGAACTTATATACATCATAACACACAAACACATATACACCATATATCCTTGCAAAAAGTTCAAAAACAAAATGAGCTATGTATGATAAAAATATAGAAAAGTGACTTTTTGTTAACAGATTAAATTACCTCATCTAGTCCAACATCGACAGACAACTCCTCAACCTGATAAACATTGTTGAAACCCAAATTATACAGCAATTGCGGCAGAGAAACAGGATTGCCGGTAGCACCTGCAAATCATCTAGAACTTGATGACATCAGTTGAATAATGAACGTGTTCAAAATTATACTTGTGTATCTTATCAATAAAGAACATAAACAAAGAAAATTACTCTGAGACTAACAATGTCACAGAATGCAAAAATTGTAAATCACCACACAATCAACTCAATATATCGGAAAGAGTTTAAAAATTTACCTTGAGATTAGGGATCTAAAAATAAAGATTGAAGCAAGATACAAAAGGCCCAAGTGATTGTAAGACAACACATACTAAAGAATACGGATTGATTCTAGAAAATCAAGCATGATACCACGTCTTGCTGATTTTTTGATGGCAAAAGAAGCACCACTTTTTCTTTATCGAAACCATTCCAAATCTTCATTCTTCAACAACTGCAATCCACTGATGAAAATGGATAACCATACATATGAAATCCCAAATACAATGAATAAAGTTTCACAGTGCAGAAAGTGTTGGAATTATATATGCCCATAGAGTATAATTCACGACATTTAAAAGTAAAATATTAATTGATTGTATTAATATGATGTTGTGTTTGTCCACGGGTCGATTTGATATTACAAATTGAGTGTTTAAGTTGTTGAACACAGAAAGATTCAATTTGTGATTCGATCTAAAATTAACGTTCACGATCAGTAAATAAATATGGACGATTTATTTTGATAAGATCGTCTCGATTTTATTAAAGTCTGTCTTTGACTTTGGTAATAAAATTGAGAGTACGTTTGGAACGTATTGGACGGGACCACGTGAAATTAATTTGTGACATTGACCGTACAAATTTAATTTCACTTGATTATCGTACGTGGGACCTTAATCCTAATCGGATAATGGACTTCGATTACTAACTTGAAGTTCTTTGAGGTATCAATGGGTGAGATCAAATTGTTGATCAATATCTCGGTACTTTGGGAATTAAAGTGAACTAACGAGGAACATATATTCGTATTATGGAATCCGTCACCTTTTAGGTATGATCATAATCTCACTGGTTCTTCTAATGGACAGTTGAATCTGAGCTCAGTAATTCGACAGTGACTGTTGAATTCTATGATGTGATATGATCACATCGAACTGTCAGATAGAAGATGAGAGTTGAGAATTTATGAATATTCGGATAAGGGCATTTTGGTCATTTTAACTTGCTCCGAATATTCGAGTTGATCGACGGGGGTAACATGTAAGAACGATAAGTCAGAGGATATAATTATTGATTAATTGTTTCAGTAATTTCAATTTTACTAAGAGTGCAGTCTCGTTCTTTTAGTGGAATAGAACGTGATTAATAAATTAATTTTGACTGATCAAAAGTTGATCGGGTCATAATTAATTTATTGGAGCTTAGTTTAATTGGGTCCGATCAGGTTCCCTCGGTGGCTTCACTATAATGGGTTTATACAGGCTTATTACCTGTATTGGGTTGTGCAGAAATGGGCCTGGGTTATGGTACTAGGCCTGGTAGGGTTTTGGAATGTAAAGAGGTTACAAATAGTCTCTTAAGACTATTTTTCTTAACCTAATAGAAAAAGTGGCGAAACACACACTAAAGTGTGTAGTGTGTGTTTCCTCTTTACAAAGAAACCCTAATCCTAGTTTAACCTAGATCTTGAAAAAGGTGACCACGCACCTGCATAACTGCCATTGGAGAACACCGGGGAAAGCTTGAGGGTTTGAAGCTTTGGTGGAATCAAGAAGCAGTTGATGAAGATTATTGTAAAGCACGCTACAAAGGTAATCTTCTCAAAATTCTTTTTGTGTGCACAAAATTATTTATTCCAAGTTAAATACATGGAACAGAAAATCCTGTAACGGGATGATCTATCACAAGAAATCAATTTTTGTGATTAGAGCAACCCGGATTCCCAACAATTGGTATCAGAGCGTCAGGTTTTTGATACTGTTTTGTGTATTTAGGAATAAATATTTTTGTCTTTGCATGTGTTAGTAAAGGGCGGTGTTAGGTTTTATGTGATTTGATTGTTGTTGGATGAATGACATTAATGTTTGAACAGATTTATGGCCATAGAATTTTTTGTGGTAAAATCTTGTATTGTATTATCGAGTCATGTAACAAAGGGGGTGGATTACGACTCCATGTTTTCCCCTTTGATTTTAATTTTGCAATAGAATTAGGGTTTGTGTAGTTTTTGTTGTAATTGTAAAATCATGAGGACCGGATCCATCACTGCTGAAACATGGAGGACCAGGTAATTCAATTTCAGATTGAGGGACTATTGCTGCAAAATTCGGATGACCTCTGTTGCAATTTTGGACAAGGGACTTGACTTCACCATCTTCAACAAAAGGAGGACTTGGCTTGCAATTTCTGAAAATCTACCATGAACGACATGCAGGCAGTCGGCGGGACTCGTGGGTGCTACCATTGTGATCGGCAGTCAATGGCGGCGATTTTTGGGCTGCTATCTTGGCTCGATCGCGACGGTAGCGGAACCCGCATACGCCGCTGCACGCAGTCGGCAGCACTTGGGTGCTGCCGTTGCGATCTGTGGACGATCGCGCCGCTGTTGGCGCTGTGACCCCAAGTAGATCGCGGCGGCAGCGGCACCACAGGTGCCACTGCGATGCAGGTTCGAAAATGGCAGCGACGCAGCAGGTTCGAAGATGGAAGCACCCATGAAACTGCTGATGCCGTTGCAGCGACTCAACCCACACTTTCTGGCGATGGCGGCTGCGGGACATGGGGCTGCTGTTGTGGTCACAATGGTTGTGACACTTTCCGGCGATGGTATTTCCGTAGGCAGCGGCTGAAATCACGGCGCGGCTGAATTTTTTTTTTTGAATTCTCGTTCAGTAGGTTACACAGCATTGCAATGAAGAAGGAATTAACTTGGGCCAGATTTTGCTTTTGGGCCGTGACTTCTTCTGGGCCGATTTTTTGGAATTAAGAAAATGGGCCGGAATCAAATGATTTGCTGAATGGGTTTGTTGAATTAAATTGAAGTTGGGCCAGATATAGATTTGGGTGAAATTAAATATAGCCCAGTAATTGTAAAATTGGTCTACTTTAATTAATTGCAATGTGGGCTAAATTGTTTAGCTGGGCCAATGCAATGTGGACTGAATTTTACAATGGGCTGGAATATTTAATTGGATCACTACATTTGATATTTGGACTGAAGATTGAAGCTTTACAGATTAGACCAGTTTGATAATGGGGTGAGAAATATTATTTGAAGAGTTCAAATAATGGACTGGACACTTGCAATTAGAAATTGAAGAATTGGGCCGGCTTGTGGCTCAATAGACTCTTTATTAATTTGTAATTGTGTGTCTAGGTTTGGGCCATAAATTATGTTCATATTTATTTTATTATCGCATTTATTTTATGCTTTAATTAAATTGTGAATGAATGTCATTAGATAACATGTCATGTAGATCGCATAAACACCGCTCTAGGTACTATACTGTCATGCATTGTTTTATATTTTATTTTCTTTTCTAAATGTTAGATTAGAAAATAAATGTATTTATTAATAATTAAATTGATTTTAAGAGTTAAAATTGATTGGAAATTATTAAATTAAAACCCAACAGTTCAAAATATTAAGTGAGTGAGGGTGCAAAATATTTTGAACCCACGGCCTCCCCTATTAGCCTATTAGTAAAAATTTGTGTATGCATCGTGCTAATCTAATTAGTCTCCCTATAGGAGGGCTGCACTGTTTTGGTTACTAGATTGGGCCCAATTAGGTGATGATTTTTAAGTGTGAATTAATCATGATTACCCTATAGGTGACATAATTAATTTGGTACTTGAAATATTATTAATATAGGGGTTAGACACTTAAATCAATGACATCGTGGGGACTTCCTATAGAATATCCAAACGATGTCAATGATGGCCAAATTTTAACGACTATAAATTAAATATTGCATGAGATGCTAGATATATTTAATTTAGTGGGAGGGTCCCAACCTAGCCATAAATCACATTTATTTCTCCTATAGAGAAATGTGTTTAAGATTTTGGGGTTTAAGGTCGTCGTCATATTATAGTAGTTTTGGGTCTACTTGTGCATAATTTTTCTTCATGCATCATATATGAAAGTATTCATCATTTATGCAACTCGTGTTTAATACATTTATTTTATTTGAATGTCGTATTTCCACAACTAGTTATATGTTTAGACATCACCAACTAATTTGCGAAAACTGTAACATGTCTCGTTATAATTCTTTCCACTTATGACATTTGTTCGTGCTAGAAAATCCTTGTTCAAAATAATTATAAATCTTCCAATGAAAATTGTTTTATTTTGATGAGATGGTTTATTGCATAGTTTTGATTCTCGTGTCAAGTACTTCGCAATAAAAACATCAAAATAGGATAACATATTTATTTTCTCGATGGAAGGGTATTTATGATAATTTGAACATTTTAATTATGGAGTTATACAAAATATGCTATCAAGCTATAATATATCTCTACTTATGAACCGATCACGATTTTTACAAGAGACCATTTGGTAAAACATGATTGGTCACTTTAACGTGGTGGAGGTTCCACTTGCAAACATTGATTCATGTGACATAATGCTTGAGAAATCTTTTAAGATGATCTCTTGCGGTTCAGTGTGGACTATATTCACCAGGATGAACGTGTCCCTGAAAGGTTCAATGTAAACTATTCATAGAGAAGAGATTATTTTAAAGCAACGGATAGTATGGTAGGCCCTCTAACCTTTTTGCTTTTGAGCAAAGATAGGATTAATGAGGAAGTAGCCTTTCTTGGAAACTCTATAATGGAGTAAGACTCTATTCATTGTGTTATGGTTAGTAATTGAGTCTATCTTGATTATAGATTCTAGAGTAACTAATCGCTATTGCAAGTTGTTGCAATATGGTCCTAGGTGACCGAATGACACAATGAGATAGAGTATACTATAAGGATAAGCACGGGTATGGTAATATGGAAAGAGCCGTTGGGCTTTTATGTTTGCGAAACAATTTGATTGTTATTTTGTCTCTTTATTATTTGAGCGGAATTATTTAGCGCTTAATCTCCAGTCATTAGTTGGAATTAAGTTAAATAATGCTCTTATTGTTGCGAGACAAATGGTTAACAATCTCAAAGCCTTGTAAATGGTTCTAAGTGTAATATTACTACAAGTGATAAGGGATAGATGACTCCTTGTATTAATGAACTCTTTGATAAGATCTTAAGATAATCATATTTATCTAAATAAGATTGAAAGACTAGTAAAGATAACCTCTAAGTATTTTGGAGGTGGAATCTACGTGGGCTTTTGAATTTTATTTAGAGGGTAAAATGATTAAGATTTTAGGCTTGGTTACACTTATCCAAAACTCGATTCTAATACTAGTAAGGGATGGACCTCAAAAGGATCTGAGGTGGAATCTATACTATTTTTCTGAATCTTGTTTAGAGGATTATATAACCAAGAGTCCTTATACATTATATGGACTTAAGAGTTTGAGGATTAATACACTTCGATATGAATGGATTCTTTTGTGCTCAAGATATGAGAGAGTACGAGTAATTCATCACTGTTATTGATGATCACTCCAGATCTCGATTATATACTTAATATCTCATTAATCCGAAATGTTGAAGAAATTCTAGAATTTTGGATAGAAGTTGAGAAGTAATTAAGAGAATCGAAATACTTCGATTTGATCGAAGTTTGTGTATCTCTCATATGAGTTTAGGAACCATTTATCGGAAAAGGAGAACAAGGTAATACCAAATCGATGAAGAGTTATCCTCATTACTAGTTTCATTTGGGAATGTACACCAGAAATAGTCAGGTTCCTTCATAGCCTAGTACCATTAATTCATTTCCTGAAATATCCCTAGAGTTGTGGCATGGGTGCAAGCCCAGTCTATACCACATTCAGATTTGGGGAGTTTTGGCACACAAGCTGAAAGGAAGGATTGACGAGATGGTGGCAACAATGAAGGTTTGATTATATACAAGGTATACAATGAAACTAGAAATTATTTCTTCTATAGTCCTCTGGTCCAGAAAGTATTTGTTGAGAACAAATGTGACTTTCTTAGAGGATAAGGCATATAGAAGAATACAAATCCACAAGTAAAATTCTATTGGATAAGATGTTAGAACGTGGTTCAAACAACTTGATTCCAGGTTTCCGCATAGAATTAATCTTGATGATTTGGGACTTCCTACGGAACCGATGGTTGCTGATCCTAGTGGGAGAAATAAGGCAAGTGGTTCAACCACTATTTTTGCGTGGTGAACCCAATGGACAGGGAAAAACCAAAGGTTGTAGTCGAAGTTGTTCTCACTGTTCTGCCTCTTCTTTATGTTCATAAAGAGGTAGTGAAGAGGTTGATCCCAATTAGGGATATAACCAAGTAGTGGGAGGAGAGGAAGGGACTCTGTTTGGACATAATGGAAATACACTTCCAGCGACTAATTGGAGTGGGAGGGTTGTAAGACCACCTTCTTGACGCTTATTCTACGGAGAGTCTTTTTAGACAGTCTCTACTGAAATAAGAGAAGGACTCCTCATTTAGGGAAGTGGTAGAATTTATGGAATTGAAATCATGGAAGGTGAACGAGAACTCGGAATTGGATTCCTTGTACTACACTAGGGTTTGGATATTTGTAAACACACCTAATGGGGTCAAACCTATAGGGTGTGATGATTTTTAAGATGATAGGAGAATGGTAGATGAGAAAGTTGATGCCTTCAGCGCAAGGCTCATGGCTGTGGGTTTGTGAAACCCTTCTTGCCAATTGCCATGCGAATATTTACCTGGATCTTTTATCCATGGTCGTTCATTGTGAAAATGAGGTACGACATATGGATGTCAAGAAGTTGTTTCTTGAATGCATCTTGAGGAAATCATTTACAAAGTGTAATCTGATGAGTTCATATTAAAAAACATGAAAGTAAAATTCATGACTTACAAGTTCCCAACTTTGGATTTGGGTATTTGTTCAACATATGGAATACAGAATTTGATCGAATGATTGTGATACATGTTCTTGATCAAAATCTTGATATATCTTAAGTATACTTGAGTATACAGAAAGATGAGTCAGTTTTCGCGATTATTTATTTGAATGACACTCTACTAACGTGTGAGAGTATTTTCATTAGATAGTAGTTGGTACCAGCAATTAGACATGAAGGACTTGTAGATGACTGTCTATTTTTCTAGACATCCGTACTTTTCGGAGTGGGAGAAAAATGGAATAGAATAGTCTCAAGTTTCATGTAATAATAAGATACTATCTACATTTGCAATATTGAAGTCTTGAAAGGAATGATATTCTTTGTGGACTTTATCTATCTTATGAGTATTCTCATAAGACTCATGGTAAGATAGAGAAGGTTCCTTATGCTCCGGCTATAGGAAGCCTTACTTTGCACTAGATAGGTCATATCTTATGCTGGGGATATTGTTGGTGATTATTAGTTTGATCCAAGATCAGATCATTGAATAGAGGTACAGCATATACTGAAGCGTTTTCGAAAAACGAGTAAATATTTGCTTATCTATTCAGTTGGTGATCTGATGGAATAAAACTAATTAAGATCTGATTTGACTAGGATTCTCGCGAGTCGTCAAAATTGGAATATAACTGGGAGATATTGTGGTTAATTGGTTGGGAATAACACAATCTTGGATTGTTTGTTATACAACCGTGACTTACATCAAAAGGAGTTATCATCTTTGTTGAGAACATAATCGTTAATGTAATGATGATGTTGACAAGATGAATGATTCGATGTTTCATGTATACTCTAAGGGCAAGTGGGAGATTATTGGAATTATATATGCCCATAGAGTATAATTCACGACATTTAAAAGTAAAATATTAATTGATTGTATTAATATGATGTTGTGTTTGTCCACGGGTCGATTTGATATTACAAATTGAGTGTTTAAGTTGTTGAACACAGAAAGATTCAATCTGTGATATACGCTCAAAAATTTATTAAAATGAAAAGGAAAGAAAAGTAGATCGATGAACGCTCCTATTTTATTCTCTTTCATTTTCTATTCCTTTTTTAAAAAATATTTATGTGATATTGACACCGTTTTTCTTTTTTTACGAATTAAAAAAAAATTATAATTGATTTTAGAGAGGGAAGGCAGACCAAAAATTTTTGGGACGATTTGATTTTTGAAATGATTTTACGGATAATATATTTTCTGTTTAATCTTACTGTTATCTTGTATTAAACTTCTAGTAGAGATCTTCGATTTGACACCCGTATTACATATTTTTTCGAATTCAAAATAATACAATAATTATTAAAAAAGAATAATAATTAATAAAAATAATAATTTATAGATAGTATTGAGATCGTACCCAAAATATGACACGTTGGGCCACCAGTGAAGGCCCAATGAGGGTCCACGAATTTTATCCCATGATTAGAAGTTGAAGATATCCCACCTAGACCAATGACCGAGGTGGAAAGGCATACGAGCCCCTCTGACCGAACTGATTTGTGTCTAGCAGAGGAGCTTTATGCTTAGTCGAGGCGTTTACAGTAGCGCCTCGGATGAAAGGATGGGATAAGTGATGAAGTCAGAGATGTGATACTGCCTTTACCGAGATGTGACAGACGTCCATCCCCTACGAAATGTAGCAATGATTAAGGTCAAAAAGTAAGGTTGTCCCCTTCAAGAGCTAGGGTGAATACACGTGTAAAAGTTCGTCATGTGTCACAATTCAGGGCAACGAATCCTTCTATAAATAGAGCACGCTTGCCTCCAAGGAAAGGGTTAGCATTTTCACTCTCTTAACTAAATATATTTCTCTCACTCCCTTTTCTCTCTTTTACGCACTTATATCTCCCGCACTCAAATTATATTTGCTAAACATGGCCGCTGACTTTGGCATCGGAGTGCAAACAGGAGCCACCTCGACCCCCTTTGCAAACTGATTGTTTATCACAGTGCGCAGAAGATCCACGTGTTCAAGAGGAAGCAGCTGAGACGTGTTGGTCCAAAGTCCAGCCGGATTTTGTGGTCAACATTTTGACGCCGTCTGTGGGAAACCATACTGCTAACCACGAAAATGCATGGTGAAAAGCCACACATAGAAAGGGAGTCCTGGAAAAGGACGAGTAACCTTTTACAAAAGAGCGGAGAACTGCAAGGAATTTGAAATATAAGTTTAGTACCCTTGAAAAATGCGTAAAACTTTGAAATATAAGTTTATTAACCTTAAAAAAGGCTTAAAACTTTGAAATATAAGTTTATTAACCTTGAAAAAGGTTTAAAACTTTGAAATATAAATTTATTAACCTTGAAAAAGGCTTAAAACTTTGAAACACAAGTTTGTTCACCTTGAAAAAGGCGTATAACTTTGAAATATAAGTTTAACAACCTTGAAAAAGGCTCGGAGCATTGAGATAAAAGTCCATCTATCCTTGAAAGATAAACTAAAACCAAGGAATTTCTCTGGACATGAACGAAAACGATGGTGATAGTAACCCCCTAGGGGAAGAAATGGCCAATACAGCGATGAGGAGGTTCCTCAAGGACCTCATGAGAACGCCAATGAGGGAGTGACACAACCTAACCCACCACGCCGGCACCGTAATCGGCGCATGTTACGAGACATGACTCGCATAGCGGCCCAAACGCTAGAAATGCAGAAGCAGCAGATAGAACAGACTGCAGCGATGAATGCGTACATGGCTAGAGGGTATGTTGTGAACGAGAACATGATGCCCCCGCAATACTCACAGCCACATTACTCTCCATCTGATGCGGCCACTACCTCCTATTATTATCAAGATCCACGGGCATTTGCTGAGGTGGAATCCGAGCCCCTCTACGGAGAGGATCCGGAATATGAAGCACCTGAAGAACAAGACCAACTCCCAGCTAGACACAGGGAGGCTTCGCCTGCAAAATTCGACAGTGTCTTCAGCCGGATAGGAGGGTTATTCGGAGGCAGGCGAGGGGGTCGAACTGATCAAGGTCGGCACAATGCAGCTGAGCCTAGAAATAGGCGGGAGCGACGCGCTGAAGAAGCCCTGTCGCAAAGTCAAATGAATAGGGATCAGAACGGTTCGGGAGCAGAAAAGCTGACCCCCACACATGAGCCTAGGAATAGGCAGGAAAGGAGAGCCGAAGCAGTTCGGACCAAATCTCGTAATGAGTTACCGACCCATGAAAGGCCAAACTACGGCCGAGTTTTTCCACCACAAAGGCAGGAGTACGCTCCGTCACCCTACGACCAATACCATGACCCAATGTATTTAGGTCACGACGAGAACGGTGAACTACCCTCATACGAGCTGGATGACGAAGAGGAAATAAGTCCCTTCACGGAGGGCCTCCGTAGGTGCCAAGTGCCTCATGATTTCGAAATGCCAGAAATAGCCAAATATTCCGGCCGAGGTGACCCTGACGATCACCTGTTAAATTACCGCGCTAGCATGGAAATAGCCGGAGCCACTCCGGTATTGAAATGCAAAGCCTTTGCTTTAACCCTTGAGGGAAGTGTGATACGATGGTACAAAAAACTCCCTCTGGGTAGCATCCACAGTTGGAGAGATCTGAAAACGGAATTTAAAAATGACTTTGTTTCCTCCAAGCCTGGCCAACTCCCACTCCAACGCCTTCAGGATCTAAGGCAAGGAAGGGATGAATCTCTGAAAAGTTACCTAGCTCGGTTTACTGAAGAGATGAACATTTGTGAAAATATCACTGAGGCGGAGATGTTTTCTGCTTTGAAAGGAGGGCTAGATATGACGAGCATGTTTTGGAGGGATGTCCGAAGCAGGAAACCAAGGGATTACAATGCAACGCATACAAAATACATTTGCATGAAGTTCCCCACGGAGCATGGTGTTGCCACTGTAAGGGGGAGCCAAACTAAATCGCGGGCCTGTTACACAAACGCAATCCGAAAATTTCAGGACCGAAGCTTGAACATGATTAGCGATGTGGCAATGATAGAAGCCGCTCCAGACCCTGAAAGACTGGGTGGAGGACCCTCAGAAATTGAGGATGTTACAATGACGCCGGAAGAAGATCTGGCAGATCTGGACCCACAAATGGCAGGAAGCAGTTGCTCCACTCCAGCTGAAAGGTTGGAATGCTTCGATGTAGATCCACTTGACCCAATCAAGGAGTTACAGATTGGATTGGACTCCCCGGTTGAGTACAAAGATCAGCTGAAAGGCTTCTTACTTGAGAACCTCGATGTATTCGCATGGAATCATGATGACATGGTTGGGATCGATCATAAAGTGGCCTGTCACAGACTTCAGCTTGATCCTAGAAGCCCTGAGCATAAGAAAAAGAGAAGGCCTATGAGTTCTGATAAGTATGAGGCCTTGAGAGAGAAGAGGTTACAAAGCTGTTGAAAAATGGCTTTATCATGGAATCCCAGTATCTGAAGTGGGTATGAAATCCTGTCTTGGTACCAAAACACAATGAGAAACTAAGAGTATGCATCGATTTTTCAAATTTGAACCAGGCATGTCCCAAAGACAGTTTTCCACTGCCTCGAATCGATCAGTTGGTTGACTCCACAATGGGACATGAGCTGCTGAGCTTTATGGATGCCTACTCCGGGTACAATCAAATCCCCATATGTGAATCGGACGAGGAGCATACTTCATTTATTACAGATAGAGGACTCTATTGTTACAAAGCAATGCCATTTGGCTTGAAAAATGCTGGAGCTACATATCAAAGGCTGGTAAATCGAATGTTTTCAGAACAATTAGGAAACACCATAGAGGTATATGTTGATGACATGCTGGTCAAAAGTATGGTCGCCACGTATCATATCCGCCATTTGTTAAAGGCCTTCGGTGTTTTGAGGAAATATCGAATGAAGCTCAACCCAGCAAAACGCACTTTTGGGGTAGCGTCTGGAGAATTTCTTGGATTCAAGGTGAACAAGAGGTGGATCGAAGCTAATCCCGATAAAATCAACGCTTTGTTAAGCATCCAATCACCTCGAAATCCAAAAGAAGTGCAAAGCTTAACGGGGAGAATTACTGCCTTGAATCGATTCGTCTCCAAATCCACTGACAAATGCTTACCATTCTTTAGGGTCTTGAAGGGGGGGAAGCGATTTCAATGGACACCGGAATGTGAGCAGGCTTTTGCCAATCTAAAAGCATTTTTGGGACAACCCCCATTGCTATCAAAACCGAAGGCTGACGAGCCTCTCTACTTGTATTTAGCCGTATCAAAAGAGGCTGTTAGCTCGGTATTGGTCAGAGAGGAGGATGGAAATCAGTTCCCAGTATATTATGTAAGCAAAGCCATGTTGGATGCCGATACACGTTACCCAGATATGGAGAAACTTGCTCTCTCGTTGATCACAGCCTCTCGCAAACTTCGTCCCTACTTTCAGTCACACTCCATACGTGTGCTCACAAACTTTCCTATGAGACAGGTGTTGCAAAAACCAGATGTATTTGGGAGGTTCATGAAGTGGGTGATTCAAATAAGCCAGTTCGACCTACATTATGAGCCTCGGACCGCTGTAAAGGGTCAAGCGTTGGGGGAGTTCATAGTCGAATTCGCAAATCCATCGGAGGTCGAGATGATTTATAACACGGATGACATCCGAGAGTGGAAATTGTTCATTGATGGGTCCTCGGCTGAGGGAAGATCCGGTGCGGGAATATTGCTAATAGGCTGATAAGTGTTATATTCACGTTTATTTTATGCACTTATGCCCTTGAATATACCATAATGTGATTCTATCTAAGTATTATTAATGCATTTTATGTTTTATGTTGTATAGGATCCTAAAAGAGGAGAAAAGAAGAAAAAATGACCAAATTGCACTAAAAACTGAAGTTTGGGGACTTAGGTGCAAATACCTTTACGGCCGCAAGCAAAAATCCTCACGGCCGTAAGTGCATGATTGAAACAGACAAAATTAAGCAGAAAAGATGTTACGGCCGTAAGAAACATATTTACGGCCGTAACCTTCAAAGAGTGAAAAATGTGCAGAAACAGAGTTACGGCCGTAAAGGTACATGTCACGGCCGTAACCTTCAAAAGATACAAAATCAGCAGAGACTCAATCACGGCCGTAAAAGAATCTTTACGGCCGTAAATCTTAAAGTCAAAAATTTCCTTATTTCCATTCTTTCCATATTTTTCAATTTCTTGCTCCCAAAGCTAGGGCACGAAATTGAGGCTATAAATAGGGAAGTTCATGACAAGAAAAAGAAGAAGAGAATTATTTTTGAGAGCCACCAATATCAAAGTTTGAAGAGAAGAAATCCTAGGCAAAATCAAGGTGAATCAAGACAATATTTTTGGGGAGTTCTTCATGGCAATGCGTGGCTAGTCTTCTCAACCTAGTTCAAGGGGGACGTTGTGTTCATATTATTCTATTATTCATTCCTCAAACTCGTAACGTAGTTCTTGTTTTTATATTTTATTTATTGGATTTCTCATGAACATCAATTTCGTCAAGACAATTTATTAATTGATTAAGGCCTTGTCTTTTAATTATTGTGTTGATGTTTGCTAATTTGGGTAATTGGATTCGTATTTGTCTTGTTATCCAAATCATAGTAGCAATTGGTAATTTTATATTTCCATATGAAAATCCAATCTAGATTAATCAGTTCGAGCATATGTAATTGATAATTTAGTTCACCTAATTCTTCTTGTTTTCACATAGTTAATGAATTAAATCTAGGGAGCTTATTCTAGGTTGTTCATTCACTCTAAATTGATTGGAGAACTAATTCTAATTGATTATTATTAAGGAAGAATTGGATTAATCAGAGCTTTTTGATTATTCCGGGTGATAAATAAAACAAAGGAAATAGTACATGCGTTGCTTGAGGAATGACAATATTATGATAGGGCACAACCGAACCTGAGAACTAGGATTCTTTATTATTTGATTTTTATTCCAGCTATTTTACATCGTTATTTGATTATTTAGATTAATTGAAAATTTCAACTCAAAACCCCCCTTATAATTCTAATTGACATGGCATTAAATTAGTTCCCGTTCCTCGTGGGATCGACCCTTGCTTCCGCTATCACATTTAAATTTGAGTTTTGGCAAGTAAGGAAATTTAATTAATTCTTGGTGCATCACGACACGCACCATAGGCCCAGAGGGATTCAAACTACATAGTGCAATCCGCTTTGACTTTAAAGCCTCAAACAATGTTGCTGAATACGAGGCATTATTAGCTAGGCTAAGACTTGCGAAAGCTTTGAAGATTAAGTCCATAGTGGCGAATAGTGATTCGCAGCTCGTTGTGAGTCAATTTAGTGGACAATTTTCTGCCAAAGAACCAGTTATGGTCGCTTACTTGAAGAAAGTAAGAGATTTGGCTGTGAACTTCGGAAAAATGGAGTTACAGCACATTCCCAGAACTGAGAATTCCAACGCCGATGCTTTGTCCAAATTAGCAAGCAGCAGTGATTCAGAGCTCCATAATCTGATCCCAGTTGAGCACCTGTTGACTTCTTCTATTGAGCTTGGGTCGGAGATTTTGGCGATAGAAGAGGAAGGATCCTGGATGAATCCCATAATTGCATATTTGAAGCACCAGACAGTGCCAAACGATCCGGAGGCAGCTCGGAAGTTGCAAAGATACGCTGCGAATTTCGTACTCTTGGATGACCTGCTTTATAAACGGAGTTACACCTCCCCTTTGCTGAGATGTGTGGGACTAGAGGAAGGACGATATGTAATGAGAGAAATCCATGAGGGCATATGTGGCAACCACGCCGGGGCGTTATCACTAGCTCGGAAAGCCCTTAAATAGGGATATTTTTGGCCTACTATGCGAAAGGACTCCCGTGACTTCGTGCGCAAGTGCGATAAATGCCAAAGACATGCAACCATACCACATAAGCCGCATCACAAGCTAACTGTGGTGACTAGCCCTTGGCCTTTTGTGAAGTGGGGGGTTGATATTATCGGTCCTATACCTAGGGGTGCTGGTAATAATTGCTTTGCGATGGTGGCAATTGACTACTTCACCAAGTGGGTCGAGGCGAAACCTTTGATGAGAATCACCAAGGCCAATACCACCAAGTTCATTTGGAAGAATGTCATATGCCGGTTCGGAATACCACACTCATTGGTTAGTGATAATGCGAAACAATTCAAAAACAGAAGCGTAGATGAGTTGTGCGACGATTTGGGAATTAAGAAACTGTTCTCATCTCCACATCACCCACAGGCTAACGGACAGATCGAATCTGTAAACAAGACCATAAAAAATACCATGAAAAGGAAGTTGGAATCCAAAAAGGGCGCATGGGTAGATGAACTCCCACAAGTACTATGGGCGCTTCGAACCACCTCGCACATCGCTTTGGTGAAACACCTTTCTCATTGGCATATGGAGCCGAGGCGATATGTCCCGTTGAAATTGGGATCTATTCGCTTCGTCAAATTCATTACGACGAAGTGAGAAACGAAGAAGCACAAAGAGCCAGTTTGGATTTCCTCATGGAAAAACAGAGTGATTCCCAAGTGGTGATGGCCAGGCACCAGAAAATGATGGCTCGATACTACAACAAAAGAGTAAAAAGTCGACGCTTTAATGTTGGGGACTTAGTCCTCAAAAAGGTTCTTCCTTCAACTCAAGAACCAGGAGTAGGGACTTTAGGTCCTAACTGGGAAGACCCTTATAAAGTCTTTGCCGAGGTGGTACCCGGAACGTACATGATCGAGGACTTATCCGGGGTACCTTTATGTAATCCTTGGAACACGGACCACCTTCGTCGCTATTTTCAATGAATCAAATTCCTCTTCAATGAGTACAGTATTATCATATGATTTTATAAAATCGTAAATGAGTTACATTGATGATTATACCAATTACTAATTAGATAAACATAGTGGATAAACACAAATTCCAAGATTATTTTGGTTATAACACCATACGTCTACGACATGCATGAAGTTTTCTAAAAACAAGGGACTCGTATAAGCCTACACTGCGATCACCACATAAGGGTTGAGAGGGTTAGCACCATCAAAAGGAGTTCATACAAAATTGTATACACAGGTCTTACAAAGTGTGATTTAGATATGTTCAAATGTTTGTCAAAATCAGATCTAACTGGTAGACATGAATGCCTCAAACCACTCAGATCTGAGGGACTATATTCATATAACCATGCAATGCGTTTAAATGACATCTGCGTTTAGAAGAACTCAAACTTAATCAAATGTTGTCATATTAACTGAAACTTGTGGTCAAAGTCAGACTTAACCAGCAAACGTGAATGCCTTAAGCTACTTAGATATGAGGAACTATACTAATATCTTCGTACGGTATTTGCTAGACGTTTGTGTTTGGAAGCGTCCACACTTAAACAGATAATGCCATACAAGCTACGACATTAAATACAAAAAATCATCGCATTCATAAAGACAAAGTATATACAATTTGAATGATTGTTACATTTACAATGTCAGGTGCCATTGCACTTATAAAAAAAAAAAGAAATTACAATAGAAAGGCAGGTACAAACTAGGATCACTGGGGAGGAACATCCTCTGAAGAACCCTTATCTTGAGGTTCGGGGTACAGGGCTTCAATGGAGGATAGATCCAGCGTTGAGAAAGTGATAAGTGTTATATTAACGTTTATTTTATACACTTATATCCTTGAATATGCCATAATGTGATTCTATCTAAGTATTATTAATGCATTTTATGTTTTATATTGTATAGGATCACAAAGGAAGAGAAAAGAAGGAAAAAGGACCAAAATGCGCTCAAAATCGAAGTTTGGGGACTTAGGTGCAAATATATTTACGGCCGCAAGAAAAGGTGTTACGGCCGTAAGAAAATAAGGTTACGGCCGTGAAAGTGTCGTGAAGCAAGTTGAAAATAAGCAGAAACCACTTTACGGCCGTAAAGGAAAAGTTACGGCCGTAAATCAGGCCGTAACTCCAATTTAAGGAAATATGCAGAAACTCAATTACGGCCGTAAAAGGAATGTTACGGCCGTAAATCTTCAAGTCAAAAATTTCCTTATTTCAATTCTTTCCACAATTTTGGATTTCTTGCTCCCAAAGTTAGGGCACGAAATTGAGGCTATAAAAAGGGGTTCTCATGACAGAAAAAAGGGTGAAAAATATTATTGAAAGAGGCGCGGCTTGCTTGAAGAATTGGAAGGAAATTAAGCAACTTAAGAAGATGAATGAGATGCAAAATTCTGGGCTTTTCACCATGACTATGCGCGGCTAAGCTTCCATACCTAGTTCGAAGGGGAAGTTGTATTTTATATCAATTTGTTATTGCTTTTCCAAACTAGTAACGTAGTTCTAAGTCCTTTATTTTGATTTGTTGGATTCTTATGCGTTTTTAATTCAATCAATGCAATTCTTTATTTGATTAAGGCCTTATCATTTAATTTGTTGTATTGAGATTTGCTATTTTGAATGATTGGATCCGTAATCGTCTTTTTGTTCAAATCATAGTAGCAAGTGGAAATTTAATATTTTCATAGAGAATTCCAACTTAGGTTAATTGTCACGAGCTTGTGTGATTGATAACCTAATTCACCCTAATTCTTCTCAACCATTATATAGTTGTTGTCTTAAATCTCAAGAGTTTTGATAAGTGTGCATTTTACACACTTATTGTGCTTTTAAATAGACAATTTAATTGACAAATTGAGCAAATATCTACTTATATATTGTGTTTATCTTGTACAATTAGGTACAACCTCAATTGGAAAGCAAATGGACAAGATTTGAGTGCAATCAAGCTAAAAGGGGAGCAATTTCGATGTCCAGGGACGTAATTGAAAGAAATCAAAAGTTTGGGGACTCAATTGCAACATCTCAGAAAGATGGAGGACTAAAGATGCAAATATTTCAGGGGCATAGTTGTAATAAAAGTCAAATTCGAGGACTAAATTGAAGAAGACTAGAAGCTGGAGGACCCAATTGCAAATCATGGAAGGATGGGGCTGCCGGTTAACCACGCGATCGCTGGTTAATATCAGATCGCGATCGAGATTCAAGCATATAATCCAACCCGAGAGTTTTCAAGTCTACCACGCGATCGCTAGTCATTAAGCCACGCGATCGCGTGGTCATACTTTTGAGCGATAATCTGGGTCGACCCGGTGCGACCCGGTTCGGCCCAAAAGCGGAAAGGCGCGGATCTATACGAAAAAATGGTATTTTTGGGCATTTTTTAGTAGGGTTTCAACATTCTTGAACATCCATTATTCAACCAACAAACCCTAGCCCCCTTCCCTTTTTCTCTCTTTTCTTTCTTTTCTTTGTTTTTGATTTAGTTTGTAAATTAGTTTGTAGTTTAGTTTTGTTTCCAAGTTACTAGCACCATTTGGATCAAAGAAGCAAGAAGTGGGGTGGAAATACAAAGCTTTGTTGAAGGGTTCTTGGAGCAAAAATCAAGGGAAGTGATTTATTTCATTATCTTGTATTTTTAATCTTTGATTTCTATATTTTGTGATGTATTTTTGTAAACCTCAACTTTTGTGCAATATTTATACAATGGGCTAGTTGTTTTATGTTGGGATGATTGATGTAGCTTAACTTAGTTTAAGTAATTTTAATGTTTGTTTATTAATTTTGAGCTTATTTCATGTGTGTTTGTTATTGAGATTATTCCATGTGTTTGATTGATCACCAAATATATGTTTTGTGAAGTGTATGATAATCGAGAGATATTATGCATTTTAGACCAAATAACAAATGCTCTAGGTTCTTGTTAAGGATAGAGATATACCTTAAACCTTAGATGATCCATTGAGCTATTTTCACAAAGAGTTAATGCAATTGATTGGGCCTTAATCGACATAGAGATATAGTAGGTTAGACCAATTGATTAGGGTTAATTTCACTCGAGAGAGGTAATTAGCTAAGCTTGGAAAATCGGGTCTAACATTGTAAATGAGTAATTTATTAATTTGCATGTGTTGAGAAATTACTTAAGCGAGAGTTAAGTGAAATCATGAATCCCAACTATTTTATCTTTCATTTTCCTTATTTTAATTTGGTTTAAAATTAGTTTCTTTAATTTAGAATTTATAAAAATCCATCTTTTAATTGTGTTTTTCCTTTTGTTGTTAGAATTAAATTAATTAAAGTTATATAATCTAGAGTATACATTCCTCGTGGGATGGACAATCCGGACTCAAAAAGTCCACTTTATTACTTGTACGCGACCCGTGCGCTTGCGGTACACTATTTTGAGCGAACAAGCTTGTTTTAGGTTATTCAATGACTAATGTTTGATTAGAGAGCTTATTCTAATTAAATGCAATTAAGGGAGAATCGGAATAGTTAGAGCTTATTAACTATTTACGGGTGATAAATCAAAGAAGAAATTGAACTCGCGTTACTTGGAAAGTGATAACATTGTGATAGAATACAACTGAACCTGAGAACTAGGATTCGTCAACATTTGATATTTATTTCAATAATTTTAATTGCTTTATTTTATTAGTTAAATCATTTACAAACAATTCAAAACCAAAACCCCCATTTACGATTCTAATTGACATGACACTAAGTTAGTTCCCGTTCCTCGTGGGATCGACCCTTGCTTCCACTGCTATATTCTTAGTAATAGTGAACAAGGAATTTAATTATTATTTTGGTACATTGCGACACGCATCAAATTTTTGGCGCCGTTGCCGGGGAACGGTTAACCAATTTAGTGTTTAATCGATTAGAATTTTATTTTTCTGCATTTATTTTATTTTCACTTTATTTATATAACTTTTCAATATATATATATATTTCATTTAAAAAATTATTTGTGCTTCTTTGCTTATATGCTTAAAACTCGGTCAACTAATTGTGAAATTTTTTATCTTGACCCAGAAATTGAGAGGACTTTTCGACAGCAAAGGAGAGCAGCACAACAAACAATGGCAGCTAACAACAACAATTTGACTCTTAAGCAGCTAGCCACTCCGGATGTCGTTCAACAACCATTGTCCGTCACATTTCCGGCGGTGGAGGAAGGACGAACCTTTGAGCTAAAATCAGGGTTGATCCACCTTCTACCTACTTTTCGGGGACATGCCGGTGAAGATCCATACAGACATCTCAAGGAATTCCACGTGGTATGTGATAGCATGAGACCCACGGGTATTACCGAGGAGCAAATCAAGATGAGGGCTTTCCCATTCTCATTGAAGGATGCCGCTATAGACTGGTTGTACTGTCTACCATCTGGATCAGTCACCACATGGAATGATATGAAGAGGTTGTTTCTAGAGAAGTACTTCCCTGCATCTAGGGCTGGGACAATTCAGAAGGAGATTTGCGGGGTTCGCCAAAGCAATGGCGAGACATTATATGAGTACTGGGAGCGCTTCAAGAAACTCATTTCGAGCTGCCCCCACCATCAGATCAGTGAGCAACTCTTGGTGCAGTATTTCTACGAAGGCTTAGCACCGATGGATAGAAACATGATAGATGCCGCAAGTGGAGGAGCACTGATGGACAAGACGCCTGAACAAGCGCGGGCTTTAATTTCTAATATGGCTGAAAACACTCAACAATTCAATTCAACCCGAGAGTCCCAAGTCCGCCGAGTGAACGAGGTAAGCAGTTCCAATATCGAAGGTCAATTATATGAACTAACCAATCTCGTTAAGCAGCTTGCTGTAGGGAATTCAAATCAGGTCAAAGCATGCGGAATCTGTTCAAACTTTGGACATCTAACGGATACATGTCCGGTGCTGCAAGAGGAGAATGGCGAACAGGTGAAGGCTGCAGAAGGGTTTCCATTTCGAAAACAGCAATACAACCCGTACTCCAATACCTATAACCCTGGCTGGAGGGATCACCCCAACCTAAGCTATGGGAATAACAAGCCCCCGAGTTTCCCCTCCAACAAATCTCAAGGGCAATTCCAGCAGCAAGGGACTTTCCAACCACAGGGACAATATCAACCAAAACCTCAAAATTCAGGTACGTCTCTTGAGGATATGGTTAAGATGTTGGCAACTAACACGATGCAATTCCAGCAGGATACCAAGTCAAGCATTCAAAACCTGGAAAATCAAATGAGCCAAATGGCCATTGCCATAAATAGATTGGAGGCACAATCTGGAGGGAAGCTACCATCACAGCCCGAGGTGAATCCCAAAAATGTGAGCGCCATAACTCTCCGGAGCGGAAAATAAATTGAGGGTCCGAGGGTGGAACCGGTTGCACCTGAAATGGAGGGAGATGAAAAGGAGGGAGTCGGGAAGAGAAACGACGCTTTGCAAAAACCTCAGGTAAAAACTGACTCCCAGTTAAATGTTAAACTAACACCTCCACCTTTTCCTAGAAGATTGGCAAAGAAGAACAAGGAAAGCAAAGAAAAGGACATGTTAGCAATGTTTAGGAAAGTGGAAATCAACATTCCACTATTAGATGCCATCAAACAAGTTCCCCGATATGCAAAGTTTTTGAAGGATCTGTGCACCAATAAGAGAAAGCTAAATGGAAATGAGATGGTAAGAATGGGTGAATCCGTGTCTGCACTTTTTTAAAGAAAATTGCCTCCCAAGTGCAAGGATCCAGGTATGTTTACCATACCCTGTCAAATAGGTAACACTAGGATAGATCGTGCATTGATAGACCTAGGAGCATCCATAAATGTAATGCCTAGATCTACGTACACTTCATTGAAACTTGCTAAAATGACTGAAACTAGTGTTATCATTCAACTAGCCGACCGTTCCAATGCATATCCGGATGGGGTAGTTGAAGATGTTTTAATACAAGTAGGGGGTTTAGTGTTTCCAGCAGATTTTTATGTGTTAGACATGAATGATGATCACTCTCCAAACCCCACTCCTATTTTGTTAGGCAGACCATTCCTAAAAACATCGAAAACTAAGATAGATGTTAGTGATGGTATACTTACCATGGAGTTTGATAATGAAATTGTTAAGTTCAATATTTATGATCCCATGAAACACATTAATGATGCTAACAAAGTTCATTCTATTTTGTGAGTTATTCTCCATTTCAGGAAACTGTTGCTGAGCTTAATGATTGTCCAAAGCCATCACAACCAGGTAAAAACTTTTGTACCGCCCTACCAGTAGCTGATGAGATGTTTCCCCCTACTTTGTAGGCACTAACGAAGAGCATGAAGAGGAAATTGAGCTTTGGTAATCCACCTAATCCCGGTTGAATGAGAAATGACTCAGTCGAGCCAACGACAGTAAACAAAGGCGCTGCTCGGGAGGCAACCCGAGAGGGGAGTTTCTTTATCTCCTCACCTTTTTATTTTCGTATTTTCATTTTTGGTTAATTCTAGTTTACTTCGTCATTTAAAAAAAAATAATAAAAATTCAGAGACAGCCTTACGGCCGTAAGACAAAACCTTACGGCCGTATCTCACTTTTTAATTTTTATCCAGAAACCACCTTACGGCCGTAAGCCACATCTTTACGGCCGTAATTGATTTTTTTTTTTTCAAAATCTTCAGAGGCCTGTTTACGGCCGTAATCCACCTATTTACGGCCGTAAACCCGGCGGTTTCATTTTTTTTAAAAAAAAAAAAAATTTATAAATAAATACAAGGCAACTTCCATTTCAACCAAATCATTTCCCATCTTCTCGTGCAATCTCTTCCAACCCACAATCATAATTTCAAGGATTCTCCTTTGTATCACATATCAATTCCATTTTCTTCTTCGCAAGAATTTAAGATGCTGGAACTGATGCAGGCCTTCCAGACTCAGCTGAATGGTATGCTGGAAGATCAGCAACTCATGCTGGAAGAGCAGAGAGCCCTTCGGGAGGAGATTCGACAACTGCAGAAACCCCGGAACGATCAACCGCCACATTAGTCCGAGGGAGTTTTCTTTTCTTTTTCCCCTTTATTGTTTTACTTTTCAATGAGGACATTGTATTGTCTAAGTGTGGGGGGGGGGGGGAGGGGAATTGAATTGACTATAAGCTTATTTTTTCTTTTTTTTTATTCTCTTTCTGTAATCGAATCGTTATAATTCATTTTGAGCCAGCATCCTTTTTAGCTTTGTTCTCTACTTGTGTCACATATCTATGCACTTAGGCACTTTGATAGGAAGCAGCCCACTTTTGGTGCAATTTTTTGAAAAATCATTGCATAATTGGATATAAATTGAGCACATAGAGATCATCTCGTCCAAAGCCTCACAAATAGGTTGAAAATGAAAAGTAAAAAAAAAATTGTCAAATATCTACAACCTAATCAACCCAACCTACAATAGACAGATTACCCTTTCATATATAACCTTGAATGTCCCAATTATTATACCTTTGTGAGTAGTAATGGTTTGAATGCTCTTAACCGTTATCCTCGACCAATGGACTTAGATTTGGAATGAAGATCAAGCAATGACCTATAACTCATAATTGGATGGGAAAAACACATGAAAACCATAATTTGTGAGCTTTTGAACCTAAGAGCTGTTTTTAATACTTATGAGCTCGTAATTCTTTGATGTGTGTCCTGCATGGTTGGGTTATGCTTGGATGTGCTTTCTTGTGCATACCGTTGTAGCTTCTTGATTCAAAAGCAAATTATAGCAAAGGCAATAGGTTAAGCCAAATTTGACTTGCTAAAAGAGCCTACCTTACTACATAAACTATTAGAAGCCCGTTTGAGCCTTAGCCTTTCTTTGAATCTTTGATGCCACGATACAAGCCACGAATACCCTTTCTTTCGCATTGTCTCTATTTTGAACCCATAAGAGAAGGGATTCGCAAGCTTTTGTTGATTGAGGATTGTGCTATGGTCTAAGTCTAAGAAGTTGAGATGATTATCTTGTGTTGGGCAATGATTGTGTAATGGACTGAATTCAGGAGATTGAAACTCTATCTTGTGATTGAGAAAAAGTTGAATTCTTTATTTGAAGAAAAAAAAAAAAATAGAAAGAGAAAAAACAATGAAAAGGAAGTTAGTCATGAAAATTAGTAGTTGAGGATATCAAACACTCAACTTGTGAAAAAAAAAAGAGAAAAGAAAAGCAAGAACGAGATTCAAGTGTAAATAAAGTTGGGTAGTGGGAAATAATGAAGATCATATTAAGGGAGAAGGAAGTAATGTTATTTTGAATTGACTTAGTTTACGAAATTCCTTCTCGACTTAGCCTAAATATATCCTTTTATCCTACCTGACCCGAAGCCCCGCTACAACCAAATAAAGACCTCCGCTTTGCACTTGTGTTATTGTTGGCTCCGGTTATGACAGTTAGGCAATCTGTGGTACTAACTTATCCATGTAGAGAGCTGAGCGAAAATTCTAACCCTTATACACTTTGTGCGAAGAGAGAAATAGCTTGTGAGGGTGTTAAACCCATTACATATGCTTATGAGTGGTTTGAATTGCTTGGTCTAGGGTTGGTGCTATGAATGTGGTCGGGGGTCCTGTGTCGACTGTATTCATGTCATGAACAGCTCAGTTTACGCAACTGATCTCCGCTAGAATTGGGCGAAATTATTCTCCTCGTAGTCACTCATACATGGTTGGGATGTGAGCAAACACGAGAGGTGAAAGGAAACGAGCCATGATTGGGATGGGAAATAAAAGGCGTTGCATCTCTAGCACACACTAACACAATCCGATCATGCAATGGAACATATTTGTTAAGGGAAAGTGGGTTGCAACCTCAAGTCTCTAAATTGTAATCTATTGTTTGAATCCTATTCTTTTCTTTGCAAATATTTGTTCGAGGACGAACAATGGTTCAAGTGTGGGGGGATTTGATAAGTGTTATATTAACGTTTATTTTATACACTTATATCCTTGAATATGCCATAATGTGATTCTATCTAAGTATTATTAATGCATTTTATGTTTTATATTGTATAGGATCACAAAGGAAGAGAAAAGAAGGAAAAAGGACCAAAATGCGCTCAAAATCGAAGTTTGGGGACTTAGGTGCAAATATATTTACGGCCGCAAGAAAAGGTGTTACGACCGTAAGAAAATAAGGTTACGGCCGTGAAAGTTTCGTGAAGCAAGTTGAAAATAAGCAGAAACCACTTTACGGCCGTAAATCAAAATGTTACGGCCGTAACTCCAATTTAAGGAAATATGCAGAAACTCAATTACGGCCGTAAAAGGAATGTTACGGCCGTAAATCTTCAAGTCAAAAATTTCCTTATTTCAATTCTTTCCATAATTTTGGATTTCTTGCTCCCAAAGCTAGGGCACGAAATTGAGGCTATAAAAAGGGGTTCTCATGACAGAAAAAGGGTGAAAAATATTATTGAAAGAGGCGCGGCTTGCTTGAAGAATTGGAAGGAAATTAAGCAACTTAAGAAGATGAATGAGATGCAAAATTCTGGGCTTTTCACCATGACTATGCGCGGCTAAGCTTCCATACCTAGTTCGAAGGGGAAGTTGTATTTTATATCAATTTGTTATTGCTTTTCCAAACTAGTAACGTAGTTCTAAGTCCTTTATTTTGATTTGTTGGATTCTTATGCATTTTTAATTCAATCAATGCAATTCTTTATTTGATTAAGGCCTTATCATTTAATTTGTTGTATTGAGATTTGCTATTTTGAATGATTGGATCCGTAATCGTCTTTTTGTTCAAATCATAGTAGCAAGTGGAAATTTAATATTTTCATAGAGAATTCCAACTTAGGTTAATTGTCACGAGCTTGTGTGATTGATAACCTAATTCACCCTAATTCTTCTCAACCATTATATAGTTGTTGTCTTAAATCTAAAGAGCTTGTTTTAGGTTATTCAATGGCTAATGTTTGATTAGAGAGCTTATTCTAATTAAATGCAATTAAGGGAGAATCGGAATAGTTAGAGCTTATTAACTATTTACGGGTGATAAATCAAAGAAGAAATTGAACTCGCGTTACTTGGAAAGTGATAACATTGTGATAGAATACAACTGAACCTGAGAACTAGGATTCGTCAACATTTGATATTTATTTCAATAATTTTAATTGCTTTATTTTATTAGTTAAATCATTTACAAACAATTCAAAACCAAAACCCCCCTTTACGATTCTAATTGACATGACACTAAGTTAGTTCCCGTTCCTCGTGGGATCGACCCTAGTCGTAACAGTCTGCTCCAGAACCTCCGTAATCCTTGTTTGCATGTGAAGTTCTAAAGAGACAAGGTCCTCCTCCGCCTTTGCCTTAGCCTCCATCTCCCTCCCTAATGTTTCGTTAGCTGCTGCCACCTCAGCCTCCAGCTTAGACGTGGCTGCATTAGCGGCAGTCAGGGTTTCCAAAGTGATAGACTGTGCATGGTTGGAGTCATCTAGTTTTTTGCACAAAGTCACCCCGTCTGACTCAGAGGCCTGGAGGTCGTGTTTCAACTTATCATTATCTTCCTGGAGGCGCTTGGCGTTGGCCCTCTCCTCGGAGGAAGATTTACGGGCTATGGACAGCTGAGTCTTAAGATCATTAATCTCCTTCAGCATGTTGTCTGCATGACGAAGTGCGGTCTCAGCATTTTTCTTGTCCCGATGTACCTCCTTCACCAAAGAATCCACCCCGTCAATAAGGGCCAATGCCCTAGCATTCATCGCTTTAGCAGCAAGCAACTTTCGAGACGGACTGGTGCTGGAAGAAAAGGCAGACCAGCCTTCCGTCCAAAATTGTTCAGTAGTTAATGCGGTCCTGGCGGGAGGAGAGTTGGGGGAGTCAAATAGGGAAGGACTGAAGGTGACATCTCTGGGGAGAACGCTGGTTTTAATACGCTTAAGCTCTTCAGCCCCCTCGGGTGTCACTTCATAAGCCAAATCTGGGACTGACACAAACGGCTCGTCCTCCTATTCTTGAAACACTGGTGGCAGAGGTGCGGAGGTGGATTCCTTGTCCTTACCCCTTCTAAGCCTCTTCAAGGGAGCGAGATCCTCCTCGGACACACTCTCCGAAATATCCTCGGAGAAGGAGGATGGCGCAGAAACATCCTTAGCCTCCCTTTCCCTCTTAGAGCCCCCTCTATCTGAACTTTTCCCTTTCCCCTTTGTGGGGTCTCCTTTAAGGTCAACCTCCTTTTCTATGCTGGGCTGCTGGTGACCCACTGGTAGCAGAATAGGTGGTGGCAATAAGGCTGGAAGAGGACCCTGGAGTTGGGCTGTAGACGCTTCGGACACTTCCTTTGCCACCCCAACTTGCAGGTTGGCCAGTACCGTTTTCTGCCTCTTTTCAATTTCACTGCCATGGCGAAGGGCAGGAGGGATCTTCTTAGCCATGAGACCCTTTAATGAAATTTTCTGAAATTCCTTGGAACCTAGCAAGAAAAGAAGGAAAATGGGATTATGAACAGAAAAAGCATAAGATATAATAGAAATAGGGAAATGAACTTACTCATGGCTCGCATAAGACCGTGCTTAACAAATAATTTGTTCTGTTGGATGACCCCTTGGAAAGTTCCCTTGTAAGCAAACAAGCGCCTTACCGTCGCTAAGTCTGCGTCAGGGAGGAGGCGGGCAAAAGTGTCCCCTGTCATGAACCAATAACATGTTAAGAAGCTGTCAAGAAATGTGAATAGAAATTAAAGAGCAAAAGACGCGTGACACTTAAAGACTCTAAAACAAGTACAAGACTCACTAGGTAGGGAAGGAGTTCGGGGAACTGTAATTTCTGGACTAGGGTCCACAGGGGAGCTCTGCCACTCCCTAGCAACCTAGAACCACTGGTTCCTCCAGTTCTTTATTGAGGTTGGGTGACCGGTGATAACATGAGGATATGAGCCCCTAGGAGACAAGTAATACCAATCCTTGATGTCCGACCTCACGTCTCTTTCTCTTCTAACTGATTTCTTCAAAGTATAGAGGGTATGAATGATGTGCAGTGAGATGGGATGGTCAGGGTTGACATCTTGCAACACTAACCAAGTACCCACAGCCTGTGTCCAGAAGTTGGGGGCCAGCTGGTAGGGGCACAGGTTATAGCTCCTAAGCAACGCCCTGAAGAAGGGGTGCAGGGGTAGCCTCATCCCGCAAGATAGAGCATCGTAGCATATGGCCGCTTGACCTGGAGGAGGGCTGCAAGGTCGGCAAGAAGATGTAGGGTGCACCAATTGAACCCCTTCTGGCATCCTGAATTTTTCGGAAGCCCCAGCCAAGTCAACCCTTCGGATTTCAGTGGCGATCTTGCTGATCTCCCATGACTCTGGGTTTGGGTCAGGATCAACGTGATAGCCTGAAACTTTGTTAACCTGATCGACCCAATCCTCCACTTGGGCGATCTCCTCTGCAGTCAGACACAACTCTTCCCTATGTGCCCTAAATGGGGCTTTAACGATTAAACCGAGGTCCTGGTGACCTGAAGAAGAGCCTACCACCTCTTCTCTCCCCAAATCCCTGTCTCATTTGCTCCGAAGCTCTCTCAAAGATGCCTCTTCCTCGGATGACACATGAGCCATGTAGTTTTGAGCCATGAAGAAATGGTAAAAGGAAAATAATGAAACAAAGGAGGATTTATAGGGATCCTAATGATCTAGAACCCTTAGTCTTCGAGCCGTATAATTAATACGGGTAACCCATGCCTCTTGGGAAGTGGGCTAATCAAAGTGCCAGCTGTCGGAGGAAACGATGAAACTGTTCAGCTACCACGGTGAGTGTCACGCACGGAAAAAATATCACTCCCATCGTCTTTTATATTTCTTGGGAACCGATATTAGTAGCCCCTTTTTTATTAAATGCACCGCCTAAGAAACGCGCTAGTACGATCTCAACCCTTACTTAGGAGTGAAAAGCCGAAGTAGGAGATCGGCTATAATATGGATCCGAACTTTTCATAAGGAATGCCGTACCTGATCATAAAAATCGCCGTGCTGCATAGTGATTTCCAGCGAGCGAATGGCGGAACAACTACAAGAATATTGGATATAACAAACGATTAAACTTGAACGAGATTATTGCTGCGAAACTATCGCAAATTCGATCCGCCCATGAATGACCACATCGGATTTGAGGGACTAGTGTTGAGATCATACCCAAAATATGACACGTTGGCCACCAGTGAAGGCCTAATGAGGGTCCACGAACTTTAGCCCATGATTAGAAGTTCAAGATATCCCACCTGGGCCAATGGCCGAGGTGGAAAGGCATACAAGCCCCTCTGGCCGAACTGGTTTGTGTCTAGTAGAGGCGCTTTATGCTTAGCTGAGACGTTTACGGTAGCACCTTGGATGAAAGGATGGGACAAGGGATGAAGTCAGAGATGTGACAGGCGCCCATCCCCTATGAAATGTAGCAATGATTACTGTCAAAAAGCAAGGTTTTCCCCTTCAAGAGCTAGGGTGAATACAGGTGTAAAAGTTTGTCATGTGTCACAATCTAGGGCAACGAATCCTTCTATAAATAGAGCACGCTTGCCTCCAAGGAAAGGGTTAGCATTTTCACTCTCTTAACTAAATATATTTCTCTCACTCCCTTTTCTCTCTTTTACGCACTTATATCTCCTGCACTCAAATTATATTTTTTAAACATGGCCGTTGACTTTGGCATCGGAGTGCAAACGAGAGCCACCTCGGTCCCCTTTGCAAACTGATTGTTTGTCACAGTGCGCAGGAGATCCACGTGTTCAAGAGGGAAGAGTTGAGACGTGTTGGTTCAAGGGCCAGCCGGATTTTGTGGTCAACAGATAGTATTAAAGAACTTAAACGATATAATTTAAAATGAATGAAATATTGAGTAAAATTTTAAAATATAAAATCTTTTGCATTTGATATTTGAAAATTTTTTACGGACAATATGTTATTTGTTCTCACTTGTTAGCTCGTATTAAACTTCTCGTTGAGATATTCGATTTGAAATTCATATTACATATTTTTTGACTTAAATATAATAAAATAATTATCAAGTGAATAATAACTGTTATAAAAAAAATAGTTTATACATTAAAATAAATTAAAATCTTAATGTCATCAATAGCATATCACGAATTCTAATGTTATGTACCATAATAATTGTTAAAATATTTATTACATTATTTTTGTGCATAAATTTTCAAAATTAGAGAGCAATTGTGGGCGAGAAACTATGTGCGTGTTATTTTTTGTATTGACTTTATTTTTATAGATGTATAAATAGATAGATTACATATTTTTTTGACTTAAATATAATAAATAATAAAATAATTATCAAGCGAATAATAATTATTACAAAACAAAAAATAGTTTATACATTAAAATAAATTAAAAATTTGTTGTCATTAATAACATTGCACGAATTCTAATGTTATGTACCATAATAATTATTAAAATATTTATATTACATTGTTTTTTTTTTTTTTTTTGCATTAATTAAGCTTGTCTTGAAAATTCTTTAAAATTTTTAAATTTAGAACGGAGATTAGGCAGGAAATTGAGTTTTCCTTTTTTGGCATGTATTCTATTATTATATATAGAAATATAGATAGATAAATAGATAATATGGGCTAGACTCTAGAGTAGCTTAACGAAGAAGTTGCGTCTACGCCCTCTAGGGATGGCTATAAAACCCACGAATCCACAATTCGTTGGGTACCCGACACAAATAAGTAGAAAATATCCGACCCAATGAGTTTGTGGGTAGGGTATGGGTGTAGATTTAGAAACCCGACATGGGTATGAGTAGAGTATGGGTATTGTAGAAAAACCCATATCCAACCCATATATCTATTAATTTTTTTAAAAAAAGTTATTGTATTTAAATTTTATCAGTATATAATTTTGAACAAGTGGATTCTTTGATATTTGCTTATTTTTGGACAATGGATGTTATACTTTTACTTCATTTTGATATTTTTATGTGAGGTATGGATTGTTTATTAGTATATTACATGTGAAATCCATGAAAAATTTATAATTAGATACTTATATTATTGTTGAACAAGTATTCTATATATACACACACACACACATTACTAATGCAAAAAAAAAATAAAAAAATTATTAAAATTAAAATACGTAACAGGTTTTAAATGGGTATAAAAGTATACCCGCACCCGATCCACCACTCTTAAGTGGGTATATGGGTAGGGTATGCGTATTATAAATATCTAGTGACATACCCTACCCATTGACATCTTTAACGCCCTCTGTTTGTGAAAATATTTTTGTTTAAAAAATATTTTTTTATATTTTAGGTAAAACGTGTGGTTAAAAAGTGAAGAAATAAACTGTATGTGATTAAAAGGTGATATGAAAAATTATGTTATAAAAAATATGTTTAAAAACGTATTTTCCAAATAGAGACTAACATGATTATTGCTATTTGACTATCATAATAACGTAGCTAGTGTTCGGTAAAATAAAAAAAACTGACCATTTACATGCAAGCCTATAAGGAATCCTACAAAAGTCTGTAGCTGATTACTGGACCCACAACATGAAAGCACAAGAATCTTGACAGCAAATAAAAATTATATGAGGATACGTAGTAATTTTTGTACCTTTGACAACAAGCAAAATTCTGAATTCCTGTCCAATTATCGTACTTTGCCCATGCAAATTGCCCAGACCATATGCAGATCCTCGTGCAAATGGTTTATAATCAGGAAAAATAATGAATCGAAGTTTGATAGATGCTACATGAAATTAACTCTGTTTGTTACAAATTATATGTTTAAAAATATGTTTTTTATACCATTTAAAAAAAAATCAAATTTGAATATCCAAATTTAAATCCTCATCTCCTAATATAACTTATCTAATTAATTACCACTATTAATATTAATTCAAAAGAATGATAATAATTCATCCAATTATCCCAACCTCACTGACTGAAACCAAAGCATGTTAAAATCATCGCCACCTACCACGACCGCAAGCGTTCTTCTCCACACAGTGTCAATCCTCGACAAATCTATATCAATTTCTGGTACCCCATTTAGATTTTGATTCTTGTTGTTCGCACCTTTTGACCTTTAAAACTTGCTGACATCCAAATCTCCCCAACTGCAATCGATGCTCATTGGAATGTAATCTGTTGTGACATTTACTAATATTTTACAATTGTTACAAAACTATTGGACCACATTTTTTCTCACATGTGAATTGTTTTTTTTTTTTAACTTTGATTGGTCTCTCTTTTAAGCAAAATTATATGATCACACGTAACCATCACCTTTCTTAATTTGATTGGTCCATTTTCATTGTAATTATTACAATTATGTCTATAAATACCATACACATTAGTTTGCAATATGAAGAAGAGAAATATATATACACATAAAAAAAACATACGGTTTCTCCGATGCATAAAATATATATTTTTGTAAGTTTTAATTTTGGTCAATAGAAGGGTGTTCTTGTAAGAGAGAGCTTTGGGTTAATCCTTTAGTGCAAAATAAGGATTTAACCACACAACATTTAAGTTGAGCTGTTGTATCCTGGAGGGGATAAGTCAGAGATTTCTGGTAGCACCGGTGATTGATATTTTTCCAACACCGCATAGGGCTTGAATCTCCTTAAAGAAAGCGAGATATCCGCGCCTCAGCCTAATTAGTTACAGTTATTGTATCCATTATTATTATTATTATTATTGTAATATTTATATTTATATTGCAATATCACTAACAATTTTAAGGATATTCAACTAATGGATGAAACCGTGGAAAAGACCAATGAAAGTGTAGGAGATCTCAACAAGCCTTTTCGCTTCAAAGACGTGAACTGTAAGCGCTGGAAAGGCAAATTCTTCTTTTACCTCAACCTGCTCAAAGTTGCTTATGTCCTCACGGAGAAGGATCCAAGAAAAAACAAAACTGATGGCATGGACGATGATGAATATCTTCAGCATGATGAAGAAGTGGAGCAATACAAAAAAGATGAGTATAACTATCAGAATTATCTTTTGAATTGTCTTGCCGATCATTTTTATGATTACTATGATACTACTTTCTCGTTTGCCAAGAAAATTTGGAAAGCTTTGCAGGGCAAATATGATACTGAAGAGGCGAGCGCAAAAAAATATGCAGCAAGTCGATTTTTCCGCTATCAAATGGCAGATGGAAAATCTGTGATGGAGCAAGCACAAGATTTTCAAATGATAGTTTCTGAGCTTTCATCTGGAGGTATTAAAATTGGAGACAATCTTATTGTTGCTGGCATGATTGATAAGCTTCCACCATCTTGGAGGGAATTTCAAAAGAACATGCGCCACAAGCAGAATGAGATGTCTCTTGAAACTCTTATCACACGCATTCACGTGGAAGGAGAAGCACGTGGACAAGATGCACTTATTGAACAACATAATGGACATTCCACGAAGGTAAATTTAATTTCTGAAAATTTGCCTACTAATCAAAATTCTAAAAAAGATGTTTTGAAGCATAATAAGAAAACTATGAAGACGCCTTATAAACAAAACAAGGGAACTTCAAGCAAGTGGAATAAGAACCAATTACATCATTCACAAAATAAACAAGGCATAACTTGCTTTGTGTGTGAAAAATTTGGGCACCTTGCTAAAAATTGCAGATACCTTAATGTTACCGAAGAACCATTTGTTGCTATGATTATTGAAATTTATATGGTGCAAAGTGCTGAAGAATGGTGGGCTGATTTTGGAGCAAGCAGACATGTTTGCTATGATAAAAATTGGTTCAAAACTTATACTCCTTTTAAGGAGCCTATGATTGTAATGCTTGGAGATTCTCATACTATACAGGTTCTTGGAACTGGAGATGTTGAACTCAAATTCACCTCTGGAAGAGTCTTGACATTAAAAGATGTACTACATACACCTTCCATGAGAAAGAATTTGATGTAGGGTTATCTTCTGAATAAGGCTGACATCAAACAAACAATTGAATCTGATCAGTATGTGATTACTAAAAAAGGTACTTTTGTTGGCAAAGGATATGCTAGTGATGGGATGTTCAAATTAAACATTGTAAGTGCTAATAAAAATGCTTCTACTTCTGTTTATATGCTCTCTTCACTGAATTTTTGGCATGCTCGTTTATGTCATATAAATAAAAGATATGTGGGAATCATGAGTAGTTCAGGATTAATTCCCAATGTGAAAAAAAGATTCAGAAAAATGTGAGACTTGCAGTCAAGTGAAAATTACAAAAAAGACCTCATAAAAGTGTTGAAAGAAATACCGAATTGTTAGAATTAATTCATACTGATTTATGTGAATTTGAAGGAATTTTAAATCGTGGAGGAAATAGATATTTTATCACTTTTATTGATGATTGTTCAAAATATACTTATATTTATTTATTGAAAAATAAAAGTGATGCTTTTGACTATTTCAAAAAATTCCTCCTAGAAGTTGAAAATCAATTCAGTAGAAAAATTAAATGGATTCGAAGTGATAGAGGTCGAGAATATAAATCATTTGGATTTAATTCATATGTTGAATCATTGAGAATTATCCATGAAACTACTCCACCATATTCACCTGCTTCTAATGGTGTAGCAGAGAGAAAAAATAGAACACTGATTGATCTTACAAATGCTATGCTATTAGATTCTGGGGCACCCTCAAGTTTTTAGGATGAAGCGATTTTAACTGCTTGTCATGTGTTAAATAGAGTGCCACATAAAAAGACTAAAATTACACCTTTTGAGGTGTGGAAGGGGCATAAGCCAAATTTGGGATATCTTATAATATGGGGATGCTTAGCCTTTGTGAGGTTAACAAATCCTAAAATACCTAAATTGGGAATTAAAGCTAACACTTGTGCCTTTATTGGTTATGCAGAAAATAGTACAGCATATAGATTTTTTATTTTGAAAATAAAATTATTTTCGAGTCTAGTGATGCTATTTTTCATGAAGAAAAATCTCCTTTTAAATAAAAAAATAGTGGGGGCCAACAAATTGAAAAAAATATTTCAGAATCTAACTCTTCTACTCAAAGTTTGCAAAATGAAGAAAATTCAGAAATTAGAAGGAGTAAAAGAGCTAGAATTGAAAAAGATTTTGGTCTTGACTACGTGGTTTATAATATCGAAGAAAAACCACTTTCTTTGCAAGAAGCTTTTTCATTACCAGATACTGTTTTTTGGAAAGAAGCTGTACATGACGAGAGGAATCACTAATTTCAAATAAAACTTGGAAATTGGTTGATTTACCACCAGGTTGTAAAACTATTGGGTGTAAATGGGTTCTAAGGAAGAAATTAAAATCGGATGGTAGTGTAGACAAGTACAAAGCGAGGCTTGTCGCAAAAGGTTTCAAACAACAAGTTGATTTAGACTTTTTTGATACCTTTTCTCCGGTTACGAGAATAACATCCATAAGATTGCTAATTGCAATATCAGCTGTTCATAATTTGATAATTCATCAAATGGATGTTAAAACTGCTTTTTTAAATGATGATCTTGATGAAGAAATATATATGGACCAACCCGAAGGTTTTACACAACCAGGTGAAGAAGGCAAAGTGTGTAAGCTGTCTAAATACCTTTATGGCTTAAAGCAGGCTCCTAAACAGTGGCATGATAAATTTGATTCCTGCATGATTGAAAATGGGTATAAAGTGAATGAGAGTGATAAATGCATATTTTATAAATCTTGGGAAAATTCGCATGTTATTATTAGCCTATATGTTGATGATATGTTGATTTTTGACTCTAATATTTATGTTATAAACGAGGCATAAAATATGCTCAAAAATCATTTTGACATGAAAGATCTTGGTGAGGCTAAATTTATTTTGGGAATGTGAATTACTAAAAAAAAAAGTAGTGGTATTTTTCTTGATCCATCACAATATGTTGAGAAAATCTTGAAAAAATACAATTATGCTGATTGCAAGCATGTTGTTACTCCTTTCAATTCAAGTGTACACTTATTCCCGGTTGAGAGGGAAGATGAAGTGATAAATCAAAAGGAATATGCTAGCATAATTGGAAGCTTGCGATATGCAACTGATTGCACGAGACCAGACATTGCATTTGCAGTGGGGGTACTTAGTAGGTATACGAGTAAGCCAGGTAAAGAACATTGGCATGCTATTGATCGAGTAATGAGATATTTATTTGGTACTAAAAATTATGGTTTACTTTATCAAAAATATCCTACTGTTGTTGAAGTATTTTGTGATGCAGATTGGAATACTCTATCAGGAGATTCTTTATCTACCAGTGGATATATTTTCAAATTGGGAGGTGCTACTATTTTTTGGAAATCTAAAAAAAAAACCATTATTGCTAACTCTACTATGGAGGCTAAACTAATTGCTTTAGCATCAGCTAGTGAGGAAGCAAATTGGTTGAGAGATTTATTACAGGAAATTCCAATGTGGGAAAAATCAATACCTCCTATTTTGGTTTATTGTGACAGCACTGCTGCTATTGGTAGAGTGAATAACCGTTATTATAACGGTAAATCCAGACCTTTAAGAAGAAAGCACAGTATTGTGAGATCCTATTTGAGTAATGTGATAATTAATGTGAAGCCTTGCAAGAGAAAGGGTCTGGAATACATCGAGGGGGATGGAACTGATGCCTATATCATCATGAGCCATGTATAAGGACCCAACCTGGTGACCAGAGATCATGTATCCAAGTTCAATGGGAAGAACGAATTATATGATGGCCGGTAGAATGCACAAATTTATTTTGTTCATCCCTATGGTGTATGTGCATTATCCTGTAACGATTAAGGATTGAGTTTTCTTGAAAAACTCTTAATAAAATTTGTATCTCTTATGAGTGGGGTGCTACAGTTACAGGTGCACTCTTGACAAATTTTATCTATATGAGTGCGAGAGTGGGGCCGCTCTCTATAAGAATACTGGGCATATTCTTGAAATACACTCATGAATACCGGGATCAGTACAGGGTCGTAAGTGCTGGCTATTAGAGCTCAAATAACACCTGAATTATTATGTGTGAGCAGCAATTCCTTATTTCCCTTAACTAGTTATAGTTCAACTCTGAGACTACTACTAATTATGGAGTAGAGATTGTTGTTTCACTAGTGAATGTTCATTACAGAGTCACACCAATCATGATGCATAATAATCTATCTATTGGCCACAATATATATTAATTTTAGTAAATGAGTGGGGGATTGTTGTGACATTTACTAATATTTTACAATTGTTACAAAACTATTGGACCATATTTTTTCTCACATGTGAATTGTTTGTTTAACTTTGATTGGTCTCTCTTTTAAGCAAAATTATATGATCACACGCAACCACCATCACCTTTCTTAATTTGATTGGTCCATTTTCATTGTAATGATTACAATTATGCCTATAAATACCATACACGTTAGTTTGCAATATGAAGAAGAGAAATATATATACACATAAAAAACATATGGTTTCTCCAATGCATAAAATATATATTTTTTTGATTTTTAATTTTGGCCAATAGAATGGTGTTCTTGTAAGAGAGAGCTTTGGGTTAATCCTTTAGTGTAAAATAAGGATTTAACCACATAATATTTAAGTTGGGCTGTTGTATCCTGGAGGAGACAAGTCAGAGATTTCTGGTTGCACCGGTGATTGATATTTTTCGGTGATTGATGTTTTTCCAACACTGCAGAGGGCTTGAATCTCCTTAAAGAAAACGAGATATTCGTGCCTCAGCCTAATTAGTTACGATTATTATTATTATTATTATTATTATTATTATTATTATTATTATTGTAATATTTGTATTTATATTGCAATATCACTAACAATCTAATTAAGAAACCTCTACATCTCCTTCATGAATGTGACTCCTCCACGTGCCACCACAAAGATTTTTCGCCGGAATGCTAAGGCAATTTACTTGGGAGTTCTTGAAAACATCTTGAGAATAGGATTTGTAATAGAGTGGATGATTATCAAAATTTCTACATATCTAGTTGCAAATCTTGCAGAGCTAGCAATGGCTTTTGTGGGTTCAATGCAACATGCCCAAATATTATTTGTTTCACATCTCAATCAAGAATCAAATAGAAAAGTCCCAGTCGAATTGCTAGGTTAACCATAAGTTTCTTGATAGTGTGTTTCTTAGTTGCCATTTCAATTGATTCTGTGTTCTTCAGATCAAGAAGAAAAGCAGTAACGGTTCCGATTTCAGATCCTGCAATAATCTTCCTCTGGCGCCACAGTTATGCTGGTCTTCTCCCACCAGTTTTCACCTAGGAGATCTTGAGTACGTAATCAATTGGTTGGAAATGAAGCACAAAATTGAGGATGGAGGATTTGTCAGAGATGCTCATGTTGGAAATGGGTCAAGTTTGACCAATAATTTGGGTGGGAGTCGGTATCCGTTTTATATGGGTCAATGGTCAAATACATTCTACTCCACGAATAGATATTCGTGATATATTTAATTTTACAAAATCATTTCGGATGAATGAGAAATTAATGCTAGAAATTAGCAACTCGAAAGTAGAAATCTTGGAATTTGGAAGCGTGGGAACTTAATCCCTCATATGAAGTTGAAGGAATTCTGAACCAATTTATACAAGTTTGGATATGGGTTTAGGCCCCAAGGGGTACCAATAGTCTTTGGAAGGGGAAAGTCTTTGACAATTTCTAGACTAGTCCAAAGCCCACACGCGCCGCCGTCGCCGTCTGTCCGACAGGTCGGGTCGTGGGTCATGTTTGGTTCCTATATTCTTTTTGGACAAAATTTCTTAAAATTATTTATTTAATTTATTTTTTATTTATTTTTGAATTTCAAAAATTAATTTGAAAAGGTGTATCTTTTCATGCCTATTCCAAACTCTTCGGACTAAAACAGACACAAACTAATAGTTGTGTCTATTCAGAAATAAACTTTCAGATAGTTGCAACTCTTGGCCTGCAGCTTTTGAAAATCTATAAATAGGACCCCTGATTTCTGAATTTGATCATCCAAAAATCATTCTTCATATCTTTCTTGCATTATGCTATAAATTTTTTTTGCATCCATAGTTGAGAAAGTACAAGACTTTTCTGGTTTGTCGTTCTTGCTGTTATGAGTGCGTCCATACCGCATGTAAAAAATTGTTGTATCTTGAAAGGTGATTGACATCAACTGTAAGCACCGTAGCAGGCCAAAATCGTTTTAAGGAAATAGAGTCGAACTCTTACCTCAATCTACTGTTTCTGCAATTTCATTACATATCTCCCATATCTCGCATGTTAGATAATATATCTAACAATCTTAAGACAATTTTTGTTCTCTATTTATTATTTGCATGCGTCTATAAACTTCAGTTTACATAGACTTTCTCATTATTATTATTATTGTTATTATGTTTGCATGTATTTAGTATGATTGCATGCTAACATAAATTTGTTATAAATCCATTATTCATGTATAGAATGAGAATTACCTCCTCAACTCGAGTGTAACCGTGCCATAGCAATAACAACCAAACTCTTATGTCCGTGTCCTTGATCCATCACAGTGTGACCAAGTGCTTTGCTCTCCATAAATCATTAAAATGTGTCATAGCTTATGCCATTGAAGAGGTGATGGGTGGAGGGAGAGGAAGCATACTTTGGGAAGAAGATACCAATGGACGAAAGTGGCAGTGGCCTCATCGAGGGCTTCTAAAATGAATGTGGATACCATGGTTAGAGAGGGGGAGGGGGAGGGATCGCCAAAGCAGAGTGGTCGGCGGAGGAGAGGGGGAGGGGATGGTTTCGCCGCCTCCACTGCCGGAGGAGATGAGAAGGTGAGGTGAAATGATAGGTAAAAATCTATTAGGGTTTGAGGGAGGGAAATAGAGTAGCGTGGGGGTATTGGAATGATTTAAAATGGTTTAGGTTGAATTGGTAGGTTAACCTGGGGATGGACAGGGTGAAATTGGTAGTTATCTCTTCCTTAATTATCTCATTCACTTAAACATGAAATTTTTGCAAATTGTTCCTTCGTAGATGGCCGACGAGATCGCTGCCCACTACTTCTCCACCACCCCAAAGACCATCGTCCAATGCCTTCACAATATGGAGAATCTTCAAAAGCGTTACCATTCAGAGATCCAACGCAGCACTCCATATGGCGGATCCGGACGATCACCGAAGAAATTGTTCAAGATATTGGATCCTCATGATGCATTGATGGATTTGATGTCAGACGTTGAGATAATTTTCAAGCCGAATTCCAAGCCGACCCAAGCCAACCCACGCCCGGCCCTAGCTAAAGCAGTATTCGCATAGTGTGTAATTTTTCGAATTTAAAACATTGTTATTTTTTTAAATTGTTAATACAGTAATACATCACGTTCTTCTCATTTGCTTAGTTGCGGGACTTAAATGCGACAGGAACATGTTCAAGTATGGAAATCAAAAGCTATGAAATTGATTCACATCTTGCACTGAGAGCGTGAGGAAGAGGAAAAATATTGCCAATGCCTAGGATTACAAAAAAAATAACAATATTTCTGTTGGGGTTGCATTGACGTTGGTTTTTGTGATATTGTTTAAGAATAATGCCTTTGGGTAGTCGAGGTTTTTAGATCAAATTGTTGGTTCAATAACCTTTAAGGGGTTTTACAGACATATTTAACTGTGAAGATGAAGATTATTTTATTGTGGAATATTAATATTGCAAGTCTGATTTTATGAAAGCTGAACTATTTTGAGTTCCAGTTTGTAAGTCGAATAAATTTATTTTGTGAGTGTGGAAATTACGGTCCTGTGATAAAGTTTACCGTTAATATATGGAATGTTTAAATATGACGTATGATTTTCTGGAATTTAACTATTTTTAATATTTTATTTAAATTCATAAGTAGTTTTCATCTATTTGTTATTATATGATCAAAGTGAAAATTATGGCCATGTGGTATTCGGTAGATTTCATATATTTGTTATATGACCAGTGTTAAAATTATGGTCATCGAATATTCGGTTCGAATGGTTTGAAAATGTTTCCTGATGGATCACATAGGTTTGTATACGTCCTCGGAGTTAGTTGGAATTGCTCTATTGTCCGTCACGATCAACATATCTGTACTGCAGAGTTAGTTTGGTGCAATAGCCGAATTCTCATTGGTGAAATTTACTAGCTCACTTCTTGTTGTGAGTCCACCTTAATTTGTTAAGCAATGAAAAGAAATGTTTACAGAAATCTTGACCATCCTATTCATGTAATGTCTAAAGGATAGATAAAGAACAGTTTATTCTCATCCCTAAATTTATGAATGTTCTGATGCTTATAGGAGGAAGAAATGTGAGTTGTGTGGTAAGGTGTCAAGCACAAATGTTCTGCCTCGCTGTCTTTATATATGCTCAAGACTTCAGCATCCATGGATAAAGCTTAGGGATCTCAAAGTTTGACAACCTCTTTCAAGATGGATGGTATATCCATCAATCCTAGTTTGTCTTCAAGAAATAAGGGGTCGTTTTTGTGTTTCGATTTTGGATTTTGAGTTTTGGATTTTGTTTTGAATTTTGATTGTTTGTTTTGAGATTGCTAAAAACATGTTCTCTTTATAATTTTGGAAAACTGTTTTCAAAAATATAAAACTAAAAAATGCGTTTACTTTGTAATTTTATGATATATTTATTTTGTGATATTTTATATGTAAAAAATGGTTGATTTGTTGAATTACATTAATTTTAATGTTAATAAATCAGTTAGTTCTCTATGTTAATAAATTCATCATTAATATTGCTTCAGCTAAACAAAAATTTAACCTCATACCAACAAATCCTTAACATGGATCTATAAATAATGAAAAAAATAACATAAGAATTTCAAGTGAAGGAAGTGTCTCACATTTACAAAATAATAATAATAATAATAAAAAAAAAAAAAAAATACAAAAAAAAAAAAAAAAAAAAAAATCTTAACATGGATCTATATAATGGCAAAATAATATAAGAACTTCAAGTGAAAGAAGTGTCTCACATTTACCAAAAAAAAAAAATGATAATAATAATAATAATAAATAAATAAATAATAAAAAAAACTTGCAAAAAAAAAAAAAAAAAAAAAAAAAATCTTAAAATGGATCTATATATAATAGCAAAATAACATTAGAACTTCAAGTGAATGAAGTGTCTCACTTTTACAAAAAAAAAAAAAAAATCTTAACATGGATCTATATATAATGACAAAATAACATAAGAACTTCAAGTGAAGGAAGTGTCTCACATTCAAATAATAATAATAATAATAATAAATAAATAAATTACTAAAAAAAAAAAAATCTTAACATGAATCTATATATAATGTAAAATAATATAAGAATCTCAAGTGAAGGAAGTGTCTCACATTTACCCAAAAAAAAAAAAAAAAAATAATAATAAATAAATAAATAAATAAATAAATAAATAAATAAAAAAAAAAACATGCAAAAAAAAAAAAAAAAAAATCTTAAAATGGATCTATATATAATGGCAAAATAACATTAGAACTTCAAGTGAATGAAGTGTCTCACTTTTACCAAAAAAAAAAAAAAATCTTAACATGGATCTATATATAATGACGAAATAACATAAGAACTTCAAGTAAAGGAAGTGTATCACTTTTACAAAAAAAAATAAATCTTAATATGAATTTATATATAATGACAAAATAATATAAGAATTTTAAGTGAAGGAAGTGTCTCACATTCAAAAAAAAATAATAATAATAAATAAATAAATTACTAAAAAAAAAATAATCTTAACATGAATCTATATATAATGCAAAATAATATAAGAACTTCAAGTGAAAGAAGTGTCTCACATTTACCATAAAAAAAAAAATCCAAAACGCGCGTTTTGGTCGTTTTGGATTTTTTAACACAAAATATTCAAAACGCACTCGTTTTGAGTTTCCTTTGTAATTTTTTTGGTGTTTTGAAAAATGCGTTTTTGAAAATGGGCAAAGTGAACACGTTTTCGATATTTTCAAAAATCGAAAACTCAAAACGAACTGAAAACAGCAAAGAGAACGGGGCCTAAGATTCTAAGAATATGAGCTATGAAGGAGGTTTAATTAATTGATCAATTATTTGATTTGAGGACATCACGTAATGTATTTCTAAAATTGAACATCATATCAAAACAAATAATTTTGTTAGCAAAATTATTTGATGATTTTTAAACTATGTATCGATTTATATGTCCGATAGTCGTGATATAGTAAACTCAAGTTACATGTCATCCTATGACCTCACGTTACTATAGTAAATAGTTTTGATATTATTTCAAAGATATCTGGAAATTGTACATCATACATGTGTCTAATCTTGCCAATTGAATTAATTATGATGTCATTTAGTTGTAGCTCACATCACATATACCCACAAGTCCACGATAGTGAGTAATATATATGTAGTCTGTAATATATATTAGAATATTAAATTGTGTTAATTCATCATCTGATGCAATTATAAAATACATTTTTTCCCTCATGAACAACCTAAAGATGTGGCCTTTTGCATGTGTTTCTAGGAGTTGGAAGGACTCGGTACCTTATTTGGATCATTGTAAGCCTGATTTTGGGTTAAATGCATCGATTATAGGCTAAAATCTCAGTATCACTATTAGTTATGTGCCAATTTAGGGTGCCAAATAAAACTGTGATATCATATACATTGATGGTCAAATTGATGAAGCCAAAATCCAACAATCAAGATGCCAATTTATTCAAGATTAACTTCAACTGTCAACTTAACCAAATGAAGTTTAATTGCCAGCCAATTAATATAATATAATAATGTAATATATTGTATTTTTTAAATATGATATTGTTTTCAAACCGATCGTTATAATGATCATATATATAGAAACAACTGGAATAAGAGTAAATTTAGGGAACAATATTTTTAATTTTTTTTCATATAATTAAAAGTATAATATAATACATATATAAAACATTGTATAGTATTTTATGAAATAGTTTTTCTAAAGGGTGTATATATGATTTTTCCCTCTATTTTTAAATCTCTCATTCTGGTACAATCTGCTCTCATTGCTCTCTTAACTGCTGGATTGAAATATTTCACAAATTGTTTAGTATTGATACCACGACTCGTATGATGCATGGATTTTACTGTTTCTAATGCAATTATTTGAATTGAAATATTTGTTCCATTGGTATATATAAAATAATCCCAATAATGAAGTTTTCAATAGTAAACATGTTATTGTATAAAAATACAGTGCAATTTGTCGAGAAATCAATATCTGCTATCAAATTAGATTCACACTCTAGATATCGTTTGTACGATATAACATTATATCCAACATTTTTCTGAATTGCGCTTGAAGCTAAACGGCTCGAACCAAACATTACTTCACATGATCGCTGTCCATTAGTGTTGTATTTAATATTCATATTTTAATCTCAATTCCAGGTGAAGAGTCGCGCGTTGTAATTAAGCTTTGCAAATAATTAGAGTTGAATACCATTTTTATTTAAAATTAATGATATTACCAAAAGAAAAAAAAATATTGTCATTGGGAAATTAAATGATGCATCTATATCTTAATCTTAATATATATAAAATGGTATGTATTAAGTTTCCATTTTCTTTTAACTCTTTTTTATTATTATTTTTTTTTGTCAAGCTGACATATGTTAATTAATAGAAGAGCCGTCACAAAACTACACACATAGATTCTCGCAAAAATACACTTTTTATATTATAAATAAGTTTTCAAAGAAAATTTAATATTTATTACATATTTATTAAAGTTACTATAAATATATTCTATGTAAATGTGTTACATTGGAAATAAAAAAAATAGTAATATGTGAATATAAATAAATGTGCTATAATTTGTACAAATAAATAATTTTTCAAGAAAATTTATGGTAAAAATTATTTTGGGGATCAATCAATACAAGATTTTCAAATTTAGTCATCTATTAAAAAGAAACAGTTTGTGTAACGCATCGAGTTCTAAATACCCGGAACGCCACATCATCCTTCTCATCTAACTTTTGAAACAAAGGTTTAGCGAGAAATAACCGGAATTTAAGTTTTTGCAATTTTATTTAAAATTCCAAACTATCAATAAATTCAAATTTGAAATAAATTAAAAAAAAAAAAGGTTCAAGCCAATAGTTACTTTTTAACGAGGAAAAATATTTAACAATGTCAAAATTTCTCAAATATTCAAAGATTTCAAAATCACCTAATATTCAAAAACCAATAATTAGAAATCGTAAATATCTAAATGGTCGTCATTCGTCACCTTCTCTGAAATCTGCAAGTGTTATTAAACATGGGTGAATATTTCATAGAGACACTCAGTAGGCTCATCACAAATTAATCAATCATACTATCTATCTATTATATAAAAGTAGAAAGTTAGTAGAGAACTCTCGCCTAGAATTTTGCCATGTATCTCGCCCAAACTGCCTTAAAAAAATTAATAAAATCTTTTTTGAGAATACACTTTCACGACTGCCACCTAGGATTTTGACTTGAATCCTGCCTAAAGTTATTATTGTAGACTCCTTTTGGAAATGCTGACCACCTTTAATTTTGAAGTTGTTTATACTTCCTTGCTTGGTGGTTGACACATCCAATCAAGGGCTTCTCCCATTATGGAAGGTTCATCCATTGGAGGCTTACTTTTCGGAGTTATTAAGATGCACTCCCTTTGGAAATGCTTCCCACCTCTCCTTCCAAAGTTGTTTATACTTCCTTACTTGTTTGTTTGTTGGCACATCCAAGTCAATGACTTCTCCCACGGTGGATGGTTAATCCATGTACGACTTCGTCTTCGGATGTATTAAGGTGGGCTCCCTTTGAGAATGTTTTTCACCTCTCCTTCTAAAAAAAGTTTATGCTTTCTTTCTTGGTGGTTGGTGCATCTAAGTTAAGGGTTTCTCCCGTGGTAGATGGTTCATCCATGGGAGGCTTCATCTTCGGAGGTATTAAAGTAGGCTCACTTTGGGAATGCTTTCAATTTTGGTTTTGTTTCAATTGTTAACTCAACGTTCTGTGTTTCTGCATAAAAAAGGAAACATTCGATGAAGGATCTCCGAGCTACGAAAATAAGAGAGGGAAAGACCTTGGTGTAGGTCTTCATCTCAACTACCGTTACTACTACATCCAGTTAGGGTGAGAAGAGAAAAGCTCCAAAGTCTGGGGGCGTCACCGTTGCTAGGTCCTCAAAGATGCTTCTGGTTGAAGGACCTTCATACATAGTGATCCCGGAGGGCATAATAGTCAGCCCAAAGTGAGTTACCCTGACATCATCGGAGCCTCCTCCCTCTAGTCTTTCCAACATATCGTTATTGTCATCATCTGATGGGGAGAAAGAAGAAGAGCCTTTTTTGGGGACAATTGCAGAGAGGGAGCTGGAATATGAGGCGACGAAGAGATTTTGGCCTAAACCATTGAGGGACTTCCATAACAGTCTTTCTCCACCTTGGGATTCGAGCATTCCTACTAAAGCCCAGCAAGTGTGCAGGGTGATTTCCAAATCTTGGAAAAAAAAGCAGATGAAATATCTGGAGGAGATGGAGCTTGAAGAATGTGTTATGGCTGTAGCAATAAATTGTTTAAGGGCTGTGGCTTAGGCCTACGCCGCTGCTATCCATTTGAAGAGGGTGAAAAAAGGGAGGGGCAACTCGCCAAAGATATTGAGCAGAAGAACAAGTCCATTGAGGATGAGGTCGTACTTCAACATGCTTCTTAAGAGTTTACCGACGAGGCCAAGGCTTCCAAAACATTACTTGAAGAACAACTGAGGGCTAAAGTGGGGAGGAGTGCTGATCTAGAGCTTACAAATGCTAAATTGGAGTGATGTAATCTGGATCTACAGTGGGATGTTGAAGAGGAAAAGAGAAGGCACAACTTCTTCAAAACTATTGGATGAGGCTCAAGAGAAAATTAAATCCGCTAAAGAATTAGCTAGACTTGATGTTGCAAAGGTAATTTCCGACTTAAGTCTTCCTCATAGTTTGAGTCCATTGAGTCTAAGCTCAATATAATGGGCATCAAGTCCGTCATAGAAGAGTTTGAGGAGAAAGCTCCAGATGTGGACATTCAGTGGCTAAAGGCTGATGTCCAGAAGTTGGAAGAGAAAGAAAAATATTGAGCGCTGAACTCGGAACCAAGCTGAAGATCCTTCTGTCAGAGCTAGTACTTAGATTTTCTTTTTCATCTAGAAAATATTTGTACTGCCCTAGAAGGCCTCCTTTTGTATTTCTTCTTTATTTAATTAAAAATTCTAAGTATTGAGGTCTCGCTTAATTCAGTTATCCCTTTGATTTCATATCTCAAAACTTGTAATTTTGTATTTCAAATAATAAGAACATGCCATAGTGTTTAAATAATGGATCTCATATCACGTCATGCTTAAATAATAAGAAAGTACCTTCATGAAATCTAAGTTCCAAGTTCTCTCCTCGTTTGATTTTGTTAAGTTCGAAGGGCACGTGATATCGCGCGGTATCCTGGGACTTTTTAGTCCATTTTCTTCTTCTGATACTCTTTATGAGATCACGTATTTTTTCCAAGTTTGCAGAACTTACACTACTTAGGATTCCATTATCCTCTCGTAAGTATGTTAGGATGACTTAAACCCTCAATCCTCCCGTAGGGATTAATCAGCTGGGTTTTACCAGATTGTAGTCTTTGTTTTGTTCACTTTGTTGAGTTTTGAGGCTGTGGCCTAACTCTGGACTTCTGAGGGACATGGTTGGACTCGAGATGTTTGAAGGCCATAGCCAAACTAAATTTTTTAGATGGGAGTTTTACAGTGGCAGTCGAACTCAATAGCTCTTAAGGCCATAGCCGAGCTTTGTTTTAGAATATATTTTTTCCAACATAATTTCTTCATTCATTGTAAAAAAGAGGCACAATTTTGCTTTCTACATTCTTGTTCATCTGTAGTAAAATTTGAGATGTTCCATATTCCAGGGATGTAGGAGTGGAGTTCCTTCCAAGGTTTGGAGTTCGTACGAGTCATTCCTCAACACTTTGGATATTTTATATGGTCCTTCCAAGTTAGGAGAAAAAGCTCATAAGTTAGGTTCCCTTGTTGCTAGGAAGACTTTTCTTAGGACCAAATCCCCTAGCACGAAATCTCTCCTTCGAACTTTGGTATTGTAACATCGTTCGCTTCTTTGCTTGTATATGACATTTCTTAGTTATGCCATATTCCTTTTTTCTTCCAATAGTCTAGCTATGCTGGGAGAGATTTGTCATTGTGTTCTTCACTGAAGTATAGAGTTCGGTAGGTTGGCACTCCTATTCCTACTGGGATGACTGCTTCTGTTTCAAATGCAAGGGAGAATGAAATTTACCAGAGCTGGTTCTGTTGGTAGTTCGGTAAGACCATAATACGCTGGTTAGTTCTTGTGACCATACTCCTTCGAGTTCATCTAGTTTGGTCTTCAAAGTGTGCGTTATGATCTTATTGATAGCTTCGACCTGGCCATTTGCTTGGGGATGGTGGGGAGTGGAGAAATGCTTTCTTTTGTTAAAATCATCATAGGACTCCCTAAAGTATTTTGTTGTCAAATTGTTTGCCATTATCAGTGACAATTTAGTGGGAAATTCCAAAAATGGTAGACGATTGATTTCCATAAGAAGTCTGTAGTCTTTTGTTTGGTGATTTGTCCAATGGTTCCGCCTCTGTCCATTTGGCGAAATAATAGACTGCAACTATTGCAAAACTTACTCTACCTTTACCTATAGGCATTGGGCCAATTAGGTCTATAGCCCATTTGGTGAAGGGCCAAGTGTTGATACCGAACTGAATTCCTGTGATGGTGCTATGTATAAAAGAACAAACCTTTGGTATTTGTCTCATTTTTTTGTGAACTCAATCGTGTCCTTTATTAGGGTAGGCCAATAGTAACCTTGTCTTAATATTTTTCGGGAGAGGGCTTGCCCCCTTGGTGTGATTCTCACAAACTCCTTCATGGACTTTCCCGAGGGTGTAATAGGAATCTTGCTCGTTGAGACACCTTAAAAGTGGAGTAGCATATCCTTTTTTGTATAGAACTCCATCAATGATTGTGAATTTGGTAGACCTTATTCGTAATTTTTGAGCTAAAATGGGGTTTGGAGGGACCCTACCATCCTTCAAAAATAACAAAATTTCGTCCATCCATGTTGGTTCTGGATCCACCACCATAAGCACTTCTTCATTTAGTTCGATTGAAACGAACTGAAATTTTCCTACTAGTATACTGTCTAGTTCTCTAACTCCTTCGTTGGTTTCCAGTTTAGCCAATACATCTTTGTGGTTGTTTTGAGTCCGAGGAATTTGCAATATCTTGGAGTTTACAAACGAGCACAATTCCTTTTATGTTGTCTTTAAATATTGAGTCATGCGTTCTTCCTTAGTTTGATACGTTCCTTCTAGTTGATTTACTATGAGCTGAGAGTCACTGTGGGTAATGACTTGATTTATACCCATATCCTTTTCCATCTTGAGTCCTTCTATGAGGGCTTCGTATTCAACTTCGTTGTTAGATGTTTTGAAGTCAAAACATAAAGGATGACAATATTTTTGTTTCAGGACTTTTCAAAACAATTTCGGCCCCAGATCGTAGTACAGTTGATGAGCAGTCAACACAATGTTCCTAATGGTGGCTGTAATCCATTTTTTTTCAATTCCAGGGTTAAATCTCACGATGAAGGCTGTTAGTGCTTGTCCTTTCATACCTGTTCTTAGCTTGTACTATACTTCGAACTACTCGAGCTCTACTACCCATTTCACTATCCTTCCTAATGTGTCCGCCTTCTAGAGGAAATGCCGAAGTGGGTAGTTTTTTAGGACATGTATAGGGTGTTCTAAGAAGTAGGGCTTCAGTTTTTTGGAAGCTGTGATTGGAACAAACACCATCTTTTCCATGGGAGAGTACCTTAATTTTGCATCTTGGAGGGTGTGGCTTGTGTAGTAAACTGGAAACTGGGTTCTTTCTTCTTCTCTAATTAGGACTAAGTTGACTGAATATGGGGACACCTCCAAGTACAAGTACAAGAGCTCTTTTGCCTTGGGGTTGGACAGTAATTGTGGTTTTGATAAATGTTTTTTGAGTTCCATAAAAGCATGTTGACAATTTTCATCCCAATAGAAGTTCTTTCCTCCTTTTAGTATTCCGAAGAAAGGTTTAGACTTGTCAGTTGATTTGGATACAAATCGGCTTAGTGCAGCTATCCTCCCATCCAAACTTTGAACTTCCTTCGATTTTCTTGGGCCTTCATTTCTAGTATTGCTTTGATTTTTTCCGAATTGGCTTCGATTCCTCATTGATTGACGACTATGTATCCAAGAAATTTTCTCGAGCTGACCCCAAAGGGACATTTTAGTAGGTTCAACTTCATTTTGTATTTCCTAAGTATACTAAGCATTTCTTCCAAATTTTTGATGTGATCAGTAGATTTGATACTTTTAATGAGCATGTCGTCAATGTATACCTCCATTGCTTTTCCAGCCAGATCGGCAAACATCAAACTTACCAATCTTTGATAGGTAGCTCCCGCATTTTTTTGCCCGAATGGCATGACCTTATAACAATACAATCTTCTATCTGTTATAAATGAGGTGTGTTCTTCGTCATTCAGACTCATTGGAATTTTATTATATCCAGAGTACGAGTCCATAAAAATCAGGAATTTGTGTCATGTGGTAGCATCCACCATTCGGTCAACCTTTGGTAGAAGAAAGTTGTCTTTTAGGCAAGCTTTATTAAGGTCGGTCAAATCTGTACACACCCTCCAGCTTCCATTGCTCTTCTTTACGAGTACGAGGTGGGCAACCTATTTTGGATAGTGGGCTTCTCTGATGAAGGAGTTTCCTAAGAGTTTCTCCACTTCATTTGCTTTAACCGCGTTCTGTTCTGGATTAAGAGGCCTCCTCCTTTATTGTTTGGGTCGGACATCGAGATCCATGTTGAGCTTATGGTAGGCTCCTTTTGGATATATTCCTTCCATGTCTGCATGGCTCCAAGCAAATACATCAATGTTTTTTCCCAAGAATTTTATCAGTTCTAATTTCATTGGTTCTTGTAGCTTGTGTCCTATATGGAGCTCTTTTTTCGGCTGAAACAGACATGGTTATTGTGTCCAATTGCTCTACCAATTCTGCCTTCTTGAGTTAATTTTTAGATCTCATCTAGGATTGATTCCCAGATCAAGAACTGTAGTTATTCTCTCCTTTGGATACACAATATTGCAACTTCTAGCCATGGATTGGTTTCTTCGTACCACGCCTCCCTCATTTGGAGTGGAGAATTTCATCACATAGTCGTAAACTGAAGTTGCAGATTTAAGTTTGTTAAGTACCAATCTTCCCAGAATGGCGTTGTAATTTGTAGGCAAGTTTACAACCACAAAATTTGCAATGGTTCTCCTTTGACATGGTTGCTCTCTAAGCTCCACCATCAACGCAATCTGTCCTTTTGAATATACAGACTTTCTTGAAAAGACTTGTAGTAGCTTATAGTAAGGTCACAAGAGATTCATATCCAGGCTCATCTGATTGTACATATGTAAATATAAGATATTTTCCGAACTTCCATTGTCCACTAGGTCCTCTGGATGTTGACGCTTGCTACCAGTATTGTGATTCCCAGGGCGTCGTTGTGTGGTTGGAGTACATAATTCACATCGGATTCACGGAAAGCAACATATTCTAGTTCATGGTGATCCTCAGAACTTCAAGTAGTTTGGAGCTCGCTTATGAATGAGTATATGCTTCTTGAGCTATATTTTCTTACTACGTTTCGACCCTCCCTAGTATTGAGTTCCTCCAACCATCATTTTTATTTCTGCCCATGATTGATTTTTCAGTCCTCCGTGTGCCGGGGATGGGATGTCAGGCTGTTCATCTACTTCCATAGGATTAGATAAGAATTGATATAGATAACCCCGCTTGATGAGGGCTTCTATTTATTCCTTCAACTAAAGATAGTCATTTGTTTCATGTCCGACAGATCAGTGATATCGACAATATTTTTGCTATTTAAAGTTTGAAGAACTCATCTTCAGAGGAGGGGGTTATTTCAACATCTCTTTGTCTTTTATTTGAAAAAAGACGTTCTCTAGAGATGTGTTCAGTAGGGTATAGTCCTAGAATCTTTTGGGATAAGGCATGGATACGATATTTTTGTCTTTTTGTCATTCGGGAGCTCTATCCTTCTTGACCTTCTTTTCTTCTGTTTTTGGTGTCTTGGGAGTTTCCATGACCTCTTCATAAGTTGTGTTCTCAGCACTGATATATTTTTCAACTCTTCTCAAAAACTCATGATATGATGTAGGACCGTCCTCATGCACAGACCACCAAAATTGAGTCCGAGGTCGGAGTCCAGACAGTGCTACCATAAGAGTACCTTCACTAGAATCTTTTTCCGTTTAAAATTTTTGCTTGTTGAACCTGTCGAGGTAACTTCTCAAAGACTTTGTTTGACCTCATTTTATTGATACAAGGCGCTCTTTTGGAGCAATCACAATGGGAATGCTTTGCATAGAATGACATCACTTACACCTTGAAGCTCTATCCAGCAAGTGTATTTGTAGATGTAAGCCGTAGGATCAGTGTTTCTTTTGTATTCGATAAGTACCAGCATTTTGATTATTTTCGATTGTGAGCTTTGATCGGGTTTTTTTGCTTGGCCTTTGTTTTTGGATTCAAGTTTCACAATTCATCGTTTCAGCATTTCTAGTTTGTCCACCTCCATGTTTCCATAGTTTGGAAGTGTTTTTCATTGGCATTGAGTGGTTCTCTAGGTTCTTTGGGAGGTCGTCAACTTGGCTTCCCTAGATGACTGAACACACTTTCTTCCGTTTTGTTAGGATAACGATGATTCAAAGGAATCCATTTTTCAATCCTTGTTCCTTTGGATGAAATTTCATTGAAACTTAGGGTTCTTCTTGTCTGGCGGGTATTCCCTTGGCTCCATGGTGGTGAACTGGTGATTGAACCTCAACTTTCGTCCTTGGGGGAAAGGTGTTTTGATTTTATTCCAAGGGAGCTATTATGTTGGAAAAAGGATCCAATTTGTTCATGATCACATCGATACGTGGGGCTTTTCGCTCTTGGGAAGTTTCTCCGCGGTTTCTTCCAAAATTTGGGGAGACATCAACTTTGTGGCTTTTTGTTCTCGGTCTTCCTAACTGAATATGTTCTTGTTTATAATTTGTTCGAAAAATGGGTTCTTTCTCAGAGGTGCGGTGAATTTTTCTTCTATTCTCTACTGGTGCGATATGGCTGAAAAGTTTTATAATGACCCCATCCTTAGATGTTGTAGTCAATCAGTGGGACATTCAAAGAAGCTATGCACCTGTACTGGATGTTAATGAAAGAAATCCCTTTCATCCTAATCCCATCTATCGAGAGCCATAAGAGGCTAGTTCGTGCTTTCTTGTTCAAAAGTCTCACCTTTCGTTGAGCTCTTTGTCCCTAGCGGCTCGGCTGGGTTGGTTACATGTGTCATCTACATTGCTTTAGTTGCGCTGACTGGGAAGCTTCTCACCCTGGTCAAAGCGCGGTTAGACTGCGGCTATGTGCAATATCTACAGACAACATTAAGGGCCTCCCTTCGTTGGGCAAGTTGACTACTACTGAATGTGAATGGCCGACTTGGTATTCGTATTCTCAATTGGATTTTTGTTAGGGAAGATTGTGAATAACTCGAAAAAAGGGAAATGAGGTTTAATCCGTGAGGTTTATGTGATTTGTAAAATTTCTAAGCTCGATAATAGAGAACCTCATTTTCTTATGGAGAGGCCCTCCTTCTAGTGCCAAACTGTTGACATCAAAAAATGGCTTGGACTTCTGTCGCTTTTTGTCAACTTAAGGAGATATTAAAAAACGGTTTGTTTACAATGTTAGTGGCTAATTTGAGAGAGTTTTGATGAGTAAAATGGCTCAAATAATGTAACAATCTTTTTTATAGAACTTTTCATATATTACAATACAAATAACTCTCTTATTTATAGATGAAATTCATGGTTTACTGTAGCCAAAACAGATATTTTCACCATTTTCAATATATGTAATGATGAATAGTTGCCTAAAGTGGACTTTTGGTACTTCTTGGTGGGTTCCTTTGACTACATAGATCTGCCATTGTAGAGGTTGAATCTTTGCAAAGATAAGGAGATGGTGTGCTCCTTTTATATCATGACATGATTATGTGAAAGGTGACCTTAGTAACAGAACGGTATTAGATTTTTATGATGCACGTTCTGTGAATACTTACTCTTAAGGTAGGGGCCCAAATAAATTAAGAAATGAATTTAGAGAGTTAGTTCATTCCATCACGACATACATATCATTTTGGTTACATTATATAATCTGAGAATGTTATTTAACATATAATTTCAAGTATTATTATGTAGAATTGTATGAAGCATTATGATTTATATGCTAGAAGACATGTGAAATGATTTTGGACAGCTTTGTATTATTTGATTTAGTTAATTTCATCAAAGATAAGAGGTAAAGTGTGCTTAAATCAAATTGATCATGTCTATACGTATTTTGATAACATGCTTACATGCTAATGTGTAGCTTTACTCCTAAGCCTAATAACCTATAGTTGTATTATGACTTTTATGTAGGTCATGGATACTAACTATATGGAGATCATGCGCACTTTGGGGAGGACTTCCTTAGATGGAACCGAGTATCATATTATCACTAAAAGAACCGTTTGGGTAAAGTTTCTCTAGTTGGTGGGAATGTTTTTGAAAGATAAGACGTACAAGATAGTCAATATTTATGATTCCCATACCCTCATACCTTTAAGGATTCTAATGTTTCTCTCTTCAAAGATAATTCAGTTTGGGAACTCACCTTTTGAAAATTTCCATCTGTTCTATTAATTAGAACGTGAAAGTTGAATGACAAGTAATGTGGTATTTTGATGCAAAAACTAAGGAGGATTAGTCTTAGGCCACATAGTATAATCAAGAAGCCATATTTTGAAATGGTTAAGAACTTGATATATTTTGGAGTGGAAACATTATTTAGAGGGAAAACCATGATATGTAAATATTGTAGGAATGTTAATGAAGTTTAGTGTATTTCCTATTTTAAGTTCTTTGTTATTATCTACTTCCGCGTACTTCTATTAAACATTTAAAATGGATGAAATATTGAAAGAAGTTAGAAAAGAATTTTTCTGTTGTAGGCTATTAGAAGCCTCCTGCAGCTTGTTTTCAGTGCATCGCTAGGCTTCTAGAAGCTTTCTGTAAACTGTTTTCTTTGATCGAAGATAAATAAACAAATAAATTAATATATATATATATATATATATATATATATATATATATATATATATATATATATATATATATATATATATATATATATAAGTGCGTGTGTGTGTGCTCAAATTTTATCTTCATAATAGTGAAAAAAATTATGGGGATTTTAGCAAAGTCATGTATGGTTTGGGTGACGTGTTAGAGGTCACCGCGACAGACTTGGTATCAAAGCCCACGTTTATAGATTCTGAAGACTTGATAATATGATATTCTTTCCTATCGAAAGTCCTTACCCAAGTACGAATTCTTATTGACTAAGCTATGAACTAAGAAATTTTGTTATCAAGTATTTTATGTTATTATGAATATTATGATTTTTTCTTTATTCTAATTCAAGAATGAAATATTTAGTATTGGGATTTTTTGATTTATTAGTAATAGCTATGCAACTTGCGAAAATAGTTAACGGATATAATAAATCTTAAGAAGTGAGTGAATCATATACTTAGAACTTAAGACCTAGGGAACTACTCATAAACACTTATCTAGCTAAGAAGAAAAGAACCAAGTCATCTTTCTTCTCAACCAACTAAACAAATGAGGAAAGAAAAGCATTCATAGGTAATATTCATATCCTGCTCGAGGTGGGATAACACAAATTCTGTGGGATATCACATAAGTCCTGCTTGGGGTTGGGGGTTGGGATATCATATAAGTCCTGCTCGATGGTGGGATATCACATAGGTCATCATCAGGGGTGGGATTACTTTCAAACAATAAAAAGAAAAAGAAAACAACAATAGTAGATAATGAACTAGTAGTTTTACATCACAATCAAATAAGGGAAAGAAGGGAAATCTATCCTAACCGTTTTTAATTATTTGGATAATGAGCCTTTTTTATGATCTTGGATTGAATTTCATATAATAAATAGTTGGGATATATTAAAACTTTAGGGCCAAGTTATATATGGTGGTTCACGCTTAGTTAGATTTTACTATGTGAAGAAAGGAATAATAATAATAAGTCTTGAAGCCAAAATAAAGTTCCGTGTGAATTTCTATAGAATTAAACTTGAGCAAATCAAACTATTGATTATTTGACCTAACTCATTGAATAACAAGCACGAGAAATAGAACAACTTGTAAATCGAAACGCAACAAATCAGAATAAAGATAGAGATTGAAGTAGTGAACGTTTTCGTCACCTTAGTCCACCCACATTTATCGAGGCAAATGATCCAATAGAGGTTAAGAATTGGTTGAGAACAACTTGTAAATAGAACAACTTGTAAATCGAAACGCAACAAATCAGAATCAAGATAGAGATTGAAGTAGTGAACGTTTTCGTCACCTTAATCCACCCACATTTATCAAGGCAAAGGATCCAATAGAGGTTGAGAATCGGTTGAGAACCATGGAACAAATGTTTACGTATGCACATGTAGAAGATGTCAAAAAGTAGCATGCTTCATTCATGCTACGGGTAGTGCAGACCAGTGGTGGGATACTTTGGTTAGTATGGGTGAGACTATGAATTTGATGTAGAAAGATTTTGCAAGATGTTTCGAACTAAGTACTTTTCAACAACTGTTTGAAATCAAATTATGAATGACTTTATTCAATTGCAAGGGACAGTGATGATGATAGAGTATATCATGAAATTTGAAGAATTGTCATGTTTTGTTGCCCACATGGTTGGCACCAATGGTCATAAGGTTGACTGATCTATTAAAGGTTTAAGACTAGAGTTAAATAGGGACGTATTAATGTCAGGAATTCAAAATGTAATGTTACCCAAAGTTTCTAATAATAAGGACTTAATGGTCAAACATTCAAACATGCAAAGTTGAAGATTGTTAAAGCCTTCGATACAAGAGTCTAGGAAAAATAAGAACATGTATCAAACTAATCATAAGTGCAAAAAAAGATGGAAAAATAAATAATAAGCGAAATGGCCAATAAAGCCTCAAGGAGACAAACAAAATGGTAATAAAGGGCCTCAACAGAAGATCAAGGAGATAGGGAATCAGGACCATAAGCATTACGAGTTGAGCTAAATGTGGTAAAATCTACTCTGGTGAGTGCCTAGTTGGCCAAAAAATTGTGTTTTAAGTGCCGGAAGCCTGGACACTTGTCTCATGAATGCCCAACAAAATCACAGGGAAACACATGAACCGCTAGAGCCTTTGCATTAGTAAGGCCAGTTGTTGGAATGAGAAACGATGTTGTTGCAGGTACGATTTATGTTCATTCGAAGTCGATATATGTTTTATTTGACTCTGGGGCTACTCACACATTCATATCAACTAGTGTGATCAAAACCCTTAACTTGACTACTAGGTCATTGTTTGGGGATATAGATGTAATAGTATCAACTGGGCCAAATAGTTGTGTTACGAAAGTTATTTCTAATACACCTATTTAGATTAAGGAACAAATCCTTCCTGTAGACTTACTTGCTTTGGACTTTAGGGACTTTGATGTCATTCTGGGCATAGATCGGTTATCCTTACACCAAGTGACCATTAATTGTAGGTCCAAGACCTAGGATATACCCTGTGTTGGAACATTGGTATTTCCCAAGCTTGCAAAAACCTCAAAGATTATTATATTGGCTTCAAAGGCACATAGGTTACTTAAACAAGGTAGTGAAGAATTTTGGATTAGTTTACACCAATCAAACCAAAGAAAAGCCAGGATTAACCCTAAAATCGATACCACCAGTACAAGATATCCAAATTCATTTTCAAAAGAGTTACCGGGATTACCCCCAGAAAGAGAGAAAGAATTTAGGATTGAATATTTAGTTGGAACCACACATATTTCTAAGACAACCTATAGGATGGATCCCATAGAATTGAAAGAATTGAAAAGTAAGTTGGATGAATTGATCCAAAAAGGGTTTATTATACCAAGGCATCAACTTGGGGAGCGTCAATGTTTGTAATCCGTGAGATTGTGTATTGACTATGGGAATTAAATAAAGTTACTATTAAGAACAAGTATACACTATCAAGAATTGGTGACCTATTTGATCAATTGCAAGGTTCCATAGTATTCTCAAAATATGACCTTAGCTCGGGATATCACCAATTACAGATTAAGGATAAGGATATTTCAAAAACTGCCTTAATTACTCGTTATGGTCACTATGAGTTTTTATTAATGTCGTTCAGGTTACTAATGCTCCAGCAGCCTTTATGGATCTGATGAATTGAGTGTTTAAGGAATATTTGGATAAGTTTTTCATAGACTTTATTGATGACATCCTGATCTATTCCATAACAAAAGTGGAGCACAAAACTCATTTGAGATTTGTACTGCAAATTATGAGAGAAAAACAATTGTATGCCAAGATTAGCAAATGCAGATTTTGGTTGAATCAAGTACTATTTTTGGTTCATTTGGTGTCAAAAGAAGGTATATCAGTGGACCCTAGTAAATTGAAGCAGCGATTAATTGGAAAAAACCATTCCATAACAAAAGCGGAGCACAAAACTCATTTGAGATTTGTACTGCAAATTATGAGAGAAAAACAATTATATGCCAAGTTTAGAAAATGCAGATTTTGGTTGAATCAAGTACTATTTTTGGGTCATGTGGTGTCAAAAGAAGGTATATCAGTGGACCCTAGTAAATTGAAGTAGCGATTAATTGGAAAAAACCTATGAGTCCGACATAGGTCAGGAATTTCTTGGGGCTAGCAGATTAGGATTAGCGACGCTTTGTGAAAGAATTTTTGAAGATAGGAACCCCTTTAACCCAATTAATTCCTAAGAATGTACCATTTAGATGGAATCAGGATTGTGAAACAACTTTTAAAGAATTGAAGAAAAGACCCACCACCACAGCAGTGCTAGTAATTCCTTTTGGCACTGGAGGATATACGATTTATACAGATGCTATTAAACACAGTCTAGGAGGTGTATTAATGCGTTTCGATAAGGTAATTGCTTATGCGTCCAGACGCTTCAAATAGTTTGAAAAGAATTACCCTACATACGATCTTGAGTTGTGTAACGATCCGAAAACTTTGACGTCCTTTATTGTCCCTTATGACGTAATAAAAGTATTTTATAATTTATATAATTATTTTGGAATGTAAAGAAAGAAAAATGTGCTTTAACAAAAGAGAAATAAAAATATTAAATAAAGAAAAGTGACATGAAAAACGTATTTAAGTATCCCTTTTCTCGAGACTTTTTCTAGTACTCTCGACCTCATTTGATTACATGTCGTATATGTACAGGTAATTTCTTAGAGTGAACTTTGAGAGTATGAAAACATTTTGTCTTTCCGACCAACGAATAGGCCTCGGTGAATTTAAGTTAGGATGGTAAAAACGGTTAACTCGAAAACTGTTTTGAGTGGCCTACTTTAGAAGGCCATAACTTCTTCCTCGATTATCCATTTCTTATGCCATAAATTGCACATTAAATTACTCTGTAAGTACTTTGAAATGGTATCAAGAACTTAGAATTTTTACTTTTTTTGATACCTCAAATTAGATGTCAAAGCAGTGTCCATGAAACTGAAAATTTTGCAATCACACACATGACGTGTCCACCATAGGTGCCACTACCTACCTTATATCTTTTATTACTCTACAAATTTGTAATTGACACCTCTTGCTTCCATCCAGCTCCTGCATTACATCTCTAGCTTTGGAGAAATGAATAAGAATAGTTAAAGAATTTCGCTCTACTAAAGATGGAATCATACACAATTTTGTCTTCAACTCAAATTCGTGTAGCCTTATTTCACTATAAATACCCCTACATTGAAATGAATTCCTCACACCAAATATTAGGCCAAATAAACCATGAGAAATAGTAGAGTTCTTTCCATCCGAAATTATAGAAATTTTAAAGTTAGAATCATGTTTGAATATTTTGTTAGGATCAAGACATGTTAATCTAATAACATAACATGATCTTCATATCCTAAAATGAAATTCTATTTGAATAGAAAGTTGAAATCTTGAAGAAATCCTAGAAATCAGAATTGACAGTGTTGAAATCGACTGCAAGTGTCAATACAATGTATCGATACATAAAGCTTGACGATGAATATGTGTCGATACATTTACATCCTGTAAACAGAATATACAGAACCTCGTTTTAGACAATTCTGGACCGAGGTGAGTGGAATATGTTATTTATTTACTTGATACAAGTTAAATATATAGTCTCGTTATAACTGTGTCACATCTATTTTTAATATGTTTATTATAATATTAACGTGACGATAATATTTATTGATTCACTTGTGAAACATAAAATAATGATAACATGATCTTGATCATTCTTGATATATCATCTATGCGATCTCATTATAATTTCATATTTAATATGATATTGTTAATATTTTCGTGATTCGTGATCTCGTTATATGTCCAATATTATTATCATCGTGGTGTTATCTTAATCTTGTTATAAGTATTTATGTAATATTGTTATAGACATTCACCATTTAATATGTGAGTATCATTATTAATATTATCTCGACATCCATATGTTTAACATAAATAAAATGGTTAACTAGTTTATTATCACTATCTTGATATCAATATCATACTTGTAACATCATATATTGACACATAGAGATTTTAGGAAGTTCCTGCTCTATTATGTATTGATAATGTATCGATACATGAGATACTAAACCGATATTTGGATGATTAAATTAATCATTGTTCTTGTTTATGTGATCATAGGCTTTTTAACACAATGAAGATGATAATCTGGTCTTGACAGATAATAATAATATGTTATCTACTTGTTAAAAGACACAATACATGATTATATCCATATGACTTGACTTGAGAAGATGAACTTAAAGTAACTTAACTATTACCTTAATCTTGCTCATATAAGAATTTACTTGTTCATGTGCAATCCATGAATATACGAGCTTTTCTTGACTAGGATTGACTTGACTTGTACGCGACTACGTGATCTTAAATGATACTCCGTGACATGTTAAAGTTATTACATAGTCTAGTAATTAGATTATGATGTGGTTACGCTTGTTAATAAATTTTAGGGAGTCGAGTTTGAAACTCGTGGTATCGAAACCAAGCTTGCAAAAGAACTCGAGGAATAAACTCCATGCTTAAACTCGGGGTTAAATTCCCTGCTTGTGCGTACTCGGGATAATAGTTGATTTATAATATGGGCCCTATTAAAAGTCGTGCTGTAACGCCCCGAGCTCTAAATACTCGGAACGCAACTACTTTCTTTCAAACTCGTTTTTTTTCTTTCTAAATAATAAATTTAGCGGAAACATAACTAGATATTTAAACTTTGCATGAAAATATTATAAAAATCCTCCAACCAAGATAAGTTCAAGTTTTTTATTCAACAATCGATAAAATAAAAATTCATATGAACGTTAAATTATAAAGTTGAACTTTGAAATAAAACATTTATTTATTTCCTTGCCACTTGTGTCCATCACTCGCCACCGCTCCCGAAGTCTGCAAAAATTGTTAATAACGGGATGAGTATTTCAAAGAAATACTCAGTAAACTCATTACATAATAATTCATTTATTCTATAAATTGCACATAAACATGTAATCATGCTAAGCATATCTTTTGCATAACATCATAAATATAACACAAAAGTGCGGAAAAGTAGCCTCGTCTTGTCTTCTTTCAACATGCAAATGTGCATGAGAGGTATAGCGCTTATAACATTTCTTCTTTTCTTTCCCAAGCCATTTTCGGGAGAGTCTTGACCCATCTTACCCACAATTTCAGATTCACATGCAAATCATATTAAATAAAATTTTCAGAAATAAAAATGGGGCTGAAACGAAAAGTTTTAAAAATTATAGGGCTAAAGATTTAGACATTAAAAAAATAAAAAAAAAAAAAAAGATTGAACTAAAACATTTTTGAAAGGTGAGGGACTTAGGGGTAATTTTAGAACCGAAGCTGAAAAATTTGAGCCTCTGGTTGGTGACGGTTGGCAAATTAAAGAAACTTGATTTGAGTCGAAGAGAATTGTTACCTAAATTCTGCAGGTGATCGTGGGGGAAGGAAAATGTGAGTTGAGAAGGTGATTTATAGGCAATTTCTGGGAAGCTGAAGGAATTAGAAACTGAATGTTCTTGATTGTGATGGTAAATGAGAGGTTGCAATGTTCATGAATATGGAATTGATGAGGGTAAATGAGAGGTTGCAATGTTCATGAATATGAAATTGATGAGGGTAAATGAGAGGTTGCAATGTTCATGAATATGGAATTGATGAGGGTAAATGAGAGGTTACAATGTTCATGAATATGGAATTGATGAGGGTAAATGAGAGGTTACAATGTTCATGAATATGGAATTGATGAGGGACGTTTCCAGAATTTGAAAAAAATGAAAATTGAAGACTGTACATGATGAATCTGTCATTGAATGAGGAATCACTGTTGAGACGTTTGGGAAAATGACTTTGCATTTGGCTGGGATTACACATTTTGTATGGATTGAGTTAAAAATAATAATATCGAAATACAAGAAATTTGGATAAAATAATTTGATTTAAAATGAAATAGTAACGTCGGATAATTTTAAAATCGCAAATCGGACTTAAAGATTTAAACGAATTTAAATTTCTATCTTAAAATAATTTAATTGGCTAGATGAACACGTTTTTATTAAAATTGGGTGAAGTAGTAGCGACACATATTAATAAATTTAACTTTGAAAATTTCCGGTCGCTACAACCTTCCCCCCTTAAAATAATTTCGTCCTCGAAATTAAACTTACTTGGTCTACTATGTCTGGGTATTTGGCAAGAATTTTTCCTTCCTTTTCCCAGGTAGACTCATCACTGCCGTGTTTACCCCACTGGACTTTGACTAAGGAAATCTCTTTATTTCTTAAGACATGGACCTTCCTGTCAATTATTGCCACAAGTGCTTCCTCATATGATAAATTCTTTTGAATCACAATGGATTGAAAGTTCACCACGTGGCTAGGGTCATGCACATACTTCCTTAATAGGGAAACGTGAAAAACATTATGTACAGCCGCAAGTCCTGGCGGCAGAGCCAAACGGTAAGCTACGTTTCCAACTTGTTCCAAGATTTCGAATGGTCCAATATATCGAGGTTTTAATTTTCCTCTTTTACCAAAACAAAAAGTCCCCTTCATCGGAGCGACTTTCAAAAATACTTTTTCTCCAACTTGAAATTTCAAGTCTTTCCTCTTCTTATCAGCATAGCTCTTTTGTCTATCCTGAGCAGCTTTAATCCTTAGTCTTATCTTCTCAATGGCCGCTACTATCTTTTCAATCAATTCTGGACCTAATATCTTCCTCTCACCAACCTCATCCCAATACACTGGTGATCGGCATTTTCGTCCATACAGTGCTTCATATGGTGCCATGCCAATGGTAGATTGGAACCTGTTTTTGTAGGCAAACTCTACCAATGGCAAGTGAGTCTCCCAATTACCGCTTAGGTCTAAGACACAAGCTCTAATCATATCTTCCAAAATCTGAATAGTGCGCTCAGACTGTCCGTCAGTCTGGGGATGATAGGCAGTACTAAAATTTAATTTAGTACACATAGTCGTTTGTAAGCTCTTCTAAAATCTCGAGGTAAATCTCGGATCTCTATCTGAAACTATGGATACTGGAACTCCATGAAGTCGAACAAATTTCTCTGACATATATTTGTGACAATTGGTCTACACTGAGAGTCATTCGAATTGGAAGAAAGTGAGCTGACTTTGTAAGTCGGTCCACAATAACCCATATTGCATCATGTCCTCTCGATGATCTCGGTAATCCTTTTACAAAGTCTATGGTTATTTTCTCCCACTTCCATTCTGGTATATCCAATGGATTTAACAATCCTGATGGTCTCTGATGTTCAGCCTTAACTTGTTGACAGACCATGCATCGCGAGACGAACTTTGCAATGCTACCTTTCATATTCCTCCACCAGAATGTTTCTCGTAAATCACGATACATCTTTGTCCCTCCTGGATGAGCTGCATACGGAATTGAATGGGCTTCCTTCATGATTTCATTTCTGATGTGATCGTTGATAAGTGCATTTTATGCACTTATTTACGTGCTTAAATTAGGATTTTATATAGTTATTTGCGAATAATGGTTACTAATTTATCTATCATTTGTACCTATTTCAGTTTTATTTCGAAATTAAGAGAATGGAGCAATTAGAGGAAAGAATGAGCAAAAGGGGAGGAAGTTGAACCAAAATTGAGCAAAGCAAGAGTGCTGGACGCAGAACATGGCTAAAGAAGGAGAATCGTGGAAGAAAAGATGAAATCAAAGATTTTCAAAAGTATAAGGATCAAATTGTTCAAATCAGAAGATGGGGACTTGAGGAGAAATAAAGGATGAGGACCAAGTTGCAGAATTTAAAAGATAAAAATTGCATCTGAAAATTTAACCGTGCGGCCGCACGGTTAAATAAGGCATGCGGCCGCACGAGGTGAAAAACAGGCGACTGAAAGTTGGCTTTTCGAGGCTGCGATCGCACACTTTTGTACCGTGCGGCCGCACGGTAGCATCGACTGGGCCACTGGTGGGCTTTTCACGTGAATTCTGATTTAATCCACCCTTTTTCGCCTAGGTCAGAGGGGAGGCATATATAAAGAAGAGAATACACGAAATTTGGGGGGGATTTCTGGACAAAATACACCAAGAAGCACATCAAAGTTTTGGAGAGCGGATTTGTAAAGATTCATCCTAATTTTCTTGAGATTTTCATATTATAGGTGATGAAGTTCTTTCATATTTGTGATTTGCTATCAACCATGTATTTAGGCTAATTTTCCATTGTGCTAGGATTATGATGAAGTCTTAAAAAATTATTTCATGCTTTGGTTTACTTAATCTTATGACAATTGGTATTTTGAGTTATTGATTCGTAATTATTTTCATCTATAATTTTGATGCATGAATTATATGATGTATGTGGTGAATTTTTATGATCGAAAGAGTGGAATTTCACTAGACTTGAATCAATAGCCATAGGGTTTGATAGGGATAGAAATATACCACTATGCCCTATGTGATCTTTTCATGTTTTGCTTGTTTAATGCTTTCCTAAATATTAGCATTCATCATAGAAATATAGGTGGATTGTAATTAGGAAAAGGCTTAATTCTTGTTCGAAAGAGAGTTTTAGGTATTATAGAAACATTGATCGTCAATAATATACCTTGTCTTGGGTTATTTGAATTAAAGTGTGAAATATCAATACTAAGATGGATTCTAAATCCTAGCACTTCATTCACATACATTTGTTAAACAACTCTTGAAAATTCCATTTATTTATTTATTTGATCATTAATTTTAGATTTCTCTGGTAATTTGGTCTACTCATTTAGAATCTCTTATAAATCACTGAAAATTCATTCGTTTCGGTTAAGGTTAATAATTTAAGAAAATATATCTAACCAATCCTTGTGGGAACAACATTCGGACTTAAATCCATTGTATTACTTGTTCGATACCGTACACTTGCGGTAAGAGTCAAAATAAGTCGATCAAGTTTTTGGCGCCGTTGCCGGGGATTGTAGTCTAGATTGATTCTTAGGTTATTTTCACTAATTCGAACTTTTAGATTTATTTAAATTTTCCTTCTTTACTTCAGTTCATACATTCTTTTTCATTTGTTTCTCGCAGATTTGTGTATGCGAAGTTCGAGGCACGGAGATCTTCTAGAAGTTGACCCAGAAATCGAGTGCACTTTTCATCACAAGCTAAGAGAGGCAAAATTAGCAGAAAAACAACAAGATATGGCAAACAACTTGGGAAATCAAGAATTGCAAGTGGAAGATGAAGGGAACATGCTAGTTGGGGACTTTATGACTCCGCAGATAATCCAAAATCAGTCAAGTATTGTCTACCCTCCATTTGGTCAGCCAAACTTCCAGTTAAAAATAAATGTTATCCATTTATTTCAAAATGGACATCAATTTTATGGAAGAGCCGACGAGAATCCGCACACCCATGTATCGAGGTTCTTAGAGCTTTGCCAACACTTCAAGTTTCAAGGGATATCAGATGATGCCATCAGACTTCGTCTTTTTCCACATACTCTGAGAGATAGAGCTTTAGAATGGCTAGATTCTCGACCTACAGCGAGCATAACAACGTGGAATGATCTGGCTCAGAAATTCTGTACAAAGTTCTTCCCACCAGTAAAAATTGCAAAGCTCAAGCACGACATATCAGTATTTCAACAACAGGATGCAGAGTCGTTTGATGAGGCATGGAACAGATTTAAAAACATGCTCAGGAAGTGTCCTCATCATGGGATTTCGAGGGGAGTGCAAGTACAGTATTTCTACGCAGGTTTGCTACCTCAATTCAAAAGTCTAGTAGACTCATCATCTAATGGGTCACTTTCTACTAAGACTATTGATGAAGCATTGGAGCTATTTGAAAGAATTTCTAACACAAATGCAATGTGGGCCTCAGACCGAGTAATCCAAAAGAGACCTTCTGGAGTGTATGAAGTGGATAATTATACAGCCCTCTCTGCAAAAATCGACTCTTTAGTAATAAGGTGGAAAGCATAGCAATGGCTGGAAATCCAATGAAGAATACCAGAACACTTTGCGAAGAATGTGGTGCAGACCATAACACTTCAGATTGTCCTATCTTAGTTCAGCTACCAGAGCAAATTGATTTTGTTCAAGGAGGTGGTCGTCCACAAAATAATCCCTATTCAAATACGTATAATCCAGGGTGGCAAAATCATCCTAATTTTGGATGGAGGGATAATCAAAATACAGGAAGACCACAACAACCTATGTACCAGCAAGAGGAGAAGAAGTCTTCAATTGAGGATCTACTTGGGAAATTTATCGAGAAAACAGAGCAGTATATGAGAAAAAATGATCAGTTTATGAGAAGGACAGAGACTACACTTCAAAATCAACATGCAGCCATAAAGAACTTGGAAACACAGGTGGGGCAGATGGCGATAGCTATTTCAGGGAGGCAGCAAGGTACTCTACCTAGTAACACAGAAATAAATCCTAGAGAGCATGTGAAAGCCATTACTACCAGGAGTGGGGCCCAACTACCAGAGATTGGTGTTAAACAATCAGTTACTAACCAGGATAAGGGGGTAGAACAAGAAATAGAGCATAATCGAGCATCGGAAAATACGTCTGAAACAAAGGATGGGGCAAGTAAGGTGAAATCACCAATTAAGCCTTACGAGACTCCAATTCCTTTTCCACAGAGGTTAAGAAACCAAAAGATGGACAAACAGTTCGAGAAATTTCAAAACATCTTCAAAAAGATCCATATCAACATCCCCTTCGCAGATGCACTTGCGCAAATGCCAAGTTATGCAAAATTCATGAAGGACATCCTAACACACAAAAGAAAGCTGGAGGAACATGAGGCAGTGATGCTTTCAGAAGGGTGCAGCGCTAGGTTGCAAAATAAACTTCCACCGAAATTAAACGATTCAGGGAGTTTTACTATACCTTGTAAAATTGGAAATTGTCATTTTGATAATGGTTTATGTGATTTAGGAGCAAGTATTAACTTGATGCCATTCTCTGTTTGCAGGAAACTAGGTCTGGGGGAACCAAAACCAACAACTGTGACTTTGCAGCTGGCAGACCGATCAATCACATATCCACGATGAATAATTGAAGACATTTTGGTAAAGGTGGAGAAATTTATTTTTCCAGCCGATTTTGTTGTGTTGGATGTGGAAGAAGACAAGAATGTGCCATTGATACTGGGGAGACCATTCTTGCGGACTGGGGGTGCGATCATTGACGTGGGAAAAGGACAGCTCAAGTTGCAGTTCGACAATGAGGAAATCACATTCGATGTCTATAAAGCAATGAAGTACCCTACCCCATCAAGTTCATGTTACCGAGTCGATATTATAGATGAAGCAGTACAGGAAGCAGTAAGGGAAGTATTTAGCTGGAAGAATCCTTCTGTCTCTTTTGAAGAAATCATCATGAATTCAAGCTCCATAAATTCTCTATCAAAAGAAGAGCTTGAAGCGTGCAAGGAATTTTTGGCTAACCCTCCATATAGACGCAGAACACATTTTGAGGAATTGGGGATAAGTTCTACAAAGCCACTTCCATCTATTCAGCAGCCTCCAAAGTTAGAAATCAAGCAGTTACCACCTCACCTTCGTTATGCATACTTGGGGGAGTCGTCTACTTTACCTGTCATAGTGGCGAGATCTATTACAGAAGTCGAGGAAGAGAAACTACTTGGAGTTTTGCGGGATCACAAAAGGGCTATTGGGTGGACAATTTCTGACATAAGAGGCATTAGTCCAGCAATTTGCATGCACAAAATACTGATGGAAGATAAATCTAAACCAACGATGGATGGGCAAAGGAGGCTGAACCCAAACATGAAAGAGGTGGTTAGAGCAAAAGTGATGAAACTGTTGGATGCAGGAATCATTTATCCCATATCAGATAGCGGTTGGGTCAGCCCAGTTCAAGTTGTACCAAAGAAAGGGGGAATCACAGTAGTGCCAAATGAAAAGAACGAACTAATCCCCACGAGAACAGTTACTGGATGGAGAGTTTGCATAGATTATCGCAAACTCAACAATGCAACAAGGAAGGATCACTTTCCCCTTCCGTTTATTGATCAGATGTTGGAAAGATTAGCAAGTCATTCACATTACTGCTTTCTAGATGGATATTCAGGGTATAATCAGATTGCCATCGCACCCGAAGATCAGGAGAAGACAACATTTACATGCCCCTATGGTACTTTCGCTTATCGCCGAATTCCATTCGGTTTATGTAACGCTCCAGCCACGTTTCAGCGATGCATGATGGCTATCTTCTCTGATATGGTAGAAAAATTCATTGAAATATTCATGGATGACTTTTCAGTTTTTGGATCCTCATTTGACGAGTGTTTGGAACATTTAAAACTGGTTCTACAAAGATGTGAAGAAACGAATCTGGTGCTAAACTGGGAGAAGTGCCACTTCATGGTGCAAGAGGGAATAGTTCTAGGGCACAGGATTTCCAAAAAGGGCATTGAGGTAGACAAAGCAAAAATTCAAGTGATTGAGAAGCTACCACCTCCGACGTCAGTAAAAGGGGTTCGGAGTTTTCTTGGCCATGCAGGATTCTACAGGCGTTTCATTAAAGACTTCTCGAAAATCACAAAACCTTTGTGTAACTTATTGATGAAAGAGGTGCCATTTATTTTCTCTGAAGAATGTTTGGTAGCTTTCAATACTTTGAAGGAGAAGTTGATATCTGCGCCGGTGATCATCGCACCTGATTGGGAATTACCATTTGAATTGATGTGCGATGCAAGTGACTATACAGTAGGAGCAGTTCTGGGGCAACGAAGAGGAAAAGTATTTCACGTGATTTACTATGCTAGCCGAACTCTCAATGATGCACAACTTAATTACGCCACTACTAGAAGGAGCTACTTGCTGTTGTCTTTGCATTTGATAAATTTCGCTCTTATCTGGTGGGATCAAAGGTGACAGTCTACACAGACCACTCTGCACTAAAATATCTGTTGAGTAAAAAGGATGCAAAACCCAGGTTGATCAAATGGATATTGCTGTTGCAAGAATTTGATTTGGAAATCAAGGATAAAAAGGGATGCGAGAATGTAGTAGCAGATCATCTGTCTCGCCTTGAACAAGAAAAAGAGCCAATTTTGGCAGATATTAGCGAAGTATTTCCAGATGAGCAGTTGTTTGGTGTAGAGGAGGCTCCGTGGTATGCAAACATTGTGAACTATCTGGCAAAAACTATCATTCCACCTGGATACTCGAGTCATCAGAAGAAGAAGTTCTTTTCTGACTTGAAATATTATTTTTGGGAAGATCCTATTCTTTATAAGAGATGCCCGGATCAGATTATTAGGAGGTGTGTGCCAGAAGACGAAACGGTAAAAATATTGGAGCAATGTCATTCTTTCGCGTATGGTGGTCACTTTGGAGCTTCTAAAACGGCTGCAAAAGTTCTACAGTTAGGATTCTATTGGCCTACCATATTCAAGGATGCCTACGTACTGGTGAAAAATTGTGATAGGTTGAAAGAACCGGAAACATATCTAGGAGAAATGAAATGCCTCTAAACAGTGTTCTAGAAGTGGAAATTTTTGATGTTTGGGGAATAGATTTCATGGGTCCATTCATCCCTTCGTACTCAAATCAGTATATTCTTGTAGCAGTGGATTATGTATCTAAATGGGTTGAAGCTGTTACATTACCTACCAATGATGGCCGCGTGGTGATGGATTTTCTAAAGAAAGTCATTTTTGCAAGGTATGGCACTCCACGAGCTATAATCAGTGATGGAGGTAAACATTTCTGTAACAAGCAGTTCGAACAACTGTTGGTCAAATATGGAGTAAAGCACAGGGTTGCCACTCCATACCACCCCCAAACGAGCGGACAGGTGGAGGTCTCCAACAGGGAACTTAAGAGGATCCTTGAAGTCACATTGAATTCAACAAGGAAGGACTGGTCCAAGAAGCTTGACGATGCATTGTGGGCTTATAGGATAGCTTTCAAAACACCCATTGGAATGTCCCCCTATCGCCTCGTATTTGGGAAGGCATGCCACTTACCTGTTGAACTTGAGCACAAGGCTTTTTGGGCTATGAAGAAGTTGAATTTTGATTTACAAGCGGCGGGGGAGAAAAGATTGCTGCAATTAAATGAAATGGATGAATTCAGGTTGGAAGCATATGAGAGTTCAAAATTGTATAAGGAACGCACCAAAAAGTGGCACGACAAGCATATTCAAAGAAAGGATTTTGAGGTTGGTCAACAGGTTCTCCTATACAATTCTCGCCTGAAATTGTTTCCAGGCAAGCTGAGATCAAGGTGGTCGGGTCCTTACTCGGTTACCAAGGTCTATCCGTTCGGGGCAGTTGAAATCACTCATGATGAGAATGGCACATTTAGAGTGAATGGACAACGCTTGAAGCCTTATTGGGGTGGTGACTATTCTAAAGAAAAGACCACCACTACTCTCGCCTCACTGGAGTAAATCCCGAGAAAGTCGAGCTTAAGACTATAAATGAAGCGCTTTATGGGAGGCAACCCATATTTCTTCCTTTTTATTTACAATTGCTTTCTTTTGTTTCATTTTATTTTACTTTATGCTATTTTAGCTCTTTTTAGGTGAATGACTTTAATTGAGCATTTTCATACTTTTGCGTTGCTATTTGACACTTCATCATCCTATGTTTTGCATAAATGGAAAGTTAGGTGGATTATTAGCTACATGACGTTCTTACCACTCATGTACATAGTCACCCACCTAAAGCATGTTATACATTTTCATAATTCATGTTCATGCATCATAAAAAGTGTTGGAGTCAAGCATGAGCACCAAATAAAACTGGAAATTTTTTTCATCAGTCCAACCGTGCGACCGCACGGAATTTAAAACCGTGCGGCCGCACGGTTGAAATCTGGGCGCTGGTTTCAAACTAAATAACCGGACAACAGCCTCACTTTCACACAAGCACGACACTGCCTCTCTTCAGAAATCCCCCATTTCAATTTTTTTGACAAAAAATCTTCTTGTGTATCACACATTGGGTATAATCCAACCTCTCCAACATCTTCAATCACGAATTTAAGGTAAGTTTCACAAGAATTTTGCATTTTTGCCCTAAATTTCGAATTTCACTCTTTGTTGCAAATTCTTTCTTAATGGTTGATGGAGTATGGGATTAGGTGGATAAGGGTTTAATTGTTAATGGGCATTGTAGTTAGGAAAATTTGGGAGTGATACATGTAGGTACTGTTAAGATTTTCACTACGTTTTGTCAATGCACTCAAAGTGCTCGATGTGATTCGTGCCTCAATTGCAAATTTCGCCTGAGCCATTACCTTCCCTGCATGCTTGGGGTTAATTTCATGTAACAATTTCATGTTTTGATTCATGGGAATGCATAAAATGCTGAGTTTTCATTTTTGCCTTCACTGCACCTCCACTTCACCACTGCAGGCTCGCTGCAGGCTCACTGCACGCCTTCGTCCCTCAGGTTCTTAACTCAAATGACCTCCGTTTGACTTGAAATTTGAGTATGTTGTAGATGAGATCATGAACTTTCATATGCCCGAAGAGGTCCCGAAAATTTCTTTATTTTTCGAGGTGATATCCGAGGTCCAAAAGCACCACTCAACCATATTTTCTTCGTTCCCTTTGATGCATTTTCTTAAGTTTGGGTGTGTTTCTCATTGGTTTTACGTTTCATACCTACTATATTGAGTCTAATATTTACTATTTATCATTTGTAGGTACAATTCCGCCACGAAAAGCCCAAGTTCCACCTAACAAGGGTAAAGGAAAAGCGGGGTCATCAAAACGGCCGAGGAGACACCCATCGAGCTCGGACTCCGACTCTGAGGATTTCGATATAGGATCTATACATAGATTCAGGGGGACCGAAGAACAGAAGTTGTTTGAGGATAATCTTAAAAAAAAAAAGATTTTTGGGGGAAAGGGAGGTGATACTCATCGATTTCCCACATTCTAAATTGATGAATCTCATCGAGCGTGCGGGGTGGCACAAGCTAGCATCCACACCACATAGAGTCTACCCACTGCCGGTAAAGGAATTTTTTGTTAATTTTAATCCTTCTGTTGATACCGAGGCAGCAGAATATATGGGCCGGACTTGGGTGCGTGGTAAATGGATCAAATTTTCTCCTGCGGTGATTGAGAGGGTTCTAGAATTGACTAGGGATGGGATAGAACCAGTGCCAGGGGATATCGACATCGACATAATCACTCAATTCCTATATGGCAGAGGGGATGCAGTGCTAGAGAGGCCAGGGCGATTTGTGCACAGAGAGCTTACTAACTCCTTGAAAATCCTGCATATCTTTGTGTGTCATAACATCGATCCCACATCGCACCACACTACCTTCAACGTTGAGAGGGCCAGACTGCTACACCACTTGGCCAGGGGGAGTAAGTTAGACTTGGGGCAGCACATATTTGACTTTATCATTACTCTTGCGTCCCAGCTGGACACTACTCAGGGTATTTTATTCCTCAGCCTTATCAGCGCTATCTGTCTGGCCGAAGGCATAGAGTTACTCCCTCATGAGGAGCCTGATCCCTTAGAAGCCACTATTAGCCGGAAGACCATGGAAAATGTAAGGGGACCCAGAGCACCTCCAGCTCCTGCAGATATGCTGGGACCAGTTATGGGAGAGCCAGCACAGCCAACCCCACTTCCACCTCCTGCAGATGACAGGCTCCTGCGACAGATCATGACTGAGCTTACACTGATGGAGCAGAGGCAGGCTGCTAGACACACAGCTGTCATGGGGGTACTTACTCGCCAGGATGGGAGGCTTGACACGCTGGAAACTCAGATGCAAGGTTTGGTTCGATTCGGTCTTCCTACTGAGCTGAGGCTGGCTCGATGCACCTGGGAGGAGGTCTGCCGACAGCAGACACATATCAGGACCCGCCTGACCTCCATGGAGCATAGACTCGAGAGCCTGGAGACCAGACATGCACGCAATCCTCGTGACCCACCTGATCCATCTGCAGGGCCCTCACATCAGTAGCAGCCTACATACATCAGGGAAGTGTCTGATCGTTTTAATTGTACTTTGCCTCATTTTTCATTATTTTTGTTTACATTGAGGGCAATGTACTATTTTGTTTGGGGGTGGTGTATTCGGTTTACCTCATAACGTTAGTATTGATCTGTATAACTGCTCTAATATCTATTACAACTCCATTTTGCTGAATTTATTAGAATTTCTCTATTTTGCTGAATCATTTAGAATTTGCTCATATTTTCTCTCGATATTAAAAAAAAAAAAAAAAATTGGTTTGCTGATTTGTTTGCTGTCTATGATGTAGTTCGGTTTATTTGCATATTTTAGTTGAAACTTTGAAAACCTACATTTTTCTATTTTACTTAATTCATGCTAAACTTTGTTAAACTTGAGCACATAGCCGAAGTCAAATAATTGCTTGTGTAGGGGGATGCTTGACACATGTGGGGTGAATTTGTGCACTCTGGACATAGGATTGACAGAAAAATCACAAACCTTAAGAAATTTAGATCCCGACCTGAAATGTAGAACCAAACTGTTCAAATAACGGTTTGGGGGTGGAAGGGTTAGTAAGGGTAGGCAGGGTAGATCGAGAATCTGAAACGTAAACTTTTGTGTCTTTAGTGTAAGGGATTTTGATCAACAGGTATAAACCATAAAGACCAGCATAAAACAGAAAAATGCTGAAGGTCTTATTCCACTCTCTAAATGCCTTTTTGACTCGAGCAAGTAAGTCTGAGGGGTTCTTTGAACCTGGTACCCTAAAGCCAACTGGTTTGGGAGTTGCCGATCTGAAAGCTCGCTACAGGGGTCAACTAGAAAGCAAGTACGGAGAGTGGACTTACACATAAGACATTATAACATCTTTAACTTTTCTGTTTAAGCCTTTATGACTCAGGCAAGTAAGTCTGAGGGGTTCTTTGAACCTGGTACCCTAAAGCCAACTGGTTTGGGAGTTTCCGATCTGAAAGCCTGCTACAGGGGTCATATAAAAAGCCAGTATGAAAAGTATTGCACAAAGATGGTAAAAGACAAGGACATTAAAAGAAAAAGTCGTCCAAGTAAAGGAAAATAAACTAAAATGGTATAAGCTTTGTTGATTGAAGTCCCGAACACCTTATAAATTATTCTCGGTCTGTCATGCCAACTTTTCTAATCCTAACTGCCCTGTGTGGAAAAATGCAATGTATACATGCTTAGAAACCACATCAATAGGAAAGACCTCGGGACATGAGAGAAAAGCAGTAAGGTTGTGATCATCCATGAGAGTGCAAGGAAAATCAAAAGAAAATATTGTTGACCACATGGGATTTGGGTTTATCTATGCATAACTAGTCATACAATGTTAGGTATAACCTTACATGGGTTTGCAGTTGTCTTCTGGCTATTCACACACACACATGGAAAAGTTGAGCATGGAATAAGTAACAAATATTTTAACGTGCTATTTTACTTCTCTTTCTGAAATGTGTATTTTGAGCCGAACCTGAGAAATAAAAGCAAGCAAGTCAAATGATGAGTTAAAGTTATTTTCTTGAAGTTATGTTTCAGTTTATTTGTTCGAGGACGAACTATGATTCTAGTTTGGGGGTGTTTGATAAGTACATTTTATGCACTTATTTACGTGCTTAAATTAGGATTTTATATAATTATTTGCGAATAATGGTTACTAATTTATCTATCATTTGTACCTATTTCAGTTTTATTTCGAAATCAAGAGAATGGAGCAATTAGAGGAAAGAATGAGCAAAAGGGGAGGAAATTGAACCAAAATTGAGCAAAGCAAGAGTGCTGGACGCAGAACATGGCTAAAGAAGGAGAATCGTGGAAGAAAAGATGAAATCAAAGATTTTCAAAAGTATAAGGATCAAATTGTTCAAATCAGAAGATGGGGACTTGAGGAGAAATAAAGGATGAGGACCAAGTTGCATTATTTTTAAAAGATAAAAATTGCATCTGAAAATTTAACCGTGCGGCCGCACGGTTAAATAAGGCATGCGGCCGCACGAGGTGAAAAACAGGCGACTGAAAGTTGGCTTTTCGAGGCTGCGATCGCACACTTTTGTACCGTGCGGCCGCACGGTAGCATCGACTGGGCCACTGGTGGGCTTTTCACGTGAATTCTGGTTTAATCCACCCTTTTTCGCCTAGGTCAGAGGGGAGGCATATATAAAGAAGAGAATACACGAAATTTGGGGGGGGGGGATTTCTGGACAAAATACACCAAGAAGCACATCAAAGTTTTGGAGAGCGGATTTGTGAAGATTCATCCTAATTTTCTTGAGATTTTCATATTATAGGTGATGAAGTTCTTTCATATTTGTGATTTGCTATCAACCATGTATTTAGGCTAATTTTCCATTGTGCTAGGATTATGGTGAAGTCTTAAAAAATTATTTCATGCTTTGGTTTACTTAATCTTTTGACAATTGGTATTTTGAGTTATTGATTCGTAATTATTTTCATCTATAATTTTGATGCATGAATTATATGATGTATGTGGTGAATTTTTATGATCGAAAGAGTGGAATTTCACTAGACTTGAATCAATAGCCATAGGGTTCGATAGGGATAGAAATATACCACTATGCCCTATGTGATCTTTTCATGTTTTGCTTGTTTAATGCTTTCCTAAATATTAGCATTCATCATAGAAATATAGGTAGATTGTAATTAGGAAAAGGCTTAATTCTTGTTCGAAAGAGAGTTTTAGGCATTATAGAAACATTGATCGTCAATAATATACCTTGTCTTGGGTTATTTGAATCAAAGTGTGAAATATCAATACTAAGATGGATTCTAAATCCTAGCACTTCATTCACATACATTTGTTAAATAACTCTTGAAAATTCCATTTATTTATTTATTTGATCATTAATTTTAGATTTCTCTGGTAATTTGGTCTACTCATTTAGAATCTCTTATAAGTCACTGAAAATTCATTCGTTTCGGTTAAGGTTAATAATTTAAGAAAATATATCTAACCAATCCTTGTGGGAACGAAATTCGGACTTAAATCCATTGTATTACTTGTTCGATACCGTACACTTGCGGTAAGAGTCAAAATAAGTCGATCAATCGTCTATCGGCACACAAAGACGACCCTTGAACATAAGTGCTTTATCAGGTGCAATCTCGAAACCCATTCTCTTATCCGTTCCAACTTCAGCTCTAATCTTTTCCAAGAATTTATCACCCTTCTGAGCTGTCACAATTCACTCTCTTAAATCTGGCTTAACAATCGAGTTTTCCAATTTACTAGAACCTTGGACTGACGGGGCTCGCACTTCAATCCTCATATTTTGAAAATCTCGAATTAATTGATCTTGCATTGTTCCCAAAGCTGATAACTGTCCAACGTCCTTTCTGCTTAACGCATCTGCAACCTTATTGGCTTTACCAAGATGGTAAAGAATAGTGCAGTTGTAATCCTTAACCAACTCAAGCCATCGACGTTGTCTTATATTCAACTCCTTCTGAGTGAAGAAATATTTGAGGCTCTTGTGATCGGTGTAAATCTCGCATTTACTCCCGTATAGATAGTGTCGCCAAATCTTCAAGGCATGCAATACTGCTACTAGCTCAAGATCATGGGTCGGATAATTTTGTTCATAGGGCTTTAATTTCCTCGAAGCATAGGCAACTACCTTACCTTTTTGCATTAGAATACATCCCAATCCATGTTTTGAGGCATCGCTATAAATCACAAAACCGTCAATCCCACCGGGTACCGTCAATACTGGTGCTGAAACCAGTCTATTCTTCAGTTCTTGGAAACTTCGCTCACACTGCTTAGTCCATTGAAATTTGACGCCTTTCCGCGTTAACAGAGTCATGGGCCCCACTATTTTAGAGAAACCTTCTATGAATCGCCGATAATATCCCACCAATCCTAGAAAACTTCTTACATCACTAGCATTTGCCGGCCTAGCCCAATTAGTCGCTATCTCGACCTTAGATGGATCAACTTCAATGCCTTTGACAGTGACAATGTGACCCAGAAAACCTATCTTTTCTAGCCAAAATTCACACTTCTTGAATTTGGCATACAGCTTCTCCGCTCTCAGTGTCTCCAATACGATCTTCAGATGTTTCCTATGTTGTTCGAAATTCTTGGAGTAGACTAAAATATCATCGATAAACACGATGACAAATTTATCCAGATACTGATGAAAAACCCGATTCATCAAGTCCATGAATACTGGAGGAGCGTTAGTGAGACCGAATGGCATCACTGTAAATTCGTAATGTCCATATCATGTTCTTGATGCTGTCTTTGACACATCAGACGGCTTGATCTTCAGTTGATGGTAGCCGGATCTTAAGTCCATTTTCGAGAAAACTGCAGTACCTTTTAGCTGATCGAATAAGTCTTCGATCCTGGGTAACGGATACTTATTCTTTATTGTCAACTTGTTGAGTTCTCGATAATCGATGCACATTCTAATACTGCCATCCTTCTTTTTCACAAATAGCACAGGTGCACCCCATGGGGACACACTTGGCCTGATGAAACCCTTCTCAAGAAGTTCCTCCAGCTGAACCTTCAATTCTTGCAACTCCTTTGGTGCCATACGACATGGAGCTCTGGAAATAGGGGCTGCTCCTGGCACTAGATCGATAACAAATTCCACTTGCCTATCAGGCAGAATGCCTGGTAGGTCTTCTGGAAAAACATCGCCATAATCGCACACAACCGGTACTGACTCCAAAGTAATTTCCTCAATTGGTTTGTCTTGAAGGCTAACTAGATAACCCTGACAATTTCATTTTCCTAGAAGTTTTCTGCTTGAAAAGCCGAAATAAGGCGAGGAAGTGCCTTAACTTTCGACCCATAGAATCTGAATACTTCTTCCCCATTCTTACGGAACACGACTTCCTTCTCATGACACAAAATAGCAGCACGATTTATACTTAACCAATCCATCCCTAGGATAATATCAAAATCTCTCATCTGAATAATGTTGAGATCTGCCTCAAGTATTAGGCCATCAAAATCTATTTTCACAGCCTTCACTATCCTATCAGTCTCAATAGTTCCTCCTGACGGTAAACTAACCTCAAGTATACTACCATTTTTCTCACCAATTAAATCCAGTCTAGAAAGGCATGTATCAGAGATAAAATAATTTGTAGCACCCGAGTCTATCAATACATAAACTAGAATATCGGAAACAGATAGTACACCTGCAATCACGTCGGAATCTTCAACGGAATCCATAGCAAACACCCTAGCTTTTCCTTTCTTATTCTGGTCTCCATTCTTCTGTTGATCGGTGCCTTGTGCGGGTGGATTGCGACAATCGAAAGCAAAATGGCCTGGTTTCCCACACTTGTAGCATACTCCATTGCCCAAGAGACACTCTCCCTTGTGCCTCTTTGAACACTTAGGACAAGGTGACATGTTGCTAGTTGCTAGACCCTTAGCAGGTCCTGAGGTCATCTTCTTATTGGGGACATAGCTCCTATTTTGGTTCTGATTCGAACCATTCCACTTCCTCTTACCCTGGAACCTTGCATTTTTCTAACTTCCTTCATTGCCAAACCTTATTCCAGCGTAATCTACCGCTTGAGCTTTCTTCACGACTTCTCTATAAGTGGGCAATTCATGTGCACTCATGATTTTTCGGACCTCCGAATGTAAACCTCTCTCGAACAGACGGGCCTTTTTGGCCTCAGTCTCCACCAGATGTGGAGTATATCGTGACAACTCCTCAAACTTTCTCTCATATTCAGTTATGTCCATATCTCCTTGTTCCAGGTGCAAGAACTTCGTCTCCTTATGGTCCTGGAGGGCTTGGGGGAAGAACTTATCCTTGATTTCGGCTTTGAATTCTTCCCACGTCAAAGCCCCTTGTTCATCTGCTGTTCTGGTCCTTGATGCGGACTCCCACCAAAATCCAGCTCTTCCAACTAGCATAAACTCAGCACATATGATCTTCCTATCCTCAGGATAGGATATATGCATGAAGATCTTCTCGATATTTTGCAACCACTCTTCCACAGCTAGCGGGCCATTTCCGCCATCAAAAGTAGGCGGACGTTATCTTCTAAATTGCTCAATAATTGGCACTGTGGGAGGCGCTGGGTCTTGTCTCATGTCTTGTACAGCCTGGAGTAAGTCTCTAATAGCAGTGGACTGGGCTGTGGACCCTTGCTCTGGGGTAGCTTGTTCAACAAGGTTTCTATTTCCACGCGTAGACATTTTCCTTTAAAATGAAGTAGAAAATATTTTTAACTTCTCGATTCAAAACCCAAAAATCGTACCAATAAGAAATTAAAAGAAACATCTTTATTCATAATTCAGGAGTCCTTCAAGTGAGGATACATCGAATTAAAGGAAATACAACTGAAATGGAAATACTGAAATTGGCTACTACAAATCTGTTCTACTCATCGAGCCAACCATTTCTGCCAGATGGTGGAGCAGCCGGCGGGGACCCAAACTTGAACCATGGTGAGTACCCTGGTGAGCTAGGAGTATAATCATAAATTCCCGACTCAGCATCCGATATCACTAATGGCTCGTTCTCATCTTCGTCGTCCGAAATGATAATTACTTTTGGTTCTGGTTCGTCATCAGAAATGATGATTACTTCTGGTGCTGGTGCTGGGACGGGGGCTCGATAGCGGTCTCAAAGCATCAAAAACTCATCACACACTATTTCAAAACTCACGTTCTGACCAAAACGTCTCCTTACGTCATCACAGAACTGAGTTGCTTGAGGTCGCTGATCTATCGAAAACGACAATAAAAGATGGTCGATGGACTGTGCATCCGTTGTTCTAAAGCCATCGGCTATGGCATCCCGACGTAAGGCACGATATCTAAATATATGATCCGCTATTGTAGCATGTGGTGCCGCTCGGAACGACAAGTAGGCAGAGAATTCATTTTCTGGTTCTCTTTGCTGACCCATCTAAAACGTGCCATATCTAAGAAAATACCAATTATGCAAAATCCAGTATAGGGTTTTATAACATCATCTTCTTAATTCGAGGACAAAATCACGAACTCGCTTTCTTACTAATTATTTCGGACATAATCTCTTCCTTCTGCTTCTAAATCTCACATAAATTATTCAAATAATTTCCGAAATAATACTAACATTAACAATTAACTTCACAAAATAAATCTTCATTACCTTCAGAGTTGGTGGAGAGAATGACGACAGTGGCAAATCCTTAATTTTTTTTTTTAACGAAAAATCTCTTTTGAAAATGTTGCAAGTCTACAGAAACGTAGACCTTGCTCTGATACCATTTCTGTAACGCCCCGAGCTCTAAATACTCGGAACGCCACTACTTTCTTTCAAACTCATTTTTTTTTCTAAATAATAAATTTAGCGAAAAAATAACTAGATATTTAAACTTTGCATGAAAATATTATAAAAATCCTCCAACCAAGATAAGTTCAAGTTTTTTTCTTTTTTTTTTCAACAATCGATAAAATAAGAATTCATATGAACGTTAAATTATAAATTCGAACTTTCAAACAAAACATTTATTTATTTCCTTACCACTTGTGTCCATCACTCGCCACAGCTCCCGAAGTCTGCAAAAAATGTTAATAACGTGATGAGTATTTCAAAGAAATACTCAGTAAACTCATTACATAATAATTCATTTATTCTATAAATTGCATATAAACATGTAATCATGCTAAAAATATATTTTGCATAACATCATAAATATAACACATAAGTGCGGAAAAGTAGCCTCGTCTTGTCTTCTTTCAACATGCAAATGTGCATGAGAGTTATAGCGCTTATAACATTTCTTCTTTTCTTGCCCAAGCCATTTTCGGGAGAGTCTTACCCCATCTTACCCCTTATGGCTAATTACATGATCATATCATCACTTTTCTCATAACATCAAATATGATTTACACAATTTCAGATTCACATGCAAATCATAGATAAATAAATTATTAGGTATGAGTCTATCTCAAAAGCTAATGAATTCGAGTCGAGCAAGGGAAACGTCCATTCTCTAACTTTCTGTTCGCGTTTTCTAGCCAAAAAAAAAAAAAAATTAATTAGAAGTTTGAAATAAATTTGAGTGTTTTTATACAAAATAAAATATTGGGGACTAACTCGGATATTTTAAATAAAATTGAAATTTAAAGAATTGGGACTTAAATAAAATTCTCAGAAATAAAAATGGGGCTGAAACGAAAAGGTTTAAAAACTATATGGCTAAAGATTTACACTTTTTTAAAAAAAAAAAGATTGAACTAAAACATTTTTGAAAGGTGAGGGACTTAGGGGTAATTTTGGAACTGAAGCTGAAAAATTTGAGCCTCTGGTTGGTGATGATTGGCAAATTGCAGAAACTTGATTTGAGTCGAAGAGAATTGTTACCTAAATTCTGCAGGTGATCGTGGGGGAAGTAAAATGTGAGTCGAGAAGGTGATTTATAGGCAATTTCTGGGAAGCTGAAGGAGTTAGAATCTGAATGTTCTTGATTGTGATGGTAAATGAGAGGTTGCAATGTTCATGAATATGGAATTGATGAGGGTAAATGAGAGGTTGCAATGTTCATGAGTATGAAATTGATGAGGGTAAATGAGAGGTTGCAATGTTCATGAATATGAAATTGATGAGGGTAAATGAGAGGTTGCAATGTTCATGAATATGGGATTGATGAGGGTAAATGAGAGGTTGCGATGTTCATGAATATAGAATTGATGAGGGACGTTTCCAGAATTTGAAAAAAATGAAAATTGAAGACTGTACATGATGAATCTGTCATTGAATGAGGAATCACTGTTGAGACGTTTGGGAAAATGACTTTGCATTTGGCTGGGATTACACATTTTGTATGGATTGAGTTAAAAACAATAATATCGAAATACAAGAAATTTGGATAAAATAATTCGATTTAAAATGAAATAGTAACGTCGGACAATTTTAAAATCGCAAATCGGACTTAAAGATTTAAACGAATTTAAATCTCTATCTTAAAATAATTTAATTGGCTAGACAAACACGTTTTTATTAAAATTGGGTGAAGTAGTAGCGACACATATTAATAAATTTAACTTTGAAAATTTCCGGTCGCTACACGTGCTCTCTTGAAAATACATGCATTTGCACTAGTCATGCTTATATGAACTTGGCTCGATTTGATTAATATGCAAATGTATATGAATTTGAATAGATTAACTTGACTCAACTTGAATATATATCTTGCCTTGACTTGTCTTGATTAAATGGCTTGAGTATAGGAATTTACTGGTTTAAATATGTGAGCTGTGATCTTAAGTATGACTTGACTAGAATGTGTCAATTTGACTTGATTTGAATATATGGAATTGACTTGACTGAACTAGATACAACTTGAAATACATATAATCTAAATTAACTTGGCTTGGGATTGGAATTGATTTAGATATATGGCTTGACATGAATATAGAACTCGACTTAAACTTGACGCAATGTGAATATAAGGTTGACTAGTGTAATAAGTAAAGGTTACCAATGTTGAATATGTGAGGCTGACTTGTCTAAGTGCAATAGCACATGTGCACTATACTCTACTCACTGGGCATATGTAGCTCATTCCATGACATATTTAATATTACAGGTAATAATGGAAATGAAAAAGGGGATTGGCGCGGATCTTTAGAAGGTGAGACAGATAGTGCTGCGCTAGGTGATGACCTGTGAGTTGTGGATTCACTGAATAAGGTCTTGTGTTTGAACTACCAAACTTACTATTTTATTATTGTTACTCTTTATCTAAAAGATTTTAAAGTTATTCTTTAAATAAATGGATTTTATTTTAAAGTAAAGTGATTTTGAAATCCCAGTCAAGTGACGTCGTTTAGGTCACTGACTTACGAAAAGAAAGATAAAAGCATTTCCGCAAATCTCTTTATGGTTTTAAACACGATGGGAAGGACTCTGACTTTTACTACACCAATGCTCACCCAAATCAGGGGGAAATTTAATAAAAGGTCTTTCGAACACTATTAAGGATTAAAAGATTACCTGGATTTGGGTCTGCGCGGCTGATCACCCAAATCATTTGGCCTGCGCGGCTGATCCCTTATCCGACCTAGCTGACTGTTTTTGCCCATGCGCCTTTTTGACCTAATTTCTCTCTTAGTATCTCTAATGGTTTATGCATATTTTGATCTATCTGGCAGTTAAATAGATAAATATCTCACTCATGTTGATAAAATAGATAATGAAATTTAAAGTTTATCACCAATGGTCTTTATCTACACTTTTTTTTATGTATACACATGTATTCAAATTAGCACCATCTCAAATAATAAACTTCCTTAAATAAATTGAAATTTTAATATTTTTCTAGTCACTTTGTCCAGTACATTATCTATATCTGGATATAACACCCGATAATTTCCCTTCCATGTCAGCATCACATAAGTATGAAAACTAACCACTGGAGATGAGATTTTTAAATAATTATTTGTTTTTCTTATGTGGCAATGATTTTTTTCACAATTCATAAACCATTAGATATGCTCTTATTCTATCAGGTTTTCTCCACAGCCTATATAAGCAACCTCTTGGGCACGAAATTGGAACCTTCATCAGGCCTTTAAACATCCTCTAAAACACACAATCCGATCTATCATTCAAATCTTGGAGGCGAAAATCAAAGACAAAGGCTGGAGAATTGAAGATTATCATCAGAGAGCGAAATACTTGGTGCAATATTTCATTTTTTTTTTTGCTAATTTGATAAAATCTACATGCGTAGTAATTTATATTTCTCAGTTTTTATTTATTTATTTATTGATGAACTATTAATTTCTTAGTTGGGACAATCGATGTAGCTTAGTTTTACGCTTTTAATTCTATAATATAATTTTAGTTTTGTGTTTATGATTGCATATGTTGATATTGTTTTGTATTTAATGCGTGAATGTATTGATCACTTATTCATGATATGATAGGTGTTTTCATAATCTGAGAGGTGAGCTAACAACCTAGATCTAGGAATAAAATCCGGTAATTGGATAAAAGATAGAGATATACTTCTAATATTCTTGCGTTCGCTGCATAAATTCTTGTGTTCTATACACCTAATTATTATGACCTGCTATTTAGAATGTGTTGAGATCGTACTCGAAATGTGACGCGTTAGGCCACCAGTAAGGGCCCAATAAGGGTCCACGAACTTTAGCCCATGATTAGAAGTTCAAGGCATCCCCCTGGGCCACTAGCCGAGGTGGAAAGGCACAGGAGCCCCTCCGGCGGAACTGGTAAGGATGGGACAGGGCGTGGAATCAGAGATGTGACACTGCCTTTACCAAGATGTGACAGATTCCCATCCCCTACAAAATGTAGCAATGATTACAGTCAAAAAGCAAGGTTGTCTCCTCCAAGAGCTAAGGTGAAGACAAGTGTAAAGTATGCCACGTGTCATGATCCAAAACAATGAGTTCCTCTATAAATATGGCACTCCTCCCTCCTGGTAAAGGGTTAGCATTTTTACTCTCTTAACTAAATATTTACTCTCACTCACTTTTCTCTCTTTTACGCATTAATATTTCCCACACTCAAATTATACTTGCTTGACATGGCCGCTGACTTTGGCATCGGAGTGCAAACGGGAGCCACCTCGGCCCCCTTTGCAAACTGATCGTTTGTCACAGTGCGCAAGAGATCCACGTGTTAAAGAGGGAGGAGTTGAGATGTGTTGGTCCAAGGTCCAGCTGGATTTTGTGGTCAACATTTTGGTGCCGTCTTTGGGAAACCATACTGCTAACAACGGAAACGCATGATAAAAAGCCACTCACAGAAAGGAAACCTTGGAAAAAGAAAATAACCTCTTGCAAAAGAGCGAAGTGCTACAAGAACTTTGAAATATAAGTTTATTCACCTTGAAAAAGGTAAAGAGCTTTGAAACATAAGTGTGGTAACCTTGAAAAAGGTAAAGAGCTTTGAAACATAAGTTTGGGGACTTTGAAAAAGGTAAAGAGCTTTGAAACATAAGTGTGGTAACCTTGAAAAAGGTAAAGAGCTTTGAAACATAAGTGTGATAACCTTGAAAAAGGTAAAGAGCCTTGAAACATAAGTTTGGTGACCTTGAAAAAGGTAAAGAGCTTTGAAACATAAGTGTGGTAACCTTGAAAAAGGTAAAGAGCTTTGAAATATAAGTTCGGTGACCTTGAAAAAGGTAAAAAGCTTTGAAACATAAGTTTATTCACCTTGAAAAAGACTTAAAACTTTGAAACATAAGTGTGGTAACCTTGAAAAAGGTAAAGAGCTTTGAAACATAAGTTCGGTGACCTTGAAAAAGGTAAAAAACTTTGAAACATAAGTTTAACAACTTTGAAAAAAGGCTTGGAGCGTTGAGATAAGAATCTGTTTATCCTTGAAAGATAAATTAAAACCAAGAAATTTCTTTGAAACATGAATGAAAGCGATGGTGATGTTAACCCCCGTAGGGGAAGAAATGGCCTGCACAGCGAGGAGGAGATTCCTCAAGGACCTCATGAGAACGCCAATGAGGGAGTGGCACAATATATCCCGCCATGCCGGCACCGTAATCGCCGCATGTTGCGGGACATGAGTCGCATGGCGGCCCAAATGATAGAAATGCAGAAGCAGCAGATAGAACAGACCACTGCGATGAATGCCTACATGGCTAGAGGATATGTTGTGAATGAGCCCATGACGCATCCGCAATACCCACAGCAACATTACTCACCATCCGACGAGGCCACTGCCTCTTATTATTATCAAGATCCGCAGGCACATGCCGAGGTGGAATCCGAGCCCTTCTACGATGAGGGCCCGGAACATGAGGCACGTGAAGAACAAAACCCACTCCTAGCTAGACACAGGGAGGCTTCACCCGCAAAATCTTGCAATGTCTTCAGCCGGATAGGAGGGTTATTCAGAGGCAGGGAAGGGGGTTGGAACAATGCAGCTGAGCCTAGAAATAGGCGGGAGCGACGCGCTGAAGAAGCTTTGTCGCAGAGTCGAATGCATAGGGACCAACAAGGTACGGGGGCAGAAAGGTTCACCCCCACGCATGAGCCTAGGAATAGGCAAGAAAGGAGAGTCGAAGCAATTCGGACCAAGTCTCGCAACGAGTTACTGAGCCATGAAAGGCCAAACTACTGCCGTGTTCTGCCACCACAAAGGCAGGAGTATGCTCCGCCACTCTATGACCAATACCATGATCCAATGTATTCTAGTCACGACGAGAACAGTGAACTACCTTCATATGAATTGGATGATGAAGAGGAAATAAGCCCCTTCACAGAGGGCCTCTGCAGGTGCCCCGTACCCCATGACTTCGAAATGCCAGAAATAGCAAAATATTCTATGCCGAGGTGACCCTGAATATCACCTATTAAATTACCGTGCCAGCATGGAAATAGCCGGAGCCACCCCGACACTAAAATGTAAAACCCTTACTTTAACCCTTGAGGGGAGTGCGATACGATGGTACAAAAAACTCCCCCCTGACAGCATCCATAGTTGGAGAGATCTGAAAACGGCTTTTAAAAATGGCTTTGTTTCCTCCAGGCCTGGCCAGCTCCAACTCCAGTGCCTTCAGGATCTAAGGCAAGGAAGGGATGAATCTCTGAAAAGTTACCTCGCTCGGTTTACAGAAGAGATGCACATCTATGAAAATATCACCGAGGTGGAGATGTTTTCCGCCTTGAAGGGAGGACTAGATATGACAAGCATGTTTTGGAGGGATGTCCGAAGCAGGAAACCAAGGGATTACAATGCCCTCGTAGACCTGATGAAGGAGGAGATTGTATCAGAAGAAATGGCTAGGGCTAGGGACAACCACCCCCAAGGAAGATACAATCTTGGGTATTCTAATGAAGCAAACCTCAAGAAATGAGGAAACAAGGATAGGATCGGCAGTATCCGAGGCGGAGCGCCGCGTCCGTTTCCGGGGACAGAATCTAGCTTTGTAGTAGAAATCACAGAAGCTATCCCCCACTTGCACTCCAACACCCCTTCTCAAAATCCTCCCTTGGCTCAAGGAAGGATGGAAAGTGGCCGAAGTGGGAAACAACCCATGATTGGGGCTTACTACGCCTACCACAGGTACTACGGTCACGCAATAGAAGATTGCAGGGAAATTCACATGTTGGCTGACCAAAAGGCGCAGGGGAGAAGGGGAAGTGACTTCTCCCTTGACACGGGGAGAGCTCAAAAATTCGATGGTCAGAAGTTCAACCGAGCTGATAGGAGAGCTCCGTGGAAGAACTCAACTAAAGAAAGGATTGACAATCTTCAAAGAGACAGGAACAATGGCCAGGATACCGCCTCGGCGCATGCTAAAGATACACGGGAACCACCTGTGCCCGTGGCCGATCTCCCTATTCATGAAATCGACACAATATTGGGGGCCCCCACCCAGGTGGGAGCACAAACAACTCCCAAAAGAGGTATATCAGAGAGGCCAAGCAGCCCGCTAACGTGAATTACCATATCCATTCGCACCCTATTGGGTTGCCTCGGACAGAATCTATTACATTTACCCAAGACGATGCCATTGGGGTACACTTCCCACACAATGATGCGTTGGTTATCAAGGTATTGGTGGCCCGGAATGGGTTATCACGAATGATGGTGGATGATGGTGCCTCGGTAAATGTAATTTACGGGGTAAATTTCGATAAAATGGGGATCAGCACTCCACTCATCCCAGTCCCGGACCTAATTTATGGATTCACTGGGGATAGCATAACCCCAGGGGGTCTATAACCCTTATGAATGAAGTAGGGCAAGCGCCAACTCTTTCTAGAATCCCCATGGAATTTTTGGTTGTGGACAAAATCTCCTCCTATCATGGCTCAATTGGGAGGCCCGGTCTCATTGACTTAGGGGCTGTAACGCATACGAAATACATTTGCATGAAATTCCCCATGGAGCATGGCGTTGCAACTGTAAGGGGAAGCCAAACTGAATCGCGGGCCTGTTACACAAATGCAATCCGAAAATTTCAAGATCGAAGCTTGAACATGATCAGTGACGTAGCCATGGCCGAGGTTGCTCCAGACCCTAAAAGATTGGGTGAAGGTCCTTCTGGAAATAAGGATGCTACGATGACACTGGAAGAGGATTTAACATAGCTAGACCCAAGAATGGCAGGTGACAATTGCTCCACCCCGGCCAAAAGGTTAGAATGCTTCGGTGTGGACCCATTTGATCCAATCAAGGAATTGCAGATCGGATTGGATTCACCAATTGAATACAAAGATCAGTTGAAGAGCTTCTTACTTGAAAATCTCGATGTATTCGCATGGAAGCATGGTGACATGGTTGTCATCGATCCTAAAGAGGCCTGCCACAGACTCCAGCTGGATCCCCGAAGCCCTGGGAATAGGCAAAAGAGAAGGCCCATGAGTTCTGACAAGTATGAGGCATTGAAAGACAAGGTCAAAAAGCTATTGAAAAATGGCTTCATCAGAGAGTCCCGCTATCAGAAGTGGGTATCAAATCCTGTTTTGGTACCAAAATACAATGGGAAACTGAGGGTGTGTATTGATATTTCCAACTTGAACAAGGCATGTCCAAAAGACAGCTTTCCACTGCCTCAGATCGTTCAGCTGGTCGACTCCACGACAGGACATGAGCTGCTAAGCTTCATGGATGCCTACTCCGGGTACAATCAAATCCCCATGTGAGAATCGGACGAGGAGCATACTTCATTTATTATAGATAGAGGACTCTATTGCTACAGAGCTACGCCATTCGGCTTGAAAAATGCGGGAGGTACCTACCAGAGGCTGGTAAACCGCATGTTTTCAGAACAATTAGAAAACACCATGAAGGTATATGTTGATGACATGCTGGTCAAAAGCATGGTAGCTGCGGATCATATCCACCATTTGTCAAAGGCCTTCGATATTTTGAGGAAATATCGAATGAAGCTCAACCCAGCGAAGTGTACTTTTGGAGTAGCATCTGGAAAATTTCTTGGATTCATGGTGAATAAGAGGGGAATCGAAGCTAATCCCAACAAAATCAATGCTTTGTTAAACATGCAATCGCCTCGAAATCCAAAAGAAGTGCAAAGCTTAATGGGGAGAATTGCCATTTTTCAAGGTCCTAAAGGGGGGAAAGCGATTCCAATGGACAACGGAATGTGAGCAGGCTTTTGCCGACCTGAAAGCATCTTTGGGACGGTCCCCATTACTATCGAAGCCAAAGGCTGGCGAGCCTCTCTACCTTTATTTGGCTGTGTCCAAAGAGGCTGTTAGCTCAGTGTTGGTCAGAGAGGAGGATGAGAATCAGTTCCCAGTATATTATGTGAGCAAATCCATGCTGGATGCCGAGACACGCTACCCAGATATGGAGAAACTTGCTCTCTCGTTAATCACAGCCTCTCGCAAACTTCGTCCCTACTTTCAGGCACACTCCATACGCGTGCTCACCAATTTTCCCATGAGACAAGTGTTGCAAAAACCATACGTATCTGGGAGGTTACTGAAATGGGCGATAGAAATCAGCCAGTTCGACCTACATTATGCGCCTCGGACCGCCGTAAAGGGTCAAGCGTTGGCGGACTTCGTAGTCGAATTCACACATCCACCGGAGGTCGAGATGGTTGATAACACAGATGACAGCCAAGAGTGTAAATTGTTCGTTGATGGGTCCTCGGCTGAGGGATGATCTGGTGCGGGAATATTGTTAATAAGCCCAGAGGGGTTTAAACTACATAGTGTGATCCGCTTTGAATTGAAAGCCTCAAACAATGTTGCTGAGTACGAGGCGTTATTAGCTGGGCTAAGACTTGCAAAAGCTTTGAAGATTATGTCCGTAGTGGCGAATAGCGATTCGTAGCTCGTTGTGAGTCAATTCAATGGGCAATTTTCCGCCAAAGAACCTTCTATGGTCGCTTACTTGAAGAAAGTAAGAGATTTGGCTGTGCACTTCGGAAAAATGGAGTTGCAGCACATCCCTAGAACTGAAAATTCCAACGCCGATGCTTTGTCCAAACTAGCAAGCAGCAGTGATTCAGAGTTACATAATCTAATCCCAGTTGAGTGCATGTTGACTTCTTCTATTGACCCAGGACCGGAGATTTTGGCAGTAGAAGAAGTGGGATCCAGGATGAATCCTCTGATCGCCTATTTGAAGCATCAGACAGTGCCAAACGAGCCAGAGGCAACTCGAAAATTGCAAAAACACGTTGCGAATTTCGTACTCTTGGATGACCTACTTTATAAACGGAGTTACACCTCCCCTTTACTGAGATGCGTGGGGCCAGAGGAAGGACGGTATGTAATGAGAGAAATCCATGAAGGCATATGCAGAAACCATGCCGGGGCGTTATCGCTAGCTCGGAAAGCCCTCAAACGGGCATATTTTTGGCCTACTATGCAAAAGGACTCCCATGACTTCGTGTGCAAGTGCGATAAATGCCAAAGACAAGCAACCATACCACATCAGCCACATCACAAACTAATTGTGGCTAGCCCTTGGCCTTTTGCAAAGTGGGGGGTTGATATTATCAGTCCAATGCCTAGGGGTTCTGGTAACAATTGCTTTGCGATAATGACAATTGATTACTTCACCAAGTGGGTCGAAGCGGAACCTTTAATGAGAATCACCAAGGCCAACACCATCAAGTTAATTTGGAAGAATGTCATATGCCGGTTCGGAATACCACACTCACTGGTTAGTGATAATGCGAAACAGTTCAAGAACAGAAGCGTCGATGAGCTGTGCGAAGATTTGGGAATTAAGAAATTATTCTCATCTCCACATCACCCACAGGCCAACGGACAAGTCGAAGCTGTGAACAAGACCATAAAAAATACCCTGAAATGGAAGTTGGAATCCAAAAAGGGCGCATGGGTAGATGAACTCCCACAAGTGCTATGGGCGCTTCGAACCACCTCGCACACCGCTACTGGTGAAACACCTTTCTCATTGGCATATGGAGCTGATGCGATATGTCCCGTTGAAATTGGGATCCCTTCGCTTCGTCAAATTCATTACGACGAAGTGAGAAACGAAGAAGCACAAAGGGGCAGTTTGGATTTCCTCATGGAAAAATGGGATGATTCCCAAGTGGTAATGACCAGATACCATGAGAAAATGGCTTGCTATTACAACAAAAGGGTGAGGAGCCGACACTTTAATATTGGGAACATGGTCCTCAAAAAGGTTCTTCCTTCAACACAGGAACCAGGAGTAGGGACTTTAAGTCCTAACTGGGAAGGCCCTTACAAAGTCTTTGCCGAGGTGGTACCTGAAACGTACATCCTTGGAACACGGACCTCTATGTAATCCTTGGAACACGGACCACCTTCGTCGTTATTTTCAATAAACCAAATTTCTCCTCTATGATTGCAGCATTATCATATGATTTCATAAACTCATGGGTGAACTACATTGAAGATTATACCAATTTGTAATTAGATAAACATAATGGATAAACGCAAGTTCCAAGATTATTTTGGTTATAACACCATACGTCCACGCTATGCATGAAAATTGTTAAAAACAAGGGACTCTTATAAAGCCCACACGGCGATCACTGCTTAAGAATTGAGTGTGTTGGCACCATAAAAAGGGGTTCATACAAATTCGCTTTCATAGGTCTTACAAAGTGTGATTTAAGATATGTTCAAATGTTTTTCAAAATCAGATCTCACTGGTAAGTATGAATACCTCGAACCACTCAAATTTGAGGGACTATCTACATATAACCATGCAATAAGTGCAAAACATTTAAAAGATGTCTGCGGATTGGAAGCATTCAAACTCAATCAAATATTGTTATATAAACGAAGGACTCCTGTGAACTTACACTACGACCACTGCGTATAGATTGAAAATGTTCACGCCATCAACAGGAAGTTCGGACAAAATATGAATAAATTATCATACAATTCAAGACATTTACAATTACAAGGCATCCGCGCTTGGAAAAATTCATGCTTAAACAGTTTGAAATATTGCTGCCAAAATAATGGGAAAAATATGAACAAGTCATTTCATTCAAAAAAATCAAGGCATTTACAATTTGAAATATTACATTTACAGTATATAGCGCCATTGGCGCCACAAAAACCAAACAAAAACCCAACAATAAGGCAAATACAGAAGAGGATTATTGCAGAGGGACATCTTCTGAAGAGCCCTTGCCAGTTGCATCCAGAGGATCCGCAGGAGCATCTTGAGGATCGGGGTACAAGGCTTCAATGGAGGACAGGTCCAAAGTCGGAAAAGCTTCCTTCACGTCCCCCAAAGCCATCCTGGTCCCTAAGTTCCCAAAAACTCTCTGCATAGCCTCGTACTCTGGGGTCTCTTCAAAAGTGTCTTTGAAGTCCTGGACAGCCTCAGACACTCTGGTACTTAAAGCATTCTTCACCCGTGTCGCGACAGTCTGCTCCAGAACCTCAGTGATCCTTGTTTGCATATGCCTTTCCAAAGAGGCAAGGTCCTCCTCCACATTCGCCTTAGCCTCCAGCTCCCTTCTCAACTTCTCATTAGCTGCTGCCACCTCAGCTTCCAGCTTGGACTTAGCTGCATTAGCGGCGGTCAGAGCCTCGATCACGATAGACTGCGCGCGGTTGGAATCATCCAGTTTCTTGCACAAGGCCGCCACATCTAACTCGGAGGCCTGGAAGTCGCGTTTTAGCTTATCATTGTCCTCCTGGAGACGATTGGCATTGGCCCTCTCTTCGGAGGAAGATTTCCGGGCTATGGACAGCTTGGCCTTTAGGTCGTTAATCTCCTTTAGCATGTTGTCCGCATGACGGAGGGCAGTCTCAGCATTTTTCTTGTCCCTTTGCGTCTCCTCCACGGACGATTCCACCTCGTCAATAAGGGCCAACTCCCTGGCGTTCATGGCCTTGGCGGCAAGCAGCTTCCGGGACGGACTAGCACTGGAAGAGAAGGCAGACCAGCCCTCCGTCCAAAATTGCTCAGTGATAAATGCGGCCCGGGCTGGAGGAGAACTGGGGGAGTCAAACGATGAAGGGCTGAAAGTGACATCTCTGGGGAGAATACTGGTTTTGATATGCTTGAGCTCTTTTTCCCCCTCCAGTGTCACTTCATAAGCCAAGCCTGGAATGGGCACAGACGGCTCATCCTCCAGGTCTTCAATCATTGGTGGCAGAGGTGCGGAAGTGGACTCCTTGCCCTTACCTCTTTTGAGCCTCTTCAAGGGGGCTGGCTCCTCCTCAGGCACATGCTCAGATATGTCCTCGAGCAAGGAAGGTGGCATCGAGGCAAGGAAGGTGGCATCGAGGCATCCTTAGTCTCCCTGTCCTTCTTGGATCCGCCTCTATCCGACCTTTTCCCCTTCCCTTTGGCAATGCCTCTTTCAGGATCTGCCTCCCTTTCCATGCTGGGCTGTTGGGGACCCACTGGCAACAGGTTGGGTGGTGGAAGCAGGGCTGGAAGAGGACCCTGAAGTTGGGCTGTGGACGCTTTCGACACCTCTTTGGCCACCCCAACTTGCAGATTAGCAAGCACTGCTTTCTGCTTATTCTCAATGTCACTGCCGTGGCGAAGGGCTAGAGGTATCTTTTTGGTCATGAGACCCTTCAGAGAAATCTTCAGGAATTCTTTGGAACCTAACCAAAAAAGAAGCAAAATGGGGTTACGAACAAAAAAAAACATAAGATATAGCAGCAATAGGGAAACGAACTTATTCATGGCTTCCATAAGACCGTGTTTAACAAATAATTTGTTCTGTTTGATGACCCCCTGGAATATGCCCTTGTAAGAAAACAAGCGCCTAACCGCCGCTAGGTCTGCGTCGAGGAGGAGGCGGGAAAAAGTGTCCCCTGCCATAAACTAATAACGTGTTAGGAAACAGTCAAGAAAAGTGAATAGAAATTAAAAAAGCACACGACCTGTGACACTTAAAGACACAAAAACAAGTACAAGACTCACTAGGTAGGGAAAGAGTTCCGGGACCTGTAATTTCTGGACTGGGGTCCACAGGAGAGCTCTACCACTCCCCGGCAACCCAGAACCACTGGTTCCTCCAGTTCTTTATTAAGGTCGGATGACCGGTGATAACAGGAGGATATGAGCCCCTGGGAGACAAGTAGTACCAGTGTTTGACGTCCGACCTCACATCCCTTTCCCTTCTAACTGATTTCTTCAAAGTGTAGATGGTATGAATAACGTGCAGTGAGATGAGATAGTCAGGACTGACTTCCTGCCACACTAACCAAGTGCCCATAGCCTGCGTCCAGAAGTTGGGGGCCAGCTGATAGGGGCACAGGTTATAACTCCTAAGCAACGCTCTGAAGAAGGGGTGCAGGGGTAGCCTCATCCCACAAGATAAAGCATCATAGCATATGGCCGCATGGTCTGGGGGAGGGTTGAAAGGTCGGCAAGAAGGTGTAGGGTGCACCAATTGAACCCCTTCTGGTATCCTGAATTTTGCCGAAGCCCCAGCCAAGTCAACCCTGCGAATCTCAGTGGCGATCTTGCTGCTCTCCCATGACTCTGGGTTTGGATCAGGATCAATGTGATAGCCTGAAACTTTGTTAACCTGATTGACCCAATCCTCCACTTGGGCGATCTCCTCTGTAGTCAGACCCAACTCTTCCCTATGTGCCCTAAATGGGGCCCTAATGATTAAACCGAGGTCCTGGTGACCTGAAGAAGAGCCTACTGCCTCTTCTCTCCCCAAATCCCTGTCTCGTTTGCTCCGAAGCTCCCTCAATGACGCCTCTTCCTCGGATGAAAGATGAGCCATGTAGTTTTGATCTTTTTCTCCTTCGCTGTCAGAATCCCTCAAATAAATTATGCCACTGATTTTCCTATTCCTCCTCCTAATTTTCTCCCTAAAGAAGCGGGAACTAAAAACTGATAAAGATATGTGGCAGAAACTTTTGACAGGAATCGCCATTGCTAACATCTCCTGTGAACCAGTTCCCCCAACTCTTTCCATTTTTTTCTTAAAAATAAACAAGACTCACCAAGAGGAAAACAAAGTGCAAAACAAAATTTTCGAACCCGCAGTGAGAAACTAAAAATAGAAAATTTTTGCGCATGCAAAGGAAAAGAAATTTACCTTCGAAAAATGACTGTTCAAGGTTGTGCACTCGAAAGGAAAAACACGCCAATGGAAGATGTTGGACAGTGGAGACGATTTTTCGAGTGAAGAATCCTAAAGAAACGCTGAAAGACTTGCAAGAAGAAGGAAGAATACTACTATTTCTTACGAAACAAAAAACTACTATGAAAATTCTGAGAAACGGGTAAAGGAGAAATGCAGGGATGAAGGAGGCTTTATAAGGAACCCAATAGTCCCAAATCCTTGGTCTTTGAGCCTCATGATTAGTTTGATAACCCGCGTCTCTTGGGGGGAGGGTTAATCAAGGCGCCAACTGCAGAAAGAAAGGGAGAAACCCTTCAGCTACCAAAGTGTGTACCACGCGCGGTGACGTGTCCTCCTTCATACTCTTCATATTTCTTGGGAACAGATACCAGCAGCCTTTTTGTATTAAATACGCCGCCTAAGAAACGCACTAGTACGAACCTAACCTTATTTAGGGGGGGAAAAGCCGAAGTAGAAGGTCGGCTATAATATGGATCTGAACCTTTCATAAGGAATGACGTACTTGATCATAAAAATCGCCGCGCTGCATGATGATTCCCAGCGAGCGAATAGCAGAACAATTACAAAATATTGGATATAACAAATGACTAAACTTGAATAAAGTTATTGCTGCGAAATGGTGGCAAATTCGATCCGCCCATGAATGACCACATTAGATTTGAGGGACTAGTGTTGAGATTGTACCCGAAATGTGACGCGTTGGGCCACCAGCAAGAGCCCAATAAGGGTCCACGAACTTTAGCCCATGATTAGAAGTTCAAGGCATCCCCCTGGGCCACTAGCCGAGGTGGAAAGGCACAGGAGCCCCTCCGGCCGAACTGGTTTGTGTCTAGCAGAGACGCTTTATGCTTAGCCGAGGTGTTTACAGCAGCACCTCGGATGAAAGGATGGGACAGGGGGTGGAGTCAGAGATCTGACACTGCCTTTACCAAGATGTGACAGACGTCCATCCCCTACGAAATGTAGCAATGATTACGGTCAAAAAGCAAGGTTGTCACCTCCAAGAGCTAGGGTGAAGACAAGTGTAAAATATGTCACGTGTCATGATTCGAAACAACGCGTTCCTCTATAAATATGACACTCCTCCCGCCTGGTAAAGGGTTAGCATTTTTACTCTCTTAACTAAATATTTACTCTCACTCCCTTTTCTCTCTTTTACGCATTAATATTTCCCGCACTCAAATTATACTTGCTTGACATGGCTGCTGACTTTGGCATCGGAGTGCAAACGGGAGTCACCTCGACCCCCTTTGCAAACTGATCGTTTGTCACAGTGCGCAAGAGATCCACGTGTTCAAGAGGGAGGAGCTGAGACGTATTGGTCCAAGGTCCAGCCGGATTTTGTGGTCAACAGAATGCATAAGTGAATTCAATCGAGTACATAAATATGAATAAAATTAGATACAATATCTAAAAATGATGGATGAATGAGAATCTTTTAAATACCTTACACACACACACACACACACACACACACACACACACACACACACACACACTAGATCAACATTATACAATGGTACAATTTCATGTTATTATTCTCATATTATTATACTTTTTCTTAAGTTTCATAGTTTATATTGTATATATATAATATTATGAATGTAATACCCACGTGCACTTCAATACAAAATGTTATAATTCCATTAATCCATAACTTACATTTCATAGGTTGTTTGAAAAAATATTTTACAAATTTTAATTAACATTTAAATTTCTTTTATAATTCAAGTTTTGTGCTTATTTATTATTATAGTTTTTACTTTAAATTTACTTCATCCTTTAATAAATATTATTATGATTATAAAATATTAAATAATAATTAAAATATTACATCCAAAATTTAAAAAAAATTGGATTATATATTTAAATTCCACAATTTATAATATATATTACGAATGTAATAACTACATGAACTTCGATCCAAAATGTTACATGAAAAAATATTTTACAGATTTTGATTCACTTACATACAATATAATTACTAATACAATTAAATTACACTACATTAATATTAATTGAATTTTGGTTTAATAATCAATCATATGACATTTTGTAATGTTTCATTGGCTACCTTATTAAATCAGTACACAAAAATGAGAATCCATACCTTAAATCCTTACCTTAATAACATCCTTTTTAAGTAATAACATAATTCATTACAGTTATTTATTATCTAACAATATAAAATGTTATTAATATTATTATATGCAACTTCTTCTGATTATGTGGTACAACATAGTTATCATGGTGGATTGAATGGATTGTGTAAACCCTAGCCGCACTCTCTCTATAAGTGAAGAAGGATCTGAACGAGATATAAAGTATCTAACTTTTAGCTTTGGACTTCTCCAACGCTGGGAGGAAACACTGGAGCTACATATCCTACCATCAACTTCTCCCAAGTCCCTGCAATTAAACTTGATAAGAATAATTCATCTTGTGGAAAAATATGATTATGCCTATTGTGAGAGGACATAACCTAGAAAGGTTTTTGCTTGGCACCACTGTTTTCCTTGAAGAATTTTTGAGCACTGAATCCACTACAACAAGTACTGATGTGAATGAATCCACTGTGACTACTGGAGAACAAGTGCCAAACCCAGATTTCAAAAAGTGGCACTCCACTGATCATCTCTTAATGGGTTGGATTTATTCAACCATGACCCCTGAAATTGCTGTAAGAGTGATGGGGTCAACTTCTTCTTCAAAATTGTGGAATGCCGTCCTCGAGAGTTTTGGAGCAATGAACAAATCAAGGGTCATTTTCTTGATGGGCTAATTGCAAAAGACAAGAAAATGTAATATGAGTATTGATTTCTATCTCAATACCATCAAACAAATTGCTGATAACCTAGAAGTTGCAGGGAAAAATATCACACACTCAGATCTAGTCACTCAAGTTTTGGCTGGACTAGATGATGATTACACTCCTATAGTGGTTCAAATAAACAGCAGGGACAGTATTACTTGGGGTGAGTTACATGCAATGCTGATCAATTATGAGAGCAGATTGGAACACCTTAGTCCAATTAGAACATGAATAGGTTCTATCAACCTAACTCTACCCTCTGCAAACTCAGCTCGCGGAACTCCATATGGAGGCTTTAATAGAGGGGGAAGGTTTAATTTAGGAAGCAAAAATTTCATTAGCAGAGGAGGAAGAAATTTCAATCAGAGAAGTGCAACTGGTTGTCGAATTTGTGGACTCAACAAACATCATACAACATGGTGTAATAAGAGATGTGATGAGAATTTTATGGGGTCAAGACTAGTTCAGTCAAACTCACCAGCTGTTGCCTATGTTGCCACTCCTGAAAGCATTTCAGATCCAAGGTGGTATGCTGACACTGGAGCAAGTAAACATGTCACTGCAAGTAAGGAGAACTTGAATGAGACTTATGAGTATAAAGGTAACTCTAAACTTCAAGTAGGTAATGGAAAAGTACTGAATATCACTCATATTGGACACACAAAAATGAAAACCTTAAATGATTCTCATCTGTAGTTGAAGAAAATGCTTGTGGTTCCTTTAATAAAAAAGGATCTAATAAGCATTTCACAACTTACTTCGAATAATGATGTGTTTGTAGAGTTTCATGATAATTTCTTTGTTGTTAAGGAAAAACAAACTCAGGAAGTGCTGCTGCAGGGGACAACTAAGGAGGGATTGTACTAATTTCAACCCAGAAATCAAAAAAAAATTCTTCTGCCAATTCAACCCACAGAAAACTCAAGAAAACTCATTCTTCATTTTTAATTCAACTAAGGTTCCCAGTTGTAATAGCTCTAGGAAGACCAGCTTTCAAATGTGGCATAGAAAATGAGGCCATCCTTCAAAAATTGTTGTCACAAATTCTGAAATGCTAAAAAACTAAAATGAATGAAGAAAATCAATTTTTTTCTGTGATGCTTGCATGTATGGAAAAGCACATAAACTGCCTTTGACACATCTTTATCTCATGCTCAAAACACCCTAGATTTGATACACTCAGATCTATAGGGTCCAGCCCCAGTAAATTCAATTTCAGGTTTCAAATACAACATATTGTTCATTGATGACCACACAAGATATACTTGGATTTATCCCTTAAAACAAAAATCAGAGGCAGCACAAAAGCTCACTGAATTCAAAAGACAAGTTGAAAATAAATTTGATAAGAAAATCAAGACTTTGCAATGTGATTGGGGGAGTTTAGAGCCTTCTCAAACATCCTAAATGAGTGTGACATTGAATTGAGAGTCTCTTGTCCCTATGCCTCAGTCCAAAATGGCCGAGCCGAAAGAAAACATAGACATGTTACAAAAACTGGACTCACCGTCTCACCTTGCTTGACCAAGCCAACATGCCACTCACCTATTGGTGGGAAACATTTCAAACTACAGTTTACCTAATAAACAAAATTCCTACAGCCATCCTCAAACTAAAAAAACCTCACAAATTCCTTTACAAAGAAGACTTTGACTATCACAAACTGAAAATATTCGGATGTGCTTGTTTTCCCTACCTAAGACCCCACCAGGACCACAAATTTAGCTTTTACTCTGTCAAATGTGTTTTCTTGGGATATAGTTACCCACATATAGGTTTCAAATGCCTTATTCCTATAGGGAAAATCTATATATCTCGACATGTGGTCTTTAGTGAACAAGAATTTCATTTTCAAACAAAGTTCCTAAACAAACATTCACGTCCAGAAAATTCCACAGTCCTAAATCTCCCTACCTACTGTCGTAGCCAACCAAAAGGTGCAATTCATCTAAATGAAGTTCCCTGAGCAGACATAAGTGAAAGTACACAACTAGACATTGCAGATAATTAGCAAAATTTTGAATCAGAAGAGAATCAAATTCAGGAGACAGATTTAAACCTGTGTGAATCATAGTCTACTGATGATGATCAGATAAATGAAATGATTGAGTCTGAAGATGATGATCTCACTGCAAATCAATCTGCAAGTAACAATAGTCAAAGTCAGACAGAACATCACATGATTACCAGAAGTAAAGTTGGGACTTTTAAACCTAAGGTTTATTTTTCTCATTTTCCTTAGTACAATGGTGAACCTAACTCAGTTAATTAGGCACTTTCAGATCTAAAGTGGAAAGAAGCTATATTGGATGAATTTGAAGCCTTAAGAAGAAACAAAATATGGAAACTTGTTCCAAAAAATCCAAAACAAAAGGTAATTGGTAGAATATGGATTTTTAGAATCAAATAAGATGCAGCAGGAAAAGTAGTAAAACATAAAGCAAGATTAGTTGGTAAAGGTTTTCTTCAAAAGGCGGGTGTTGATTTCTAAGAAACGTTTAGTCCTATTATAAAAGCTTCTACCTTGAGAATTATTTTGACACTAGCAGTATCAAGAAATTGGATCATAAGGAAGGTGGATATCAATAATGCATTTTTGAATGGAAAATTGGAAGAAGAGGTGTATATAAATCAACTTGAAGGCTTTATTGACAAAGAAAGACCTCAGTTTGTTTGCAAACTTAAGAAAGCCCTTTATGGTCTAAGATAGGCAACAAGGGCATGGTATGAACTACTGAAAATGACTCTACTTAATTGGGACGTCATACAATCAAAAGTTGATAATTCCCTTTTCTATTTTTAGAACAGAAGGAATCATCATGTTCATCCTAATATATGTAGACAACATTATCATCACAGGAAACAACAAAGACAGCTTAGAGGATTTTCACCAGTAAGCTGGACAAAACATTTTCATTGAAAGATATTGGTGAACTCCACCACTTTCTAGGGATAGAAGTGCAAAGAGATAGTTGTGGACTACATATGACTCAAACCAGATACATACAAAGAATGCTTGATAAATTTGGGTTCCAAAGCATTTCTGAATGTCCTAGTCCTATGACTGCAGGTAAGATTCTATCTAAGGACGAAGGGGAACTGTTGGAAAATTCTACTCTTTACAGAAGTGCCATTGGCAGCCTCCAATATCTGAGTCATAAAAGACTAGAAATTACCTTCTTAGTGAACAAACTCAATCAATTCCTTCAACATCCTCGAGTTTCTCACTGGAAATCTGTAAAGAGACTCTTCAGGTATCTTAAAGGAATAATGACTCATGGAATCAGTATTTAGCCTTGTGTAAGACTCACTATCAACTGATTTGCAGATGCTTCCTGGGCATCCTATCCAGATGATAGAAGATTCAAAATTGGGTATTGTATCTATCTGGGAAACACACTAATTTCTTGGTCATCCAAGAAATAGCAAGTCGTCTCTAGATCCAGCACTGAGTCCAAATAGAGATGCCTAGCTTATGCGTGTACAGAAATTACATGGGTGGAATCACTAATAAGTGAACTAGGTCTGAAACTCATGGACACCCCTATATTATGGGGTGGTAATCTAGGAACCAGTGCTATAGCAAGCAACCCGGTTTGTTACGCCAGGACCAAGCATATAGAGCTAGACGTACACTTTGTGCGTGACAATGTACTAGAAAAGAAAATGAAAGTGAGCTACATGTCATCTTCGGAACAAATCCCAAATCTCCTGACGAAGCCTCTATCACCTTCTAGACATAGATATTTGAAGGAAAAGCTTGGCATCACTGTACCATGCTCTCGCTTGAAGGGGGGAGTAAAGATTTAAAGGTACTTATGGTGGATTGAATGGATTTTGTAAACCCTAGCCACACACACACACACAGAGTGCGCGCGCGCGTGAGTGGGTGCGTGCGTGTGTGTGAGTGAAAAAGGATCTGGACGAGATATGAAGTATCTGAGTTTGGGCTTTGGACTTTTGAGTTACTGGATGGTAAAAGTGCTACTCAACAAATCACAACACTCAGACATAAAACATGCTTGAAGAGTTGAAAACAATTGAAAAAAATTCGACAAAAATGAGTACGTTGACTAACTTAATGACAAGATAATTGAGCTATTTCATGGAGAAAGTGTAGAATTTGTCAGTTTCGATGAAACAATAGATTTATCTATTGTTGGAAAACAAGTTTTCTTTCACGTGTCATATTAACTCCAACAAATAATTAAGGATATTATTCATATTCAAAATGAGCAATTTTCACGATGTTTATACTTTTGCAATGATCATTAATGCTTGCGGCTTAAGAATAAGCAATGCATAATATAGGAATATACCTTCCAAAACTTGTATCATTTTATGGACAACTATATGTAATACCTTCTTGCGAAGTTTCAATCTAAACTATAAAAGTCTTGATAAAAGCAGAAATAAAAAATAAGAAATATTTGTGAGAAGTTAACAAAAATATTATGTAAAAAAAAAAAAAAAGTGTTATTGTAATCAAAATATTACATTTCAGTTTATTCAATATTTTCACATTATATACATAATTTCATTTAAAAAAAAAATTACTCATATATAACATTTTTAAAATTTAAAATTTTTCCTTCTAATAATATATATTATCTCAACTACTCTAAAAAATAATATGCATTACATTCATTATATACATAAGACGTGCATACAACTAGTGGAATTAAAAGCATTGACTAATGTGAAATCAAATGTCCCAACACTTATAAACTTCAATTTAGAAAATCTAAATGTGTCATCTTTTCTTTTGCTTTTTAGTTAGATTATTTAGTTTAGATAAAAATATCATATTTTAACTGTTCAAATAGAGTTAAGAATTAATATATTTCAGTAATTAATTACGATCTCTGTGGGACGATAACTCGAACTCTTTTGTCCACTTTATTACTTGAGTGTAATATCGTACACTTTCGATTTAATCACACCAGAACCATTTCACAGTGAAGGTTGTGCATCACTTCGAAAAAATATTTTCTTCGACGCTTTTGGAAAGGGCCTCGCTTTGGTAGGCTATCCGCTTCAATTAGTTGCATGTTATTAATGACTTGGAGTGTGGGCCTTTGGCAGCAACCATGCTTTTGAAGCCAACTAAGCTTTGGAAGATGGGACATAACAATAATAACACTTCAAAAAGAAATTTCTGATCTAATCACTACTTTTATATAGGTTGTTATGCCCTTGTTTAAGTCACATTATTTTAAAAATTCATTTTCCCAAAACTCTTTTGCACCAAACATTCTTCCATGATATAATTTTAAACGTAAATACGAAACCTTTTACTACTTTTAACCACAAACAAATTCTCCTAAAATCCACTCTTCCAAAATTCATTTTCTCAACGTTATCTTTATCTTTATATATATTATATCGATAAAGTGGCCAAATATAACACCACATAGTTTCCCGCCTTTTTTACACTTTCCTAAAATAGAAATTCATGGTTTATAGAGATTAAAAAAAAAAGTGATTATATATGTACATTTCAAAATTGCTTTTATCTAGAGAATATAAACAATCACTTTGAAAATGATTTTATCTCATTATTAGTAATGTTATATATTCAGCTATTAATTAGTTGGTATTTTCAATATATGTTTATAATTTGAAATTATGATGTAGATTTTGAATATAAAATTATATTCATAAAAGAATGCAACCACGTACATTTTTAAACAATGGATTAATAATAATAACATAAGTAAAAAAGTATTATTTTAAAAATGTTATTATAATAATTAAAACACTATTGAAAAGAACATAACTTAATTATGTTATGAAAAGAATATAATTAAAAATTTAAATTTGTAAAATAGTATTACAAAGTAACATAATTAAAAATGTATGTTGTTTTAATTAATTAATTATTAATAATAATAATAAAACAATATTTAAAAGAATGTAATTTAATTATGTAATTAAAAAAAAGAATATAACTAAATATGTGTTTATATTGTTTTAATTAAATACATGTTGATGTGATCCGGAATAGGAGCTCAAAAAAGGAAATCAAGACACGGGTAATGCAACAACAATCTACATGGAAAATTAAGCAAATTTCGTGTTGGGCCCGAATCGAGGATCAGACCGGATCAAATTGTTTCAAAAGAACGAAGAAAAGGCGCAGCCGAGTCGCCCACGCGACCGCGTGGTGAAAATGAGGGGCGATCGCGAGATGACATCAAAAATCAACCCGAGAGTTTCAGGTGACTCCACGCAATCGCGACACCAAAGCCCAAGCGATCGCGTAGTTGAATTCGGAGCAGTTTTACGCGTTTTGTTTATTAATTTCAGTTTTAGGGTAATTAGGATTCTATTTTGAGCCCATTAGTGGCAACCCTAGTTTTTGAGTTATTTTTCATTATTTATATGCTTTTCATTCATTGTAAAAATAGTTTTTGTTTAATAAACAGTTTTATTGAGGATTCAATAAATTTATAGTGAATTCCTATATTTCCCTTCGAACTTATCAAGATTATTTTTTGTGACGTTCATCCTGAACTTATCAAATATTTGCAAAAGTATTTGTGGCGTTCAAATCAGAAACTTATCAAGGAGAACTGGACAAATCCTTGTGGCGTTTCGAAAGTCTTGGTTCTTTATTCCGCATCGTCGATCTTCGCGTCGTGAATATTGGGTCAAGATTCCACCGTCCATCCACAACCTAGGTTCGGAACTTTCCGGCGTTTTCTTCCGCGCATCTCGAGTCTTATCATTTGGTATCAGAGCTGGACTCTGAATTCAGGTTTTTATTCTATCCAGTTTAATTCTTATGTTTATCATCGAGATTGCCATAAGAATTATCCATATCTTGTTGTTGAGTCTTTCTTTTCTTAAGTGTTCTTCATGCCATAAATTTTTTTCATTTTTTATTCATATAAAAATCCAACAAAATTCAAAATGTTTATTTTATTTAATTCTTATCCAAATCATGTGCCATTTGTTTTATTACGTTCGTGTCGAATTTTCGAATTTATATTTTAAAAAAATTTAATTTATTTTTTTTTTCGAAAATTCATCCGTTATTCAAAAAAAAAAAAAAAGAGTCGTTTCAAAATTAAAGAACCACTTTCTTGAATTTTCTTAAATTCTTGATATTCGTTTCCTGTCAAGTCAGCAATAAAATTCGTTCTTACTATTTGATGTCTAAATCCTCATCGTTCTTGAATTTTTGAAATGCCACGTAATGAATGGATTATGATCCGGGCTCTTTATTCCAAACTATATGTTTTGTGGATTATAAGGGGTGCAGTTTGGCGATTGATGGAAAGTGTTTTACTAATTTTGTTAGTAGCACCGTGATTGAAAAATTAGGATTGCCTCTAGAACCACACTATAAACCTTATAGGATGACATGGATGTGGGAGTTTGAGAATTTCAAAGTAACCAAACAAGTTCTAGTGCCTATCACCCAGGGAAGGTATAGTGAGGATGTATGGTGTGATGTAGTGTCGTTGAAATCTTATCATATTTTATTGGGAAAACCTTGGAGGCGTAGGAGAGAGGCTGTTTATGATAAGAGTATGCACATATAAAAATTCCTTAAGAAAGGGAAAGCATGCGTACTATATGGGTTGACATTAGAGGAAGCACTAGAAGATTCACGGAGGGTAAGGAATGAAAGTAAAAAGTAGTGTAATAGGAGGCATCGTGGGGATAAGGATATTGATAAGAATGAGGGAGAGTTAAATTAAAAACAAATAAACAAACTCCAAAATTTGATGAGGAAAATGTGGAGTTGGGAAGCGAGGAATTGATTAGGAATGAGATTGTTGATGATAAGAGGAATGAAATGAAAGTTGGTGTAGGAGTTCAACATTTGAGCTTTGAATTGGAAGATCCACATTTGGATAGTTATGAGGAAGTGTGTAAAAATGTTCATGAAAATGTGGAGTTAGAAGAGGTGGTTGGGTGTGAAGAGATAGAGAAAGAGGTGACTGATCGAGAGGTTGCAAAGGAGGAAAGAGGCGAAGAGAAGAGCCTCGTGATTCAGAAGGAGGAGTTGGTGATGATTCATCACGAATACAAGGATCCATACCTTGTATTTTGTGAAACTAACATTCTCAACCCTATTTTATTTAAATCTCTTTTTCAGGTTAAATGCACTTAGAAATTTGGGCAACACAACTTATGCCCAGTGGAGTTTATGATTCCATCCATCCGTAAAGACCAATTTACAAAGCACTTCTGGTTGATCATATTACAGGGAAGAGGTAATTTTCCATTCGATCCAGGTGGAATAATTTTATAGCAAGGCCCCAAGAGAAGGAAATGTTTGACAAACAGACCAAAAATTGATTCGAGGTCGAATCATTGTCAAGAGATGGAGGATGATGTGATCCGGAATAGGAGCTCAAAAAAGGAAATCAAGACACGGGCAATGCAATAGCAATCTACATGAAAAATTAAGCAAGTTTCGTGTTGAGCCCGAATCGAGGATCAGACCGGATCAAATTGTTTCAAAAGGACGAAGAAAAGGTGTAGCCTGGTCGCCCACGCGACCGCGTGGTGAAAATGAGGCGCGATCGTGCGATGGCATCAAAAATCAACCCGAGAGTTTCAGGTGACTCCACGCGATCGCGACACCGAAGCCCAAGAGATCGTGTAGTTGAATTCAGAGCAGTTTTACGCGTTTTGTTTATCAATTTCAGTTTTAGGTTAATTAGGACTCTATTTTGAGCTCATTAGCGGCAACCCTAGTTTTTATGTTATTTTTCATTATTTATATGCTTTTCATTCATTGTAAAAATAGTTTTGATTTAATAAACAGTTTTATTGAGGATTCAATAAATTTATTGGTGGATTCCTATATTCCCCTTCGAACTTATCAAGATTATTTCTTGTGGCGTTCATCTCGAACTTATCAATATTCACAAGAGTATTTGTGACGTTCAAATCAGAAACTTATCAAGGAAAACTGGACAAATCCTTGCGGCGTTTCGAAAGTCTTGGTTCTTTATTCCGCATCGTCGATCTTCGCGTCGTGAATATTGGGTCAAGATTCCACCGTCCATCCACAACCTGGGTTCGGAACATTTCGACGTTTTCTTCCACGCATCTCGAATCTTTTCACATGTTATGCTAATAATAAAATAGTATTGAAAATAACATAATTAAAAGTGGATGATGTTTTACCAAAGTTATATTAATTGATCAGTATTGAAGATAATTATGCTATATATATTTTTTAATCATTTATATGTATGCACGGGGGACAAATACTAGTTTACGTAATGCTAGGTCGTCATCATCTCCTTCAAATGAATATAATTTATTCAGTTTCTTGTCAAAACTCTAAAGATTCTTCGAAAATGTCACTTGTGTTATGACATCCTATAGGAAGCAAGAAGAATTAAAGTTATTCTTTATAAACTGTGGATGTAATCTTTCCTTTAGCCTGTGATGCTTCGTGAATAGTGTATAGTCGATATGTGTCTTTGGTAGCATGATATTTTCATTATGATAATTTGACTCTTACAAAGAAATTATAGGATGTTTAACATATTGCATTGGATTAACCTAAATACTAATCGTCACATTGTACAAATTATTGTACGTACTTCGACAACAAATTTATCAATTTATTAATCAAATATTTCATAAGTTGTGAATCACATAAAATAGATGGTTAAAATTAGTTATTGACTTTGACTTGAAATTAAAATCAAAATCAAACAGAGCTAAGAGAGAATTTCTATTAGTTAGAAATATATAGAAACAAAAATTAAAGGTCACCCACCATGAATTGGACCTCCTTGAATCGGACCCAATTCGACCCGAGTGGTGTAAACATCCTATGAATAAAATATCAAATAAATCCAGCTACAAGATTTAGCCTTTGATTTGCAACATATTTATATATATGGTAATTTGTAAATATTATTTATAAATAGCGACATGTCAACATTTGATTGATCTATTTTTTTAAGTAAAAAATTATGAATAAAATTTTTTAACGTTTTAAAAAATAGTCTAATAAAATGTTATCACGTAGCCTTTTATAAATAAAATATCACCAAAAAGAGGCTTTAGTTATGTACCAAATTAATTCTATATGTGATTAAAGTATAAACATATATAATAGAACCCTGCTTGTTGTACCGCAAGGGCGGTACCGCTTGGGGTACCGCCCCTCACATACAGGGGGTGGACCCCCTTTTTGGGGTCCACCCATTTTTTTTTTTTGTCTCTCATCGGTACCCCTGCAGTGCAGCAGGGGTACAACAATCGTTTTTCTATATAATATACATACAAGTGTGTATCACGTCTTGCGTTCTATCTTAGATCATTGACCTAAATAAGTAGTAATCAGAGCACTCATATTTAATTATACAATTTCATTTGCAATCGATATGAAATTTATCTCTTTACTATAAGGATTGAGCTAGAGTTTTATTAGATTATTATACCTTTTATTTTAATCAAATTTTTTTTTTTTCATTATTCTTAATAATTTGGAGATCTTTTTGTAATTTAATAAATCTAGAGTTCTAATTTTAAGATTTTTCCATAAAAGAAGAATCAAGTGTCATTGTTTATGGGATTCTTTTGAATCGGATAATAATAATAATAAATATTATTGTAGTTTATCAATATTTTATTGGGAATTACACACAAATTCTCCATTTAATTAACTCACAAGAATTTTTGATGTTCAAGAAATAATTGAGCAAACCAGAAAATAAAATACGAACACAGAAATTTACGTGGTTCGGCAACTTGCCTACGTCCACGAACCGCCAAAGCTTTTCACTATATAATAAAAATTGTTACAATTATATAGAATTCGCACTCACTAAACCCCCCAAATATTGTAGGAAAAATAATCAAGTTTTACCACATCTACCAATTTCTACTTCTTTGTATAACCCACAAATAACCCAAGAAAAACTAAGATGTTAGACTACATTTTTCCTCACAATACTCTCTAATCAATGTGCAATTAATTGGCTCCTCAATGCACATATTTATATGTAAACATAACCCAAAAACGTGTATTACTTGTACCCCAAAATATTTCCTTGTTGAAGTAGAATATCAGAATAAGGAAAGAAATTTATTCCATAAAATTAACTTCATTTTCTTTTCACCTTTAACTTGGTCTCCAAGTTAACCACTTTAACAAGAAAATCAATTGTCCAAGATATTCTCATTCTTAATTTGGGCCAAATATCCCAACAATCTCCACCTTGACACAAATTCATCCAAGTCAAAAAATTCAAATTTAATCATTGGGTAAACAGACAAGCATTTAACACTTTGACGATTTCATACTCCACCATATGAGTATAACCAGCACTCAGAATTATCAACGAACTCCGAGCTTTTCATCAGCTCATGTCGAAATAAACCTTGCTGAAAAATTATGGTGCAACCCCCATGTTTGGCTTTCCTTGGGAGCTCATCAGCCATCGACATCAATTTCACAACACACCTTGCATTAACTCCAAACCAATGCCCGTGTGCAAACACATGTACCCGCCAATAAGAACACATCTTCTATCATGGTAACTAGCTTCATGGCATAAGGAAGTCTCATCTTACTAAAGTACATTATCACCACCCTCCACCAGGAGAGTCGCATTGTCCACCTCCGAGCAATTAGCCGACTCTGCTCCACCTTTTGGACAATTTCTTCTCACATGACTAGATTTACCACAGTTCCAACACATTAGCTTCTTCTTCATGGAGTTACCTCTCTTCCACTTTTCAGTAACAAGAAAAGCTTTTCAGATGAACTGTCACTTCAACCTAATCAACTTAACTTCTGAAAATTCCACTGTTTCCTTCCCGTACATCAAAATCAGCATGATGTACCCAAACGTGGATGGAAGAGATCAGATGAACATTATTCGCATCATCAATATTAACTCCAATAGATTCCAGTGCAGAAACAATCTCATTGAGAACACTAAGATGGTCTAAAATTTTCATACATGCATTCATTCTCAAAGAAGGAAACCGCTCCTTCAGATACAAGTTATTTGACAAGCTCTTCATCTGATACAACTCTTCCAGTTTTTCCTACAGTTCATTCACAGAAAATATCCCATAAATATTTGCAAGAACATTTTTGGCCAAACAAAGTTGTAACATGCCAGCAGCCTTCAAATCCAAATCTTCTCAATCTTCATCTCTCATGCTAGATTCAGTTTCTTTATCAGAACTCGGGGTTGATTTTCCTTCAAAGCTTTCTTCAGTCCCAACTGAATCAATACATCCATGACTTGTACTTAACACAAGCCAAAATTGATCTTCTAGTCAAAATTCTCCACGTTGTACTTTTCAAATATATATTTTTTTGTTCCAAAAAATCTTCGAACCACCTAATGCTCTGTTAATTAAACGTCGATTTCCTCGTCGACTGTGCCACTGTTGGGAATTACACACAAATTTCCCCTCTAATTAACCCACAGGAATTTTCGATGTTCATGAAATAATTGAGCAAACCAGAAAATAAAATACGAACACAGAAATTTACGTGGTTCGGCAACTTGCCTACGTCTACGGACCGCCAAAGCTTTTCACTATATAATAAATTGTTACAATTATATATAATTTGCACTCACCAAACCCCCCAAATATTGTAGGAAAAATAACCAAGTCTTACCACATCTACTAATTTCTACTTCTTTGTACAACCCACAAAGAACCCAAGAAAAACTAAGATGCTAGACTACATTTTTCCTCACAATACTCTCTAATCAATTTGCAATTAATTAGCTCATCAATACACATATTTATAGGTAAACATAACCCAAAAACGTGTATTACTTGTATCCCAAGATATTTCATTGTTGAAGTAGAATATCAGAATAAGGAAAGAAATTCATACCATAAAATTAACTTCATTTTCTTTTCACCCTTAACTTGGTCTCCAAGTTAACCACTTTAACAAAAAAATCAATTGTCCAAGATATTTTCATTCTTAATTTGGGTCAAATATCCCAACATATTTATGTCAACTATTTGATATCTCAGAATCTCATTGGAGTTAAATTAAAGCAAGTATTGATGATCCAAATTCTTGAATATCCACAAAATCAACAATTGTTTATTTAATATTTTTATGTGTTAATCTCACTTTCGCGTATGATATCAACATTTATTATTCAGATATTGTAAAATATTCTTCTTCTTTTTTTTTTTTTTTACTGCCCATATTATTTCTTATTACAAGATGAAGGTATTAGATAAAATTAAATGTATAGATATCGAATATTCAATTCCTTTGAACCTTAGAATATTTATAACATTAATTGACAAAAGAAAAAAAAAAGATTATTTAAAGTAAGGAGTAGTTGTACTTTATTTTTAACTTGTGTTGCACAAGGCCACTTATTTAATGATAAATCATAAAATAATACTCAAAGAAATTCTTAGAAATGGACATATTTCCATCTGAATAATGAATGACGAATTTTCCTATAAAATAAAGGGAAAACACAATTCATTTGGTCCGCAAGATTAAAGTAGACAATTTCATCTACAATATAACATTTGATATGCACTACTATGTCAAAATATAACGTTGTTATAAAATAGAGAGAAAAAGAGAGAAAAGTAGAGACACCAATATGCTTGTGTATTACTATGAACCAAAACCCCAATATATATAGGGAGAATAAGGGATACATAAGGTAATAATATCTAGGGTTTTAGGGGTACAACTGTCATTCACTAATACAATATAATATTTACAACACTCCCCCTTGAATGATATATGATATTACAAAATATCTGTCTCGTTAAAACCTTGTTTGATAAAAACCCAATGGGACAAAAATATCAAACGAAGGGAAAAGAGTACAGTTATTCTTGGAGTATCAAGATGAATGCTGCCTCGTTAAAAACTCTCCAGGAAAACCCAATGGGACAAAACCTTGGCTAAGGAAAAAGAGTACAGCTACTCCCCCTAGTGTTGATCGTTGTAAATCATCGAGTTGATGTATCACAATCTTGTGAACTGGTTTCTTGAATGTAGATGTTGATGGTGCTTTTGTAGACAAATCGGCTTCATTGTCACTAGAGTGAATTTGTTGAAAATTCTGGAGTCTTTTGATGCTGTCTCGTTAAAACCTTGTCAGAAAAATCCAGTGGGAAAAAACCTGAACGAAGGAAAAAGAGTACAGCTACTCCCCCTAATTCAATATGTATTGAATCATCCATATAGTTACTCCCTCTGATTCAATCTCTATTGAATCATTCATATCTTGATCTCTTCAGGAGTTTTGTATAAGAGAGTATATCAATAGACATTGATAACAACCACCTCATTAAAAACCTTGCCAGGAAAACCTCGTGGGACAAAACCTCGGTTAAGGAAAAAAGAGTGTAGCGTATATTAGCTCCCCCTCATGGGAACATTACAGTTATATTGATACTGCACATAATTATTTCAACTGTAAATCGGTACAATATCGAATGTGTTTACCAAGCATTTATAAATAACACATATCTGATATCTGATATTATTTGTTCTTTGAATATATTCAATATTTCCAATCATTTGAACATGCTGCATCGAGCCATATTCTATAATCAATATTATCAATGCATTTAATGCAGTTCTAAAATTTAGAAGTGACTTATTCACTTCACTGAACAATTAACTTATTCACTTCACTGAACAATTAACTTATTCACTTCAGGTGAATAATTAACCATGAATTTGAATTTGAAAATCAATTGCCACGATTTTTATTCACAGTAATGGACCAATGGTACATCTCAATTTCAACACTTTGTCATATAGAGTCATTTGTACCATTCTTCATGTAATCTAATCACATTTCATTGGAAATTGGATCTATTCAAGGCATATTAAATATTCAGATCGCAAAGTATATGTATACTTTGATCAAACAAGTTTCTTAAAAACTTGAATTATATATTTCAAATATATTTAATCCTTCAAGGATTATACTATATGCTTCAAGCATCGTATATGTTTCACATTGCAATTATCAAATTGCTACCACCAAATTTAAGTCGTGAAACTTTAGATAGGTAACGATTCCTATATTTCAAATAGATTTTCTCTAATTATTTCACCGCAATCCCAAAGTACCGAGGTATTGATTACCCTTTTTAATCTCACTCATTGGTACTTCAAAGAATACTCCCAACGTACCGAGTTGATGATCATACATTTTGATATCACTCATTGGTACATCAAAGAGCGCAAGCTAGTAATCAGAGTAAATCATTTTTCATTATATACATTTCTAATAATCATATATTTATAGGCACTTATTATGCATTTTCAGGCAAATAAAATATTGTATCTATGCCAGATATTTGAAACATTCGTTGCGCAACAAGTCGTGTATTACGACTATACCTATAGGTATTTTACTGGCTTTACACTTTTATGCGTTTGGACTTCAGGTCCCAAAACTTCAGGTTTTGCAATAAGTTTAATTTAGCCTGAATGCATATTTTTGTCAACTATTTTTATGTCGATTTTCTTCGACATATTTTCTTTTATTATCCTCGCTATCATTCAAATTATGATGCGGCTAGCTTCGCAATTTGCTTTTGCATAAGTGCTTTAAAAAATGTGTCGACACAATTATCATCTCAATTTGACTTCTTTCCCCACAAGACATAACTATAGAGATCTCAATTTTCAATATTTCAAGTACTTGAACCTTTTCTGGAGATTTATAATTAATTATGTCAATAAATACTCTTTCACGAGTATATGCCTCCTTAATAAGACCATTATAATCATTTGCTCTATTTTTATTTATTTGCGGATCTTTATTCGAATAAAACATCGCTACGCTCCAGGCGTGCTACATATCAATATAAGATAGAGCATGAGATTTTATTAATCTCTTATGCATCTTGTAATTATGTTATCTTTGAACTTTTGATTCATATTTTCAATCGAACTTCTGGTTCGTATTATCAATCGCGAGGATATATATAACATAATATGATGCATTTGTTTGATTTAAAGCTACTAATCTTCCCCTAATGTTGAGAAAATTGTCCAATCAAATTGACAATCATTTTTTTTTTCGACGTTGTAAAATATCACCCATTTGGGATATATGTTCAAACAACGTATTTTTCTCAACATTCTTTATTTCCCATATCAGTGCATTGTGGTAGATCAATTACACTATTAAAAACTTATATGGGAAAATTAGGCTCTAACCATAAGCCAATTATAATAGGGAGAACTATGATATTGGCATGATGCGTAATAAAATTCCCTAAACAAAAAGGGAAGTATTTTGTTCTCAATTAAATTAATTGGAGGCGTTTAACAAACAAAAATGTTAAACTATTTATCGACATCCCAACTAACACTTATTAAAATGTTGAGATTTATGTCCACTAGCACTATCAAGACACATTCTTGATTATATAATCTGAAAATTTTGCTCATAATTTAAATTTTGAGCAATAATTTCGCAAACTTCAGGTTGCGAACACCATGCAATCATCTAGTACATGTATCAAATCTATTAGATACAAATAATATTTAGATGATCAACGTGGAGGATGATGGGCCCCCATTTATCACCCTAATTAATTTTCAGAAATATAAGGAATTTAATCCCTATTTTAGCTAGTGATAATGAAAATTTTCATGAAAGAGAACAAACATCATATATGATTGAATTGAAGAATCTTCTGGTTCTTCATTGAGTATCAATTTTAATTTCGCATCATTATTGATCCAGTGATGGTCCAACTGGTCATGTCAAATAATAAAATCAAATTGAACTTCTGGTTCAATATAATATATAATCATATATTATTCAAGTAGTCAAACTAATCAATATCCTTATGACATAAGTTATATGTTTTCCTTCAGGGATAAACATGAACTCAAATGAGATATTTTTCGAAACATATGCTACTTCGAAAAGCACGTTTTATTACTCATTCAAAAATCAATATGTCAATATTCTTCCGGAATATTGTAATATCAAATTAATAACATATCTCATAATATTGGGCTCTTCGAGAGCAAATTATATTTCAATATTATATTTCATATGAGATAAAATTATGATTCTTCAGGAATCATCACAACTATATATTAGACTACATCATAATAATCTTCTGGATTATTAATAAATTTGAATTTCTTTGCGAAAAAGAATGCAGTATTTATCACTTGAGTAATAAAATAATATTATTCTAGAATATTGAAATGTAGCAATAACGCAATATTCTTCTGGAATATTGATTCGAATCTCATTCAATTATAACAATAATTGATATCTATTGTGCAATTTAAGAGCAAAATAACGAATTATTCTTCTGGAATAATTATATTGCTAAAATTGCAATTCTTCAAGAATAATAAGTCAATATTCTTTTGGAATATTGATATTAATTATTCATTCTTCCTTTCAAGCCAACAATATTTGTGCTCTACACGAGTGACGTTAAAATATTCTTCTGGAATATTTATTTAACGTGAGTTGTGTTTATTTGAGAACACCAACACCATATTCGTTTAAAACATATTTTAAATTATGCTTCTTCAAGAGCATTGGATCAATATTCTTCTGGATTATTGAAATTGTAATATACTGCCCGTCACAAGCAAGTAATATTCTTCTAGAATACTACTATTGTTGTCCTACTTCGTGAGCAACAATATGATACATTATTGAATCAGAATTTATGAATGAACATCTACAAATATTTAATCATCTTAAAGAATATTAATTACCATATAAACATAGTATGAATTTATATATAAAAATGAATTACCAAACATATATCAGGAAAAAGAATCTCCATATATAGAAGTTAACAAAATTGGCTAAATCTTTTATTGGCTAAATCTTTTACCAATATGCAAAAGATACTAAACATGCACGTGAATTCCATATATAAAAATTAGATATATAACTAATATATAGTAGAATCAAATCTAATAATGTATTTGAGAATTCAAAATAACGTAGTGATTTCCAATGACAAAATTGAAAGAGCAAAAAATAATAACAATAATAATTTGCTGGAACAATGTATACTTTAACGAATTTATACCGATTCTTCCAAAAGAAATAATAAATCAATATTCTTTTAAAATATTGGAAATCATAATTCATGCTATTCAGGAGCAAATAACATCCTTCTAGGATATTAATTATAATGTTGTACTACTTCAGGAGTAACAACAAATTATTTATAATAGACAATTTTACGATTAATATTTTTCTGAAAAATTAATCGTCCGTTGTGCTACTTCAGGAGCGAGAACAAATTATTGTTAAAAATTTAGATATTTGCTCTTCTGGAGCAATTGAATAATAAATCTTTCAAAATTATGCTCTTCAGGAGCAATTAATATTCTTTACGAATATTATTATAATAAAAATTGTGCTACTTTAGGAACAACCACAAATTATTCTTCTAGAATAATTATAGTTCTAAAATTTCGATTATTCAAGAATAATAAATCAATATTCTTCTGGAATATTGAAAATTTAATTTATGCTCTTCGGGAGCAAATAATATTCTTCTGGAATATTAATTATGATGTTGTGCTACTTCAGGAGCAACAACGAATAATAATCAATTCTATGATTAATATTCTTCTGGAATATTAATTATTTATTACGTTACTTCAATAGCAATAACGAATTATTCTTCCGAAATAATTATAGATCTAAAATTGCTATTATTCAAGAATAAAATGTCAATATTCTTCTAGAATATTGAAAATTACAATGTATGCTCTTCAGGAGCAAATAATATTCATCTGAATTATATGTTGTGCTACTTCAGGAGCAACAACAAATATTTGTAATAGGCAAACACGGATATATGATTAATATTCTTCTGGAATATTAATATAATGTTGTACTACTTCAGGAGCAACAACATAATGAATTATCAATATAAAGATCAAAATCTGTCGAATTGGTTGGAGAAAATCAGATTCAGATTCATGAGCCGCAATTGCTAATGAACAACATCGTAATGAATAGATGTGAATTGCAATTGAATAGTAATAAAAAAATTCATATGTCACCAAATTAATTTCGGTGCATATGATTTTACCATCTAACTAATATTTTGATATATGGGATTTTGAAAAAGAAAATTAGAACTCAATTTGATAGAGACTCGTGCTGATAACGTGTTATAAACTAGAGAGAAAAAGAGAGAAAAGTAGAGACACCAATATGCTTGTGTATTACTATGAACCAAAACCCCAATATATATAGGGAGAATAAGGGATACATAAGGTAATAATATCTAGGGTTTTAGGGGTACAACTGTCATTCACTAATACAATATAATATTTACAACAACGTCTTCTTTAATTATATTCAGAAATTGTTTGACAAATATTGATAAAAATATTAAAAAAAAAAAAATGACAAACACTTAATGTTATTGATTCAAATCAACAAATTTAGTACCTATTTGATGTAGGAGAAATTTTTGAATGTATGGTTGAATAATTATTGAATATAAAGTGATGAGTCTCATAAAAATTATATAGTTGAAAATGAATTTGAGGAAAAATTTGATAAATTTCTCTGGATCAAACAAGCCCTTATACTTATCTCTAAAATGGGCTATAAGAAAGAAATTTTTTTGGATGTTTCTATTCTCTTACATATTTTTTTATTTACATGTTCGCTAATTCACGTTTTCAAGAAAATAAAAAATTTATTTATATCTATATCTGTCTTTACTATTTTTAAAAAAGAATATAAGAAAAAAATATATTTTTGAACGTTTCTACCTTTCGATAACTTTTTTGTTTACATGTTCGCTCATCCACATTTTCAAAAAAACATAAAGAATCATCATTATAATACATAATAATTAATTCATTTTTCTGAAACTTCCAATCCATTTCCAAGTTGGTTATGTAATATGAACCATTTGATATTCCATTTCATTCAAACTTGTATTGTATATGGTTTTCTATTACGGAATATGTAGATAAGCGAAAAGATGAGATGTGCAAATCAAACGAAATTGAAAGTTGGGGTGGTTTGGAATGAGAATTGAATATTGTGAGGCGACATGGTGCAATAGAGAAGTCAGAGAATATATGAAAGTGAAAGCACCGATTGCATATCCAAATCATCTTTTTATCGGTGGAGTTGTTAACGAAATAACAAATTTATGTAAGGCTCTTATTGTCTATCTCACAATTCCCTTTCATGTTTATTAATTTCTTATGTTTTCCACTTATTATGAAATTTGATCTGTTCTTATTTGGATACTTTAGAACCAGTTGAATTACTGCATTTTTCTTATATTTTCGTTGAATTGAAATTAGGGATGCAGTTCCACTGAAATGAATAATTAAGCATTTTTAAAAAAAAAGGTTAATTTCTATGTTTGATAGGTTAATCTCATAGAAAAACAGAATCTTACACAAGAATCAGTGAATGATTTATTTACTCAACGACCAAAAAACAAATTGATTTTAGAGCAAGTTAGAAGAAGATTTATAGGCCAAATAACTTATTTTGGTTTAATATAATTTTCAAATCAAATACAGAAAGTACAAAGTTTACATTCTTTTGTCGCATCATAATGCAAGCGTGTTTAGAAAACTAGTATTTCAAACTAACATCTACATCTATATCTATTTCTATCTACAATATACAATTTGTATCTGCATCTATAATCTATTTATCTACATCTATCTACAATTTAAAAGGTAAGTCCCCACCCTATATTCTGGGAGACATAACATGCAATTTACATTCTTCACCAAGGTTCATGGCAGGATTGGTGGGGGCCTTCAAGGTTGGGGCTCAACTTTTTTTTTTTTTTTTTTTACATCTATCTATCTACATCTATCCACATGTACATTTACATCTAATTACACACACACACACACACACACACACATATATATATATATATATATATATATATATATATATATATATATATATATATATATATCTTAAAAGTGTGGATGATTGAAAATCTTTTGATTTTCCATTTTATCCTCACGTTCTTTTTTTTACTCAATAATACTCTTAGTTCATTTATTGAAGCTTATTTTATATTTATTTTAATTCTTATTTGAAAAATATTAATTTATTCACGTTGACTAAATCAAAATTGATTATTCAATTAATATTAATTTAACGTCGTTACTTTTTAATTTATTTTTAGAATATTATCCCATCAAATTTCATTTCCTGTAGTAACTCCATTAAACATTTCAAAGAGTACGTTTATGTGTTTAATGAATTTTTTCAATTATTAATTCAAACAATTGTGTTTTAGTTACAGATACAAACAGAATTTTTTTTTCAAAGTAGGATGAGTGTGGAACTTTTTGTTTTTAAACCCACTTAAATTATTATCAAAACATCAATTAATTTATATAAAAAGAAAAAAAAATATTTTTTTAATATTTTCTAATTAAAAATATGAAATAAATAATTTCAAAATTCTTGGAAAAAGAAAAATATCAAAACTGAAATTTTAGTATAAATTTATGTAGTCACTTTTTGGTAATGATTAAAATCAGATTTTTAATAGATTTTGATAGATATATATTAATAAAACGTGGTTGAAAAGTTGTGGGTCCGATAAAATGTATGGTTAAAATTAATTGTTGATTTTGACTTAAATTAAAATCTTATTTTAATTTCTCTCAAATAAGAGCATAATATTAAACTTTTTTCATTATAAAATATATTCACAAATTAATTCAATTTATCTATGCACAATTTTTTTTCACATTTTTTGTGACTTACCATAAATACTTTATAAAGAAATTATTGATTTGACTAATATTTTATGATATCATATTACTTTTTAATATATCACACGCGATTTATTTATTAAAATATCATTTTAAATAATTGTCTAATATATATTTCGGAGATTTGGACAAAAAATTTCAATAAAATATTAATATATTAAGAATTGAAGTTGTTGACCACAAAATCAGGATGGACCTTGGATCTCCTGCGCACTGTGACAAACAATCAGTTTGCAAAGGGGGCCGAGGTGGCTCCCGTTTGCACTCCGATGCCTAAGTCAGTACTCATTTTAGGCGAATATATATATTGGGTGCGGGAAATATAAGTGTGTAAAAGAGAGAAAAGGGAGTGAGAGAAGTATATAGTTTTTAGTGAGAAAATCCTCCTCTCCCTCAGAGACTTACCTGTTCTATTTATAGTTATATTCTTTTACCATTGTCCTGACACGTGTTTGGTTTTTACACGTGGCTGCTTCCCATCCATTGGTCAAGTTAACCATTTAGTTGGCCATAATCATTACTGTCTACTATAGGATTGTGGCGGCCATCACATCAACGATAAAGGCGCTGTCCCATCATGTTGCAGTTTGATTACAGGTCCCGTGTTGGTGACGTTTCCGCCCAACCTAGATGCGGGTCCTTGAGGTTGCTTCGGACGATACCACTTATGGAGATAGTTCGGCTTATAGAAGGGATGTGCCTCGGAATGCCTCGGCCAAATAATAACCCCTTAGGTGGGCCCTACTTAGTGGCTATTAGATTCCATGTGCGACACGTCACGCATAATAATAATATTTAAAAAATGTGGACGTAACACTAGTCCCTTAAATATGGTTGGTTCATTCATGTGCGATCCATATTTGTCGTGCATTAACAACTTTGGAGAGATTGCACCTTTGGGTTCCTCGCAATTATGACTCGTGAGCTGTTCCCTTTACTACAAATGGCTGCTTTTCTTTCAAAACGCTGCCGCTTGGCGCTTCATTTGATCCACCAGTAAAACTTTGACACGTGGATGACGGGGATTAAACCTGGGCTTGGCCAACTAACGGCAGGCGCTTGCGGGGTGGGTTTCTTGCAAACCTTTCATCTTCCTTTTCATCATTTTCCCTCTTTTTTGGCTCTCTATTTTTCTTCTTTTGTTATTTCTGTCAATACTTAACAATTTACTCCTCCACCTCTCCTTCTCGCCCATTCGTAAGGCTCTTGGTATTCCGTAGGAAACCACTATCTGCCGCTTCCAGTCTTGTCGCGCTGCTCTTCATCAAATCTCTTTTGCCTCTCCTTAAGCAGGTAACTTCTGGATTTTTTAACATTTCTTCCCGCCTTCGTTTTATTTTGCTTACATTGCCCATTCTTGTACATATATATATACACATATACATATTTTATTTTCTTGGGGTATATGGAGCGTAACCCCATTTGCGTGTAATCTTTGGGGGTAAATTGGGTTTTGGGGCACATGGAAGGATCTAGGGAAGAGGATCTGAAGGAGGTAATGGTGGTGGCGGACCCCATAAGGGGTTTTTGTCCTGTGTCCTACTTAGTGTTTAGTTCCCGTATTTTTAGGGAGCGTAGGAAGAAAAGAGAACGGCAGTTCTGTAGCGTAATATCTTTAAGTGATTCTGACATCGAAGGTGAATCATCTCAACCGTACATGGCCAAGCTTTCTACCCAAGAAGAAGCAGCCCTACAGGAGATCCGCCATGAGAAAGAACAATACTTTAAGGGGAAAGAGGCGGCAGGCACCTCATCCGGGGCTTCAGAATCTCATCTGGGGGTGAGGGCCCCATATAGGGCTCATAGGGAGGAGTTGGGCCTGACCGAAGAAGAGATCGCCCAAGTGGAGGATTGGGTTGATCAGGTTAATAGAGTTTCTGGTTATCATGTTGATCCACAGCCCCAGCCGGAGCAGTGGGAATCTAATGAGGTTAAGACAGAGATTAGGGGGAATGGTATTTCCGAAGTGTCTTTGGTGTATAGGATGCCTCGGGAAATAAGGGTAATTCATCCGACTCCGTCGTGCCGACCCTGCTGCCCACCGGATGGCCAAATAGCAGTACTCCTTGACGCTTTTTCGTGCGGGATGCGCTTGCCTCTTCACCCATTCTTCAGGGCTCTTCTTCGTAGTTACAATGTGTGCCCATACCAGGTAGCCCCAAATTTCTGGACCCAAGTGATGGGGACTTGGTTAATCTGGCAGGAGGTCAGTCCGGAGTATCCAATTTCTCTTTACATCATCCACACACTTTATGTGTTGAAGAAAACTGCTAGGAGAGAAAGAGATAAAAGGTCAGATGTGAGGGACTGGTACTACTTAACCCCCAGGGGACAATATCCACCCATCATCACCGGACATCCAACGTCCCTCAAAAATTGGAGAACCCAATGGTTTTGGGTCGGTGGAGATTGGCAATGTACTCCTTCGGATCCTGTTCCTGAGATAACAGTTCCCCAAACCCTTTCTCTGCCCCGTGAGTTCTTATAATCTCTTATGCGGGTGTACCACCATATTTGCACTCGGCTTCTTATTACCTTTTGCGCTTATAGAAACAGTTCTTTTAATTTTGCAGGACAAACATACGCCCATCAGCTCTTGCCGAAGGATCTGGAAGTTGTGAGGAAGCTTTTTGGGTATCGCGGTGACTTTCAAAAGGTTATCTCCTCAAAAAGGCTCTTCGTCAAGCACGGCTTAATGCGGGATATGGGTACATTCACTTCTTTCTCTGATATTAATGGATCTTGTTCATTCTATATTCGTAACTTTAGCGCATTCCATACAGGGTCCAGAGAGTTCCCGAAGATATCCCTAAAGGGCTTGAAGGCCAAGAAGATTCCTCCTATTCTCGCTGCCGGGAGTGACGAGGAGAGGAAACAAAGGTCCGTATTTGCGGGCTTTCATCTGGAGGCCACTAAAACGGCAGCCGAGGCTTCAAAGGAGGCCTTCGAAGGCACCTCTGCTTCCATGCCACTGAGTCCGCCACTTCTTCCTGACCCTTCTGACTCAGTACCAACTGTTCCGAGACTCCTCGTAGTAAAGAAGGAGCATGGCCGAAAAATTGCCGAGGGTCAGGTGAGGGAAAAGAAGACGAAGAGAGGGGACCAACCAAAAATCCCCCAGACCCCTTCTGAGGTGGTGATCATTGAGGAGGACGAGGTGCTGGAAATTGCTGCTGAGGAGCAACCACCCTTAAAGAGACTAAAGAGGGTGGTAAGGGCCAATCCAGTGGGGCAGGGGTTCTTTCAGATGTCCCCCCTTCAGACCTGTCTGGACCAGGTGAAGGCATTGAAGCTCTTCCTAAGCCCCCTCCAGGTCAAGTGGAGGGAGTGGACCAATCTATAGCATCGGATGTGGCTCGGATTAAAGAGGGATTTGTCCCTAAGCCATCTATTTTGGATTCTGACATCCTGGCATCTCTCCCGGGGGTATGCCGCTAAGGCGGCCATTGCGGTGGACGATTTTTGGACAGAAGGGTGGGAATCTTTTTCTTCCAAAAGCTCACCTAGTCAAATGCTGCTCGCCATCAAGGCTTTGAGCGCAAGGACTTTAGCTCTTGCCGACGATCTGGAGGGGCCGGTCAAGGAGCTTGAGCAGAGGGAGGAAAGCACTAAGGTGGCCTTGCGTAATGCGGATGGCATGGTGCAGGAGATCAAGGAGCTAAAGGAGACTCTCTCTTCCACCCGAAGGTCCCTCCATGAGGCGAAGAGCGCATCCAGAGCCCTTAAGGAAGACAAAGAGCAGCTAAGAAAGGACCTTCATTCTTCCGAAGCAGATGTGGCTAACCTGTGCAAGAAGTATGATAATGCCTGCCAAGCTCAGGCGGTGACAGCCGAGGCGTTGGCAGAGTCTAATGCTTTAAAGGGAAAACTCTTTGACGAGGTTGCTGATCTGAAGAGGGCGCTTGAGGAGGAAAAAGAGCTTCGGAAAAAGGATGCTGAGTCCCTGGTTTCTTTGGAAGGCAAGCTTGGGCTTCTGGAGCAAAGTATGGCAGCCAAGGTCGCTGAAGGCATTCAAAACTTCAAAGATACCTTTGAGAACACCGAGGAATATGGGCTTATGCAGCGAATATTTGGAAATATCGGTTCCCGTATGGCTCTAAGGGACGTGAAGGAGAAGTTCCCCTACTTGGATCTTTCCGCCATTGAGGCCTTCTACCCTGAGACAGAAGATGCTGACGAAGGCGATCCAGCTGAGGCCCCCCATAATGCGTCCGGCGACAATGCTGTGGACGATGCCCCTCCCCTTTAGTCATTGTACATAATAATTTTTTTTTTTTGTAGCAATGTGATTCTTTGTTGCCTCTATTGTTTTATTATAAATACTTCAGATTCTATGTCTTCTTTTTTCTTCGTATGCATGTTTGATAGTCCCCCAGACATGTAGGGCCAATTGTAGGGCCAATTCATTTTAATAAATTATGACCTTCGATAGTCAGCACGCTTTCAATAGACAAGGTTGCTTTGATGAGAAACAGCGCCATAAAGTGCACCGACTGAGTATAAAGCACCTCGGCTAGGTGTTAATCAGGTCGAACTGTTTACGCATAAATGCTTCAAAGATGCCTTCGTGGTTGCAAATGTCTTGTACGATGTAAAATGCGCTTGATTTGTTACACCTCGGACAGGCACAGCCTAGTTCGGCTGGAGGGGCTTATGTGCTTCTCCTCCTCGGCCACTAGTCCAAGGCAAAGTCCAAAACTTTGGTCTTGGATAGAAGTCCAATGCGCCCTAATTTGGGGCGTGCTTATTTTCAATCTATACTTCCAACGAAATGCGCATATGTTTTTACAACAGACATAATATAGGGATTTTTACGTTTGAATCCACAGTATTTAGTATGCATATGTCTTGTGAGCGTTTCGTTTAAGTGTATTTACGGAAGTATCATCCATTTTGCGGAAACTTTTAATATTTTGCATGAAAGAGCACTCCGCATGTTAGCGCATCCCGTTTTTTTTTCACAGTAATCGCCGTGTGGGCTTTATAAGAGTCCCTTGTTTGTAACAACCTCATGCATGACGAATACGCATGGGTAATTTGTATTTGGTGCAATCCTCATTATAATCAACTAGCGATTTCATACAATTATGCGACGACGCTGTGCCTCGTTGAAGTGGAATTTGGCCTATTGGAAATAGCGACGAAGGTGGTCCGTGTTCCAAGGATTACACAAAGGTACCCCGGATAAATCTTCAATTACGTAGGTTCCTGGTACCACCTCGGTTGTGATCCTATAAGGGCCTTCCCAGTTAGGACCCAAAGTCCCTACTCCTGGTTCTTGAGTGGAAGGAAGAACCTTTTTTAGGACTAGGTCCCCAATATTAAAGCGTCGACTCTTCACTCTTTTGTTGTAGTATCGAGCCATCTTTTTCTGGTATTTGGCCATCACTTCTTGGGAATCATTCCGCTTTTCCATGAGGAAATCTAAACCGGCCCTTTGCGCTTCCTTGTTCCTAACTTCGTCATAATGAATTTGACGAAGCGAAGGGATTCCGATTTCGACGGGGCATACCGCCTCGGCCCCGTAAGCCAGCGAGAAGGGTGTTTCACCAGTGGTGGTGTGCGAGGTGGTTCGAAGCGCCCATAACACTTGTGGTAGCTCGTCTACCCACGCGCCCTTTTTGAATTCCAACTTCCTTTTCAGGGTATTTTTTATGGTCTTGTTCACCGCTTCGACCTGCCCGTTGGCTTGCGGGTGATGTGGAGATGAGAACAGCATCTTGATTCCCAAATCGTCACACAACTCATCCACGCTTCTGTTTTTGAACTGTTTTGCATTGTCACTAACCAGCGAATGTGGTATTCCGAACCGGCATATGATATTTTTCCAAATGAACTTGGTGGTGTTGGCCTCGGTGATCTTCATCAAAGGTTCCGCTTCGACCCACTTGGTGAAGTAGTCAATCGCTACTATCGCAAAGCAATTGTTACCAGCTCCTCTGGGCATAGGACCAATAATGTCAACCCCCCATTTTGCAAAGGGCCAAGGGCTAGTCACCACAGTTAGCTCGTGATGCGGCTGATGTGGTATGGTCGCGTGTCTTTGGCATTTATAACATTTCCGCACAAAGTCATGGGAATCCTTTCGCATAGTAGGCCAAAAATATCCCTGTTTGACGGCTTTCCGAGCTAGCGATAAAGCCCCGGCATGGTTGCCGCAGATGCCCTCATGGATTTCTGTCATTACATACTGCCCTTCCTCTAGCTCCACACATCTCAGCAAAGGAGAGGTGTAACTCCGTTTATAAAGTAAGTCGTCCAGGAGCACGAAGTTCGCAGAGTATTTCTGCAATTTCTGAGCTGCTTCAGGCTCGTTTGGAACTGTCTGATGCTTTAAATAGGAGATTAGGGGGTTCATCCAGGATTCCTCTTCTTCAATTGCCAGGATTTCCGGTCCCGGCTTAATAGAAGAGGTCATCATGTGCTCTACAGGGATCAGATTGTGGAGCTCCGAATCACTACTGCTTGCTAGTTTGGCCAAAGCATCAGCGTTGGAATTTTCTGTTCTGGGGATGTGCTGTAACTCCATTTTTCCGAAGTGCATAGCTAAATCTTTTACTTTCTTCAAGTAAGCGACCATAGAAGGTTCTTTGGTAGAGAATTGCCCATTGAATTGGCTTACAACAAGCTGCGAATCGCTGTTCGCCACCACGGACTTAATCTTCAACGCTTTTGCAAGTCTTAGCCCGGCTAATAGCGCCTCGTATTCAGCAACATTGTTGGAGGCTTTGAATCCAAAGCGGATTGCACTATGTAATTTAAACCCTTCCGGGCTCACTAACAGTATTCCTGCGCCTGATCGTCCATCAGCCGAGGACCCGTCAACGAACAATTTCCATTTCTGTCCATCATGTTGGCTGTCTTCGGTGTTGTCTACCATTTCGACCTCAGGTGGATGGGTGAATTCAACTACGAAGTCTGCTAACGCTTGACCCTTTACGACTGTCCGAGGCGCATAATGTAGGTCGAACTGGCTGATTTCTATTGCCCATTTCAATAACCTCCCAGAAACGTCCGGTTTTTGCAACACTTGTCTCATGGGAAAGTTGGTGAGCACTTGTATGGAGTGTGACTGAAAGTAAGGACGAAGCTTACGAGAGGCCGTGATCAACGAGAGAGCAAGTTTTTCCATATCTGGGTAGCGCGTCTCGGCGTCCAGCATGGCCTTGCTTACATAATATACTGGCAACTGGTTCCCATCCTCCTCTCGGACCAGCACTGAGCTAACAGCCTCTTTGGATACAGCCAAATATAGGTAAAGAGGCTCGCCAGATTTTGGTTTTGATAGCAATGGGGGGCGGCCTAAAGAAGCTTTCAGGTCGGCAAACGCCTGCTCGCATTCTGGTGTCCATTGGAATCGCTTTCCTCCCTTCAGGACCTTGAAAAATGGCAAGCATTTTTCAGTGGACTTTGAGACGAACCGGTTCAAGGCCGCGATTCTCCCCGTTAAGCTTTGCACTTCTTTTGGGTTTCGAGGTGACTGCATGTTTAACAAAGCATTGATTTTGTCCGGATTGGCTTCAATTCCCCTTTTATTTACCATAAATCCGAGGAATTTCCTAGATGCTACCCCGAAAGCACACTTCGCCGGATTGAGCTTCATCCGATATCTTCTCAAAACATCAAATGCCTCTGACAAATGGAGGATATGATCAGCGGCGACCATGCTTTTGACTAACATGTCGTCAACGTACACTTCCATAGTGTTCCCCAATTGCTTCGAGAACATGCGGTTTACCAGCCTCTGATAGGTAGCTCCCGCATTCTTCAAGCCAAATGGCATAGCTCTGTAGCAATAGAGTCCTCTATCTGTGATAAATGAAGTATGCTCTTCATCCGATTCGTACATAGGAATTTGATTGTACCCGGAATATGCATCCATGAAGCTTAGCATCTCGTGTCCCGCTGTGGAGTTGACCAATTGATCAATCTGGGGTAGTGGAAAGCTGTCTTTCGGACATGCCTAGTTCAAGTTAGAAAAATCAATGCACACCCGCAATTTCCCATTGTGTTTTGGTACTAAAACAGGGTTTGATACCCACTTCGAATATCGGGACTCTCTTATGAATCCATTTTTCAATAGCTTCGCGACCTCGTCTTTCAAGGCCTCATATTTGTCCGAACTCATGGGCCTTCTCTTTTGCCTGTGCCCAGGGCTTTGGGGATCCAGCTGGAGCCTGTGACAGGCCTCCTTAGGATCAATCCCAACCATGTCGCCATGTTTCCATGCGAATACATCGAGGTTTTGAAGTAGGAAGTCTTTCAGTTGACTCTTGTATTCGGTTGGCGAGTCCAGTCCGACATGTAATTCCTTGATCGGGTCCAATGGGTCTATGCCGAAGCACTCCAAACTTTCGGCCGGGGTGGGACAATTGTCACCTGCCATCCTGGGGTCTAGATCTGCTAAATCCTCTTCTGGGATCATCATGACATCCTTATCTCCAGCCGGTCCTTCACCCAATCTTTCAGGGTCTGGAGCAGCCTCGGCCATGGCTACATCACTGATCATGTTCAAGCTTCGATCTTGAAATTTCCGGATTGCATTTGTGTAACAAGCCCGGGATTCTGTTTGGCTTCCCCTTACAGTTGCAACGCCATGCTCTGTGGGGAACTTCATGCAAATGTATTTGGTGTGCGTTACAGCCCCCAAGTCAATAAGGCCGAGCCTCCCAATTGAACCGTGGTAGGAGGAGATTTTGTCAACTATCAAAAATTCCATAGGAATTCTGGAGAGGGTTGGTGATTGCCCTACTTCAGTCATAAGTGTTATGGACCCTCTGGGGGTTATGCTATCCCCCGTGAAACCGTATATTGGATCAGGGACTGGAATGAGTGGTGTGCTGATCCCCATCTTATCAAAAGTTACCCCGTATATCACATTTACCGAGGCACCATCATCCACCATCATTCGTGACAGCCCATTCCGAGCCACCACCACTCTGATAACCAATGCGTCGTTGTGTGGAAAGTGCACTCCAACGGCATCGTCTTGTGTGAATGTGATAGGCTCCGTCCGAGGCATCCCAACAGGATGGGAATGGATATGATAGTTCACATTGGCGGGCTGCTTGGCCTCTCTTATATACCTCTTTTGGGAGTTGTTTGTGCTCCCACCTGGGTAGGGGCCTCCCAGTATTGTGTTGATTTCCCGAATGGGGAGGTCAGCTGCAGGCATAGGTTGTTCCCGTGTATCTTTAGCATGTGCCGAAGCGGTATCTTGACCCTTATTCCTGTTTCTTTGACGATTGTCAATTCTTTCTTTGGTTGAATTCTTCCACGGAGCTTTCCTATCTGCTCGGTTGAACTTCTGGCCACCAGTTTTCTGGGTTCTCCCTGTGTCTAGGGGGAAATCTCCCCCCTTCTCCCCTGCGCTTTTTGTTCAGCTAACATTTGGATTTCCCTACAATCCTCTGTTGCGTGACCGTAATATCTGTGGTAGGCGCAATAAGCCCCAATCATGGGTTGTTTCCCACTTCGGCTGCTTTCCACTTTCCCGTGTGCCGTGGGAGGATTTTGAGAAAGGGTGTTTGAGTGCAAGTGGGGGATAGCTTCCGTGATTTCTGCTGCAAAGCTAGATCCCGTCCCCGGGAATGGACGAGGCGCGCCACCTCGGTTACTGCCGACCCTATCCTTGTTTCCGCCCTTTTTGAGGTCCGTTTCATTGGAGTATCCAAGGTTGTATCTCCCTTGGGAGTGATTATCTCTGGACCTAGCCATTTCCTCCGATACAATCTCTTCCTTCATCAGGTCTACCAGGGTATTGTAATCCCTTGGTTTCCTGCTCCGGACATCCCTCCAAAACATGCTGGTCATATCTAGCCCTCCTTTTAAGGCGGAAAACATCTCCGCTTCTGTGATATTTTCGCAGATATGCATTTCTTCAGTAAATCTAGCTAGGTAACTTTTCAGAGATTCGTCCCTTCCTTGTCTCAGATCCTGAAGGCGTTGGAGGGGGAGTTGGCCAGGCCTCGAAGAAACAAAACCATTCTTAAAAGCAGTTTTCATATCCCTCCAACTGTGGATGCTGCCCGGAGGGAGTTTTTTATACCATCGTATGGCACTCCCCTCAAGGGTTAAAGCGAAAGCTTTACATTTTAGTGCCGGGGTCGCCCCGACTATTTCCATGCTGGCGCAGTAATTTAACAGGTGATCATCAAGGTCACCTCGGCCAGAGTATTTTACTATTTCTGGCATCTCAAAGTCATGGGGACGGGGCATCTACGGAGGCCCTCTGTGAAGGGACTTACTTCCTCTTCGTCATCCAACTCATATGACGGCAGCTCGCTGTTCTCGTCGTATCCGGAATACTCCGGGTCACGGTATTGGCCATAGGGCGGCGGTGCGTGCTCCTGCCTTTGTGGTGGTGGAACGCGGCCGTAGTTTGGCCTTTCATGGCTCTGTAATTCATTACGAGGATTAGTCCGAACTGCTTCGGCTCTTCTTTCTCGCCTATTCCTAAGCTCATGTACTGATGCTATCCTTTCTCCCCCATACCTTGTTGGTCCCTGTACATTTGATCCTTCGACAAGGCTTCTTCAGCGCGTCGCTCATGCCTATTTCTAGGCTCTGCGACATTATGCCGACCTGGGTCCGTTTGTCCCCGTCGTTGTCCCCTGAATAACCCTCCTATTCGGCTGAAAACGCTGCCGGATTTTGCGGGAGAAGCCTCCCTGCGTCTAGCTGGGAGTGGTTTTTATTCCCCATGCGTTTCATGTTCTGGATCTCTCTCATAGAAGGGCTCGGATTCCACTTCGGCGTATTCCTGCGGGTCCTGATAATAATAAGATACAGTAGCCGCCTCGGATGGTGAATAATGTGGCTGTGAGTATTGCTGAGGCATCACGGGTTCATTCATAGCATGCCCTCTGGCCATAAAGGCATTCATTGCAGCAGTATGTTCTATTTGCTGCCTCTGCATCTCCAGCATTTGGGCCGCCATAAGTGTCATGTCTCGCATCATGCGGCGATTTTGGTGCCGGCTAGGTGGATTAGGTTGTGCCACGTCCTCGTTGGCGTTTTCATGGATTTCTTGAGGAACTTCGTCCTCGCTGTGTTGGCCACTTCTTCCCCTACGGGGGTTAACATCACCGTCACTTTCATTCATGTTTCAGAAGAGTTTCTGGTCTTAGATTGCTTTTCAAGGATAGATAGGCCTTTGTCTCGCTGTTTCAAGCCTTTTTCAAGGTTGTTAAACTTATGTTTCAAAGTTCTTTACCTTTTCCAAGGGTGTTTAGACTTATGTTTCAAAGTTTTTTACCTTTTCCAATGGTGTTTAGACTTATGTTTCAAAGTTCTTTACCTTTTTCAAGGCCAATCAGCTTATCTTTCAAAGCTCCTACCTTTTTCAAGGCCAATCAGCTTATCTTTCAAAGCTCCTACCCTTTTCGAGCCCAATCAGCTTATCTTTCAAAGCTCCTTGCAGTTATCCGCTCTATTGTAAGGGGTTATTCGTCCTTTTTCAGGACTACCTTTCAATGTGTGGCTTTTTACCATGTGTTTTCGTGGTTAGCAGTATGGTTTCCCACAGACGGCGCCAAAATGTTGACCACAAAATCCGGATGGACCTTGGACCAACACGTCTCAGCTCCTCCCTCTTGAACACGTGGATCTCCTGCGCACTGTGACAAACAATAAGTTTGCAAAGGGGGCCGAGGTGGCTCCCGTTAGCACTCCGATGCCTAAGTCAGTACTCATTTTAGGCGAATATATATATTGGGTGCGGGAAATATAAGTGTGTAAAAGAGAGAAAAGGGAGTGAGAGAAGTATATAGTTTTTAGTGAGAAAATCCTCATCTCTCAAAATGTTGACCACAAAATCCGGATGGACCTTGGACCAACACGTCTCAGCTCCTCCCTCTTGAACACGTGGATCTCCTGCGCACTGTGACAAACAATCAGTTTGCAAAGGGGGCCGAGGTATCTCCCGTTTGCACTCTAATGCCTAAGTCAGTACTCATTTTAGGCGAATATATATATTGGGTGCGAGAAATATAAGTGTGTAAAAGAGAGAAAAGGGAGTGAGAGAAGTATATAGTTTTTAGTGAGAAAATCCTCCTCTCCCTCAGAGACTTACCTGTTCTATTTATAGTTATATTCTTTTACCATTGTCCTGACACGTGTTTGGTTTTTACACGTGGCTGCTTCCCATCCATTGGTCAAGTTAACCATTTAGTTGGCCATAATCATTACTGTCTACTATAAGATTGTGGCGGCCATCACATCAACGATAAAGGCGCTGTCCCATCATGTTGCAGTTTGATTACAGGTCCCGTGTTGGTGACGTTTCCGCCCAACCTAGATGCCGGTCCTTGAGGTTGCTTCGGACGATGCCACTTATGGAGATAGTTCGGCTTATAGAAGGGATGTGCCTCGGAATGCCTCGGCCAAATAATAACCCCTTAGGTGGGCCCTACTTAGTGACTATTAGATTCCATGTGCGACATGTCACGCATAATAATAATATTTAAAAAATGTGGACGTAACAGAAGTCAATTTACAATTTACAATTTTTCACTAACAATATCAATTACGTCAATTATTTTAAAAAACAGTATTAGTATTTAAAAAACGTTACTTTAACATTCATTATATACATAAGATGCACAAATTACGTATTTACTATTAGTTAAAAGAAAAGTTGCAATATTCATTGAAAAATTACATGTGAATTTATGAATCAATAAATTATGTAAACAAGGATATAATTAACTAAGACAAAGATGACATTCCCTTTTTTTTTTTTGATCCGAAGACAATTCCCTTTTCTTGATCTCAACTATAAGAGTGTGTTAGTATGTTGAAGTAGGTGTCTTTTTGGAAACGTTTTATTTATAAATACTGATTGTAAATGGATATGAGCAACATACCATTGGATCAATTTTTAAAAAAATCAACAATTTTGGTTAATCAAAAATTTCAGTCCAGTTAGATTTTTTTTGCATTTTTTGAACCGCGACTCGAAAAATACAGTTATTTTACTGAAATCCTTTCTAGCTGGAATTTTTTTATTAATGTCCATCTGAGCTGAACAAAGTTTCTGAATCCGTCATTGATTTAACCTAACGTTTTCGGATGTAAAAGTGATTTCTCTTTCCGTAACCAATGTGGATTTGCCATCTTTGCCCATCCCGATATAAATATATCAAAATTTAATTTCTACACAATTTAGTTTATTGAGAAATACATATCATATGGAACGTAATTAAAATTCGCACTAAGACACTCCAACAAGAGTCGGACCTTTTTATTTCCATAGAAAACTATCTAAGGAACAATTTAGGGTGTGTTCTTTTAGATTTAATATGGAATGTTTTATGTCAAATCAAGGAATTGAAATTATTTGTTGATTTATTTGTGTTTTCTAGGTAAGATGAATGGTTAAAAATTAGAGAGAGAGAATGTGAATAGTTAAAAAGTGGTATGAAAAATTGTGTAAATTAAAATTTTTTAATAATTCCAAATTAAAATATAGCCGAACACACCCTTATTTAGCTTTTAAAAAAAGAAGGGGGGAAAAATGGATCCTCAAAAAGAGTGATAAGTAGTAAACTATAAATGTATGAAAAGAAGGTGCACTTCTCGTATATATATATAAAATTAAAAGTAGAAGTCCCACTAAATCAATTATTATTTCCCTTTACTCATCAGTCTCTCCTTTCACATCCAGAGTAAAGTAAATGCGATGACAGATGACTCTTTCTTTCTTTCATTAGGCCCAAAGCATATTCACTAAGCATGATTTCAATTTTCACGAATATAATTTCTTTTTTATTTCATATAGATTATACTGTGTTCTTCATCAATTAAATTAAATTTTTATTATTATTAAAATTCTTACCCTTATAAAAAATTGATTAATAGTAACAATAATTTATAAGCGTTAACATCAGTTAAGAATGTTATTTATAAATTGATTTATTTATATTGTTGAGGTAAAATGTATTGTTGAAAGGTAAGAGAGAAAATGTACACACACACACACACATATATAATTAATAATTGATTTAAGAAATTGTGTAAGAATAATTAATTTAAGAAATTGTGTAATTTATAAACTTATTTATAAATCAATTTATATGGTTTACCGAATGGATGCTTAAAAAAAAGTTGAACTCCAATTTTATGAGCCCCTACAGCTCCTATCCTGAGGATTTGTAAAGAATGTAAATCGCGGGATATGTCTCAATGGAACAGTGTTTAAAATTTGATATTTAATTGCGCTTGTAAGAAACCTCATTCATACCAAAGGGAAGATTTGAACTCACGCTATATAGCTGTCATATGTTAATATAATTTAATATATTTTAGATGTCAAATTAATGCGTATTTTTTAATATATAAAGCTAAATTAGAAGTTAGTATAAGCTAACATATGTTAACATTCTTTGATTCATTCTTTAACTCATTTTGGGTTAAGTACACAATTACAAACATTTAGATTGGAAAATTTTTGAAATCAGGTATTTTGTAACTAATTACAAAAGTATCAAAATAATTTTTAAAATCAGGTTTTTTTTTTTTAATTACAATTGTAACTTTATTTTCAATTTTGTAATTAAATACAATTGTAACTTATGAAATAGTAAATTATTAGTGTAATACGTAATTTGTAATTAATTACATTAGCGCAATTGTAATCATCCACTGCCATCGTTGGGCCACCATCGAAAATAGAATTGTAACTTTATTTCAATTTGTAATTAATTACAATTGTAAATTTATTTCAATTTGTAACTAGTTACAATTGTATTTTTAATTACTGTCTCAATATCACCACCACCTCTACCTCCACTACCATCCTCCACCACCACCACAACAGAGAAAACAGAGGAAGACACCAGTCACGACCAATACTCCGATCAACACCAAAACCACCACTACCATACCAACACCACTCCAGTCGGCAGTCTCTCCATCCCTCAACAGCCCTTACCCTTGTTTCTTCCTTCGTTCGCGCACTCCACCAGCCAATAGCCAACAACACAGCTCTCCAGCAACCGCACTCATCACACTTCCATCCACACATCAACTTCTCAGCAACCCATATATCCACCACCGAAAACCAACAGCCTCCAAGTCTCCACACAACCGATCGACTCGTTTGTGACCTCTTCTGATTCCGTCTCCTTTAGCGAGTCCGATGTGCAGATCTATCTCCACTCACACATCCTCCGTCGGGCTAAGTATTTTGCTGTTCTACTCTCCGTTCGGTGGCAACAACACAACAACGACGACTCGCCATCCCAGGCGCTACTTCGTGTACATTGCCTCTATGCCCTTTCTTGTCGTCGGATGAACCTAGATCAATGCAGCGGTACCGCTGCTTCGATGCCTGCCTCCTTCGATTATACACTGATTGAAGATCAAGGGTGCCCTACCACTGCTACCGTTGAGAGAAGGGAAGGTAAAGATGGAAGTCACAATGGGGGAGAAGGGTATAGGATTAAATACCTGATTTGATGAAATATTATTAGATGACCTGATTTTAAAGATTTTAAATCTTAATACATGAGTGGGTGTAATTAGCCCACTCATTATTAGGGGTGTAAACGGATCAGATATTGATCAGATCTGCCTTGATCCGATCCGATAAGAATAATTCGTAGATTTGATCCGATCCGATAATCTGACGGATATTTGACAGTTAAATCCATATCCGATTCGAAATTATGTTTAGTATGGTTTTTTTAAATATTTACATATTAATGAGTAAAAATTTACTCATATAATTAATTATAATTTCATATTATTCATAAAAAATAAAATCATAATATCTAAAAAATTATAACAATATTTATATATTACAAGTTTTAAAATGAATACTATAATATATAATAATATTATATTAAAATTATGCTTTATAATATACATTACAAGATTTAAAATAAAAAAAATTATATGGAATAAAATTATATAATAATATATAAAATATATTATATTATTATAAAAAAATTCGGATCGGATTGACTTATATTCATATTTGTTTTATTTAGTTAACGGATTATTAGATTCGTATCCTTATCGGATTATCAAATTAAAACCTTAAATCCATCTCCATTAATTTCATCGTATTTCAAATCGGGTTCGGATTAAAATCCTATCCATTGACAGCCCTACTCATTATCCTTACACTAGATTGATAATAAAAGTATAATGATGAGTGAATAATTTCACTGAAATGTGGGAGTATGATTTTCAAACCGTAATCGATATGTACTACATATCATTTAAAAATTTGATAGCTCTAGTCAAGTATTTGAGTTCCTCTTCATTTTCAGCAGTTCATTATAATTACGGCTTATTGTTGCATTATTTTGATCAATTTTCTTGCTTAATATAATTTTTTTTTACTTTCAGTGCATGTATGATCCAAACTGTAACGTAGGAAACATCTATATATTTTTTTCTGGGATCATTACAATGCAATGAAAAAGAGAAAAAATATACATGAGAATTTTATTTCATAGTTAGATTTGACTTGTTTATCGGGAAAATGTAACTTCAAATTAATAAAAGTAATTTTTCATTAAAAAATTAAAAACGGGTTGGTTTGATTTTTTGCGATTTTTTTAAAAATAAAAAACTAAGCAAAATAGTTTTGAAAATGTTTGGTTCAGTTTGAAAGAAAAGAAACCGCGGGTTCTTATTGTCTCAAACCAACAAGTTAGGTTCGATTTTCGGTTTCACGATTTTGTGTGTGCAGTCCTACTGGTTGTGGTGCTTGTAGGCTGTAGCTATCGATTTTTTCATTTCAATTAAAACATGAATTTTAGATACGTCTTCAACCTTTTTTTTTTCTTTCTCCCATAAAGATGAATTATTAATTTCTTTAACTGTAAATTATTTTTTGACTTGAGATTGTAATTAAAAGAGAAGAGAAAGTATGCAAGGCAAGGGATAAGTCGACTTTGGTAGGTAGTTCTTCGTAAGCTACTACTAGGACAAGAAAATTATTTTGAGGTTTTTTCCCCTTCAAAAAGAGCACTATGACAACACTTCTCTTTCTATAAAAATCTAATGATAGCTAGCCTTGACAAATGCTAACAAGTCCTAGAATGCCTAACAACCCTTCCACTACATTTGATAGTGAGAGTAAAATTTGGGTGAAAAACAAATGAGTTTCAGAGAATTTAGTTTTTGAGAATTTGATGTTTTATGTGTTTGATTTGTTTAATTTTTTAAGTGAAAAAAGTGGAAATTTTTTAATTTTTATTGTTTAATTGACATTATTTTTATGAAAAATAAAACAAAATTTAGCTATTTTAATCAGAATATATATATATATATATATATATATATATATATATATATATATATATATATATATATATATATATATATATATATATATATATATATATATATTTTACAAATATTTGTACTTATTAATAATAATGTTAATTTTTGGCAAAAAATTAAATCAATTAACAACAACAAAAATGATCAAACATAACGAAAATGGTTAAAAATTTTGCTAGGAAAATAAATTCTAGTGTATGGGTGAGAAAACCAATTCCGTGAAATGGAGGAAAATCAGCCTGTGATGGAAATGGATGGAAAATTACCGTTTCATAACACAGTTCGGTTTGTAAACTGGTTTATTTATACTTTTGAGGTAAAAAATAGTTATTAAAAATTGGAGAGAAAAAAGTATGTGATTAAAAAGTGGTTTGAGAAATTATGTGATTTATAAATTGGTTTATAAACCAAAAAAATGACATTTACCAAACGGTTACTAAAATTATCTAGAAAAAGTTAGCAATTAAACGCCTAAAAGATGTAAAATGGCTTGAACAACATAATTTTCCTTGAAAAATTATAGTAATCAAATGCACCCTTCATGAAAGTAATGAATTTGAAATTGACTATATTAGTTGAGTGGTCCAAGTTTGGGGATGGACCGAACCAAGGTGGGAAGGAAGAGTGATAGAGGGGGATAAGGTGGCCAAGTGATGACAAATATTTCATCTCTTTTTTCAATTTTTAACCAATTTAAACAGATTTTCAACGTTTCTAATTGAATTGGATCAGCAATAGAGTCTACTAATCAACTCGAATTTGCGCTCCTCCAACATAAATACATTACATCTTCTTAATCGAGGGAAAGATGCCAATATTTATTATTATTATTATTATTTTTTGACACTTTGACATCTTTCTGCTTGCTAAGAAAAAAATTATACGTAAGAAACATCAAAATAAAAGAGTGACGGCTACGGAAACAAGAAATTCGAGACATCAAATCCGGACGTTAATATCTATGACATAAGTCATGGCTGTTGGGACAAGTCAATTTTTTGTTTTGCAATTTGCAATTGTACAAAGGGCGTCTTTAAGGCACCGCGTTCGAATATTTAATTTGCCTAATTAATTGACTAAAAGATAAAAAGATAATAAATTTAATTTCCACAATTTTCCAAATCACTTTTAACCATCCATATTTTCTCTCTTCAATTACACAATTTTTCAAACCAATTTTTTAATTTCATATTTTACCTAGAAAATACAAATAAATCCAACATAAAATTTAATTCGGTTCGAACTCCAACCGAACTGAGCCTGAGTCTACACCAAATATTTCATTTTCATGTAATACAGGTGACAAACCAACTTAGCTTGCCAAGTAGGTCAAAACAATGACAAATTCAAATTGTAGATTAATTATTTTTATTCTTTTGATAATTATAACATTATTTTGAAGTCGAAAAAATATGCAATGTGAGTATCAAATTCAAGATCTCAACGAGAAGTTTAATACAAGCTAACAAATGAGAAAAAACTCTAAATATATCATTCGTAAAATTATTTCAAATAATAAATATAGAAATTTTACTTTTACTTTTTTTCAATATTCAATCTTTTGAATTAATCTCATTCAAGTCCTAAAATGATACACGTTCTTTCTTACCTAAATTCAATTTGATCTAAATGATTAATTTCGATTCTTTTTCTTGTCAAATTGAAAGAAAGAATAGATATCCGATTAAAACAATTAAATCCTTTTAATTTCTACAACTTTAAATTTCGATAAATTCATTGGTCATTCTTGAAATTAATTTAATTAATTTACTCATTTTTTCATTTATCTATTTTTAATTTTACAAATTTATAACAACCTCAATTTGTAAAATATATTTTACAGACTTTAATAATTAGTTCAATGATATCTATCAAAAATAAAAATATAAAGTGTTAGCAAACTCATTTTATTTAAAAATAGAATATAATCAACACGTTTATTTAAAATGCACAAAAATATTTTTTTCCCCTTCGTTAACATGATTCTTTGACTACTCAGTGAAAAAATAAAAATTCGCGTTACATTGGAAATCATTGAATAATGATATATGTTTCATATAACTATAGACTAAAATAGTTTTAAATATGTGGTTGAAAGTAATATAAAAAATAAAATAATGTCAATCAATCAATTATCAGTGGTTGAAATGATGAAAAGAGATTTTTTTTTTAGAACGCGTGATTAAAAATTAGTATGTGCAATTGTGAAAAAACAAGTTCTTAAAGAATGTGTGATTGAAAATAAACATTAAAAAAATTATTTTTGAAGAATCAATTTTATACGAATAAGTGATAAAGTCTCATGTCTTGTGGGTTAAGCCCACATTTATAAATTGAGATGTATAGATGATTTTTTCTTCATATAAAATTAATTGTATTTGTAATATATTTTCAATAAAATATAAATAAAACTTATATTTCATATTGCTTATTTATTACATTCATTTAAACATATGACTGCATTTATGTTTGTCACATGTAAGTTTAACAAATTGTAGAATTTTAATTTAATTCAAGTTTAAGCAAATTTTTATTTTCTAAAATGCTTGGAAAATTTTGGCCGTAATATATTTTGCTTTTTTACATGTAATATAATAAAATGAAATATTTGTTTAGTATATTTAAATATCAACTATTGCATTAAGATAATACCAATTCTTATAGTATTATTCAAGGAGCCGATAAATTAATTATGTGGATATCTATTAGGCTATTAGATTCTTTATTTCATTTTACGATTTGAAAAATGTAAACATCTTAACTTTTAAAAATCAATTAATCGTAAATCCAATTTCAATCATCAAATCAAAATTGTAAAGTATAGAAATGTCACATATCCAGATCTTACCTTGCCTAAATAGACTAAGAAAACTAGATAATGAACAATTAATTTTTAAAAGAAATATACAAGTCGCTACTTTATATTTTACTTTCTTGGGTATTTTCATTATATATGAATGCACAATTTATGCATGCAATTTACTTTCCTCTTTTATTTCATTTATGCTGAGAAAATTTATGTTATTTATATAAGAATATTAGACTAGGAGTTTTATAGGGAGAAAGGAAATTATAAATTATTTTTATAACTTATTTAATAAATAACTATCAATTATATCTTCCGTGCATCACACTGGTACTATTACTAGTTCTATCAAATAACATCATTTTTTTTTTTGTAACGCCCTATCACAAGCGCCCCCACAATCCTTGTCCTGGGGCTCTGTGGAGGAAAGTGAATCACAGGATATGCAACACAGAGCTAGGAATCAAACCCGTGACCATTCGAGAACACCGTCATCACTATGTTCACCCTTTATCGTTGCACCAAGTGCCACGGACTCTATTTAAAAAAAAATATTTATCTTTTGAACCTTTTGAAAACATATAAATTCTTATTTGATGATTATTATTTGGACGATTAAGTGTTTAAGTGATAGGAGATATCTTTATCTTTATATATATAAAAGTAGAAGTGAGGAGAGAGAGTCATTTTGGAGGGAAAATTGCATTTAATGACTCTCTCTCCTCACTTCTATATTTATATATAAAAATAAATAAATAAAAGATAAAGATTTTGTATACTTCTAGAAAGAAATTTTTAATTGACATTTTTAAGTAACATTGTGACATGATGCACATACATTGGGTGATGAAAAACTAAGTAGTGGAGTAGTTATTTATACCATCCAATATATTTTTGGCATGTCACAATGTCAATTAAAAACGTCCCTCTAGAATTATTCAAAGATTTTTGTAGGAAAAATTATTATTTATTACATATTTAGTAAGAATTGTAATAAATGTACTATGTGAAAATGTGTAACAATGAAAATTTGAAAAAATTAGATTAATATATTTGAACATAAATAATGATATCTATATAAATGTGTTATGTAGAAAATGAAAAAATTGGATTAATATATTTGAACATAAATAAATGTGATATCTATTTAAATGTGTTACATAGGAAATAAAAAAATTGTATTAATGTATTTGAACATAAATAAATATCATATCTATGTAAATGTGTTCCATTGAAAATGAAAATATTGGATTAATATATATATATGTAAATAAATAAATACATGATATATAAATTTATTTAAGTTTGAAATGAAAATTTTAAATCAATATATTTTAAAAATAAATAAATAAAATTATTGAAATTTTACTTCCTAATATGTCAATAAATGAGTAGGTTCTTCAATAACCATATTACAAAAATAATTAATTATTTGCTCTCAACCTTTTACCACCAATGATAAATTGATAAAAAATTTAATCATTTCATCATTTTGACAAAAATTGGTATGTTTAAAAAATAAGGAAAAATAATAAAGTTAATTAAAAATTATAACATATTAAAAGGAAAATAGGTGATAAGGTGGGCAAATTTTTTGAGAAAAAACGTAAATAAAAGTGAAAAGAAATTTTATATAAAAAATTAATTAAGTGCCAAATTTTGAATGGCGCGTGTAGCGCCCCGAGTTCCGTATACCCGATTCACTACGTCATTTTCTGTCTAAATTTTTTCGAATAATATTTTTGAGGAAGAAATAATTGAAATTCATTTTTGGCAACATTAAATAAACTGTAATGGCCGATAAAATTGAAAACATTTATGAAACCATTTGAAATAGTAAATCGAACCATTAATTTTGTAAAGAAATTGACAATGTCATAATTTCTCAAATAAATGAACTTCTCTAAATTATTCGATGTTTGGAAAATACGGAAATCATTAACGTCAAACTTTCAACCGTTTAACGATTATTGCCACCATCATTCATCGCTCGCCACCGTCTCCGAAATCTGCAAAACTGTTAAAAAGTAGGGTGAGTATTTCATGGGGGAAATACTCAGTAGACTCATCGCAAATTAATTTAATTTATAAGATGATTAAACACATAAATCCCGGCTCTTTATAAAACGGGCATTGATAGAGCTTCTTTATAAAACGGCTCTTGATAAAACTCATATTGTGCATTACAGCACGGGACATATTTTGCAAATCATAGGCTCTTTGAAAATAGCTCTTTGAAAACAGCTCTTTGAAAACCATATACTTATAAAAACATTTTAATTATGCCAAGCATAATTTCTTTTGAAAGCATAACATAAGATAGGATTGAAATCCTCATAAACATAAGGAGACACAAGAACTTTACCGAACTTAGGTGGCAAGAATTCTTATGCAGTAAAATCATAATAACAGTAAGTATACCAAAACATAATTCTTGAAATTCATAGGGATCATTTCCATCATAACATAGGGTAGGATCGAAATCCTCATAACCATATGAGACAGGAATTTTACCGAACTTAGGTGGTAAATCCTCATAAACATATGGAAACACAGAATTCTACCGAACTTAGGTGGTAAGAATTCTTATGTGCATAGCAATGATCCAAAACATATAAAACATTTTTGTAAAAATATAGGGTATACTTACTTTTCATAAAAACATAAGGTATATTTACCTTTCATAAAACATACTTAATTTTCTTGAAAATTGACTTTCACAAGTCACATGAAATTTATATGAAATCATAATTTAAATCAATTAATAAGTGCGAGTCTACCTCAAATCCGACGAGTGCAAAGTTGAGCGGGAATGACTTCAATTTCTTTAAATTCTCCGTACGCTTCGTCTTAGCCAATAAGTCACTTTAGTCTATCGAATATATAGTTCAAAATAATAAATTATAATTTGAGGACTAAAATTAATGTTTTGAAAGTTGAGGAACTAAAATAAATACTTTTGAAAGTCCAGGGACTAAAATAGATACTTTGAAAGTTGAGGGATTAAAATGAATACTTTTGATAGTTGAGCTTAAAATCAAATAAAGTAAATCAGCAGGGACTGAAATGATAAGTTTGAAGCTAAAAGGACTGAAATAAAACCTTTTTAAAACATAGGGACTGATTTGAAATAACTTTAAAACTTAAATGGACTCATTTAAAACTTGGAGACTGAAATGAATTGTTTTAAAACCATAGGGACTGAATTGGATGACTTTTCAACTTGAGGGCTTAAGTGAAATTTTCTGAAAATTAACTTTTATATCATTTCAGATATATTTCTTTCTCTCACTTCGACCTAGTTTCAGAGACCGAGAGTGAGACGAGCGAGAGAAAGGCGATCAGTGAGATGTATGAATCCGACGCTACAGCCGGTGATTTGGCCGGTGGAACACCGCCTCGAGGTGGCGGCGAGAGGCAACCAAGTAGGACGGTTCAGATTTTAGAGCTTAGTTACGGGATTTGGTGCGAGACCGAGGATGGAATTTTGGGGATTTCCGGTGATTAATCTGTCGCAGTGGTGGACTGAGGTAAGTGATGAGTTTTTCTTATTTTGTTCTTGGTTTGGAGTTTGATTTTGGGCTGATTTCTGAAATGTTGTGAGGAATTCTGGTGGTTGGTGAATTTGTGAATTGAAGCTCGCAGGCAGTAGAGATGGTATTTGAATAAGGCAGTGAAGGTTTGTTCGTTTGGTGATTGGCGACTGGTTGCGTTGATGGCTGTGAGCAGTGTGGGATGGAGATGATGATACACGGAGGTGGTGTTCTGAGTGGCGTGGAGATGATTTCTTGAATTCATGATAATGGATTGGTCTGATATGTATAAAGAGAAGACATCTTTCTTGCTGGAAAGATGGTTTTGTAAAAAAATAACATGGTGGAGAATATCATGATTTGGAGGAATATTGTGATAGATTAATTGAGTGTAAATTATCATAATTTGGAGGGGTGGTGATGATAATGATGATGCTTGTATAATGTGATGGAAAGGAGTATAAAGAGAAAGCAAAACGTGTGAAATAAATTTTGATTATGATAAGAATTGGACTAACTTTGATTCGGAATTGTATTAAAAACTGATATATTTTTGGACTGAAAAATACATTTGAGAAATAAAAATTTTGGAATTTAAAATGATTTTAAAAATAATACTTTGAATAAATAATTAAATAACATAATTTTAGAAATTCGGATTTAATTTAAAATCGAACAAATTCGATATTTCTTGACTTGGCTAGACGAACACGTCGCGGCGTTAACTTCAAAACAATGGGTGAAATAGTAGCGACACAATTTTCTAAATATTAAAATAATTATTAATTTGCGTAAAAATTCTGGATCGCTACAGCGCGGTACACTGAGTGTATATGCAGAATTTTCTATTTTGATTAATTTTTTTTAAAAAGTTTCAAATTCAATAACATGTGTTATGTAGGAAATGAAAAAATTGGATTAATATATTTGAATATAAATAAATGTCATATCATTTCTATGTAAATGTGTTACATTGAAAATGAATAACTTGGATTAATATATTTTAAAATAAATAAATATATGATATATATAAATTTGTTAAGTTAGAAATGAAAAAAATTGAATTAATATATTTTGAAAATAAATAAATAGAATTATTAAAATTTTACTTTCTATTATATCAATAAATGAGTAGGCTCTTCAATACGCATGTTAAAAAAATAATTAATTATTTTCTATCAACTTTTTAACCATACGTATTTTCTTTCTCCAATTTTTAGCAACTACTTTTTACCTCAAAATCATAAATAAACAAGTTTATAAACTAAAAATTACCAAACGGAGGCTTTATCATTTCACAATTTTGACAAAAATTGACAAGTTTAAAAAATAAGGAAAAATAAAATATATTAATTAATATATTGGATTTCAAATAAAAGATATGTAAGCAACACATTAAAAAAAATAGTTAATAAAAAATTATAACATATTAAAGGAAAATAGGTGATGAGGTGGGCAAATTTTCAGAAAAAACGTAATTAAAAGTTAAAAAAAAATTATATAAAAAATTTAAACGAGTGTCAAATTTTGAATGGCGTGGTATACTTAGTGTACAGGTATCATTTTTTATTTTGAATATTTTTGTTTTTTTAAAGTTTAAAATTGAATAACATTTTTTATTGAAATTATTTTAAATTGTGTTTTTTATTTGATATGATTGAATCAAGATACTTTCAAACTTATGATTTAAAAATTATATATTCCGTGCATCGCACGGGTAATCAACTAGTGATATGTAACAATCACAGTCTCTAGATTAAGACCATGTGTGGTTATGCCAAAAATTTCATCACAACTTTTAAAATTCAATCTCAATCATCCATTTTTAGTCAAGTTCACAATTTTTACTTTTCAAACATTTTTAAACCACACATCCATAAAAAAAACACAAAAATCAAAATTTTTTCACATTATCAAACATGCTCTAATTGAATCAAATTCACACACACAAAGACATTAAATTTAGACGTACAACTATACATAAAGATGATTATGGGCATTTGATGCATATAAAAAATTAAATTTTTATCAAAGTTAAAAGTCAATAATTAATCATAATCATATATTTCATGAGTTCAAAACTTCTTAACTAGTCATCTCATCAATTTTATTAAAACTTACTAAATATTGATTTTAATCGTGAAACAGGCGTATATCAACAAAATAGATGTGTATTTATTATTTAGTAAAACAAAACAATTATTAGTTAAATAATTGGCCGGTATATCAGAATTACTTCACATCTCTTCTTTTGTGATGATTATTATTTATTTAAACATTTAAGTGACGTGAAAATTGTCAAGTTCCAACGTCTAATTACATTTGAATTCATGTTGTATTGTGAAAATATGAAGACAAATTGAATTTAGACGTACATAAAATCATTTGTATCTACAATAAATATGAAAATTTGTAATTAATTAGTACACTTCCATAATTACAAGAAAAATATTCTTTGAGGAAGCTAAAAACAAGATCAAGAAACATTAATGTGGAAAATAAAATATTAATACATTAGTCTCTTTATTGAATTTGCATCATCCAATCTGATAAAAACTTTGAATTCAAATTTCTCATTACTTATTTATTAAAATAAATTCACGTTTCATAAATAATAAGATGGTGACTCTAATTTAAAGGTGAATAGACGTTTCTTGAAAGTTTTGAATTTTCATCTCAAAACCTCAATTTTTGTTGAGCTAAACACACACTTAATAGCGTCTTGTTTAAGATCACCAATTTTTAGAGTCTATTACCCGTTCAATTTTGAGACGGAACATTGTTTTCATTTTATAATGTTAAAGTGTAATCCAAATTTTATATGCTTATTATTGATTTTGTATTTAAATAACTTGTTTAAAAGTAAAAATATGTTTTTAAACAACATAACTTCTAAAATCATTTTTTAACCATACATATTTTCTCTTTTCACTATCCAATCTCATATTTTACTTAGAAAATATAAAAAAATATTTTTAAATACAAAACTTTTTAACAAACGGTGATTTATAACAGGTAATTATTAGTGTTATTTGTATTTTTTTAGTTAAGATGTGTGGTTAAAAATTGAAGAGAGTAAAAATATGTGGTTATATTTTTAAATACAGAACTTTTTAACAAACAGTGATTTATAACAGGTAATGATTAATATTATTTATGTTTTCTAGTTAAGATGTGTGGTTAAAAATTGGAGAAAGAAAAAAATGTGTGGATAAAAAGTGGTACGAGAAATTGTGTTGATTATAATTATAATAGTTTACCAAACACACTATAATAAGTAATCTTTATGAACAGAATATTAATTCCAAATTGTCAAATCAGAATGCTAATCCATAATCAATAGCTTGGATTTATATGTTAATCATCTTATTGTCTGCTTGATTTCATACACATTTATCTGTTTTTCTCTGATAAGCCAAATGGAAAAATATGGAAGAAAAACCTACTTCAACAAACATACAGTCACAAAAAGAGTATTTTTATCAGAAGGAAACTTAAAAGTAAGCTACTCTCATAAGTGAGAAACCACATCTCACTCCTAAAATATTGTAGAAACTATAATATATTAAGCTGTCACAAGCAAATTATTCGAGTCAATATCCTCCTCTGATTCAAAGTTGTTACCTTTCTTTATCAGGTTTTTACAGCACTGTTTTTTGGGTTTTCTTTTGTTCTCTCTCCAGAGGTTGTTCAACTTCTATGTCAGCGTGTAACATATGGATCTCGTTCAAATAAATTATTAGATTTTTGGGTTTATATAATTGGAATCTGTCATTTTGTTTTCAAGTGTGTATGTGCTTTTCTCTTGAAACTTGAAAGTCATTTACTGGGGAGATTAATTTGGAAAATGGGTCATAGTTGTAATTCTTGAATTTGCACTGGAAATGTCTTTTCTGGGGTTTTAAAGAGCTCCCACTACACAATGGATCTTGAAACAGGGATTCATCAGAATCGTGCTAAGGTGAGTTCTGCTTCAAATCATTGATGGATTTGAGCATTTTTTTTTTGGGGGATTTTCTCTGATAAATTTTGTTTTTGGGGGGATTGCAGAAAGAATCTTGGAGAACAGTTTTGACGTTAGCTTATCAGAGTTTGGGCGTTGTGTATGGGGATTTGAGTACATCACCATTATATGTATACACGACTACTTTTGCTGATGACATTGAACATTCTGAGACTAATGAAGAAATCTATGGGGTCTTATCCTTTGTATTTTGGACATTAACAATAGTTCCTCTTCTAAAGTACGTGTTCATTGTGCTAAAGGCTGATGATAATGGTGAAGGAGGCACATTTGCACTTTATTCACTCATATGTAGACATGCCAGAGTGAATTCTTTGCCCAGTAGCCAGGTTGTAGATGAAGATTTGTCAATGTACCAGAAGGATATTATTAGTCCTGCACCGTTTACTTTTAACGCAAGGCTAAAATCTACTCTAGAAAAACATAGAGTTCTGCAAAAGTGTTTGTTATTATTGGCTCTAACTGGTGCTTGTATGGTCATTGGTGATGGCATACTTAGTCCTGCATTATCTGGTAATTCAGTTGTTTCTGTTTTTGAGCTAATTTTTGACATTTTGGAGTTTGTTAATGCACTTTGTGTTTTATGCAGTTTTCTCTGCAGTTTCTGGAATCGAACTAGTAATGTCGAAAGGGCATCACCAATGTAAGATTCTTAATCTTGTACTGTTTCATTGGTTCCAAGTGCATTATTCGTCTAGTCTAGTCTAGTCGCCTTTGCCAGTTCCATCACAGAAAAATTTGCAGATTAATACAAGTAATTCAAGAATTTGAACTAAATGTTTAATGGCCTTTTTCACTATAGATTGAAGGATATAACTATAAAATCAGTTTCAAATAATCTAAAATTGGATGCTCGTTCTTTAATTTTTGTCTAATATCTCTGTCATTATTCCTGGATGTAGTTGGTAATCTAGATGCTTCCAAGAGAAACAGGAAGAAAATGACTTTCTCCAAAAAGATTCAATTAATTATGCAGAAAAAACTATTAGCATACTGTTGCATAGTAACTGTTTCATTTTGTTATCTTGCATTTGTATCTCAAATCATCCAGTACAATATACCAGTCATGGATAGCTCATACTAAATAGGAAATAAGGGGATTTATAAGTGAAATATAAGATTAAATGACTTGGTATTTTTAACATAATGATCATGGATGGTGTGCAAAATTGTCGTCTTTTCCAATACAATAACCTCATGCACTCATAGAAAAGAGGAAAACGTGAGTTTGAACAAATGCATGTATCTGATTTCTTTAATTAGTGTCATTTTGAAGATTATTTTATGGCCACGCGTGAAGATTTATGCAGAATGGGACAATGACTAAAGCCATGTGAGGAGAATAACACCTCGCTTTATATGTAATACGCTCTAAATTTATTCGAAAACATACTGAATTATAAGTATTATGGATGCTTGTCCGAAAAATTTGAATAGAGTTGATTTCTATTGTGCAAATATATTATGACACTTTGAGAATAAGTTTCAAGTTTGGTTACAGTGTATACAATGCTTCTTTTTGTATGTTGATCGGTATCTATATTATGTTTTATTATTGTAAACTACATAATACATATTTTTCAAAATTCGGTTGGGTGAGCTATAATTTGAATTTCTCATCATGGAATTTTATTTGTGCTTATAGTACATAATAACAAAATACTAATCTTGTCTTCTTAAACTGAAAATCTTGCAGATATAGAAGTCCCATTTGCTTGTATCATATTGATAGCCTTGTTTGCCCTTCAACACTATGGTACCCACAGGGTCGGCTTCTTGTTTGCACCTGTGGTCATAACATGGCTTTTGTGCATAAGTTCTATAGGTCTATATAATATTTTCCACTGGAACCCTCACATCTATCGAGCTCTTTCTCCATACTACATGTACAAATTTCTGAAAAAAACACAAAGAGGAGGTTGGATGTCCTTGGGTGGAATTCTGTTGTGCATAACAGGAAAGTTTATATATTCAACATTTGGACGTTAGAATTACTCATACGGATCTTCTTCTTAGTTTTTTCCTTTACCACAAGAGTCGTTAATATTTCTTTTTATTATTTCAGGTTCAGAAGCAATGTTTGCTGATCTAGGACACTTTTCCCAATTGTCTATAAAGGTACAATACTTTCATATTTAATAACTTATCTTGGACACTTTTCCCTACTGTTAATAATCTTAAACAAAAAGTCGTGTAGTAGATTACTCCCCATTTTATGAACTGTATATCATCATCTTGAATTTCCTTCATCCAGCAAGTCAGTTGGTTATAATTGTATAGGAAAAAAATCCATGTTTTTTTTTTTTTGTATTTAAAAAAAAAAAGGAAAAGTGTTTTGAAAGTCAAATTAGAAAGTTATTTCTAAGTTTAATCTAGCTAGTTTCTTTCTTACAAAAGATATAGATGGGTGTTGATCACTTTTAATGCCATTATGCTTTAATGTTAACATACATTTCTTCGTAGCTGAAGTTCTTTCAAGAGGCACCATGTGATTTTATTGCCATGAAAGACATCATAATTTATAATTAGATATAACAAAATAAGTGCTTGTTTTCGCAGGTGTTTAATTTATCATTAAACAACTCTTAATCCACACATTTCGTAGGATCCACAACTACTACCCACTTTTTATCAACAGATTCTTTGGTACCCACTGCTTAAATTATATTTAAACACTCCCAGACAATCATTAAACTTTGTTCATAATAAATTTGGTGTCAACTACATCCTCATTCCACATTTTTCTCAGTTGATTGCTTCAGGATTCGTCTCATTTCTTATGTTGCGGCTATCTGGAAGCCATACCTGATATGTGATGAAGAAAAATGAACATAGAAATAAAAACAAGTAGGTTTCCATGTTTACATCAAATAAAATAGGATGTACATCTTCAGGATTTGGAAATTGGTGTGGTAGGGGTTTAGTTCTGGAATCTTGGTGTGAATCACAATCTTGGTAACATCCAATAGCTTTTTGTGGGCCATTTTCGGACCTGCATTTTACACTATTTTATAGTAATTCCGAGGTTCTTCCAACAAATTTCGTAGTCCTGTGTAATTCAAGTCGGCACCTGAATTGTGCGTTCTAGTGTATGGAGCAGTCTTCCTCCAGCCGTTTATAAGCTTATGGAAATAATTCCCTTGTGCAATCTTAAAGAAAACTTTGCCAAAGTAAAGCTATTAATCCTCACTGGTACTAATAGACCTCTTGACTTATAATTTTTCCACATTAATCACGGGATTATTCAATATGACAGTTGTTCATTTCTAAATATCTAATGAAACTGCACCTCTTCATCTTATATACTTGTGCTTTTGCAGATAGCCTTCACATCCATTGTCTACCCATCTTTGATCCTTGCATATATGGGGCAGGCTGCTTACCTTTCCCAGAACCATGTTGTCGATAATGATTATCGTATTGGATTTTATGTTTCCGTACCTGGTACGTGTTTCCAAATTTTTGTTTTTTAGATAGGAAGAATGCGATTATTGGTGTATTAACACTTAAACGGAAGAAATATTTGCTCGTGCCAGAGAAATTAAGATGGCCGGTTCTGGTGATTGCCATACTTGCTGCAGTAGTTGGAAGCCAAGCCATTATTACAGGAACTTTTTCTATCATAAAACAATGCTCAGCTCTGGGGTGCTTTCCGAGAGTCAAAATAGTACACACGTCGTCTAAAACACATGGCCAAATTTACGTACCTGAGATCAACTGGATTTTGATGCTTTTATGTTTGGCCATCACTATTGGTTTCAGAGACACCAAAAGTATGGGAAATGCCTCAGGTAAGTCCTCCCTCCCAACCCAAATATCACTAACATAAAATAAAAACCTTCATGTACAGAAAGTTTTTGAACTAAATGTGAATCATAAAAATAGCTCCTAAAAAGCTCAAAGATGATGTCTCTCCATGATTGAGCTTTTTGTGGAACATCAGATCTCTTGAGTTCAGAATTTGTAATGCCTGCTCTTGTGAATTAATGGCATTCTCAAGTACTTTCCCAAAGAAGTGCTTAGTAGAATTGTTGTCATCAAGCTTAGCCCTATTGTGTCCATGCTAACTGAAGAACCTAATGTAGTTCTCAAGTAATCCCAAATGTCGAATTGTGATGCTAACCCAAAGTTTGTTCTTTCTTTTTTTTTTTTTTTTTTTTTAATTCAGGTTTGGCAGTAATTTCCGTCATGTTGGTCACGACTTGCTTAACGTCTCTAGTTATTGTTATATGCTGGCACCAGAATGTCGTCCTTGCAATTTGCTTCATCTTATTTTTTGGGACGTTTGAAGCGCTGTATTTTTCTGCTTCTTTAATCAAGTTTTTGGAAGGAGCATGGGTACCCATTGCCCTTTCATTCTTCTTCATGCTAGTGATGTGTGTTTGGCACTATGGTATGTTGAGACAGTACGAGCATGAACTCCAAAATACGGTTTCCGTTGACCAGCTACTTAGCCTCGGTACCGGTTTGGGCATTGTACGGGTTGGTGGCATTGGTCTCATTCACACGGACCTCGTGTCTGGTATACCAGCAATTTTCTCCCACTTTGTCACCAATATTCCGGCCTTCCACCAGGTTCTCGTCTTTCTCTGTGTTAAAACAGTTTCAATCCCTCATGTTAAACATGAAGAACGGTTCCTCGTCGGACATATTGGTCCAAGGGAGTACCGTATATATCGATGCATCGTTCGGTATGGTTATCGTGATCCTCACGTGGATGATGTGAAGTTTGAGAATGATCTTGTATGCAGTATAGCCGAGTATATGCGCACAGGAAGAGAAGGTTTAAACAATGCAGGTGAAGATTCTGTGGAGCAACGCGAGGAAATGATGGTGTTGGGAACGCCTTCGACCCATCAACACGGAATCCAAGTCTGCGAGGATAATGATGTGGTAAATACCGAATTAGCAAGCACTTCGGAGCTTAGAGAAATTCGGTCTCCATCCGTGATGAAGCCGCGGAAAAGGGTGCGGTTTGTCATTCCCGAGGGCCCGAAGATTGACCGAAATGTCCAGGATGAGTTGCGAGAATTGATGGAAGCTAGGGAAGCTGGTGTGGCCTACATAATGGGACACTCATATGTGAGGGCGAAGCAAGGATCAAGTCTTATAAAGAAGATAGTTATAAATTTTGGATTTGATTTTTTGAGGAGGAATTGTAGAACAAACACGTCTGTACTAAATGTACCTCCAGCATCTACTTTAGAGGTGGGAATGGTGTACCATATATGATTTTTATGATGTGAAAATTATATATTTATTTTGTATGTGTTCGTAATTTCACAGAATAGTGTCTGATTTATTTATTTATTTATTTTTTGCCAAAAGCGTGACGCTATGGAATTTTATCAAATAAATAGATGAAGGTAGAATCAAAACCAAATGGGTATAATGGGAACTCCTTTGGTATTTGAATAAAAAATTTCCATAACAATTTGAAATCGAACACAAGAAAACTAAAATAGTAAGAAAGTGATAAACCTTGACCCAAGCTCATCCTAACTAAAATTCTAAGGAAAATAAACCTTAGTCCAATGGAGAGAATCAAGTAAATTTTAAGATGTTTGTGGAAATAACAACAATTACACAAGAACAATATTCTCAAATATAAGTTGAAGAAACTCCAAAAAGAATTATAAGTTAAGAAAGGGATTTTACCTTTCAAATATGCTCCCAAGAGTCTCTTAATGTCCAAGCTAAGTGTCAGGGTTTGAGAGAGTAAGATTGAAAATTTAAAGTTGTCTAAATTTTTTAAACAGACTATCACAAATAAGTCTGGAGAGTAACCAGTTAACAGTAAAACGTTAAGATATGTTTTAGCGCAATACCAGATGAATCTTGCTAATGCAGATTCGTCTGGATAGTAAAACGGAAATGGACAGAATAAATTATGCAGAATTGTAAATAGACAAGAACACAATAGTTTGAGCTTAACGTGGGAAAAACCCTATCAGGGAAAACCCACGGCCCGCATCCTGCGGACAAAAATCAATCACTATATAAGGAATGAGTTTATACAGATCAATCTAAAGCTAAACTACATAAATTTATCAAATATCCAAGAAATAGATCACTCACTGATCCTTCTATGGCATGTAATGTGAGCTGGCGTTTCACCACTCTTCAGTAGCTTTATTTGAATCTGCAACATTTTTTCAGCAACCACGAACTCCCGTTCGAATATGATTCAAACCTCCCATTTGATCTTCACGTTGAAATTCTTTCCTTCTATAAGTAATTGAATCCTCCTCCCGGAGTACCGAAGTCACAACACAATTGAAGCCTTTAATGTTCTTGGGCCACACAAAAAATTAGCTTCAAGACTTCTTAATGAAGTGGACGTGTATATTGTGAAGCACCACACGGATTTTATGATTCTACACGTCTTAAGAAAAACATCTCTTTTTCTTCTATTTAAAGTGCAATTAGGTTACTTGAATTCCAAGTTTCCTTATTGCACAAGATCTCTAATACCTGCAAAATACAGTAGAGATAATTAGAAAAATGTAAGATAATTATTCTTAAATAAATCTTATCATAAAGTAAGATAATGATAAATCTTGAAAGATCTTACCATTTACCAATTAAGTGATAAACTTTGATACCAATCAACCATATTTTCGGCCCTATCAAAATTCTTCATGATCAAGATTTTCGACCAAATAATCTTACAATATGCAAAGATAAGATTTAAATATTCACGACTATAACAAGAAGAAGCTTACCATATGTAAGGATAAGCTTGAGTACCACAAAATATATCATCAAGAAATTTACCAAAATCACAAGATATCAAGATCAAGATTTCGAGATTACGATCCTAATCAAATCAATATTTCTTGATCATTATTTTTCTAACAATAACATGATTTTCGAAAATAAGAGATATTTTTCTCCAAAAAATATTTGTATAATTTAAATAAACTTAATAAATTACTAAATGCACGTATTTAGTAATTAAATTAAGTTTTCTTAAAATTATACATTTGTGGAAAAATAGGAAATGCCAATAATATAAAATTAACAATCTCCCCCTTTGACTTTTTCTATTTTTCCGAAACCAATTATCTTTTCATAAACAGAAGAAATCAACAAGCTCTCCCTATAAAAAATCTCCCCCTCAAGATATGCATCATGATAAACACAATGTTTCAAAATCATTGAAAATAAGCAGATGGAACTGGCGGGGTTGAGATCAGTCCTAGGTCTTCTTTTGCTTCTTTGAGGCAGGGAGCTTTTTGGTAGCAACCGTCCTCTTTTCCTTGGCTACCACAGGAGCCACATCTAACGTGTCTTCAAGACATTTGACATGCACACTGAGGTCAGATATGTCAGCCTTCAACCCAACATTCTCCGCTTCCAACTGGTCTATCCTATCATCCTTACCTGCAGAATCCTGATTCCCAGCAGTCTCTTCCACAACCTGTTTCTTGTGACCCGTCTGTACCTCCAGAGTTATTCTACATCTGGCCCTGTTCAGCACTTTGGGAGTGATCACAAGGTCATCCTCCAGTGTCTGGATACCCTGATCATTCAGAAACTGTGTAATAATCCAAGGGTACACCAACAGATAAGTATTCCCCTGTCGAGGGCCACTCCCTGAGACCCTACCAATGATTGAATTCCAGATTCGTGCAACAAGGTCAGTATTACGTTTAGTCCCTAGGAGAAACAAGGTTCTGGCAGATTCTCTCTTAAAACTTGAGTCATGGATGAGTTGGTCAAAATTTGCCTTCACAATTTTGTGAAGAATTTGGTATTTCTTGGACATCTCCAACCTAGGCAATTGTTTTAACCCCTTCACTGGCCACGTGATCTTACCCCCTGACAACTCTATCGTAATTTCATCATTAGTGGCTTCCATAGATTCATCCTCATCAGCCACATCCTCATTCAATCCTAACCACTTTCTAAGTTCCTTTGCAGAAATCTTAATCAATTGTCCCCTAACAAATAGTGAAGTGGTAAACAAACAATTTTTGGAGTTAAAGTCAATAGGGATATTTGTATAAAATTCTTTAACCAAGGTCTCATTGATCTCCCCCTTACATTCAGTCAACTTCTTCAACCCAAAGTATGACACAATATCATCTACTTCAAAATCATCAAATTCGCCTACAGTCACTCTAGATTCATAATGCAGCCGTTTACCCAAAATGTGCTTATGGAAATCAGAGTATGCCTCAGACGACCAAAATTTAAAATTAAATGGGGTAAACATACCTCTAGCAGTCTGCATGGGGGTGCAAACGAATGAAGATATATCAAATTTGGATCTCACTGGACCCGCATCTGTGTCACCCTTTTTCTTCTTCGAACTTACAGTGACTTCTGCCTTCTGTTTTCCCTTTCTGTCTAGGATTACAACCTCTTTCTCAGTCTCCTCTTCTGACTACTCAGACTCGTCTACATCCTCAGATTTATCTGACTCTTCTGGTGGTGCTTCATCCCTAGATTCTTATGCTTCCTTGTCTTCCTCAAATTTTTCATCCTCCCCAGACTCTTCCTGCTCCTCTGGTTTTTCCTTTTCATCACCAGATTCAGTTTCACCAGATTCATCTCCACCTTCTTCATCCCCAATTTTCGCATCTTTTGCACTTTTCATGGTTGCAAGCTTTCTTGCTCCATGCAGTTCACTACGAATATCTAAGGGAGATATATGGCTGGACCCAAGATTACCTGATACGGGTGTTAGGTTTATGAAACCTCATCCAGTAACAACCATATGACCTAGACAACAGTGACTTATCTTTTGGATTATCCAGATTTGAGTGCTAGTTAGATTCATCTGGAGACATGTTGACTGCTTTCAGCTAGACGTATCTGTCTCATTATCATCCACAAGCACTCGATATATCTGCAAGAAAAAATATGATCTACTTAGTATAAGAATAGGATAACCTAAATACATGCAATAAAAATAATTTTTTTTTAAATATGCATGTTTCTATTCAGGAGGCGGTGATACTCCAATTTGTTTCCTAAGGCTTTCAAATTTGACAGTATCGAGGGCCTTAGTGAACAAATCTGCCAGCTGTAGATCAGTCTGTATGTGCTCCAGATTGATAATCTTTTGTTCCACCAATTCTTTGATGAAGTGGTGTCTGATATCAATGTGTTTTGTTCTAGAATGCTGGACTGGATTCTTTGAGATATTAATGGCATTGGTGTTGTCACAATACATAATGGCTTGTTCTGTAGAGATCCTATAGTCTTCCAACATTTGTTTCATCCAAAGTAGTTGTGTACAGCAACTGCCAGCTGCAATATACTCAGCTTCGGCTATGGAGAGTGACACTGAATTTTGTTTTCCACTTAGCCAAGCCACCAAATTGTTCCCAATGTAGAAACATCCTTTGGATGTACTCTTTCGATCATTCAAATTCCCAGCCCAGTTTGCATCTGAAAAACCAGCAAGATGGGCAGTGGTATCTCTTGTAAACCAAATTCCATAGCTTAAAGTACCATTTACATATCTGATGATTCTTTTTACGGCGGTAACATGAGACTCCTTAGGTTTTGCCTGATATCTTGCACAAACTCCAACACTGAAGGATATGTCTGGCCTACTGGAAGTAAGGTACAGAAGACTTCCAATCATGCTTCTGTAGAGAGATGGATCTACATCCTTGCCACTGTCATCCTTTGAAAGTTTTAGAGTAGTTGCCATGGGAGTTCTCATTGCTTTTGCATCTTCAAGTCCAAATTTCTTCACTAGATTTTTAGCATATTTTGCTTGAGATATGAATATGCCCGATTCATCCTGCTGTACCTGCAAACCAAGAAAAAAGTGTTAGTTCACCAACCATACTCATTTCAAATTCTCTTTTCATTGTATTTATAAATACATCAATTTTGGACTTAGATGTAGACCCAAATACTATGTCATCAACATATATCTGAGCAACAGTTAGTCCAGGATTTAGATACTTAATGAAAAGAGTTTTATTAGTTCCTCCCCTTTTGTATCCGTTGCTTAGTAAGAATGATGTGAGCCTTTCATACCAAGCTCTGGGGGCTTGTTTCAACCCATATAACGCCTTTTTGAGTCTAAAGACATAGTCTGGGTGAGATGGATATGTGAATCCTTGGAACTGCTCCACATAAGCTTCTTCATTAAGCACTCCATTAAAAAAAGGTACTTTTGACATCCATCTAAAATAGTCTGAAATTAATGTAGCAGGACACAACTAGCAACAGCCTGATGGCAGTCTGGCTACTGTAGCAAATGTTTCGTCAAAGTCTATCCCTTCAATCTGAGTATAGCCTTGAGCAACAAGTCTGGCTTTATTTCTTACCACATTTCCTTGTTCATTTGATTTGTTCTTGAAGATCCATTTGATTCCAATTACATTACCTTCTTTAGGACGTGGTACCAGCTCCCAGACATTGTTTCTTTCAAATTGATTGAGTTCCTCCTGCGTAGCCTGTACCCAGTGTTCGTCTATCAACGCTTCCTTGACATTTTTTGGCTCAATTTGAGACATGTGACAAATGTTTCCCATCTCGGCAGCAAATTTTCTTCTGGTCACATTTTTCTTAGACATATCAGTAAGAATGTTATCAAGTGGATGATCCTTTTGAATCCTAGCAGGTGGTAGTCTCGATGCTTCTGATTCTACAATATCAGGTGTATCTGGGAAGTCAGATTTGTCTCGATCTACAGATATTACTGGGTGCCCAGACTCATCCTGATCGGATTCTTCAGTATCATTGAGACTTCCAACTTGTTGCTTTTCTTTTTCTGACTTTTTAGTTCCAGCTTTTTCTTTTGGCGGAATTTCCAGTTGATCACCATCTGCTTCCTGCAAATCCGAGTTCAAACAATTAGTGTCATCCACTTTCACATTAATTGACTCAATAACAGTTTGGGTTCTTAGATTGTAAACTCTATAGGCCCTACTATTTTCAGCATAACCCAAAAATATTCCATCATCCGATTTTGAGTCAAATTTTCCTAGGTGTTCTCTATCTTTTAAAATGTAGCATTTACTTCCAAATGCATGAAAGTAATCAACCCTAGGTTTTCTACCCTTCCAAATTTCATATGCAGTTTGATTTGTTCCTGATCTAAGTATGACTCTATTGACAATTTAACAAGCAGTGTTTATGGCTTCTACCCAAAATTTGGTGGGCAATTTGTTGTTGTTTAGCATGACACGAGCCATTTCTTGTAGAGTTCTATTTTTTCTTTCCACCACTCCATTCTGTTGAGGAGTCTTTGGGGATGAGTACTCATACTTGATCCTATATTGGATACAAAAATCAGCAAACTCGGAGTTTTCAAACTCTCTTCCATGATCACTTCTTATCCTTTTGACTCTTACCTGTTCGTCTGTCTTTTCATTGCTCAATTTCTGAAAAAGATTAGCAAAATTGTCAAAGGTATCGGATTTATCACGAATAAACATAACCCAGGTGTATCTGGAGAAATCATCAACACACACATAAATATACCTCTTGCCACCAATACTTTCCTTTTGGATAGGACCCATCAAATTCATGTGAATTAGTTCAAGTATACGAGAGGTATTAATAGACGTACCTGATTTGTGTTGACTTTTGATTTGTTTACCCTTTTGACAATCACCACAGATTTCATCTGGAATATTTTTTATGCTAGGCAAGCCTCTCACAGCCTGTAGTCTGGTCAGTTTCATGAAATCATGGTAGTTTAGATGCCCTAATCTGTTATGCCACAGTTTCTCATTTTTGGTCTTAACAGAATTGCAAGTTATGTGACTTTCAAGTGTATAGCATTTGTCTCTAGATCTAACTCCCTTAAACAAAACACTTTTTAACGGGTTAAACTTCTTGTCACAACTTAAAACCTTGCAATATTCTTTTGAAAACATGACAAGCAAGTTATCATCACACAGTTGTCCTACACTGATCAAATTTGCCTTAAGTCCTATAACATATAAGACATTTGTTAATGGAGGCAATCCCTTGATGTTGATGATACCAGATCCATCTATCTTACCCTTTTGGCCATCACCAAACATAACAGCACATGTTTCGCCTTTTACAAAATGTGTTAGTAGAGAGAGATCACCTGTCATGTGTCTAGAACATCCACTACCAAAATACCATGTGTTAGGAATCAAAGCACTTAAAGATAATTGAACTACATAGGAATTAGTTCGAATTTTCTTTTCTTGTCTAGAAATAAGTCTTCTTTTGTGTGCATTGATTAATTTCAAGTACTCATGACACCTAAATACATCATGACCAGATTTAGCACAAAAATTACAGAATACCTGGAAAATAGATGTATCCTGCTGACTCTGTCTGTAAGACCGCTTTTCATCTTATGGGTAATTCTGAAATCCCACGTGAGATTTATGTTAATGTTGTTATAAATTTTAAATTGATAATTTTTAATATCTATAATTGGAATTATTTTGCAGTGGAAGGACTTGGACGCCGTCTCGATCAATGTACCAATTCGAAAGTTTATAAATTGTTTATGAACTCTACGTGTAATTAATTATTTTTATTTGTTAGGTTTGTTAAATTATATTTGTCATTGAGTAGTAAGTTGTTTAAATTTCATTAAATTGAGATTGAGAAAAGGTTTAGAGCGAATTGAAATTTTTGGGAGTTGTGGACTTAAAATTCTAAGTCGAGAGAATTGAGGGGCCAAGTTGCAAATTCCAAAAGTTTAAACCTAAACCCTCATACCCGATGTTTTCACTCAATTCTCTCACTCTCGGTTCCTCACGCCCGCTCTCTCTCTCGCGATTTCTCACTCTCTGTCTCGGCTCTCTCGACCAGCGCTGCTCATCCCTTCCGCCGGCGATGTCGCCTGCGCCACCACCACCTGGTAACCCTCCCCCTTCCCTCGTTCCTTTCGCCGGCAGTGCACACACCCGGCACAAAACACATAGCACACGCACTACAAACACTCGCACACACACATATATGCGTATTGATGTATATATATGTTGAGTGTATGTATATAGGCTAAGATTTTCATATTTTCAGATTTCAAAATAAGTAGATTTCGAATTTTAAATGTTAATTTGGGATTTGAATAATGTTTATATATGTATGTATATGTATGTGTGTATGCACATTTCAGATTTGGTAATGGAAAATTTATATAGGTAAATTTCAGATTGTATATATATAGATATATCGATTCAAAGTTTAGTTAAAATCCAGATCTTTGATTTTGCTTAGATTTTTAAATCATAGATTGTCAAATTGATAATTTTGTTTGGAACCTTGATGAATTATTTAAATTTTAATTGTAAATGTATAATGTTAAATTTGTGAAATTGATGTTTAGTTAACTGTTTTTGGTAAATGATTATGAAATGGCTATTTTGTAGGTTTAAGAACTTATTTGGAACTTTAAGATGGAATTTCAGATTTTGGAAACTATTAAAATGGGTTGTTTTGATTAATTTTAGTTAAATTGAGACCCTGATTATGATCTTACGTTCTTATGCATGTTAGGGATTTAGAATGTAATGTTCTGGGAGTTGAAGCATGAAACTCTTTCTTATTTTATGTGCTTTAAGCTAAACGTGAGGTCACATTGTGAATTAAAAGTTATACTTATAAATGAATGTGAACAATTAGGATATTTGGTACATTGACGTCACGGACATCCGAGACTTTTCCACTTGCAAATTCAGAAACGGTAAATTACTAAGGATTGCAAGTAAGTAAACTCCCCCTATTTTTATTAAAGTTGAAAGTTAATGTGAAATTTTTGTGCTCAAGCGACAACTTTGTATATTGCTCGTTTTCGATGCTTTCGTTACTTCTTATAAAAAAATATATTGTTCAAATTGGAAACTACCCAAGCATTCATATATTTTATGTTAATTGCATCATCAAGCATGCATTTGTCATTGAGTACTGGGGAAGTCAAATGATTTTAAAGGAAAAGTGTGGAAAGTTAGATTGTTCTCAAAGAGTATGTATCCTAAGTTTTAAGGATAAATGAATGTACTTCTATGCCATGAAAGATGTGAGTAAGAAATGGGCGTGGTGGACCGGCGTACCCGAATTAAACCGCTGTTGCGGTGGTGAATATTAAACCGCTTTGCGGTGACGATTGCTTAACCGCTCGGCGGTGGAAAATATTAAACCGCTTTGCGGTGACGATTGCAAAACCGCTTGACGGTGGCAAATATTAAACCGCTTTGCGGTGACGATTGCTAAACCGTTTGGCGGTGGCAAATATTAAACCGCTTTGCGGTGACGATTGCTAAACCGGTTGACGGTGGCAAATATTAAACCGCTTTGCGGTGACGATTGCTAAACCGCTTGGCGGTGGCAAATATTAAACCGCTTTGCGGTGACGATTTCTAAACCGGTTGACGGTGGCAAATATTAAACCGCTATGCGGTGGAAAAATGATAATCTGGTCCTAAATAAGGGATATTGCCCACTGCATTGTAATTGGCTAGAAGATACACTAATTGAGTTCACGATAGAAATGAAGTTAAAGTTTTTGGAAACGTCTAAGTGAAAGTCTTGAAACGAAAGTCTTGAAATGAAGTGAAAGTCTTGAAATGAAATGGAAGTTTTGAAATGAAATGAAAGATTTGAAATGAAAGTCTTGAAATGAAGTTAAAGTTTTTAGAAATGTTTAAGTGAAAGTTTGGAAGGTATGAATGTCTTGAAAAGTAAAGTAAATGAGGGGAATTACTTTGAATGGTTTAAGGAATTTCATGTCATGAGCATGCATCACGTGCATAAAGTTTACTTACTGAGCTTTAGCTCACCCCAATCCCTCCCCAACATTTCAGGTGATGAAAGTTAGGTGATCCGAGGAGAGCACTCGGCAGCTGACTCAGGCTATCCCCGCTTCAACCCTTTTAAAATAAAGTTAAATTAGAATTTATTTCAATTTATCATTATTTATTCTTTAATTCATGTATTATTGAGGTTAAATTTCCTCTTATTTCATTTGCTAAAGTTTATTTACTTGAAATTATATTGTTGAGGAGTTTGGGACTTATTGTAATGGTTTGGATGATGTTTTGGATTGAATGAGTTGCGATGTGTATTTTAAAAATGGTTTTGATGTCCCTCTACAGGTTGGCTATGTCCAATTTACAGAGGAGACTCTGTCGAAATTTTTGTAAAATTTTTATAATAGTAAATGAAAAGTTTAAATGTTTTAAACGATTATTTCCGCATTTAATGTGAATGAAAGTTAACACGCCTAGGTTTTAGATTTTAAACTTGGGGTGTTACACTGTCGAGGTTGAAATTTCCTGCAATTCTGATGGACAGACTTATCTGGTTTGTACAGATTCAGCTGAAATTGTCTTCTTGTATAGTTCCTGGCTGGATGTGAGTTTTGAGTTCCAGCCACATTGTATTGATGATAATGAGAGGTAGATGCATCTGTATAATTTCTATTTTGTTCCATGCATCTGTATCTTGATTCTCTTACAAAGTTTATTTTATGGTCATGATTTTTAACTTTGCCCTCATATCCAAGACCTGTTTTTAGGCTGACAGGTTTGCCACTATTCCAGATTTCATCAAGCTGGACAGATCCAAGTGCCTGCTTCTTGGTTTTGTCTTGTGCTTTAGCAAGTTCTGAACTTAACCTGCTTACCTCATTTTGTTCAACTTCTGAGAATGCAGATGCGTCCAGTTGTCGTTCCATGTTGTGCTCAGCGAAGGCCTGCAACAGTTGGATCTTCTCTTCTGCATCTTGAAGTTCCTTTCTCAAGTTTTCAGTGTTTGGTCCATATTCATCTGCATAAGAAGAGTTACCAGATTCAGTACCCGACAGCTGTAAAGCAGTAAGGGTAGTTACCTGTTTTTTAGAATTGCTGCTTTCTGATTCAGATTCATGTTCAGATTTATCTGATCTCCATCACTCCATGTAACATTCATGGCCATCCTTCCTTTGGTCTTCTTTTGAGTATTAGGACAATCAGCTACAATGTGTCCATATCCTTCGCATTCTCTGCATTGAATTCGACTCCTAGGCTTTCCTTCAGACGAGTTAGCATTATTTTTTGGATAGAAATTATTTTTCCTCCATTGTTTTTGTGTTTTTTGATTCTGGCCTTGAAGATTTGTGGACCTTTCTTTTTGTTTGCCCCCTAGGAACCTTTTAAATTGTCTGGTGAGAAGTACGAAGTTTTTATCTTCATCTGTCTTGCCAGATTCGTCTGGATTGTCACTGTTTGACTTGAAAGCAATCCCTGGTGTTTTGTCTTTCTTTCTTCGGCCCAGATTTAACTCATAGGTCATCAATGACCCTACAAGTTCCTCAACTCGCATGGTTGAGAGATCCTTACTTTCTTCAATCGCTGTTACTTTTGCATGGAACCTGTCTGGCAAAGATCTAAAGATTTTTTGTACAATCTGCTCATTTGGTGAGATCACTCAATCTGGCATAGAAGCTTTTGAAGTCTTCTTTCTCATCCATAGATAGTTGTTCAAACTCTAGAGCGATCATCTACAGCTTGGAGGTTTTGACAGCATTGGTTCCTTCGTTTGCAACCCTCAAAGCATCCCATGCTTCCTTGGCAGTTCTTAAGGAGGAGATGAGTCTGAATTGACCTGGATCAACCAAAGAAACAATAGCGTTAATTGCCTTAGAATTTCAATTTGCATTAGCTAATTCATCTGCAGTATAAGCACTTCTGGCTACAGCTGTAACAACACCTCCAGCAGTGACAATGGGTGCTGTGTAACCTTCAAGGACAGATGTCCACCAACGTTCATCAATAGATTGAATAAAAATTTCCATACGGATCTTCCAATATGCATAGTTACTACCAGTTAACAGAGGTGGTCTAAGAGATGCAGAATTTTCCATTTAGACAACCGGATCTCACTTTCTAGAAGTGAACCCGCTCTGATACCAATTGAAAATTTAAAGTTGTCTAAATTTTATAAACAGACTGTCACAGATAAGTCTGGACAGTAATCAGTATACAGTAAAACTTTAAGATATGTTTTAGAGCAATACCAGATGAGTCTTGCTAATGCAGATTCGTCTGGATAGTAAAACGAAAATGGACAGAATAAATTATGCAGAATTGTAAATAGACAAGAACACAATAATTTGAGCTTAACGTGAGAAAAATCCTATCAGGGAAAACCCACGGTCCGCATCCTGCGGACAAAAATCAATCACTATATAAGGAATGAGTTTATACAGATCAATCTAAACTACATGATAAATTTACGCATAGATTTATCAAACATCCAAGAAATAGATCACTCCCTAATCCTTCTATGGCATGTAATGTGAGCTGGCGTCCCACCACTCTTCAGTAGCTTTATTTGAATCTGCAACACTTTTTCAGCAACCACGAACTCCCGTTCGAATATGATTCAAACCTCCTGTTTGATCTTCACCCTGAAATTCTTTCCTTCTCTAAGTAATTGAATCCTCCTCCTGGAGTACCGAAGTTACAACACAATTGAAGCCTTTAATGTTCTTGCCCCACACAAAAAATTAGCTTCAAGACTTCTTAATGAAGTGGGTGTGTATATTGTGAAGCACCACACGGATTTTATGATTCTACATGTCTTAAGAAAAACATCATGTTTTTCTTCTATTTAAAGTGCAATTAGGTTACTTGAATTTCAAGTTTTCTTATTGCACAAGATATCTGATACCTGCAAAATACAGTAGAGATAATTAGAAAAATGTAAGATAATTATTCCTAAATAAATCTTACCATAAAATAAGATAATGATAAATCTTGAAAGATCTCACTATTTACCAATCAAGTGATAAACTTTGATACCAATCAACCATATTTTTTGCCCTATCAAGATTCTTCATGATCATGATTTTCGACCAAATAATCTTACAATATGCAAAGATAAGATTGAAATATTCACGACTATAACAAGAAGAAACTTACCATATCTAAGGATAAGCTTGAGTGCCACAAAATATATCATCAAGAAATTTACCAAAATCACAAGATATCAAGATCAAGATTTCCAGATTACGATCCTAATCAAATCAATATTTCTTGATCATTATTTTTCCAACAATTACATGATTTTGGAAAATAAGAGATATTTTCTAAAAAAAATATTTGCATAATTTAAATAAACTTAATAAATTACTAAATACACGTATTTAGTTATTAAATTAAGTTTTCTTAAAATTACACATTTGTGGAAAAATAGGAAATGCCAATAATATAAAATTAACAAAGATATTTATAATACAAAATGTGGAAAATAAAGAAAATGAGAACATTGCAACAAAAATCTCAAGAATTTGAACTCAGTGACTTTCGGTCGATCACATGGTCGACCGAAAGGTCAGTTTCGGTCGAACGGTCCTCAGCTGAAACTGACTGAGGCTCCCCTTAAAATTCCTACAAACTTTCGGTCGACTGAGGTGACTTTCGGTCGACCGAACTCCCCTGAACTTCCAAAATTAGGCAATTGACTTCGATCTTATTTTCTTCCATGTGGACTTGATTTCGGAGTTTGTAAATGAGTCTCGCCAACGACTTTTGGACCTCTTTGGCCTTGGATCTCGTCATGGGTCCCACCGACATTTTGATCGAGAGTTGACTTGGTTGACTCCCTTGATTCTCATCATATACTCCTTGAAAAAGATTCGACCTCGAATCTTCACCTACATCAAAATGAGATAAATCAGAGACATTAAAAAAATCCGATACATTGTACTTGATGCGTGTCGCGATGCACCAAAATAATAAATAATTCCTTACTCGCTAAATATTAATTAATAATGTAGTAGCGAGAGTAAGAGTCGATCCCACGAGGAACGGAAACTAATTTTAGTTGTTCGATCAATTAGAATGGAATGGGGGGTTTTGTTGTTTGAATTGCTTGAATGAAAACTATGCATAAAATAAATAATTAAATATGACTAGAGAAATAATATGAGAATAAATCTTGTTCTCGGGTTCGGTTGTGCCCTCAATTAATGTTATACCTTTCCTTGTAACGTGTTTCTATCCCTAATTCAATTATCAATCATAAATAATCAACAAGTTCTGATTATCTAAATTCTTCCTTATGTGTATTGATTCAAAACAAGCTCTTCGAACCAATTCTAGCCACGGACAATCCTAAACAAGCTCTTAGGATTTAATGCACGACTAGTATGAAAATTTAGAAGAATAGATTGAATTGGATCGTTAATTACACAAGCTCGAATTAATCAATCCAAGTTGAATTATTACTAAACCTGCACGAGACTTATTTGCTACTAAAGTAAAGATTCAATGACAATTACGGATAAAGAATCTAAACATAGCATATTCATGAATCCAAAGATCAATAATCCAATTGGCCAAATTAAACTATTAATCAAATAAACTCAATGAACATTCAAAACATGATAATCCAAAAATTGAAATAAAGGAATAAATTCACGCTACTAATTTGTAGGAAAAGAAAATAACATAATTGAGTTAATACAACTTCCCCTTTGAACAAGATATGAAATTTAGCCTAGCATGATTGCGGTAGATTCTTCAAATTGCTTCATGAATTCCATTGTTGTTGATATTCTTACGCTTGAAAATCTTCCAAGAATGCTCTATATTTTTCTCTCAATTTTCCTCAATATTCAGCCTCCTTTTTGTGGTGATTTTGCTCCTTTAATACTCCCAAAATCGTGCCCTAACTTTATCTCAAAGATATACCAAAGATAGACCTTGAATCAGATAAGAAAATTTCTTGGCGAGCAAGTTACGGTCGTAACTTTCCTTATCACGACTGTAAGTGAGCTACTGAAAATTTTCGGAATTTGGAAGTTACGGCCGTAACTTTGTCATTTACGGCCGTAAGTGCATCTCTGCCCATAAGCTCCTGTGCTTGATGTTTTGGTCATAACTTTCTCTCCCGAAGTCCAATTATGGTGATTCAAGTTGCGTTGGAAAGAAAACTCAAGTATTTACAATTTCTTGTGAAATATATCTTCTCAAATTCGAAAGCATTCTATGACCAAATTGAGCTTCAATCTATGACTAAAATTCATGATCACAATCCTTGTGGGTTTTTGATTTCCAACTTCATCCAAAACCTTCTTTGACCATAATTTTTACATCTAATCTTCTTCCCACATGCCATTATTGATTTGGAGCTCTTTGAATATGCCCTTGAACCTCACTTCTTGATTTTTTGTATTTCTTTGGTCCTGTTTCCTTTCTTTTCTTCTTTTTGACCTTACATAGCACAATAAGTGAAAGTGCATTAAACGATACTTCAATAGGATCAAACCAATAAAAAAATAAGATAATAAGTGAATTAAATACGTGCTAATAAATTACTTATCAAATCCCCCCACAGTTAAACCATTGTTCGTCCTCGAATAATGATGTGAAAGAAAAGAAACATAACTCAAACAAAAAGATAGACCTTCAATCGGAAAGTCAAGGTTAAAGTCCACTTCTCTTTTAGCATGAAAATTCAAATGCATAACCGGAGTGTGTTAGTGTGTGCAAGAGATGCATCATCCAATATCCTCTGAACAGAAATGAAAATCATTACCCTCAGCCCAATTCATTTCCCAATGTGGCTAGTATCCTCCTACCTCTTGTGAGTTCTCTCTTAACCTCTATCAATGATTTACTACATGGGTGTTAGTTTTTGGCCAACTTGAAAGCACATAATATAGACCAAGCAATTCAAACCACTCATAAGCATATGTAATGGGAGTTAACACCCTCACTAGATATTTCTCTCTTCGCACAAAGTGTATAAGGGTGAGAATTTTCACTCAACTCACTGCATGGAGAATCTATTACCACAGACTGCTCAAATGTCATAACCGAAGCCAACAATAATACAAGTGCAAAGTAAAGGTCTTTATTTGGTTGTAACGGGGCTTCGAGTCAGGTAGGATAAAATGACATATTTAGGCTGAGTCGAGAAGGAATTTCGCAAACCAAGTCAATTCACAATGACATTACTTCCTTCACCCCTTAATATGAACATCATTGTTCCCGGTACCCAACTTTGTTCACATTTGAATCTCTTCTTTTCTTTTCTTTTCTTTTTTTTTTCACAAGTTGAGTGTTTGACATCCTCAACTACTAATTTTCATGACTAAACTTCCTTTTCATTGCTTTTTCTCTTTCGATTTTTTTTTTCGAGTACAGACTGCAACTTATTCTTTTTTTTGTTCAAATAATTACGCAGTCACCAATTGGTACAAGATAGAATTACATTTCCCTGAATTCAGTCCATTACTCACTCGTCACCCAACACAAGATAACCATTTCAACTTCTTAGACTTAGACCACAGCACAATTCTCAATCAACAAAAGCTTGCGAATCCCTTCTCTATGGGTTTAAAACAGAGACAATGCGAAAGAAAGGGTATTCGTGGCTTGTAGCGTGGCATCAAAATTTCAAGGAAAGGCTAAGGCTCAAAGGGCTTCTATTGGTACATGTATCATGGTAGGCCCTTTTAGCAGGTCAAATTTGGTTTAACCTAATGCCTCTACTATATTTTGCACTTGAGTCAAGAAGCTACAACGACATGCACAAGAGAGCACATCTAAGCACAAACCAACCATACAGGACACACATCAAAAAAAGCTTAATATAAAGAGTAAAAGTAACTCATAGGCTCAAAAGCTCACAAATTATGGTTTATATGTGCTTCTCCCATCCAATTATGAGTTATAGGTCATTGCTCAGTCTTCATTCCGAACTCAAAATCTAGGGGATAAGGATAGAATGAAGTTACTCGGGACGGTATTTGATCATATCAATTTTGGTTTGACTCAATTAGGTTGCAGAAATTTTTCAATTTGTCCCCATTTTCAAACTAATTCAGAAATTATTGGAAAACTCATCTCTATGTGCTCATTCTTTGTCCGATTATGCAATTTAGGAAGTTGGTGATTCAAGAATAATCATAAGTGAGGCCGCTTCCTATTATACCAAAATGTGGGTCTAAGCACAATTAAAAAAAACTAACAAAAAAAACTGAATGAAGATGAATAAAACAGGGATAACAAAAGATAATAGATAATCATCCCCCCACACTTGAATTTCACATTGTCCTCAATGTGGAGCGTGACAATACAAAACAAAAGAGGGGAATGTGAAAGGAACCAGAAGAAGATATGGAGTTTTAAAAGTTTGCGAAACTTACGGCCGTGAAGATATTAATTATGGCCGTAAGTAACAATCTGAAAAAAATTGAAAGAATCAACTACGGCCGTAAACAATATAGTTACGGCCGTAATTAGGCTCTGGATAAATTCGATGGAGTAGAGTTACGGCCGTAAAGTTTTAACTTACGGCCGTAACAAGGCCACTGAATTATTATTATTATTTTTTTTGTGAATGAAATTAACTAATAAGAAAAATGACAAAAATGAAAATAAAAAAATAACAATTTGAGGGAGTAAAGAAACTCCCCTCTCGGGTTGCCTCCCGAGCAGCGCCTATGTTTACTGTCTTTGGCTAGACTTGTTGTTTCCTCCTTCAACCAAGATTAGGTGGATTTTCGAAGCTCAACTTCTTTTTCATATTTTTCATTAGGGCCTGCAAGACAGGGGGCAAAAGCATGTCATCAGAAGATGGCAATGTAATACACAAGATTTTACCTGGCTTTTCACCATTTCCACCAAGTTTGAAAATTTCCTGTACTGAAGAATCAATCACATTAACAGACTGAACATGATTATCATCATCATGATTTTTTACGAAATCATAAATATTGAATTGAATAATCTCATTATCAAATTCCATGGTAAGTGAGCCACTATTAACATCTATCTTGGTCTTAGATGTTTTTAGAAATGGTCTGCCTAACAAAATAGGAATAGAGTTGGGAGAGTGGTCATCATTCATGTCCAATACATAAAAATCTACAGGAAATACTAACCCGCCTACTTACACTAGAATGTCTTCAACCACCCCGTCAGGATAAGCATTAGAACGATCGGCTAGTTGAATTATAACATTAGTTTCAGTCAGTTTGGCAAGTTTTAATGAAGCATAGGTGGACCTAGGCATTACATTGATAGATACTCCTAAGTCTATTAAAGCATAATTTATTTTCTTATTGCCTATTTGACAAGGTATGGTAAACATACCTGGATCCTTACACTTGGGAGGTGATTTTCTGTGAAGAAGTGCAGATAGAGACTCACCCATTCTTACCATCTCATTTTCCTTTAGCTTTCTCTTATTGGTGCACAGATCCTTCAAAAACTTCGCATATCGGGGCACTTGCTTGATTGCATCTAACAGTGGAATGTTGATTTCCACTTTCCTGAACATCTCCAGTTTATCCTTTTCCTTGCCCTCCTTAGTCGCTTTTGCTAACCTGCTAGGAAAAAGAGGTGGAGTCAATTTAGCAATTGAGTTAGAGTTGGATTTTACCTGCGGGTTTTACGAAGTGCTGTTTTTCTTTCCGACCCCTTCTTCTTCAACTTCCTCCTCTTCAGCTGCAACAGGTTTCATTTGTAGCCCCTCAACCTCTTTTCCATTCCGGAGAGTGATGACACTAACATTTTTAGGATTCACCTCAGGCTGAGATGGTAGTTTACCTACTGATTGTGCTTCCAACCTGTTGATGGCTGTAGCCATTTGGCTCATCCGGTTCTCCAAATTTTGAATGCTAGACTTTGCATCTTGTTGAAATTGTAATGTGTTAGTTGCTAGTGTTTTTACCATGTCTTCAAGAGACATACCTGAACCTTGAGGTTTTTGCTAATACTGCCCCTGTTGTTCGGAGGTTCCTTGTTGCTGAAATTGCCCTTGAGGTTTATTTGAAATGAAACCCGAGGGCTTGTTAATTCCGTAGCTTAGGTTGGGGTGATCCCTCCATCATGGATTGTAGGTATTAGAGTACGGATTGTACTGTTGTCTTTGGAACAGAAAACCCTCTGCAGCACTTACTTGTTCACCATTTCCCTCTTGCAACACCGGACAAGTATATGTTGGATGTCCGAAGTTTGCACATATCCCACAAGCTTTGACCTGTTGTGCCTTCCCTACAACAAGTTGTTTAACGAGATTTGTTAGTTCAAACAATTGACTTTCAATATTGGAACTACTTACCTCATTCACGCGCCGAACTTGCATATCCCTGTTGGAGTTAAACTGCTGAGTGTTCTCAGCCATATTGGAGATTAAAGCCCGTACTTGTTCCGGTGTCTTGTCCATCAATGCACCTCTGCTTGTGGCATCTATCATGCTTCTATCCATCGGTGCCAGACCTTCATAAAAATATTGCACCAAGAGTTGCTCACTGATCTGATGATGGGGGTAGCTCGAGATGAGATTTTTGAAGCGCTCCCAATACTCATATAATGATTCACCATTGTTTTGGCGCACCCACATATTTCCTTTCTGATCGTTCCAGCTCTCGATGCAGGAAAGTACTTTTCTAGGAATAGCCTCTTCATGTCGTTCCAGGTGGTGACTGATCCAGATGGTAGACAGTATAACCAGTCAGTAGCAGCATCTTTCAGCGAGAATGGAAATGCCCTCATCTTGATTTGTTCCTCAGTAATACCCGTGGGTGTCATGCTATCACAAATGACATGGAACTCCTTCAGATGTCTGTATGAGTCCTCACCGGGATGTCCTCTGAAAGTTGGCAGAAGATGGATCAGTCCGGACTTTAGCTAAAAAGTTCTGCCTTCTTCCACAGTCGGAAAAGTGATGCATAGTGGTTATTGAGCAACATCCGGGGTAGGTAGTTGCTTGAGAGTAAGATTATTGTTAGCAACTGCCATTGGTTGTACTGTTCTTCTTTGCTGTTGAAAAGTTCTTTCAATTTCTGGGTCAAAATCAAAAAATTCAAAATTAGTTTATCGAGTTTTACGCGAATAAGCAAAGAAGTAGACAAGCAAGATTTTTTTTTTTAAAATTATAGAAATAAAGTGAAGATAAAAAAAATGCAGAAAAAATAAAATTCTAATTGATTAAACACAAAATTAGTTAACCGTTCCCCGGCAACGGCGCCAAAAATTTGATGCGTGTCGCGATGCACCAAAATAATAAATAATTTCTTACTCGCTAAATATTAATTAATAATGTAGTAGCGAGAGTAAGGGTCGATCCCACGAGGAACGGAAACTAATTTTAGTTGTTCGATCAATTAGAATGGAATGGGGGGTTTTGTTGTTTGAATTCCTTGAATGAAAATTATGCATAAAATAAATAATTAAATATGACTAGAGAAATAATATGAGAAGAAATCTTGTTCTCGGGTTCGGTTGTACCCTCAATTAATGTTATACCTTTCCTTGTAACGTGTTTCTATCCCTAATTCAATTATCAATCATAAATAATCAACAAGCTCTGATTATCTAAATTCTTCCTTATGTGTATTGATTCAAAACAAGTTCTTCGAACCAATTCTAGCCACGGACAATCCTAAACAAGCTCTTAGGATTTAATGGACGACTAGTATAAAAATTTAGAAGAATAGATTGAATTGGATCGTTAATTACACAAGTTCGAATTAATCAATCCAAGTTGAATTATTACTAAACCCGCACGAGATTTATTTGCTACTAAAGTAAAGATTCAATATTACGGATCAATAATCTAAACATAGCATATTCATGAATCCAAAGATCAATAATCCAATTGGCCAAATTAAACTATTAATCAAATAAACTCAATGAACATTCAAAACATAATAATCCAACAATTGAAATAAAGGAATAAATTCACGCTACTAATTTGTAGGAAAAGAAAATAACATAATTGAGTTAACACAACTTCCCCTTTGAACAGGATATGGAATTTAGCCTAACATGATTGGGGTAGATTCTTCAAGTTGCTTTATGAATCCCATTGTTGTTGATATTCTTGCGCTTGAAAATCTTCCAAGAATGCTCTATATTTTTCTCTCAATTTTCCTCAATGTCCAGCCTCCTTTTTGTGGTGATTTTGCTCCTTTAATACTCCCAAAATTGTGCCCTAGCTTTATCCCAAAGATATAACAAAGATAGACCTTGAATCAGATAAGGAAATTTCTTGGCGAGCAAGTTATGGCCGTAACTTTCCTTATCATGGCCGTAAGTGAGCTACTGAAAATTTTCGGAATTTGGAAGTTACGGCCGTAACTTTGTCATTTACGGCCGTAAGTGCATCTCCGCCGATAAGCTCCTGTGCTTGATGTTTTCGTCATAACTTTCTCTGCCAAGTCCGATTGTGGTGATTCAAGTTGCGTTGGAAAGAAAACTTAAATATCTACAATTCCTTGTGAAATAGATCTTCTCAAATTCGAAAGTCTTCTATGACCAAATTGAGCTTCAATCTATGACTAAAATTCATGATCACAATCCTTGCGGGTTTTTGATTTCCAACTTCATCCCAAACCGTCTTTGACCATAATTTTTGCATCTAATCTTCTTCCCACATGCCATTATTGATTTGGAGCTCTTTGAATATGCCCTTGAACCTCACTTCTTGATTTTTTTGTATTTATTTGGTCATGTTTCCTTTCTTTTCTTCTTTTTGACCTTACATAGCACAATAAGTGAAAGTGCATTAAACGATACTTCAATAGGATCAAACCAATAACAAAATAAGATAATAAGTGAATTAAATACGTGCTAATAAAGCACTTATCAGTACTTACCTGGGAGGTTGTACTCACCTAGGAGGTCAAGCTTGTAGGTATTGTCATTAATTTCCTCAATGATTTGAAAGGGGCTATCACCACGTGGTTGCAATTTAGATTTTCTTTGATTTGGGAATCGCTCTTTCCTAAAATGTAGCTACACCTAATCACCTGGTTTGAATGACACCCGTTTTCTACCTTTGTTGGCACTGGAAGTATATTGTTCATTCTTCTTCTTGATTTGGAGTTTGACCTTTTCGTGGAAAGATTTGACCAACTCGGCCTTTCTGTTCCCATCTAAACTACATCTTTTATCAATAGTGATATGATTCGAAGCGCAGAAGAAATGCCGGAAAGTTCCGAACTCAGGTTGTGGTTGGACGGATGAACCATGACCCGATATTCACGACGCGATGACTCGACGATGAGGAATAAAGAACCACGACTTTCGAAACGCCACAAGGATTTGCCCAATCTCCTTGATAAGTCTCTGATTTGAACGCCACAAATATTCTAGCAAATATTTGATAATTTCGATATTTGAATGCCACAAGAAATATTCTTGATAAGTTCGAAAAACATAGGAATCCACCTATAACTTTTATTGAATCCTCAATAAAAACTGTTTTTAATCAAATCAAATCTCCAATACAATGAATGGAAAAAGCGTATAAATAAGCAAACAAAAACCTATCAACCCTAACTGACTCAAAATAGAATTATAATTAAAGTAAAATACTAAAATAACTAAATAAAAGAAAAGGAATTAAAAATATGGAAAATCCCGAAAATTAATATCTCATGTTACGCCGCGATTGAGATTATTACGGCCGTAAGATTTCCTTCCTGTGAATGTTACGGCCGTGACAGTTTGTTTACGGCCGTAAGTGTAAAATTGAAATCTCGCATCATAACCAGTAGCTTGATTACGGTCGTGACCTTCTGGGCGTTAAGGCCGTAAGGATCAAACTGGTCCTTTTTTGCTCCGATTTTTGCTCCAATTTGCAATTAACTTCGTTTTGGCTTGAATTACTTGAATTTTTCCGTCAAGCTTGCTATGACTCCGATTTTCGAGGGTCCGGAATACATCATACCCTCCTTCTTTAGGATGATTCATCCCGAATCATAGCTTTGTTCCTGTTGTTTCACTTCACCTCCTGGATCAAACGGAAAATTATTGTTTCCATGCCAGAGGGATGACCAATAGTATCCTGTAACTTGGGTTACATGAATGGATTGAAATAGAAACTCCTGTGGGCATTGGTGGTGTCGCCCAAATTTCCAAGTACATTTAACCTGCAAGACAAAATTAAATAAAGCGGGGAGGGAAATGTAAGGTTCATGAGGTACAAGGTATGGATCCTTGTATTCATGAATTATCACCGTCAATTCCTCCTTTGGAACCACGAGGCCCTTTCTCTTCACCTCGTTCTTCCTTTGCAAGTTCTCGTTTATTCCTTTCTACTTCTTTTCTCTCAAGCACCTCTTTAATATTTTTACTTTCAAATTCAACCACACCTCCTATCTCCAGATTTTTATCACCACGCTCGTGTACTACCTTATTACTACCCAAATGTCGATCTTCCAATTCAATGCTCAAATCTTGAACTTCAACCTCAACTCCCAATTCCACCTTCTCCTCATCAAATTTTGGAGTTTGTTTATTTGTTTTTAATTTCAACTCTCTCTCATTCTTATCAATATCCTTATCCCCATGATGCCTCCTATTATACCACTTTTCACTCTCCTTCCTTACCCTACGTGAATCTTCTAGTGCTTCTTCTAATGTCAACCCATATAGTGCGCACGTTTTCCCTTTCTTAAGGAATTTGTATATGTGCATACTCTGATCATAAACAGCCTTCCTTCTACGTCTCCAAGGTTTTCCCAATAAAATATGATAAGATTTCAATGGCACTACATCACACCATACAACCTCACTATACATTCCCTAGGTGATAGGCACTAGAACTTGTTTGGTTACTTTGAAATTCCCAAACTCCCTCATCCACGTCATCCTATAAGGTTTATAGTGTGGTTCTAGGGGCAATCCTAATTTTTCAATCACGGTGCTACTAAGGAAATTAGTAAAACACTTTCCATCAATCGTCAAACTGCACCCCTTATGATCCACATAACATCTAGTTTGGAATAAAGAGCTCGGATCATAATTCATTCCTTATGTGGCGTTTCAAAAATTCAAGAACGAAGAGGATTTAGACATCAAATAGCAAGAACGACTTTTATTGACTTGGAAGGAAATGAATATCAAGAATTTTAAAGAAACTCAAGAAAGTGGTTCTTGAATTTAGAACAACTCTTTTTTTTTTTGAACAATGAATTTTCGGAATTAAATAAAAAATAAAAAATATAATTTTTTTTAATAAATCCGAAAAATCGACACGAACGCAACAAAACAAACGGAACAGGATTTGGATAAGAATCGAATAAAATAAACACTTTTGAATTTTTGTTGGATTTTTATATGAATAAAAAATTGAAAAATTTTACTGACACGAAAAACAAGAAAACTCAAAAAAAACTGAAAAAAAAACACTCAACAAGATATGAATGATTTTTATGGGACTCGATGATAAACATAAAAATCAAACTGGGTAGAAAAACCTAAATTCAGAGTCAAGCTCTGATCCCAGATGATAAGATTCGAAGCGCGGAAGAGACGACGGAAAGTTCCGAACTCAGGTTGTGGTTGGACGGATGAACCATGACCCGATATTCACGACGCGATGGCTCGACGATGCGGAATAAAGAACCACGACTTTCGAAACGCCACAAGGATTTGCGCAATCTCCTTGATAAGTCTCTGATTTGAACGCCACAAATATTCTAGCAAATATTTGATAAGTTCGATATTTGAATGCCACAAGAAATATTCTTGATAAGTTCGAAAAACATAGGAATCCACCTATAACTTTTATTGAATCCTCAATAAAAACTGTTTTTAATCAAATCAAATCTCCAATACAATGAATGGAAAAAGCGTATAAATAAGCAAACAAAAACCTATCAACCCTAACTGGCTCAAAATAGAATTCTAATTAAAGTAAAATACTAAAATAACTAAAGAAAAGAAAAGAAATTAAAAATATGGAAAATCCCAAAAATTAATATCGCATGTTACGACCGTGATTGAGATTATTACGGCCGTAAGATTTCCTTCCTGTGAATGTTACGGTCGTAACAGTTTGTTTATGGCCGTAAGTGTAAAATTGAAATCTCACATCTTAACCAGTAGCTTGATTACGGTCGTGACCTTCTGGGCGTTACGGCCGTAAGGATCAAACTGGTCCTTTTTTGCTCCGATTTTTGCTCCAATTTGCAATTAACTCAGTTTTGGCTTGAATTACTTGAATTTTTCCGTCAAGCCTGCTATGACTCCGATTGTCGAGGGTCCGGAACACATCAAATAGGAAAATGAATCAAATCTAAAGGAGTTAGTGGGTTAAAGCCATAAACAATCTCAAATGGAGAAAAAGAAGTAGTAGAATGAACACTTCGATTATAAGCAAATTCAACAAAAGGTAGACACTATTTCCAATTCTTTAAATTGCTTTTAAGGATAGTGTAAAGGAGTTGTGTTAATGTTCTATTAACCACCTTGGTTTAGCCACCGGTTTGGGGATGACAAGCTGTTGAAAATAAAAGTTTAGTCCCCAATTTCCCCCACAAGACCTTCCAAAAATGGCTAAGGAATTTGACATTTCTATCCGATACAATACTCCTAGAGACTCAATAAAGCCTCACTATCTCTTTAAAGAAAATGTCGTCTATGTGATGGGCATCATCCATTTTGTGACAAACAATGAAATGTGTCATTTTACTAAATTTATCAACAACCACAAAGATGGAATCACTCCCGTTCTTAAACCTAGGTAGACCCAAAATAAAGTCTATATAAATTTCGGTCCAAGGCTCGCTAGGAACCAATAGGGGCGTATATAATCTATGAAGTGCTACTTTGGACTTAACTTTCATACAAGTGATGCACCTAGAACAAATTCTTTCTACATCCCTCCTCATTTTAGGTCAAAAGAAATGTTCTTGCAAAATTTCCAAAGTCCTCTTCACACCAAAATGCCCTATCAAACCTCCCCCATGGGCCTCCCTCACCAACAACTCTCTCAACGAGCAATTAGGCACGCAAAGTTTATTTTCACGAAACAAAAAACCCCTCATGCCTATAATACTTGTCACATGCAACCTTCTCACAATACACAAATATACTTGCAAAATCTACATCATTCATATATAAATCTTTAATACATTCAAAGCCCAACAATTTTGCACCCAACGTAGTGATAAGAGCATACCTCCTAGATAGTGCATCGGCTACCACATTCTCCTTACCTTGCTTGTATTTGATGATGTAGGGGAATGTCTCCACATACTCCACCCATTTGGTATGCTTCTTGCTCAATTTTCCATGCCCCTTCAAGTATTTCAATGATTCATGATCGGTGTAGACGACTGTTCACTTATATCTCGCGATGCGAGATATCCCCGCAAGTGCACGGGTCGTGAGAAGTAATAAAGTGGACCTAAGAGTCCGGATTATCCTTCCCACGAGGACTGCTATTAAGTACCGAAATGTGTTAGTTCCTAACTTTATTTGAACGGATAAATGAATTTGAGGTTTTTAAGTACAACTAAAGAATTAAACCAAAGAAATAAAATTGCGAAATTGCTTTTGTTTTTAAATACGATTGTAAAGTAGTTGGGAATCCCGATTTCACCTAGCCAATTAAATTAACTCCAATTCAAGTTTTATTTCCTAAATATGCATTCGGTCGAATTCACTAATGTATATTGAAATTCCTCTCTCGAGTTTAAATCAATTCTACCTAAATAAGTCAACCATGTATCTCTACAGAGGGTCCGAATATTCCTTATCTAGATGCATAACACACAAGAATTCACACACGACCGCAATAATTACAAGAGTATATCTCTATCTCTCGTTCAATTATCGGATTTATTACCACGTTCTAAATTATTAACTCACCTCTCGGATTATGGAAATAATTCAATTTATCATGAATTGGTGATCAAGCAATTCAAGCATTAATTACAATAATAAATCAATACATGCAACGAATTACTAAAACGACGAAATTTGGAATTAACATAATATGACTAGGCTACATCGTTCATCCCAACGTGGCAATTAGTTACACATCATAAATAAAGAAAAAAAACAATAGAAATAAACGTTCATTGAAGAATAATATAAAGAATGGAAATCTTGCACCAAGTTTTGATTCTTCAATTATCTTCAATTCACGCCCCTTTGCGCTGCTTGATTCCCCAAGAATTGATGTTGATTTCTCTGTTGTGGCTCATTCTATGGAGAGGCAAAGGTCTAGATCTCGTGCCTCTTATGTTGTATATATAGGTTTTGGAGAAACCCTAGGTCAAAAAGCCCAAAGCCTGTTAAAATCGCGAGAAAAATCTGATCTGCGGCCCAGTCGGACAAGCGCGCGATCGCGCGGTAGAACCTCTGGCGATCGCGTGGTAGACTTTAAAAGCTCTCGGGTTAAGAATTTGAACCATCTCGCGATCTCCAGGAAGGTATCCAGCGATCGCGACTTCCTCATTTCTCGGCTGTACAATTTAGTCCCTGACTTTTAATTGCATCTTCAATCCTCAACTTTCAATTGTTGCAATTTAGTCTCCAAACTTTATCTTCTTCTCGGTTTGACCATTCAAGCTCTTAATTTATTCAATTAGGTCCTCCAACCTCTGATTTCTTCTCTTTGGCACCATGTAGGTTTCCCGGTTGTTGTCACAAACTCCTCACTTGTCCAATTTAGCTTTAATTAACATCCACTTGTGCGTTTTCCCCATTGATTTCATCCTTCTTCATCTTTTGGGATATTTTCTGTTAAGTAAACGATAAACACAAATTAAATAGCAAATATTCCAAAACGACAATAATTACACCTAATTTAGACAGACAAATAAGTGTATAAAATACACTTATCAAATACCCCCAAACTAGAATTATTGTTCGTCCTCGAACAATGTAAACTAAACTACAAAAATCAAAGAATTAAGAGAACAAATATTTTTGTTGTGTCAACATGTTTACCATATGCCTCTACAGTCCAAACCAATTTAAGCTTTAAGCAAGCGTCATGAACAACAATACAAAATAATTTCTAGTTATATGTGCCAGATTTTTAAGTGTGTGTGTGAATAGCCAATGTCAAACGCATACTTATGCAAAAGATATACTCAACACTGTGTGGCTCATTATGCATAATCCAGCCCGAATCCCATGTGGTCAATCTATGATTTCTAATAAAATTCCTTTCAACGCTCATGGATGATCACCACTTTCTGCTTTTTCTCTCACATCCCGAGTTTTTATCTATGTGGGTTCTAAAAATATTCTTTGCTTTTTCCACACAAGGTAGTCAGAATCAGAAATATGCGTGCATGACAAATCAAAAGCAAGCAGTCCCCAATTCTACAACCTCAACCACCACAGCCTAGTCAACAAAGCTTATACCATGCAATAATATATATATATATTTTTTCTTATGATGGACGACTTTTTCTTTTAATTGTCCCTGTCTTTTTACCATCTTTGTGCAGAACTTTTCATACTTGCTTTCTATATGACCCCTGTAGCGAGCTTTCAGATCGGCAACTCCCAAACCAGACGGCTTTAGGGTACCAGGTTCAAAGAACCCCTCAGACGTACTTGCCCGAGTCATAAAGGCTTAAACAGAAAAGTTAAAGATGTTATTATGTCTTATGTGTAAGTCCACTCTCCATACTTGCTTTCTAATTGACCCCTGTAGCGAGTTTTAGGTCGATGACTCCCAAGCCAGTTGGCTTTAGGGCACCAGGTTTGAAAGACCCCTCGGACGTACTTACTCGAGTCAAAAAGGCATTTGAAGAGCGGAATAAGACCTTCAGCATTTTTCTGTTTTTATGCTGGAAATGGTTTATACCCGTTGACCAAACTGTAATGACTAAAGTGCAAAACCAAGAACCACAGACCTTCAACCCGTCAATACACACAAATTCCAACCATTTTACCCCCAAACTTGCCTTTTAGCATGATTGGTTCTAATTTAGGGATGGGATATCTTACAATCTAAGTTCAGGGATTTTCAAGTCATTCCTAAGTTCAAATTGCATAAATTTGCCCCACATGTATTAAACAAAATCCCTTACACAAGCAATTATCCAACACTGGCTATGTGCGCAATAAATATGAATCTAGAAAAACTTAACTAGTTCAAAAATAAGTTCATGCTTTCATGTTGTCCAATTTTCAAACCTAAGCACAAATTAATTCATACTATATCATAGGCAATAAACATGTCAACAAAGTTTTCAAATTTTTTTTTTTAATCCCAATAAAATCGAACGAATATAAAATGAATGAAGAATGCAATGAATTTTCACCCCCAAACTTGAAATGAACATTGTCCTCAATGTTTGTCAAAAAGATTCAATAATGTAAAACAAGACAAAGAAAAGAGAACGAGAACTTCCCAAGTGTAGATGATGTATTTCTTTGAAGCTCCATGTTGCACTGCATTGGATGAATCGACCCTTTGTTTGTATTGTTGAAATTTAGTTGGGGTGTTTTGATTGGTGTTTTCCTAGAAAATAAGAGATAAGTAACATTAGAAGTCATAAACACCAATAAGAAATATTGGAAGTTCAGGACCACACCCCCAAACTAAGGTTAAAACAAAATTTTGAATTTTCAAAATTGGTCGACCACACTTATTCAAGCCTTGACATCGCCTAGAAAAACATAAATTTTTCCGAGCCATCTTTTGATATGTTAAAGTTCATAGCATGATCGACAATATATTAAAAATTCATCTCATTTGAAGATAAATAGGGTCATGAAACAATGTGGAGAAGTATAAATAAGTGTATTTATACACTTATTTGTCTGTCTAAATTAGGTGTAATTATTGTCGTTTTGGAATATTTGCTATTTAATTTGTGTTTATCGTTTACTTAACAGAAAATATCCCAAAAGATGAAGAAGGATGAAATCAATGGGGAAAACGCACAAGTGGATGTTAATTAAAGCTAAATTGGACAAGTGAGGAGTTTGTGACAACAACCGGGAAACCTACATGGTGCCAAAGAGAAGAAATCAGAGGTTGGAGGACCTAATTGAATAAATTAAGAGCTTGAATGGTCAAACCGAGAAGAAGATAAAGTTTGGAGACTAAATTGCAACAATTGAAAGTTGAGGATTGAAGATGCAATTAAAAGTCAGGGACTAAATTGTACAGCCGAGAAATGAGGAAGTCACGATCGCTGGATACCTTCCTGGAGATCGCGAGATGGTTCAAATTCTTAACCCGAGAGCTTTTAACGTCTACCACGCGATCGCCAGAGGTTCTACCGCGCGATCGCGCGCTTGTCCGACTGGGCCGCAGATCAGATTTTTCTCGCGATTTTAACAGGCTTTGGGCTTTTTGACCTAGGGTTTCTCCAAAACCTATATATACAACATAAGAGGCACGAGATCTAGACCTTTGCCTCTCCATAGAATGAGCCACAACAGAGAAATCAACATCAATTCTTGGGGAATCAAGCAGCGCAAAGGGGCGTGAATTGAAGATAATTGAAGAATCAAAACTTGGTGCAAGATTTCCATTCTTTATATTATTCTTCAATGAACGTTTATTTCTATTGTTTTTGTTCTTTATTTATGATGTGTAACTAATTGCCACGTTGGGATGAACGATGTAGCCTAGTCATATTATGTTAATTCCAAATTTCGTCGTTTTAGTAATTCGTTGCATGTATTGATTTATTATTGTAATTAATGCTTGAATTGCTTGATCACCAATTCATGATAAATTGAATTATTTCCATAATCCGAGAGGTGAGTTAATAATTTAGAACGTGGTAATAAATCCGATAATTGAACGAGAGATAGAGATATACTCTTGTAATTATTGCGGTCGTGTGTGAATTCTTGTGTGTTATGCATCTAGATAAGGAATATTCGGACCCTCTGTAGAGATACATGGTTGACTTATTTAGGTAGAATTGATTTAAACTCGAGAGAGGAATTTCAATATACATTAGTGAATTCGACCGAATGCATATTTAGGAAATAAAACTTGAATTGGAGTTAATTTAATTGGCTAGGTGAAATCGGGATTCCCAACTACTTTACAATCGTATTTAAAAACAAAAGCAATTTCGCAATTTTATTTCTTTGGTTTAATTCTTTAGTTGTAGTTAAAAACCTCAAATTCATTTATCCGTTCAAATAAAGTTAGGAACTAACACATTTCGGTACTTAATAGCAGTCCTCGTGGGAACGATAATCCGGACTCTTAGGTCAACTTTATTACTTCTCACGACCCGTGCACTTGCGGGGATATCTCGCATCGCGAGATATAAGTGAACAAGTTTTTGGCGCCGTTGCCGGGGACTGTTTTTATATTAATATCGATACCAATTAGTTCTTGCTTTAGTTTGGATTTGTATTTATTTTATTTTATTTTTAATTTTCTTTTCATTATTATTTTTTTCATTATTTTTATTTTTGAATAATTTTTAAAAGCTGTGTATTGTTTCCTATTCAGGTATTGAATGAATTTTCAGACATTTGGAGGCAACACAGCAAGATGGCAGCAAATAATAATCAATGGCTTTTTGCTCGAACTGCAGTTCAGACGTATCTGATGTGTGATTTCTGTTGGGGAAATCATGTTGTATTCGATTGCCCTATTGCACCCAAGGATGCTATATGGAAGGCTGATTGTTGTGGGAATTATTATATGGTAGAGCAGGAGTGTCCACCAATACATGCAATTCAAGCTGAAACTGAAGATTTTGACGATAAAGATTTGATAAACCAGGAATTGCAAAAACAATAAGTTGAAATTAAGAAGTTGATGGAGCAGTGGACAGTAAGCATGGCAGAGAGTCAGCCATTGCCATTACCAGAAATTCAGGTGCAAAGATCAGAGGAGCCAGAAAAATTGGTTGAAACAGTTGAAGAAACAGAGGAAGAAATTGAAAGAGTGGATCAACCAGAAGAAAATAGCTGCCATGAAGATATCCTTGTCCAATTGTCAACGATGCAGAATCAAGACATCGAGCTCGAGGAGACTTCAATCAAAGTGGAAGAACAATTGAAGAAAGAGGAGTTGATCACAGAAAAGCAGACACTTAAGGATGCCGAAGTTGCAATGCAATCCTCCAAATTCAATGATTGGGCAAGAATTGATTTCATCATTGGTGATGAAGAAATAATTGAAGTCTACATTTTGAAAGTTGAATCGAGTGGAGATGTTAACACTTATCAACGACGAACTCCCTTGACCACAAGTAGTGATGCCAAGTCTCCAACGCTCTTACCAAGGCATAGAGCTCCTTGTCATAGGTGGGGGTATTTCAAGGTGGCCACGTTGAGATTTTCGCTAAAATAAGCAATTGGCCTCTTCTCTTGCATCAACACGACTCAAATACCTATTCCTGAGGCATCACATTTAATCTCTAAAGTTTTGTCAAAATTAAGCAATGATAAAACGGGTGCGGTGCACAATCTTTCTTTTATTTCACTAAATTCTCTTTCTTGTGCCTCTCCCCATTTAAAACCCACAATCTTCTTAACAACCTCAATAAGTGGTGAAGTTAAAGTGTTAAAATCTTTAATAAAACGACTATAAAAATTAGCTTGCCCATGAAAACTTCTTACCTCGGTGACACTTTTAGGAGTTGGTCATTCCTTAATGGCCTTGATCTTCTCCTCATCAACCTCAATTCCCTTAGTGCTAACAACAAAGCCAAGAAAAACAACACTCTCCATGAAAAAGTTACACTTTTTGAGATTGACATATAATTTTTATTCTTTTAAAACCAAAAGTACACATCTCAAGTGTTGAATATGCTCATCAAGATTCTTGCTATAAATCAAGATATCATCAAAGTAGATTACCACAAATTTTCCAATGAATGCAAGCAAAATATAATTCATTAACCTCATAAAAGTGTTCGATGCATTAGTGAGACCAAACGACATGATCAACCATTCATATAAACTATACTTAGTTTTAAATGTTGTTTTCCATTAATCTCCTTCTTTCATCCTAATTTGGTGATATCAACTTCTCAAACCATTCTTACTAAAAATGCAAGAACCATACAACTTATCTAGCATGACATCTAATCTAGGAATGGGATGTCGATACTTTATCGTTATGTTATTGATGGCTAGGTAATCAACACACATTCTATAGGTTCCATCCTTCTTGGGTACTAGTAGCATGGGCACGACACAAGGACTCATACTCTCACGAAAAGAGTTGAGAAAAATCCAGTACACATCGAGTTGCTTGATTAATTGTTACATACGCATATACACAAATACACAAGCGAGAGGGAGAGATTTATCAGATCAAAAGACAAGGTTGAGGAATTGGATCAAAATCAGTATAGCTTTTGGTTTTTGGATCAAAAGTTCCTTGAATCTTTGCATAATGCACAAAATAATTGCTCAATCGAAGTTTCTCGATTTCCTTCTTGTCGTTTGGATGTTCTCAAGAAGGGCTTCTTGTCACGCCCTAGATTTTTCGTTAATATACCTAGAGTGTTACTAAAAAAAATGATATGATTTTCTTCATTGTTGAAGCGGAAGTGTTAAAAAAAAAAAAATGATTCTTTACTTTAAAAATAAATTATATAAAAAGAAGTACCAAACATGAAATTGAAAAGTCTTCCCAGCAATTCATAATAATTTAATTTAATAAATAAACATGTCTTTAACATTAAATAAAATTGGAATAGAAAATTTTATAACTTTAATTCTACAGATCCCCTTGCACGTGCATGTCACCATTCCACCACATATCCAATCGTCCCGAGTTAGCCTGTAAAATTTTAAAGTAAGAGTGAATATAAAAAATACCCAGTAAGATACGTACCAATTCCAATTCAACATAATATAAATATATGATACATTCAATACAAAATATTTTCCTCATTTAGAGCAGTTGGTCGCGATAACAACTAACTCAAGGAATTACTTAAGAATCCCCACATCGATCTCGAAGGATTTAACATCTATCCTGAAGGATTTAACATAGCATCCCGAATTATTTAAATTTTGAAAATCGACCTGAAGGTCTTATAGGCATTAAAAGTAACAGTATATAGACATTATGAAGAATTTCGAATTTAATCACTGACACATAATGTATCTTACCCGTTAAATCAAAGTGATTTATGCAATAAAATTAATTGCACCATCTAATAAATTCCTCTATGCCGACGTGAACTGGTTTTGAGAAAGAATACTTTTTTTGTGATGATTCATCTGATTGTTTGACAGTATTTATAGATAAAATCATTTTACAAAAGGTTAAATATATTGTTACCATACCTTCTTATATATGCACCACAGTTTAATTGTAAGAAATGTTCATAACCTTTAATCAATATTATAATTATGTCCCATAACTTTTTTTTTTATCGTATTCGTATTTTAGTTCTTTCATTAATTAATATATCTTGTCTCTTCTATCGATTTCTGTCAAAAAATTTATTAAGAAGAATAAAAAAGATTTATTTACTGCTTATATACTTAATAAGTAAAAAATCAAAATTTTAATTGAATACTTGTTAATTTTTTTAAAGCACGATAATAATAAAAAATTGGACGAACCGATCATGGTGGACAAAATTTGATAATTGTTGCAAAATTTAATGATAAAAACTTGATAAAAAAATAAAGAACATAAATATAATAATCTATAAAAATTATGGACCAATAATGCAATTTAAATGTGGTGTAGTTATAAGAATTTGTGGTGTAATTATAATCACCCTTTACAAAATTGAGTTCTAGAATAATTCAAGTTGAAGACCCGTTTAGACGTGAATTGTAGTAGATAATCTAGAATAGGATTGTATTAGTGAATGAATATTTGTGCAATTAAAAAGGATTTGGATAAAGGTGAATTTCAAACAGTAATGGATTATGATTGAATTTATCAATTCATGTAAAATCACACGTCAACTACAAAAATGCTTTGGTATTCAAACAAACTAAAATTTTATTTGAATTTATATTCTTCCAATCAAATATAACTTGATGTGTTTTTATTCAAAATAAATTATTTTAGGATCAAAACTCCTAATTAATTACGATCTACAAAATTAGTATAATATCGATATATTAATTATCATCATATCAATAATTAAATATTTGGTTCAAAATAAATTTGTCATCAATATATAAAATTTTGTTATAAATAATCTTACTTTTAAGTTCTTTGTTACATATATATAATAACGTTCTTTTTTATATCAAATTATTTATCAAAATAATTTTATTTACAATTACATTTAATTATTATTTAATTTTTTTATTTCAGAAAGTCTCATACCACATTTTTTAACATTAACGGTTAACAAATTTATTTATATTGTTTTGAAATTATATAGTTATTAATGATTTTTTGTCATAACTGTTAAGTCTAAATTTTAAAAAATAATTAACTATGCCATGATATTAATTTTTATATTTTAATTTAATATCTATGATTCTTGAATTTCTACAACAATAAGTAAATTGTCTCTCAATTAACTTAACTGAAAATTGAGACAATCAATGTTATATTTTAATTTCCATCAAAAACAGTATCGTTGTATTAATATTAAAAACCTATTAAACCATGAATTTGATGCATCTTTGTCAATCTTACAATTTTAGTTTTTTTTTTCTTTTTTTTATGATTATCGAATTCGTTACGTGTTGTTTTCCAATGTCAATCATCAAAACGGTGAATCTTATCTTTTTATGCATGGTCTATATTATTAACTTTTTCATCTATTGTTTGATTGTTCAGAGTACATCTACATTGGAGATCCTACATTTAAGTGCTCATTTTGCAAGGCAAATTTTTGGTTCGAGGAGAGTGTGGATAAGCGTTATAAAACATGTCGTATTCCAAAGTTCTCATTTTGTTGTGGGGATGAACACGATTTGGTTTGGATGGTTTGTAGAAAAATTTCAAATCAAACCATTTAAAACGGTTTGGAATTCTTCCAAACCAAACCAATTAATTTCATTTTCTAAATAAAACCAAACCAACCATTTTTTTTGTGATTTGGTGCGGTTTGAAATCGTGAATTACTAACGAATGAATTAGTATATTCCAAAGCGAGCTCAAAGACACATATTCGTCTCAAATTTTGAGTTGAAACTAACTCAATAATAGTATTCGGTTTCTAATTGAGTACTTTATTGTGAATCAATTCATGTTGATAAACAAACTAATTATATAGAAGCAAACATTTAAATTTTTCTTAAATAAATTGTAGTTAATTCTTACATTAAAAATTTTATTTTAAGAAAATATCTTGGATGATGATTATGAAATGTAGGAGCAAGAATTATTTCCAAATGGTTGTGGATTTGAACAAATTAATCTTTGACTCTTTAATTTTGATTTGTTGATAATAAAAAGTGTGTTGCATTTTTTTTATTGAATGTTTGCCATTTTTTATCGTTTATTTATTTTTTTATTTTTTAAAATTTGGCGGATTGGCTGTTTGAAATCACGGTTTTGACAATTGAAGCCTAAATCAAACCGTTTAAGGAGGTTTGAGATTTTTCAAACCGAACCAAACCATTTTACATTTGAAACCGAACTAAACCAAACCATTTGTTGCGGTTTAGTTCGATTTCGCGATTTATTTGTTCACTCCTACTTTGTTGTATGTAAGGGAAAATGAAAGTTCCTCTTATGGAAGATCACCCTCTTATTTTGAAAGATTTGTTATATGGCAGGGATGACAAGATTAAGAATTTTGTTGTGGATATTCAGACATATAATATGATGTCTTCATTCAGTTCTATGGGGAGGGAATAGATAGTGGGATGAATGATGTTAGAGGGCCTCCCGTCTTCATATTAAACGGTGAAAATTGTCGTAAGATTGAGAGTCTGTTGCCCGATGATGGTTCAGCTCCGTAATTTGCTCGCTTTACATTGTTGAAAATACGAATGAGGTTGAAAGCAGAAAAAGGCTGTGAGGGTACGTATTATGTATTTATTTCTTATATATTTATATTGTTTACAGATTAATTTTGTTGTGATAGTCTAAAATTTAATTTATGTTTTTTAATGTCCCTCGATCAGAGTGGATCATTCGATTTAATGTTGCATGATTGTATAGTTTCTGATTTGAAGGATATGCTAGACAAATACAACAAATTGTTAAGGCAGTTTAGGTTGATTAAAGAAAAGATGATTGAGGAAAACACTTCAAATATAAGACTTATATTTATTAGTTGGTGGGCGACTGATGATAGGCGATATGATTTTCCTGTTGTTGATGAAATTGCTGGATTGATTGTCGGTGAATTTTGATACACAACCTGGACACAGGGATATTATTATTGCGCCACGTGGAGGATCATTGCTGGGGATAAGCGAAGTGCATCCTCTTTATTTGCTTTGCAGTATTCATTGTTCTTTCTAATAAATATTGATAATACACAAGGATTGTGTAATGGAATAAGGTTGATAGTTACAAAACTTGGCGACCATGTTCTAGAAGGTCAAATTCTTTCTGGAAAAAATGCAAGACACAAGTTCTTTATTCCAAGGACATTGTTGAGCCCTTCTGATTCTAGGATACCTATTCGATTTCAAAGAAGACAATTTTCATTTGATGGTGTCCTATGCCATGACTATCAATAAGATTTAGAGACAATCACTCTCGTATGTGGGACTTCTTCTTAAATGGACACTTTTATGTTGCGATTTTTAGGGTGACACTGACAAATCGTTCCGGATTAAAAATATTGATTTGTGATAAGAATGTAAGACCAACAAAATTAACAAACAATGTTGTATACAATGACGTATTCCAAAATTTGTAGTTATATGAAACCAATAAATGATTATCTTATTTGCGAAATTTATTAATTTTATCTAAAAGATTCATTTAATTTCACATTGAGTTATTTTTATCCAGATGCACGGGTGATTCACTAATTTTATTTGAATTTATATTCTTTCAATCAAATATAACTTGATGTGTTTTTATCCAAAATAACTTTTTCTAGGATCAAACTCCTAATTAATTACGATCTACAAAATGAGTATAATATCGATATACTAATTATCATCATATCAATAATTAAATATTTGATCCAAAATAAATTTGTCGTCAATGCATAAAATACTTTAGTTATTCGACTTTTCAAAATTGCTAAAAGATATCAAAGATAAAGTCGTTAAATAATTATAAACTCAAAAATTTCGGGGTGTTACACTTCTGGCGAAGAGGAAAGGAGAGATGGGAGAGAAGACGAGCATCGATAGACGGAGAGAAAAATGGAGAAGCTCTGACATGCCTTTTGCTACAAGGCGAGCGTTTTTAGCCAAAACAGCGTGTTTTGGGTTTTTTCAAACACAAAATGGCCAAAACGGGTTTTCGCCGTTTTGGATTTTATGTTATTTTTTTTCTTCGAAAACTTATTTTAAAAAATGGACAAGTGAACGCGTTTTTAGTATTTTCGAGGGTACTTATTTCAGTTTGAAAACGTTTGAAATTCGTCAAACGACTTCTGCAATATTCTGCTTCACGGATGCACATTGGTCATTACTTTCTTTCTATTGTTTGCTGGATAGGTTTTGAAAGTGTGGCAGGATAGAGAGACATTTCCAGAACCTATAATCCGCGACCATATCCAAGAGCTTGATGCCATTTGTAGTTCATATCTTAATGGGGCGTCCTCTCCCTGACCATTATTAAGAAATAAAAGGACTTTTGATGATCTTATTAGACAAATGGAGGGTATTGTTGAAAAATGGAGCTAAATGTGATCTAATTTTGTTGAAGTTGGAAGATAAGTGGAAGACAAAAGCTAGTCAAAAGGAGCCAACTTTTGACAAAAGACATGGAGCTAAATGTGGCCTAATTTTGTTGAAAATATTGTCATGCATGCTTGTGAATTTTGCCTATAAATAGAAGGCTAAAATTCACTTGTAAAATACCACCACAACATAGAGTCTTCTTGTGTAGAAGAGTAACACAATCAAGAGGTGTTCACAAAATAGAGAGAAAAGTGAGTTGGAGAGAATAGCATTTGCATAGGCAGATAAAAATACAGTGTAGTATTTTTGTACTCCTCATTTTTCCGAGTTAGTGAAATATATTGGTGTGGGTCCGTGGACGTAGGCAAATTGCTGAACCACGTAAATCTTTGTGTTTCGTATTTGCATTTTATTTTTGCGTATTTATATTTTCTCAGTCCAATTTATTTGTGTCACATTGATCCTGGGCGGGATTAGTTGCGTCCTAATTCCCAACAATTGGTATCAGAGCTTTGGCTCATTGAGATCTTTTGAAATTCTTAGTATGCTCTGTGGTTGCAGTTTTGACTGATCTTCCACATCAGAAAAGATTTCTTTAGACTGTTTTGTGATTGAGTGTGAACAATGTCGACAGATGAGAAAATATCCAAAATTGACAAATTTGATGGTTCAAATTTTGGATTTTGGAAAATGCAAATGGAGGACTATCTGTACCAGAAGGATCTATACAAGCCACTAAAAGAAAAGCCAGAAGATATAAGCCAGGGGGATTGGGAGTTGCTTGATCGAAAAGTACTCGGCACAATCAGGCTGACGTTGTCAAAGTCAGTGGCCTTCAACATAAAAAATGAGAAGACGACAGAGTCTCTCATGGCAGCCCTTTCTAGCATGTACGAACAGCCATCTGCAGCAAATAAAGTCCACTTAATTAAAAAGCTATTCAATATGAAGATGGCCGAAGGCGGAAGATTTGGGGAGCACCTAAATGAATTCAATGAAGTGACGGACCAGCTAAACACAGTCGAAATCACTTTTAGTGATGAAGTTCAAGCTCTGTTAATTCTTGGGCAGTTGCCAGACAGCTGGAATGGTACAGTCACAGCAATTAGTGGCTCTGCCGGAAAGTCAAAATTGAAGTTCGATGATTTCGTAAGCATGATCTTAACGGAGGAGATCAGACGACAATCAGAAGGTGCCTCAATTTCAGGATCGGCGTTGAACGTGGAAAGCAGAGGCAGAAATTCTAACAGAGGAAATGGGTGGGGCAATGGCAAATTCAGAAGTGGAAGATCAAGATCCAGAAATCCAAACAATTCCAACAAAACTAAGGTTGTGGAATGTTGGAAGTGTGGGAAGACCGGTCATTACAAAAATCAGTGCACAACACCTCCAAAAGAAAAGGAGGACATGACAGAAGTCAATGTTGTGGAAGAGGAAACAGACGATGCTTTGATATGCTCTTTGGAGAGAAAAACGGAATACTGGGTGATTGATTCCGGAGCATCTTTTCGTGCTATCTCAAACAAGGAGTTTTTTGTAAACTATACGCGGGGTGATTTTGGCAGAGTATATCTCGGTAATGATCAACCGTGTGGCGTGGTCGGAAAAGGTGATGTACAGATCAAGATCAATGGATTTGTGTGGAAGCTGAAGGACGTGAGACATATTCCAGAATTGAGGAAGAACTTGATCTCCGTCAAGCAATTGTCGGGAGAAGGACATGTCACCACCTTCTCTGGTGATAACTAGAAGATCACCAAGGGCGCCATGATTATCGCTCGAGCCAAGGATACTGGCACCCTCTACACAACGGCGGATGCTTGTGTGACAATTGCAGTTGCTGAAAGCAAGGAGGGCCCAAACTTGTGGCACCAGAGACTTGGGCATATGAGTCAGAAGGGACTCAAGTATATGCATGCAAAGGGGAAACTACCAGAGCTTCAGTCTACTGATATAGACTTATGAGAGAGTTGCATCTTTGGGAAGCAGACCAGGGTGAGTTTCAACACTAGTGGCAGAACTCGGAAGCAAGAGAAACTTGAGTTAGTCCACACAGACGTCTGGGGACCAACCGCATTTTCATCTATTGGCGGAAAGTCATACTTTGTGACTTTCATTGATGACCACTCGAGAAAAGTGTGAGTTTATTTCTTGAGACACAAGTCTGAAGTATTCGATGTATTCAAGAAGTGGAAAGCCATGGTGGAAAATGAAACAGGATTGCGAGTAAAGAAGCTGAGGTCCAACAACGGAGGATAATATACGGATATGGCGTTCAAGAAGTTATGTTACCAGAATGGCATCAAAATGGAGAGGACGTTGCCAGGGACTCCACAGCAAAATGGAGTTGCAGAACGTATGAATCGGACATTAACGGAGAGATCCAGAAGCATGAGGTTACATGCAGGCTTGCCCAAACAGTTTTGGGCAGAAGCAGTCAACACAGCGGTGTACTTGATCAATCGAGGACCCTCGGTACCGTTGGAGTACAGGATACCGGAGGAAGTATGGAGCGGAAAAGAAATAAAACTTTCCCACGTGAAAGTTTTTGGATGTGTCGCATATGCACATATAAGTGATCAGGCAAGGGGCAAGCTAGACCCCAAATCACTAAAGTGCACATTCATTGGATATGGCGGAGATGAGTTCGGCTACCGCTTATGGGATGACCAGAACAGAAAGGTCATCAGAAGCAGGGATGTCATATTCAACGAGAAGGTTATGTACAAGGACAGAAATGCAGTGCAGTCCGATGACACAGTACATGATGATCCAACATATGTTGAGTTGGATGATGCTCCAGAAAGTAGTACATCGCAGCAGACAGAGGAGGATCTGCAGTTACAGGAGCCTGTTCTAGAGACTGATGCATCACAGTCTCCAGTCCCTGTTCTTAGAAGGTCAACCAGACCTTTCCAAATAGAAAGTACATGAGCTACATGTTACTTACTGATGCAGGTGAACCTGAATGCTATCATGAGGCATTTCAGGTCGGTGATTCTGGCAAGTGGGAGCTTGCAATGAAAGATGAGATAAAGTCTCTCATCTCTAACCAGACGTGGGAACTAGCCGAGTTACCTACAGGAAAGAGAGCTCTACACAATAAGTGGGTGTACAGAATCAAGGAGGAACATGATGGATCAAAGAGATACAAGGCGAGGTTGGTGGTCAAAGGTTTCCAGCAGAAAGAAGGAATTGACTACACGGAAATATTTTCGCCAGTTGTGAAGCTGACAACAATCAGATCAGTCTTAAGTATTGTTGCAGCAGAGGGTTTGCACTTGGAGCAGTAAGATGTAAAAACTGCTTTCCTCCATGGTGACCTTGAGGAGGAAATATATATGCAGCAGCTAGAAGGCTTCTCAGTCAAAGGAAAGGAGAAGCTCGTTTGCAAATTGAAGAAGAGCCTGTATGGCTTAAAGCAAGCCCCGAGACAGTGGTACAAGAAGTTCGACGGATTTATGCAGAAAAATGGCTACTTCAAATGTAATGCTGACCATTGTTGCTACTTCAGGAGATTCGAGTCCAGTTATATAATTTTGCTACTTTATGTCGATGATATGTTAGTAGCAGGCTCAGATATGGACGAAATCAAGAAGTTAAAGATGCAGCTGTCAGCAGAATTCGAAATGAAGGACTTGGGTGCAGCGAAGCAGATTCTCGGAATGAGGATTTTCAGAGATAAGCAGAAGGGTATCTTGCAGTTATCTCAGGCCAAGTACATTAGTCAAGTTCTGCAGAGATTTAACATGTGCAGTGCGAAGGCTGTCAGCACGCCACTAGCTAATCACTTCCGTCTATCTAGTGATCAGAGTCCTAAGACAGAGGACGAGATAAACTTCATGGCTAAAATACCATATGCCTCAGCCATTGGAAGTTTGATGTATGCCATGGTTTGTACCAGACCAGATATTGCTCATGCAGTGGGAGTTGTGAGCAGGTTTATGGCAAATCCAGGAAAGCAGCATTGGGAAGCAGTAAAGTGGATATTAAGATATCTACGGGGAACTACTGATAGATGCTTATGCTTTGGACGAGGCGAGGTGACTCTACAAGGCTTTGTAGATGCAGATTTTGCTGGCGAGGTAGATCGCAGGAGAAGTACTACTGGTTATGTTTTCACAGTAGGTTCTACTGCAGTTAGCTGGATTTCGCAGATACAGAAGATTGTTGCTCTATCCACTACAGAAGCAGAGTACGTGGCAGTAACCGAGGCTAGCAAAGAAATGATTTGGTTACAAGGTTTGTTGGCAGAATTGGGATTCAGTCAGGAGAAGAATGTTTTGCACAGTGATAATCAGAGTGCGATACATCTGGCAAAGAATTCAGCATTTCATTCTAGAACCAAGCACATTGGACTCCGTTATCACTTCATCAGGTCTTTTCTAGAGGATGAAGTATTAACACTAGAGAAGATCCAGGGTAGCAAGAACCCAGCCGACATGATGACCAAGACAGTAACAAAGGAAAAATTGGAGCTGTGCTCAGCTTCAATTGGTCTTCTGAAGTGAAGACAAAGGAAATGACTCACACCATATTTCACAAGGAGTTGCAAGAAGGAGATATCTCAGGGGAAGCCACATTTGTCCCCAAGTGGGAGATTGTTGAAAAATGGAGCTAAATGTGACCTAATTTTGTTGAAGTTGGAAGACAAGTGGAAGACAAAAGCTAGTCAAAAGGAGCCAACTTTTGACAAAAGGCATGGAGCTAAATGTGGCCTAATTTTGTTGAAAATATTGTCATGCATGCTTGTGAATTTTGCCTATAAATAGAAGGCTAAAATTCACTTGTAAAATACCATCACAACATAGAGTCTTCTTGTGTAGAAGAGTAACACAATCAAGAGGTGTTCACAAAATAGAGAGAAAAGTGAGTTGGAGAGAATAGCCTTTGTATAGGCAGATAAAAATACAGTGTAGTATTTTTGTACTCCTCATTTTTCCGAGTTAGTGAAATATATTGGTGTGAGTCCGTGGACGTAGGAAAATTGTTGAACCACGTAAATCTTTGTGTTTCGTATTTGCATTTTATTTTTGCGTATTTATATTTTCTCAGTCCAATTTATTTGTGTCACATCGATTCTGGACGGGATTAGTTGCGTCCTAATTCCCAACAGGTATGTCGGTCGATGAATATGAAAGGTAATTTTTAATGCTTTTTTCCTTTAGCATATCATCACATGTCCCAACAATTCACTTTCCACTTTTAGATATGGCGTGTTATTTTTGGACCATCACTATTAGTACTATCTCGTTGTACATCAATTCAAGTTTCCAGCTACCTGATTTTTGTATGCCCCCAATGCTAAGAGATGAAGATGGCGGAAGTGATTCTGATGGAGAGAATTTCGAGGCTGTCACTCCCTAGCATGGTGATAAAAAATTTGATGAAGAAAGGAATCCATTATATGCGGTTGAGAAGCATAGACATATCCTGGAAGATGTTGACGGAAACTGAAATTAATTTTGTTAACCACAAAATTTGACGGGACCTTGGATCAACACGTCTCAACTCCTCCTTCTTGAACCCGTGCACTTCATGCGCATTTGGACAAATAATCAGCGTGCAACGAGGGCTGGGGTGGCACCCATATGCATTTTGACGCTTAAGTCAGACCTCATTTATAGTAAATATAATTTATGTGCAGGAAATATGAGTGTGTGAAAGAGAGAAAGGGAAGTGATATTTGTATATAGAGTTTGAGTATTGAGTTTCTCACATTTTACGTGGAAGCAAATGTAATCTATTTATAGTGGTAGTCATCATCCTAGATTGCGACACGTGTTATACTTTACAAGTGACAAGTTCCTAACCGTTGTTGAAGTAAACCATTTATTTTGTTATAATCATCATCCTACACGTTATAGATGTTAACAGAGATAATTTAGGATAATTTACAATATGTAATATTTGATTTGCTATAGTTTAGGAATCTTTTATATAAGGTAAATTGCATGTAATTAGGCTGTAGATTCTTACCGCGTATATGTACGTTCTCTTCTATATAATGAAATCAAACCCTAAATAAAGGGCATTCAGACCAATTGAAAAGAAAGAAACAAGACAGAGTCTCCAAGTCCTTAGCTGAATCTAAGTATCGTGCTATGTCTTCTGCTTGCTCTGAGATCATATGGCTTTGTGTGTTATTGGGAGAGCTTGACTTTCCTCAGCTACATTCCACTCCTCTTCATGTTGATAACACAAGTGCTATTCAAATCGCACTTGTTGTGTGAATATCGCAAGTGCACGGTATCGCGAACAAGTAGTAAAGTGGACTTTTTGTGTCTGGAATGTCGATCCCACGAGGACTAGTTTATTCGTTACTAGTTTTGATTAATCAGTTCCTAAACTATAAATAAATGTCATGATTATTATTTTTGAATTTTTTTTTTAAATGGTGAAAGCAATTAAATGTGAAAATAAATAAATAAAGTAATTGAAATGATTTGATTTTTATTTTTCTAATGAATGGAAAATGCTGGGACTCACGATAGTAACTTTGCTATCCTATTCAATTTCTCATCTCATTCGTTGTTTCGAAAATAGTGTTTAATTGAATTCACAATTTTATCTAAAATTCTCCTCTCATGTTTAAATTGGTTCTATCTAGCTTGGTCAACCACATATCTCTATGATGGTCAGAATAAGCCCTAAAGAGATGCATTCAATGTCAAGAATTCAAAATGATTACAACAACCACAACCATGTATCTCTACCCTTTTGTTAATTGCCGAATTTTATTACTAGGTTTAGGTGTTAACTCACATCTTTGATTATGAAAATAACCCACAAATCATCAAATTGGTGATCAAGCAATTGATGCATTAAAACTCAATAATAAAATCAACACATAAAACATTATGCCCAAAACATGAGAATTGAAATTGAATATTCAAACAAAATCACATCGTTCGTCCCAACGAATTATTTAGCTACTCATGCTAGAATCTAAAATAATAAAATTACAAAATATAAAATTCAACATGTCCGCAATTAACTAGAAAGAGTTGAGAATCTTGTACCAAGAAAATCGAGCCAAAGCTTGACAATCTCCAAACTCTTGATTTCGCCTCTTGCCTGTACCTCTCTTCTCGTCAATTTCAGAACCCTCATAATAATTTATTTTGGTCTTTATATAGGGTAGACTAGGTTTTTCACGAATTTTTCAAGTTAGGCCCATAAAAAGTAGGAAAGAAATAAGAAAAATATACAAAAAAATTGCGAAAACCTATCTTTCAGTTGGACCGCGGTTTGCAAACCGCGGTTGGACTGCGGCCTACTGCTGTTTGCAAACTGCGGTTCACCGTTCTGACGCTTTTCATTTCAGTCCCTATTTATTTGCACTCCGAGTCGTTCATCTTTCTTCCATTAACTGATTGGTCCCCATACTTTATATTTTGCATGATTTAGTCCTTTTTCCTTGTTTTGTGCCCCAACACATCCCAACTCGAGTTATTCCCGAAACAATTAAGATAAACACATAATTTAGCAATACCATATTCCGAAATACTCACAATAGTACAAATTTAAGTATAAGAGTTAAGTGCAAAATCGCACTTATCAAATTCAGCAAACTTAAACTCTTGTTCGTCCTCGAATAAGATAGAGCTAATACATTCATGCAAATTCCATTACTGATGACGTATCAAGTCCATTTGGACAAGGTGGTAGCAAATTCCATTAGCAGGATTACTGGAGCGGGTAGTGGACAGGTGTCTAATCATCAACCCAGTTTTGGGGCTCCATTTGCTCCACCCCCTAAGGACACACCACCGTCTCCTCCTTTGCCAAGTTGTCCCCACAGCACCTTAAGTGAACATAGAGATATAGAAGATAGATGGAAACTTTAGCTCAAAACAGGTGGCCCCGATCCCTTGGTATTTATTTTCTTCATCTAGGGTAACTTTTGCTCAATTGCACTTGCGTAGCCAACTCCTTTCCTGCGATTATAACTATAAACATAAGAAATTTCTTTGAAATTGCATGCTTCTTCACATTCATCCATACAATGAAAAATAAGATGAAAATCATTTCCCAAATAGTATTTCAGAAAGGTAAATTGACAATCACATTCTCTATTAAATATATTTCTCAAAACCAAGAGACAAAAATTAGTGAGAAGACCAGATTTGTCTGAAGTGTAAACAAGATGAATATAACTTGTTGTTTCAATCAAATGTATTAGTTGTGTATCTAAATCATTTGCTAATGCTGTTTACTTGTGTTATTTTTCATGTCCTTACGATGATCTATGGTTAGATCATAAATAGAGGTGGGAAAATTATACATTAAGAATTAGCTATGCCCATTGCTTTAAAGCTTCATTCTATCATCTCATCTAATTTTTGTGCTAGTCATGGGAAATAATGGTTCGTTGTTCCATAAACTAACAGTAACCGGGCTGTTCACATCTTCCCCATTTTCTGTAGCTTATATAGACTTATCAATCGGAACCTGAAATATGGAATATCTTGCCCTGTCTTTAGCAAATCAACAAACTCAAGATAACCATATCATATTTCTAAACGGGCTCTCATCAACGGTATTCCTTACATTGTTGATGTGTAGACTATTATTCCGTTTTCCCAGTTTGTTTGTGTAACACTGAAAATATTATATTCAATATGTAACATATCTTTATATATTTTCCTGGTCTATAAAACAGCAGGTTACGCACTTCCACACCACAGTGATAAAACTAAGATCAATGCACAATCTTGTATAACTTGAAATTAAGCTTAATATAAATTTATTTATTTATTTTAAATTTTCCTAACTTGGAACTAAGCCTAAATAAAGTTTGTTTGTTTGTTTTTTTTTAATCCTAACTTAGAATTAAACTTAAATAAAGTTTTATTGAATTCAATATCAACATTACAAAAAAAATTAAGTGAAAATTCTTGTTGTTATATTTCAAAAAATGCCTTGATAAATGGACTCTGATGGTTTTGAAAGAACTTGCATTTTCTGGATTTTAATAGAACTAGAACTTCCTCAAATTCCGAACCTGACCAAGCTGTGTTAATATACTCTTAATGTTCACATTAGTGAATTGCATGTAACTATGTTTTCAGTATATTGTGAGAGGAAATTTAAGTTTGAGCCAGTAGTATTCTGCAAGCAAATTAATTAAAAATAGTTTAAGTAGTATTCTGCAAAATTTCAAACAGAACGTGTTTTTCAGCTTTTCATTTTCAAAAACAGTTTTCAGAAATGACAAACCAAACGCGTTTTCAGCAAATTTGAAAACAAAAATAAAAACACGAAACATTTTCGAAAATGAAAATACAAAATAAAATACTAACAGAACGCTACCTAAATTTTTAGGCAATGTTTTCTTTACTGTTTTGAAGCCATTTTTTATTTTTATTTTCAAAAACGTCTAAAACGCGTTCTCTTTACTATTCTCCAAAATGCCTTTTCCAAAACAAGGAAAAAAATTTATAAAGGAAATTCAAAATGATGAAATCATTGTTTTGAACATTTTTAATGTAAACATGTTGATCATTCAAAATGCGGAAAAGGCCGCATTTTGGCAAAAGCTGAGCTAGTTGAACTGGGAAGCTATACATTTATCATGATAGAGGTCATGGGTTCGATCCACACCGCCACTCTGTTTGGTTTTTTTTTTTTTTTTTTCCACTTTCTGTGTCAAAAGTAACCTAACCTACCGCATCTTCACTTCTCCCCAACTCACCATCAGCCGCAACCAATGGATGATTCTCCCCTTCTCTGTTTTCGACAGTAAGATCGGTCCCCAACTCACCATCAGCCGCAGCCAGTGGACCATCCTCTCCTCTCCTCCCCTTCTCCGTTTTGGACAGCAAGATCCATCCGGTGTCGCTCCGCACCAAATCCTCTGAACTTCGACAACGCAAACACGTACATATTTTCTCTTTTATTACAGCAATAAGCATCACAATGTCCACCAATTTGTCAATGATAGTCAAGAAGCTGCTTGTAGCCACTAACCGGAAATGGAAACTAGCTTTCTGTCATTTTTGTTCACCACGAGTTCACCTATGCCACGGAGGAAAGGGATTTTGGCGACTGTTATTTAGTCACCAACAAATATTAGTTTATGCACATTGAAAAGGGGCGTAAAAAACATTGGGAAATTTTATCTAAGAAGATATTTTGAACAAAATTTTTTTAAAAATGAAAATCATTATCCATCCAAGTTCTTATTAAAACCTGTGGGTATGAAGTATAGATTTTCAAATTACAACTGTAATCAGTGATGCCAGATGAAAAAGGAAGTTGAAGGCCCGAATCTGTGTCTGTGTCAAAAGTTAGCTAGATGAAATATAAAAACCATGTATTGACTAATGTGTGCATTATTTGGCTATAGCTGCTTGTTAACATTCATTTTGCTGACTATCTTTTGGAGCAATGGCGGTTCTAATATATTGTGTATTTGCTTGAAAAATCAGCGTCTCTTGACAAGAATTTGCTGTTTATGTACTTAATTGCACCATTTGTATCATTACAATTGCACTTCTATTATGCAGTTATGTTATATATTCAGCAATTCTCTTCCAGTATGCTATCTCAAACTGCTGGTTGTTGCTCAATTTTATCCATTCGGTTGATCTTTGACTGGTCCTAAAAATAGAAAGAGATATATTTAATGATTGGTCCTAAAAATTTATAAATTTTCTTTAAACAGCTCTTTGATGCAACTTGAAAGATCGAGATCAAGAGCAATATGCAATTTGTTTGTCTCAACATTTTTAGCTTTCTAGCTGTGAAACTTCTATAACTTTTCACTTAATCCTATATAGGACAGTAAGAGAGAATCATTTAGTGACAATGTGAACTAATTAACTAAAATCCTGATCATAAGAATGTGAGGGGGAAAATTTGAGGATAATAAGAACTTTCAAAGCCATAACATTATGATCTCCTAACGACATTTGCAAATGATTATGATCTCCTAATGACCTCCACACGTTATGATCTCCTAATGACCTCCAACATTATGATCACCTAGTGAACTTTCTCATTTGCTACATATTTTTTTATAGTAGTAACCATGTGATTGTTTTGGGCTGGTGCATTAGCCAATGTACATTTTTTCATTAGAAGTTACATATTGTTCATAGAATTAACTTGTGTGGAGATCATGGGGGTCACAAAGGTTCTACTACTGCACCCATGCAATGGACCGATACAAATGAGAATGCATTTATCTAGCTATCTTATGACTTCGTAAAAGCGGGAAAATTACAATGTTCTACATTCAAATCCGATGATTGGGGCAAGATCAATGATGAATTTCTTTGCATCACAAATACTGATTACGGAATAGCACGATTGAAAGGTAAATGGAACCGTTTGGCATGAGTCATCGGTTGTTTTCTCAACTTATCGGGCATACTGGTGTCACATGGGATCCAAATACGAATAAAGTAAATGCTCCAGAGGAAGTTTGGGAACATTTCTACATGGTAATTCTTGCTCACATAATAGAACATGATATATAATTTAATTTTATGCACATATAAATATTAATTGACAATGTTTGTTAGCATTATTGCAGGTAAACAAGACGGAGTAAAAAATCATCAGGACTAAGGGATGTCCGCATTATGAAACACTTGGAGAGCTATTTGGCGAGACCACAGAAACTGGTGGACTAGGTAATGCCTCCACTCAACCTCCCCCTACATCGGACGAAGAACGAGAAATAGAGGATGCATTTCTGACGAAGGGCGTGCATGTACGAGCTGAAAAAATTGATGATGATGAAATAGCAAAACCTGGTCAACGTCGTAAAGAACTTAAGATCATAATTCGTATAAGCTTGAGGCTTGTATGCAACAGTGGTCATCTACAATGACTGTAAGAAATGATGAAAGTGAACTGCAAAAGGTTTACCTGAAAGAGAAGCTTGCACGAGTCCAAGGAAAATCATCTGCTGGTACTAGTGATAACGAAGCAACTAGTCAGGATCCATATTCTCAATCAGTTTGCATGAAAATCCTGAACAACATGGATGGATTGAGTAATGAGATGTATGTGAAAGCCATGAAGACATTCAAGGATGAAGATTTCAGGATGCAATTTGTGATGGTGCCTGAAGTAAGGAGGATGCCTGTGCTAGAGCTCCTGTAGTTATCATTTGTGTTAGCATTTTGTGTTATTCAGGATTCTGTTTGTTTGAGCAGTTTGTGTGTTAGAACTTATTTCGATTGGACATGAATTGTGTTATCCTTGACGTCGTTATTGTTGGTGAAGCCTTACATTATGTTTTAATGTTATGATCTGGGATCCTTATTTATGTTTAGTACTTGTTTTGTTAATGTTCAGTGTTCACCATTTCTTTTATTAATTATTATGTATTTCGGATTATTGTTTGTGTATAGTACTTGTTTTATTAATTTTTTTTGGTTTTTCCGTCAAAATGAATACTTATTACGTTCGATTTGAGCAGGAAATGTGTGGCTCCGACTGCATTTTGTCTGATGACTCAAGTGACGAAGATATTTTTTCATTCATAGAGGAAGAGTTCGATTTATCTACTGACATGATGGGATGCCAGATGTTAGTAGCTTTGTCTGGAAGAGATGTTATCCACAAGACACCCCGTAGAACATCGATACTGTCGGGAAGGATGTACATTTATGAAATATTAAATGGTCATCCAACTGTGTGCTGCAGTAATTTTCGGATGCAAAAGCACGTATTTCAAAATTTTTGTGACATTCTAAAATTAAAAGGTCTCTTGGTAAATGGGAAGAAGGTGAGCGTCGAGGAAGGGGTAGCAATGTTTTTAATGACTATAGGGCACAGTACTCGTTATAGAATAGTTGGTGATAGATTTCAACATGGAAATCACACAATACACAAGTGGTTTAAGCGAGTCTTACGTGCTGTTTGCCAGTTGGGCACTGAGTTAATATGCCCGAAAAACCAGGGGGTTGTGCATGAGCGCATATTGCAAAAGTATCCATACTTTAAGAATTGTATTGGTGCAATTGATGGCAGACATGTGGCGGCTTGGGCACCAGAATCGAGGCAGACAGCTTTTCGGGGAAGGAAATCAAATGTGACACAGAATGTAATGCTAGCATATGATTTCGTCATGAAGTTCACATTTGTGTATGCTGGTTGGGAAGGTACAGCTAATGATTCTCGAGTATTCATTGACGCTGTTACAAATACCGCAAACGGATTTCCAATGCCACACGAAGGTATATTATTTTACTTTCTACATCTTTTAGGAATTTATGCTTCACACATAACTTTAAATCGTATTATTTTATAATTGTAGATGAATGGTACTCTGTTGATGCTGGTTACCCAAACATTCCTGGTTTTCTTGCCCCATATCGAGGACGTCACTATCATCTACGTGATTATGCTGGGAGAGGAAGACTGTGAGAAAAGGAAGAGTTATTCAATTACCGACACTCCTCGTGCCGTAACATAATCGAGTGTAGTATTGGAGTGTTGAAGGCCAGGTTTCCTATTCTGAAGTTAATTAGCAATTTTCCTCTTATTAGGCAAAGACACATCCCTACTGCTTGTTGCACAATACATAACTTCATTCGTCAAGAACACGCATTAGACGAGTTGTTCACAGAATATTCAGTGGATAATATGATTTTTGATGACGTGCCTGAATCAATTGATGCTCGAGAACCCATATAGATTGATGCTAGTCAAACAACTCAAATGGGACAAGTGCGAGAAGAAATTTCTAATCAAATGTGGATTGGTTACTCCACAAGGTCAAGATGACTTTTAAATTTATTTTGTTTAGTCAAACTTTGTATGAGTAATTTGAGTTACATGTATTGTGGAATTAATTTGGACTTGAACATTATGTTGTTAATTTCTTATAATAATTTCTTATAATATTTTTTGGAGTTGAACATTAATGATATTATTAATTAGTCCAAAAAAAATAGTTCAACAATATAGATTGTCCACAACCAAATTCATTAATAATAGTCTAAGTAGTATTCTGCAAAATTTCAAACAGAACGTGTTTTCCAGCTTTTCATTTTCAGAAACAGTTTTCAGAAATGACTTCAGCAACTTTGAAAACAAAAATAAAAACAGGAAATATAAAATATTTTTCAAAACCAAAATACAAAATAAAATACAAATAGAACGCCACTTTAATATTTTAGTGGCTGTGGGCCATTCTCAAAATGGGTCAAATTTTTTTGTGGGGCACAAGCCTTGAGGTGTACACCTCAAAAAACTGCCTCGCAATTAGCGTCTTGAGGCATTTTCTGCACACCTTTTTAAACCATGGATGTTTACTGTTAGATCTAGCTTTGTCTCATACAACTATAGATCTGATGTAACAGTTCAATTACTGTGATTCATTATATCTTTTGAGCTATTTGCATCTGGGGTGCACTCCCTTGGATCTGTAGTGTTTCTTATCTGTAAATCTATTTCATATTGAACTTTTGAACCTGAAATAAGCATGAGTTACTTTTCTAATTTCTTGATAAATGTCTATATTTGACATTGGATTGAAATTATAATTATTGCTATTTTCTTTTTGAAAAGATTTCTACGATTCTAGAAATGTACAGATGGTCTAGTCAGAGTTCTAAAGGATGTTGCAAACAATCCCTATTCACCTGAGTATGATGTTTCGGGGATTTCAGATCCTCTTCTTCATATTAGATTGCTCAAGCTTTTGCGTGTGTTTGGCCACGGAGATGTGATAGAACCCTGGATTAATTGTGTTAATTGAAGATAATATTGCTGAAATGAAAGAGACAATTACAAAGGTTTATTGAACGTTCGAGAGGTTCAGATCTCTCCAAAGGGTTTCCCCAGTTCAACACTATTTTCTCAATACTATAATAAGTTCCCAATCCCCCTATTTATAGACAAAGGCTATACTATTTATTATATCACTCCTCATAATACCCTCCCTTATTTTAGTATCCTATCATTACTCCGCCCCCGAAATTCACCTTGTCCTCAAGGTGAATGTTGGATCTAATTACAAAGTATAAAATACAATAAAGTCGAACATTTTCTATTGCAAAAATCACGATTGTGGTCGAACCGCGAAAAGTGAGCTTCCACCCGACAAAATGGTTGAGCTTATTTAGATAAACCACTAATATATGATGCAAGAAAACCCCATAACCAGTAGCGCAAATTTTCAACAATTCAAAATTTTGAACCACGCCAACTGGAATAAAAATTTGGATCGCATGACAATCAAATTGCTCTACCCATACTACTACTTCTTGATGTGCAATTTTGTAGCAATTTTTCATTATTTGTAAAGGGGACAATTTCTTTGGAGAGGGCTGAATTTGCAAATTTGAAACTTTAAGGACCACTGGAGCAAATGTTGGGGCTGATTTTTGCTTGTTTAAAGTTTTGGGGAGCCCTGGTGATATTTTTGGAGATGAATACAGCACCTCTAAAATGCTAGGGATCTGTGGTGCAATATTTAGTGGTACAGATTAGGTTAAATGTTGATGGGTGAGTTTACCAATTGGGCTTTCATCTGAAACTGGACCAGAAAGATGGAAAATTATGTTTGGGCTGTAGACATCACTTTTAAGGGTTAAGTATACAAATACAAAATTTTAATGACTCTATTTTTAAACATCAAATATTTCAAAAAATATTTTAAGAAAATAAAACATATTTTTAAAATCAGGTAATTAGTCAATTTTCGGATCTACAGTGATCCACACCATTGGGCGCAAAACTTTGAAGGAAAAAGGCATTTTCTCCCCCATTAGGTGGAGACCACCCTTGCCATTAGTTCTATCCATCATTTTCCTTCTTTGACTATACAACAATAAATCATAATATATATATATATGCTCACTCAATAACATTATTTGTCAATTTACAGAGAAGCATTTTTAGGATAGTTTTGTCATTTTCGGATAAAATTTTAAAACATGCTACAGTAATTGGCTGAATTTGTCAGGACAATATTTTTTTTAATGCTAGTTGGGAGGTTGTTTTAACATAATTTGATAAAAAGAAATTGGAAAAATCTCTCCCCCAATAGGAGAATTATAATCTTTATAATGATAATTGAACTAGTTACAAATTAAAATTATTTATATTTATAATTATAATTGTAACTAATGAATTTACAAAAAAGTGAAAAACATGACAAGTTTAATTGATGAAATAATTGAATTAATTACAAGTGCAACTTAATTGTAATTGTATATTACAAGTCACTTGAGATTTCATTCTTATTTTAAAATTAATTGAAATAGTTACAATTTATAATTAATTACAATTGTTCCTTAATTGCATTTTGTAATGAAATACATTTTGTAATTTATTAAAATTGTAACTTAATTTCAATTTTGTAATCAATTACAAATATAACTAATTAATTACTATTGTAACTTAATTGTATGTATTACAAGTCACTCGAAATTCATTTTTCTTTCTTTTAAAATTAGTTAAATTAGTCACAAATTGTATTTAATTACAATTATAACTTTATTTCAATTATGCGATTAATTACAATTGTAACTAATGAATTTTGTAAAACATGATTTTTTTTCTGAAATTAATTTAATTAGTTAGAAAATTTAATTAGTTACATTCACCTTAATTACAACTGTAGTTGCAATTTAATTACATTCTGTAATGAATTACAATTTACGATTAATTACAATTCTAATTTTATTTCAATTTTTCAATTAATTAAAATTGTAACTTAATTACATTCTATAATGAATTGCAACTTATAAATTAATTACAATTATAAATTTCTTTCAATTTTTTAACTAATTACAATTTTAACTTTATTTCAATTTGGTAATTAATTACATTGTAACTAATGAATTTGTAAAATATGAAAAAAATTGCTAAAATTAATTAAATTAATTACATTCACTTTAGTAACAACTACAACTGCAACTTAATTACATTATGACATTCTGTAATTAATTACATTTTACAATTAATTACAATTGTAACTGTATTTTAATTTTGTAATTAATTATAACTGTTACTTAATTCGTAAAACATGAAAGATTTTCTTGCTAAAATTAATTGAATTAGTTACATTCACCTTAATTGCAACTACAATTACATTCTTTGATGAATTACAATTTAAAATTAATTACAATTCATAATTTCCCAAGCATCCTAGTATATATTGTTCCATTGAGCATGTTCTCATTTAAATACAAGTCCCCCAATCTGCTTAAGTGGCAGCAAATATCATTGATATGATTGGTGCCACAACATATTTCAATAATCCAAAAACATTTTTATCTTGTTCTTTGTAACGTTTGAGTTTTGCATTGTTGAACTTGTAGTCGACCTGCACCACATAATCCATCATTCTACATAAAATGATTGAGCAGTAAAGTTCGTGAAAAATATTGGAGATTGCTGAGTGCCTCTAAAGACTTCAGGATTGATCCCGAAAAATTATTATGAGAAAGATATAAATACTTCAAGCCTCTTAAGTCTCCCAAGGCTGGGACCTTGAAACTTATTATGTACGAAGGATTTATTAACCACTTACAGAATGCTGCAAACAGAGCTTGGGATTTTTCCTGAAAATTGATTCCACGATAAGTCTAGATGTCTGATGTCCTTCAAATCTTGAATATCATATGATGATATATATCCACTTAAAAAGTTTGAGGATAAGTTGTTAGTCTGTAAGAAGATTCTTCTCAAGGATTTTAGCTTTCCCAAGCATGCTAGTATTGTTCCATCGAGCATGTTCTACAATTACCTCGAAAAAAAAAGTAAAAAACAATCAACATTCAAATATCCATCAAGAAGTCCAACCAAGGCCATGAAATTACGTGAGATCCAAGAACATGTTTGCAACCAGTTCCTGATAAAGGAACAAACAGATGGATAAGTAGACTCTCCTAAAATCGCCACGGATCTGCTCAACAGTGGAAACCAAAAAAGGTTTCCATAATAACTCACGAATCACTTTCGCCTTATTATGCTCTCCTTCCTTCGACTGCGTGTCTTTTCATCCTGTGTGTTAGCTCGAGGCAACTCCTTAATGATGTTATCATCAAAGCTATTGAATCTTGAGAAGGTTTTTAAACTTGACCAAGAGTTTCCATTCTTCATTAGACAGGCCATCCTATAGATGATTTAGCAAAACTATGCTTAATTAAAATGGACCTAGAGCAAAAAACATGCATATTCTGCTTGATTACAAAGAAAACCCCAAGTTGAATTTTTCCAGGCCCGGTAATTAGCTTTAAGGACATCAATTGATGTCCTAGAAATTCAGCGGACAAGCTCGTCTTCAATCTCAAAATGCCTTCCTAACATCTTCTGTTGTTCATCTGAACTGCTGCTAACTATCTGAGAATGCACAAAAAATTGGTGGTTTAGAAACAAGAACATGATAGAATGAACCAGTTGAAAGTGGAAGACTGCATATCCAAGAATCTTAGTAAAATGAAGCACTATTCTGCAGAGGTAGCTCATCAGCCAAAGCGTAGATGATCTCGAGTATTTCAAGCTTATTCTGCAATGTGGATTCATCCGACTCAAGATTATGCTTGATAGCAGCAATCGAACTATCAAAGTCGACTATTTTAAGGTAAACAAGATTGATTTGGGTGCCCGAATTGAGCCATTTATCGATCAAATGTCGAAGAGTGTGATTTGGTATTATAGAAGGATCATGGAGTTTTTGCATTGTGACTGGACATGTTAAGTTCCCAGCTGCTAGCCATTTTTCTATGCTGGACTGATCATAAGTTTGGCCTGTGCACAGGGTGACTAGATCTCTGAACAAATCTAGACTTATGGAGCATATAAACAAAGGAGGGATAATCATTTCAGCAACTTTCATGAAAAATCTAGAAATAAATATTGGAAAAGAAAAAAAAAAAGAAATTCTATATCAGAACAGCTTCTAGACCTTCCCTTTCCATGATATTGGATATATCCAAAAGTAGAATGCTCGGTACAAATAACTCACTTCTTGGTCTCCGACCCTCAGCTACCGTATCAGCGCAACTGGGACGTGCCTATCTATCTCGAATCGAAAAAGAACAAAGCTCCAAATAGAGAGACATGGGTTTAGGATAATAAGAATGTTGTCCTTCAGTGCTTGGTGGGAGAAAGGTGGGGGTTAGAGGGTGACTTAGGCACTTAGCTTGTAAATTTGTATTACATATTGGACTCAAACACATGGGAAAACAAAAGGGACCCTTACTCTACACCATAGACTTACAACGGGGGTGTACTGGTATTTATAAATGGCCAAATCCCAAACCAGCAACGCCGTCCTTGCACTAACTTCCGTTCCCTTCAACAACTCATCCACCCATTTTACAGCTGCCTTTGGCTCCAAAAGATGCTCCCCCCTCCGTGAAGTGCCTGCAATTTTTTCACCGAAAAACCACCAAAAACAAAAAAGGGTTTAAAATGGATGAAGATTGAAGAAGCTGGGATTTATACTTCCAGTCAAATTTACTCCTCGTTCAAGGTTAAAGGGCTTTCGATCGGTGACCCAAAGTGCCTAATCTCAAGTCAGCTATATCCGTCGGCTAACTTTAGGGAGAAAAGTTCTTAGGAAGGTTTTCGCTTGTTTTAATAGTTTTAAGGATACCTGATTTCCATAATTACTTTTCAAATGCCTGATTTCAAAACTTTAAAATACAGAAGTATGAATGAGTGTTATTTTCCCCACTTTTAATTCTATTTGGCCCAAATTATCCTCCACCTCCGGCGACGCCAGATATACATGCAAGCCCATAAACAACGTATGAACTTCTGCCTGTTGCCCTTCCATATTTTCCTTCAACTTCATCTTCCCCAGCGCTGCATTTTCTTCATGTCGATAGTGACTGTCTTGTGCGGTGATTTCCTGCTTCAGCCCAAGCAAGGAGATCTTGATCTCTTCCACAACATGCTCCGTCTTCTCCAGCTCTCCACAAACCCTATCTTGTTCCCCAGCTACTTCCGACACGGAAGGAGAAAAACGATTCAGCAACAACACTTTCAATTCTCCCCATGTTTGTACGTGCCTGGGCCATACTAATTGCTGAAACTAAATTGAGGCTTCTCCGATGAAGCAATTGACTATGTCTTCTATCTTCTCATCCTCCGCCACATCATTCACAGAAAAATGGAGCTATGCCCGAAGCATCCAACCTGTCGGATCATCCCCATCAAAATTAGGCAGAAATCCCAGCGCCTTCTCTACCTTGTGTCGGCCAGCAATATTGTGAGACTCAATTTCACTGAGTCTTTCCTGAGTAAGATTGATTCTCTTCATTGCTTTCAAGTCCTCAGTAATCAACTTCAGCTGCATGTTCATTCGATCAAATACCTTTCCAAAGCTCTCCTCCATTCTTGGCTCCAGTTTGCTGCAATTGTCCTAGGACCAATGCTCTGATACCAATTATAGAACCCTGGATTAATTGTGTTAATTGAAGATAATGTTGGAATTATATATGCCCATAGAGTATAATTCACGATACTTAAAGTAAAATATTAATTGATTGTATTAATATGATGTTGTGTTTGTCCACAGGTCGATTTGATATTACAAATTGAGTGTTTAAGTTGTTAAACACAGAAAGATTCAATTTGTGATTCGATCTAAAATTAACGTTCACGATCAGTAAATAAATATGGACAATTTTATTTTGATAAGATTGTCTCGATTTTATTAAAGTCTATCTTTGACTTTGGTAATAAAATTGAGAGTACGTTTGGAACGTATTGGACGGGACCACATGAAATTAATTTGTGACGTTGACCATACAAATTTAATTTCACTTGACTATCGTACGTGGGACCTTAATCCTAATCGGATAATGGACTTCGATTACTAACTTGAAGTTCTTTGAGGTATCAATGGGTGAGATCAAATTGCTGATAAATATCTCGGTACTTTGGGAATTAAAGTGAACTAACGAGGAACATATATTCGTATTATGGAATCCGTCACCTTTTAGGTATGATCATAATCTCACTGGTTCTTCTAGTGAACAGTTGAATTTGAGCTCAGTAATTCGACAGTGACTGTTGAATTCTATGATGTGATGTGATCACATCGAACTGTCAGATAGAAGATGAGAGTTGAGAATTTATAAATATTCAGAGAAGGGCATTTTGGTCATTTTAACTTGCTCTGAATATTCGAGTTGATCGACGGGAGTAACATGTAAGAACGATAAGTCAGAGAATATAATTATTGATTAATTGTTTCAGTAATTTCAATTTTACTAAGAGTACAATCTCGTTCTTTTAGTGGAATAGAACGTGATTAATAAATTAATTTTGACTGATCAAGAGTTGATCGGGTCATAATTAATTTATTGGAGCTTAGTTTAATTGGGTTCGATCAGGTTCCCTCGGTGGCTTCACTATAATGTGTTTATACAGGCTTATTACCTGTATTGGGATGTGCAGAAATGGGCCTGAGTTATGGTACTAGGCCTGGTAGGGTTTTGGAGTGTAAAGAAGTTACAAATAGTCTCCAAAGACTATTTTTCTTAATCTAATTGGAAAAGTGGCGAGACACACACTAAAGTGTGTAGTGTGTGTTTCCTCTTTACAAAGAAACCCTAATCCTAGTTCAACCTAGGTCTTGAGAAAGGTGACCACACACCTGCATAGCTGCCATTGGAGAACACTGGGGAAAGCTTGAGGGTTTGAAGCTTTGGTGGAATCAAGAAACAGTTGATGAAGATTATTGTAAAGCACGCTACAAGGGTAATCTTCTCAAAATCATTTTTGTGTGCAAACTTATTTATTCCAAGTTGAATACATAGAACAGAAAATTCTGTAACGGGATGATCTAGTTATAACAAATCAATTTTTGTGAGTAGATCAATCCGGGTTCCCAACAGATAATATTGCTAAGAGGCAATTACAAAGGTTTACTGAACGTTCGAGAGGTTCAGATCTCTCCAAAGGGTTTCTCCAGTTCCACACTATTTTCTCGATACTAGAATAAGTTCCCAATCCCCACAAAGGCCTATACTATTTATTATATCACTCCCCATAATAACCTCCCTTATTTTAGGATCCTATCAACATGCTGATGCCAGTGATAGTATGAATGATATTCTTGCTTAGGTAAGTTAATATGTTCATGTTTATTTACATGCTTTCCCTGATATGACTGGTAATTTTTAATTTTTTTTTTTCCTTGTGTTTTGCCGTGTCTGATGTCTGTTTCAATATTTCTAACTTTATTATTAGAGATCTTGGTACACTTTCTATAGTCAACTATTTGTATTTGAGATGGAATGGATTTCTTATGTTTTTCTTTTTTGAGTAGGTGGCTCTTAGATAGGAAATGATCTGCTATTTTATTCATACGCTACGATTCTTTAGTAGAGTGTTTTCATATCATAACTATCAAAAGATAGATCTACTTGTCATTTTCCTTGTTGATTAAATTCAAGAGATACTGCAAGGATGCAAGGGTCGAGAGGGGTTTAATATCATATATGAACTCTATCCTTGAAAGATATAGCTTGAGATGAAGAGCGTGTTTGGCAAATTCAAACATGGTTTTATCTACATTTTGTACGACCCACAATTTATTAACCACTTATTATATACCACAACCCACAGACCCACAGCTCATAAGCGCTACCAAACAAGCATGAAGCTGAATTGCCTGAACCTGTTTTTAAAGACACCTCGTATATGATTAATCTCTGATCAGATCTGTCTTTAAGGATGATTGGTGTCAATAACAGTTTAAATTTGGTGATCAATGTTCAAATTTTGAGAATTCATGTCAGTACAAGGGATACTATTTTTAGTCCTATATGCATTTTGCAGGTGGCAACCAAAACTGAGTCAAACAAAAACGCGGGGAATGCAATTCTCTATGAATTTGTTTCAACAATCATGGCCATTGAAGAGAGTGGGGGTTTAAGAGTGCTAGCTGTCAATATTTTGGGAAGATTTTTGTCCAGCCTTGATAACAATATCAGGTCACCTTCGTTGATTTGGCTTGAGCATTTTCCTCAGTAGCAAGGGCATGTTTTGTTGTGGAATGCTTTATAAATTCAATCAAAGTTAAATATTGATTTCAACCACTAATTCGATACTACTACTCATTGTTATTCACGCATTTTATGAGATCCACTACTATTCCCCATTATAAATAAACCATTTATAAAATTTTCCAAACAAAGTCCCTTTTTGTGTAGGATGTCACATGCTTCATTGTCGGATCAATCATATTTAAGGATTGATTACATCAAAATCCTATCTTGAATAATTGCCTTCTATCCATATCATAGCAACGTTATTAAACCCCTGTTTGATACTCATTATTCAAAAGAAATACATTTGTAATAGTGTGGTTAAAACGTAGGATTATTTTTGGTTTATGAATAAATTATGTTATAGGTAGAATGTATGGTTGAAAATTGAATTTTTTTTTTTAAAAAAAATTAGTTTTTTTTTTTAATGGGTATCAAACGGGGGCTAAAATTATTTGACAACCACCTAACAAATCTTATTTTTCTCTTTTGTTTCATGTCTAATTCTTTTGTGTTGTGGCGTGGTGTTTTTCTATATATTGTCACTTCCCTGTAAAATGCTGAAATCTGCTACATCTGTTTACATAGTGCATTGTCTGAACACTATCTGATTGGTGACCTAATGCTATTATTATGAAGGGAAGAGTTCTTGACATGCTCATTGATGCTTGAGATGCATATTCAAGCATCCAACAGATGGTTAACCTGCACCATTTACTTGCAGATAAATAAAGACTAGCATTTTTTTTTTTTTTTTTTTTTTTTTAAATATAGATTTTCTCTAAATTTGACAATGTTTAGCACCACAACTCAACTATCCAAACCCAAGGACCATTCTTGTTGAATCAATAAAATGCAATCAGAGTTTGATTGGAATCTCATGTTTGTGTGTCTCTCTCCCTTGACCCCGTGCCCGTGGTAAAATCTTTATATTAGTGAATAAATCTACAGAAGCATCTTAGAAATTCATGACTGCTATTTTGTTGTTAGGATTCAGATGCTTCTATCCGGAAAAAAGGCCCTTCAGCTTGTATATCTTGTGGTGAATGAAAGCAATGTGAAGTCTTTGAGAAAGGAGCTAATTGACCATCTTGAGTTTAAGGGAGATCTCACTGCCAAAATTTGCTCCATTGTGGAAAATTATTTTATATATCTTCATAACTGTAGGGAAGATTATTTTATATATCTTAAAGCCAATGTGATGATTAGTATTATTATTAAGTAAAGGAGGAGATTTATTTCTATAACATGATCAGTATATGCCGGCACATGTTATAAGTGCTGTTTTCCTATTGTTCTTTATATATTCTTCTGGACTAATTTTGGTACAAATGGCTTGTTTCCCTTTTAACTGTTTACCACTCGGACTCACGAATATTTGTATGTTTGAATCAACTAGTGCCCTGTTTGGCCCTCATTTTTTATCAATCAAATTCATTCAACACTCAATCTCAACCATCCATTTTAGTCAAGCCCACCATTTTTGATTTTTCAAATAATTTTTAACCCTACATTCTTCCAAAAATACTATTTAAAATCAAATTTTTACCCAAATAATGGGGGCCAAACAAAGGCATATATATATATTGTATTCGTTTATTTTCAGTCAGGATCTGTAGATGTTTGTTAAATGTCAGTCAAGTTGAGCTTGACCAGACTCATGTTACCACTTACCATTAATGCTCGTTGAACACAATCGATCTTTTTACTTATCGCGGAGAGCTGCGTTTGATAGCGAGGGTGGAATTTGGGTGGAAAAAAAATAAATTTCAGGGAATTGAATTCCTGGAAATTGGAAGTTTAATGTGTTTGATTGGTTAAATTTTCTAGGTGGAAAAAGTAGGTAATTTTTCAACTTTTGTTTTTTGATTGACATTATTTTCCATGGAAAATAAAGTAAAATTTATCTACTTTAATAAAAAAAAAAAATTATTTTTTTATTTTTTCACACATTTGTACTTGATAATAATAATGTTAATTTTTAGAAAAAAAAATAAAAGCAATTAACAATAAAAATGATCAAACGTAACGAAAATGGTATAAGATTTTCCATGAAAAATAAAAACCTCCTCCTCTTCTAGGAAAACGAATTCATTCAAAACAAGGAAAATAACGAATTTCGAGGCAAGTGGAAAAATGAATTCCATGAAAAACTTAGACAATCAAACAGCGCAAAGTTGAAAAATTAGATGGAAAATCATATTTTCCATGAAATTCAATGCATATCAAACGCACCCTACATGTTGCAGGCTGGAAATTATGTGAAGGATGAAGTCTGGCATGCTCTTGTCGTTGTGATTACCAATACTTCAGACCTCCATGGATATACTGTTTGGTCTCTATATAGAGAGCTACAAACCGTAGGTGAGCAGGTAACTTGTAGCTACATTATTATCTTAATTTGACAGCCTTTGGTCGGCTAAAGTTGTCTGATTTAGATTGGTATTTTTGCCTTCATTTATCCACATCTTGAAATTCTGCTGTTTCCTCCAGGAAATTCTTGTTTGAGTTTCTGTTTGGTGCATTGGAGAATATGGTGAGATGCTGGTTGGTAATGCTGGAATGCTCAATCAAGAGGATCCAATAACTGTGAGCCTCTTAAGGATCATATCTGTTTAAATTTATCATGAAATTCCCATTAGATATTTGTATGGCTTGGGTACATCAGTGCAATCGGGGAATTATCATTGTTATGTTAATGTAATAAAAATGAAGAAGTTGGTTCTCTGATGAGTTACTGCAATTTGCGATTTACTTCTTTCCAGTGTTGACATTAGTTATTGCTAAACAACCAACGTTCTCACGCTACAGAACCAATATAGAGTGTTAACTGCATAAGAAAATCACCTTTGACGTGCCATGTCAAAATCTGAGGTTCTCTCTCTCTCTCTCTCCCTCTCTCCTCTCACATCTATTTCCTTTTCTTCAATTTCTTTCATCTAGCATGCCCACGGTCGTGCAATGATGTACTCATTTAGTGAAAAAAAGTTATATGAACTAGTGCAAGTCAAAGTCTGACATGTCTTTTAACACATCTAGAGACCTATCTTCCACATGCCCCCTCTCTTGAGCTTGTCTTTAAGAGTTAATATTGTTCCTTACTTTTTAGTGCTGTTACTACAGTCTGTTTGGGTCACGCTTTAACCATTTTTTGTCTCCTTTGTGTTGGACCAGTGGAAGATCAGAAATCCAATAAGCTGAATTTAGCTTTTTTCTCATTCTATAATAGGATGCTTATGGTATCTAGTTGGTAATATTGACATGGACCTTGGTTGTGAATGAGGACATCTAATGAGTATATGATCATGTTGTTGGGAAGATTGATATTCTGTCTTACAAGTGATGAATTACCACATAGCTGAATAAGCATAATAAGTAATAATTAAGTTTCCAAGCAATAGCTGAATGGTTGAGAGCAAGAGTCAAATTATCAACATCATGGTCGTCGTCGTCGTTCCCCACGTCCACCATGAATCTTGTGATCTTTTTGTGCTTCCTTTCGTGATAATCTTGATGAATATGTTGTCTGGAGCAGGTAACCGAGTCTGATGCTGTGGATGTCATAGAAACTGCCATTAGACGTCATTCTTCAGATCTCACTACACGGGCAATGTGTTTGATTGCTTTGCTAAAGCTGTCAAGTCGTTTCCCTTCCTGTTCGCAGTATGTTTTCATTGACTTTCTTTTCTTGCAAATGTTTATAAACTTTATAACGTGGAGCATGTGGTTGTGCACTTGTGCAGTGGGCAATTACAAACTTTAGTTATGTCTCTTAACATACCTCACATTTGCTTTGCATTTTTGAAAATAGTTCTCTCCTCTCCTTTCCTGCTAATGTTTCTTTTTTCAAATCTTAGCATCTGTAGGGTTCCAGTTCTAGTTTTTGATATAAAAATCTGAATCATTGGATTCTTGATGCTCTTTTTTGAGGTTATTTTAGCTTATCATTGTACCGTGAATTCAGCGTAATCGTGTAATAAATTTGGGAAATTTCGACTTGTCATACAGCATCCATTTTATCTGAGTAGCTCTGTTTCTGTTTCTGAATATGTCAAAATTTAGCACTTGTCCATAAAAAGAGCAGCTGCTCTAGGAGTTGTGTTTGACCATGTTCCTATATAGGAATTTGTTTTTCAGAGCTGCATACATATGTTATGTTGGAGGCCTTTATTTATTGTTTGTTTTACTTGTATGTACCTTGGGTAAATGTAATCACTACCAAGACCTGCAATGCGAACCTTTTTATTTATTTCTATTATGTGACAATATGGTTGAATGTTTTCTTTACTCCAATTTTTTTAAGTGCAATTTAATATCAAACTTATTACAGGAGGATAAATGATCAAAGGAAGACTTGTACTTGAACTGCAACAGCAACAGCAACAGCAACAGAGAGCCATTGAATTTAATTCTATTATCGAGAAGCATCAGAATATTAAGTATTAAAAAGGAGAAATGCACCAAGCTTTTTAATTGCCCAGTTTTTATGTTTTTTATATAGGTTAAAAAGCTTCTGGATTGCATTTGTTCAGGTCAGCATTGGTTGAAAGAATGCCTGTCCTTGATATAGTGGAAGGAGTGCTGGTTCTGTGCCAGCAGTTGTTTCAACTTCCCAAGGAGCTCCACTGAATTTTCCAAACGGAGTTGCTAAACCCACTTCAGCTCCACTTGTTGATTTGCATGATTTTAGTTCAGACGATGTTCCGGCACCTTAGCTCGTCTGGTGGAGATTTTCTTCAGGATCTTCTTGGTGTTGATCTATCTCCAGCTTCTTCAAAACCAGGTAATTTTTCTTTATGCACAGATCTGAAATTATCTCATATCTTCAGTTGTTAAAGACACAATTGATCACTGCACTTGTAGAGAGAGTTTGCTTTCGTCACCAAATCCTTTTTTAGTGTTTCAAATATAAGGATTTTAATCAATCGTGTGGGCTTATATGTGAATTATTGTGTATTGAATAAAATGCTATCAAATTTGGTTAAACCCATTTAAAGTGATCTAATAAGATTTTATATATATCGGGCTTTAATGCATCTAATTAATGTATGGACTTTTATTTGTAGATACCAGACCATTACCTAATTCATGATGGGCCGAATTAGCTCAACTGGAAATTCAGTATATAAAGTCGGTTACGGTTCCCGAATCATACGTATTGTTCATTCTTTTGACATCCCATCATCAGAGAGAAAATAAGGACTACGTATCGATTTAGAAGATCCAAACACCGTAATCGATCATCGTGAACCATATATGATTAAGGTACGCTTCCGTTTCAGTTATTTAATTCTTGATAATTCAGCATGATGATTTTAGATCATAGATAAATAATTGTCTGTGATAAATTTTCAAAATTGGTCCTTAAAGTTTGATTTTTTTTTTAAAAAAAATTAAGTTCCTAAAGTTTGAGAATTTTCTAAATTGGCTCCTATAATTTGAAAATTTTCAAAATCAACCTTTAAAGATTGAAAATTTCCTATTTTGGCCCTCTAAAGTTTGTTTTTCTTTCAAATTGGGACCTAATGTTTGGAATTTCTCTAAATTGGCCAATAAAGTTTTGGGAAAATTGTAATTTAAGTCCTTCAAGCTTAAAATTTCACATAATTGGCCACCTAAGGTTTAAGAATATTGCAATTGACTCTCCTAACTTAAGGATTGCTTTATTTTAAAGTTTTGAATTCTATAATTCAAATCCTAAAGTCAAATATATATGCAAATCAATGGATTTCAATTTCAAATCTTGGTACATCGGACTCTTTTAAGAGATATAATATTCGAAAGTAAGTTAGTTGAAGCAACATGTTGCCAAAGCAACCTCTCTTGTGTATATTAATTAACTTTGAATATTAGAAGACATTTGTGTGTGTGTTATTCATTGCGGATATTGATCGGCCCAAAGGAAGGTCAATATTTGGCTCGAATTTCACATGCACCTGTGGTGATAAACACGTAGCAATTATTTGGTTTTACGTGTGACCAATAAATCGGTCCAAAGAAAGGTTTATTGGTTAATATGTCTTATTGCCAGTGTTTGATCACCACACCAAGGGAAAATTAGGTGTTTATGTGTTATTTTATGCGGATATTGATCGGCCCAAAGGAAGGTCAATATTTGACTCGAATTTCATATGAACTTGTGGTAATAAATACGTGACGGTTATTTGGTTTTACTTGTGATCAATAAATCGGTCCAAAGAAAGGTTTGTTGGTTGACATGTCTTACTGTCAGTGTTTGATTACTACACCAAGAGTACCACTTACAAGTCAATATTTCTGTCCAAAGACTAAATATTGATGTTGTCCTAGGTATCTTGTGATGGGCCCTACCATTGTTTGAAAGTATGATTTGCATAATAAGGTACTTATGTGAGCTATTTTGTTTAAGTGTTCTCTATTCGGTTTCAAATTCTGCTAGTAGTATATCTACAAGCTCAAATTTAATCTCTGTATTTATGGAACAAACTTCAAGGATAAAAACAAGAACATTAACTTTTCGTTGGCTGCATGGATCTAGACCGTGTATGTAACACTCCAAGTTCAAGAATCTTAAACCTAGGTGTTAACTTCCCTTTTTCTTTTAATGCGGAAATAAATCATTTAAAACCATGCGGAATTTAAATCGTTTACACAATCAAAATGTTCATTTATCTATTATGAAATTCTACAGAAATTTCGACAGAGTCTCCTCTATAAATTGGACTTAACCAACCTGTAGAGGGACAACAAAACTATTTTATAACATAAAACTCAACTCAAATAAAAATCCAATATTCAACGTACAACCCCAATTCTACTTCAAATTCCAACACCACCACACTATTTCAAATCCAATCCCCAAACTCCTCAACACAATATTTTGTATCAATAAGCTTCAATTAAATGCAATAGGTGATAAATATAACCAATATTAGAAATTCCATAACTAATTTAAATTAATCTCAACCAAACAATTATCAACATAAAATGAATGAATTAAGAAATAATTAATCATAAACTTCATTAACTTCAAATTTAACTTTATTTATTTATTTATTTTTTAAAACTTGAAGCGGTGTAGCCTGAGCCTGTCACCAAGTGCTCTCCTCGGATCACCTAACTTTCATCACCTGAAATGTTGGGGAGGGATTGGGGTGAGCTAAAGCTCGGTAAGTAAACTTTATGCATGAATGCATGCTTATGACATGAAATGCTTTAAACTTTAAAATATGTATCCCCATTCACTTTAACCTTTCAAAACTTTCAACATTTCGAACTTTCACTTAACATTTCAAAACTTTCACTTAACATTTCAAACTTTCACTTCATTCCATCGTGAGCTCACTTGATGTAACTTCTAGTCAATCAGATAACAGTGGGCAATTCTTATTTGGAACTAGATTAACTTTCACATTTCCACCGCAAAGAGGTTCATTACATTCATTCCACCGCAAAGCGGCTCATTACATTCGGGTACGCCGGTCCCCCGCGCCCCATTTCCCACTCGCATCTTTCATGACATAGAAGTACACCAATTCTTTCAAAAACTTGGGATACATAATTTTTGACAAAAATTGCACTTTGACACATTCCTTTCATTAAAACATTTGACTTTCCCATTTCGATTCCAATGCATGTTTGATGATGCAATGACATGTAACGTGCATGCTTGAACATTTCCTTAACTACACATAATTGCATATGGTAGACCAAAAGCATTAAAATTCCGTAATTAACACGAATGTCAATTAAGCACATTAATTCCACGTTAACATTCAACTTTGATGAAAGTAGGGGGGTTTACTTACCCGTCGTCCTTAATATTTACCGTTGTCTAGATTTGCAAGTGGAGGAGCTTCGACTGCCCGTGTCGTCAATGTACCAAAATCTTAGTTGCATCTATTCATTTAATAAAAATGTACTTTCAGTTCAATTTGATCTATTCATCATTCCATTAACATCAAACAAGTTAAAACAATAAATCTTCTTTTCCTTTTTCATTCTTGTGATCATTTATTCCAAACAAGGTATTAAGATATATTAAATACTTCCATACAATACTCAAAATCAAAAGATTTAAACCATTCGACAAAACGTATAACTTTCAGTTCACAAACACATTCGTTATTCATTTAATAATAATCAAACATTAACCGAGATTAAAACTTCAATTTAACCCAAATGTGACTTTACATACTAACCAAAACACATAAAACCATAATCAAAATTAAGAGATAAGTTTCAATCCACATTAGAAAGTTTCTCATCTTTTAAATTCAAACTCAAATTAAAATATTTAACTTAACTCTAACTTTAAAAATATCAATTTACCATTTCAAACATTATAAAATCTAAATTTTACTTGTATGCATATGCATTACTCAAATCAAAAATTTTATATTTCTTACCAAAATTTAATATGAACTTCAACTAAACAAATCTATAATTTTCGAAATTTAAAACTTACCATAAAATCTTTTGCACCTTTGAAAACATCAAAATTCCAAAACTGAAACGGGAGCAATTAATTAAACGATTAAATGTCATATTTCCAAAAAAATCAGAAGTTATATACACATTCACAAAATTTTCCCTCAAATTTCGAAAATCACCATTTCTAAATCAAAAATGAAATTAAACATTTCAATTACACTAATTAATTCATAAATTTTGGAAATGTGAAATTAATCCATATAAATTAATAAATCTGAAATTTTATACTTGAGAATCATATATATACCTCAATGTATACATACAACTCTAAATATACATACATATATATACATTATTCACGGATTGAGGTCAAGAAATCTGAAAATTCATTGTATAATTTACACATCTATGTATACATACATATATATAGATATACCCACTTACATCAGCATTACTCAAACTCAAATTTAACAGTATAATTCGAATTTAACCAAACTTAAATCTGAAATATACAACCACAGGTAATACTCCCATACATACAAATACACAATTTCGTGGGTTGTGCTCTATGTGTGCGCGAACTCGTGACAGTGTGCGTGCGGGTGCGTGTCATTCGCGGCAGTTGGCGGAGGAGGGGAACAATATGGGTTCCTTACCGAGGTTGGGTCTCCACCTTGCAGAAGAGGCGTCGGTGGTAGGGGGTGTTTCTGGGGCCGCCAGTGCGCCGCAAGGGGCAGAGAGAGAGAGAGAGAGCAGTCGAGGGCGGGGTGTGTGAGTGATAGAGAGTGAGTCGCGAGAGAGGCTGAGAGATGAGGGAGAGACGAGAGTTGAGCGTGAGAGTGAGGAGTACGAGTGTTTTGAGTCGGGTGTGGGAATAGGGTAGGGTTTTAAATTTTTAACTTTCGAAATTTGTAACTTAGTCCCTCACTCTCCCCATGCGCATAGGTAGGTCCATAACTTCAATTTAGTCTACAATTACCACCAAATTTTCCCCAATTTTAATTTAACACAATTTAGGTCACTTACAACTTAATCAATTAAAAATTATAGCATGCTTAGATAATAAAACAATTAATCACATAAAATTTCACGTAACCAAATTATAAGTTTTCTAATTGGCACATTGATCGAGACGGCGTCCAAGTCCTTCCACTGCAAAATAATTCAAATCATAGACATTAAAAATTATTAAATTTAAAATCTATAACAACATTAACATAAATATCACGTAGGATTTCAGAATTTCCCATAAAATGAAAAGCGGTCTTACAGTGTACTTAGGATTGAGCAACCTGCTCCTCTTACGGATGAAAGTTCATCTAATCAAATGAGGAATTTTGAGAAAAGGGATTGCTTAAATTACGCGAGTCTCATGATCATTAAGTGAGGCATTCTGGAAGCCTTTAGTGGCACAGTATTTGAAGAGGTAAATGATGCCAATGAATTCCTTGCTGAAATTAAGAAACGTTTTGTGAAAAACGATAAGGCTGAAAGAAGCACGCTTATGCAAAGCTTGATTTCAATAAAGTATAAAGGCAATGGGAAAATAAGGGAGTACGTCATGTAGATGTCTCACACTGCTTCAAAACTTAAGGAACTAAAACTCGACTTGTCTAATGACTTGCTCGTACATTTGGTACTGATATCGCTTCCTGCACAATATAGTTGATTTAAGGTTAGTTATAACTGTTAAAGTAGAAATGTACTCTCAATGAGCTCATTTCATAGTGTGCATGCTTCTTGCACAATTCAGTCAATTTAAGGTCAGTTGTAACTATCAAAGGGAGAAATGAATTCTAAATGAGCTCATTCTATTTTGTGTGCAAGAGAAAGAAAAGTTGAAGCAGGATAGAACTGAAAGTGTTCACTTGGAAAACACCTCTAAAGATAAGGGTAGGAAAACAAATAAAGAAAATAAAGTTGTTAAGGGTTCAGAACAAAAGAAACCACACAAAGACATTAAGGATTGTTTCTTTTGCCATAACTCTGGACGTTTGAATAAAGATCATACATAATACCAACTAAAGCAACTACTAAAACACCTTATGAGCTTTTGACAGGCTTAAAGCTTAGTCTAAAGCATTTCTACATTTGGGGATGTCCAGCTAAGGCTAGGCTTTATAGGCCACATAAAGAAATTGGACTCCAAAACAGTCAGCAGCTACTTTATTGGTTATTCTGAGCGTTTAAGGGGCTATTAATTTTATGATCCCACACTTAAGTCAACTTTTGAAATGGTAAATGCAACAATTTTTGAGGAAGTTGAGTTTGGGGGGAGAAATAAGATTAAGATATTGTCTTTAAGGAAGAATTTGAGGAATGTTCGATTTCGATTCCTATTGTTGCTTTTGACAATGTGCAATTTTTTATGCATGTCATTGATCAACAAGCATATCCGGAACCTCAATTTGACAATATTGAAGAATCTCCCATCCAAAATAAGGTAAATTTTAGAAGTACAAACTCAACAACCTAAATAACTAAAGCCATTAAGGAGATCCACGAGAGAAAGGGAAAAATGCTATTCCGGATAATTTAAATAGTATTTTTCCAAGAACATAAGGAAAATAATGGAATGGTGGAAGATTGTTCAATCAATTTCCATCAGGCCATGCAGGGTTCTAACTCTCAAAAGTGGATTGATGCCATAAATAAGGAGTATAAGCATATGCAGGACAATAAAGTTTTGGGATCTTGTCCCATTAACAGAAGGTGCGAAGCCCATTGGTCTTAAATGGATTTTTTAAACCAAGAGGGATTCGAAAGGTAATGTGGAAAGATATAAAGTTCGTCTTGTATCTAAATGCTTTACATAGAATGATGGCATTGATTACAAAGAAACTTTCCTTTTGGTTTCTACGAAAGACTCTTTCAGGAAAATTAGGTTGTTGCACATTTTGACCTCGAGTTACATCAAATGGATGTTAAGACGACGTTTCTCAATGGAGACATTGATGAGACAGTTTACAAATTAAAGAAATTCATTTATGTGCTCAAGCCAGCTTCCCGTTAAGGGTAATACAAATTTCATCAAGTAATTATCTCACTTGGTCTTGAGATTAATGTGGTTGATGGTTGTGTGTATTACAAGTTCAGTGGGAGTAAGTGTATTTTCCTGATTTTGTATGTTGATAACATATTGCTTGCCACTAATTATATATGCATGTCTCATAAAATTATGAGATTTTTTTTGTCAAGGAATTTTGAGATTAAAAATCTTGGTGACGTCTCTTTTGTATTAGGAATTCAGATACACCGGGATTACTCTCGGGGTATTCTTGGATTGTTACAAAAGGGCTATATCGATAAAGTACTTAAGAGGTTTGACATACAAGACAGTAAATCAGGGGACACACTTATATCGTTAAGGAAGACAATTTAGTCTCAACTATTGCCCGAAATGTTATCTTGAAGTTAAAGAAATGCAGAGAATTCCATATAGTTAAGCTATAAAAAATCTGATGTATGCTCAAATTTGTATGCGTTCGGATATTGCATATATTATTGGGACACTGAGGAGATATTTAAGTAACCCTGAGATGGATCATTTGGAAAGCAGCCAAACATGGGTTATAATGTATTTAAAGAGAACAAAAGATTACATGCTCACATACAGAAAATCGGATCAGTTAGAGATCATATGGTATTATGATTCTGATTTTTGCTAGATGCCAAAACAGTAGAAGATCCATATCAAGCTACATTAATCTGCTTTTTGGAGGAGCTATTTCCGGAAGGAGTTAGCTTCTTTCACTTGGCAGCATTGTTTGTAGCAATTTTTGTGGCATCTAATTATGAAATATATCTACGAAATTTTGTCACTGGGCTGCATATTCTGTACGGTATAGAAAGACCACTAAAGTTATATTGTGACAATAACTCAGCAGATTTATATTCCAGTAACAACATGAGCTCAACTAAGTCATAATACATTGACATAAGTTCCTGGTTGTGAAGGATACAGTTCAGAATGGACACGTGTCAATAAGAGCACATTAGGACAAACTCCATAATTGCGGATCCGCTTACTAAAGTATTACAACCCAAGGTCTTTCATGAGTACAATACTCATATGGGTGTTGTATTTCTTAAGGATATTTGATTTTAGTGGGAGCTTGTATTTTTGGTGCATTAGATACATTTACTGTCCTTTTGGATACAGTTTAAAGTTAAAATTATTTACAGCTGTATAGTTTCAGGTTTATTATCTCTGAACTTGTTTGAGGATGATCTCACTAAAGTTGGACCAGTTGGAAATAGGCATGTTGAAGATCACATTACATGTAATTTCCATGCTACACATCCATACTTGATTCATGTCATTCAGTTATGTCGATATACGTGACCATTGATAGGTTTAGTTACGATTAATGTAGCGAAAGCCTCTTTGATCCTATGTTGATATAATTGATGGACCGGATTGTTTGGGGATGCATTCAGTAATGATAGCAAAATTCTGAGTACTCATAAGGTTATGATTGATACACAATTGTAAGGATACACATATAGCCCAAGTGGGAGATTGTAATGATTTTAATCAATCGTGTGGGCTTATATGTGAATTATTGTGTATTGAATAAAAGGCTATCAAATTTGGTTAAGCTCATTTAAAGTGATCTAATAAGGATTTTATATATATCGGGCTTTAATGCATCTAATTAATGTATGGACTTTTATGTGTAGATATCAGGTCATTACCTAATTTATGATGGATCGAATTAGGTTAACTGGCAATTCAGTATATAAAGTCGGTTATGGTCCCTGAATCGTACGTATTGTTCATTCTTTTGACATCCCATCATCAGAGAAAAAATAAGGATTACGTATCGATTTAGAAGATCCAAACACCGTAATCGATCATCGTGAACCATATCTGATTAAGGTACGCTTCCGCTTCAGTTATTTAACTCTTGATAATTCAACATGATGATTTTAGATCATAGATAAATAATTGTCTATGATAAATTTTTTAACATCAAAAACTTGTGTTTCGTTTCAGTTTAGGCACTCCATTTACCTCCATTTTTAAAAAGTAAAGAATTATTAACTTGTACAACAGAAATGATGATGTAGCTTAAGACGGATTGGTTTCGTCATCCAGATTGCAAGAAATTCTTTTTCTTCTTTGAAGTTGTGCTTCCTAAATTCATTGTATTTTAAATTGACTGGAAAAATTAATGCTTTAACGAATTTTTAAAGCTACATTGACATTTGCGTCATATGATTAACAATTACATTACTTTTAATGTTGTTAGTGGGTGCTTAATTTGAAACAAAAATGAAAGTGCAGTAACTAGTTCGTTACCAAAGTGAAACGACACTATTAATTTAGCCCCTATTTGGTATCGATAAAAATCAGATTTTTAACAGATTTTGATAAAAGTTGATGGAATGTATAGTTGAAAAGCCGTGAGTCCCATAAAAGGAGTGGTTAAGATTAGATGTTGATTTTGAATTAGATTAAAATCTGAAATTTTAGTGTTACCAAACAAAGGCTCAAATGATTCTGATCTCTCTTAATTTTTATCATTGATGATCTGTTTGAACAATTTATGCATAAATAAGAAGTGACATTCATATGTTCAGCACTTGTTTAATTCTCTCTTCGGACGTGCATCTTAGGTTGGATTTTCCTACGGTAGAGAGTTTGTTTCTTGGATAGAAGAAAAACTTGTAAATTTTTACTCTGTACAACATGCATATTTAAGAATTCTGTTTTCCTGTATAATAACTCAGGAGGTAATCAGGCTCAAAAGAGCGGTACTGACGCTTTACTTGATCTTTTATCAATTGGATCACCTCCGGCTCAAAGTGGCTCTTCCACCCCGAGAGGGCTTAGTTGATCCATGATTTATGTTTCATCTTTCGTTTCCTTTTCGTTTGTTTCGAGAAATCTATCGATCAATTCCGATTCTTTCTTTTTCTCTTGATTCTTTTCCGATCGAGATGTATAGATCATGTTCATGGATTAACGAAAATGTGCAAAAGCTCTATTTGCCTCTGCCATTTTATGAGTCTCTTCCTTTTTGCGTATGGCATCGCCACTCCCTTTGGCAGCATCCACTAATTCGGAACTTAATTTGAAAGCCATATTTCGCCCCGAACGTTTTCGGGATGCCGCTAATAACCAACGAATGACATGTTATCGTCCGTTCAAGATAACAAAAGTCCAGTGGGTATATTACACAAATTGGGCTCCCCTTCTCAAGCCTCTCCTCCAGTTGGAAGTTCTCCAATGATGGATTTGTTGGGCGGATTTGGACCCGTCTCATCGGCAACTGGTATGTGTTTACCAGTCAATATACCTAGACGGCATCATCGTTTTATGTCTGAAGTACATGTACCCTTGCTTTCAGTTGCAGAAAACAATGGTTCAACCTATCCATCATGTTGGGTATTTGACCCAAATTAATCAAGTGCCTAGTGAAACATAATGAGTGCCTAGTTGAAACAAAGGATTGTGGAGCTAATTATGGTATTTGAATGATAATTAGTCTTGACTAATTATGATGTCTTTGAATGATAATTAGTTTTGACTAATTATGATGTCTTTGAATGATGATTAGTCTTGACTAATTATGATGTCTTGGAATGATGATTAGTTTTGACTAATCATGATGTTTTGGTGTTAAGAGAATTTCATGTAGAATTCTCTCTATAAATAGAGAAGGAATTCAAGGAAGAAATACACCACCACAAACATATTAGAGAGTGCTAATTAGTGCCATATTGTGATCAAAGAGAGAAAATTGTGAGCCTAGCATATTGTGAAGTTTCTTGTAACTCTTTGTAGTGTAAGTCAAAGGGTAGAAATTATATGTGGTAAAGCTCGTTTGTTGTATTTTCTCTGTGGTCTGTGGGATTGGGTTGGTGAGTGAAAGTCTATATATTTGTAACAATTTAATATATAGTGAAAAGCTTTGGCGAGGGTCCGTGGACGTAGGCATTTTGCTGAACCACGTAAATTTCTGTGTTCGTATTTATTTTCTTGTTTGCTTATTTTATTTTGAACATCGAAAGATCCTGTGGGAAAAGTAAAGTGGGAATCGACGTGTCGAAATTCCCAACAAGTGGTATCAGAGATACAGGTGGTTCAAATAATTTGAAGCAAAAGAAAATATGTCTGTCAAGTACGATGTGGAGAAATTTGACGGGAGAATCAACTTTGGCTTGTGGCAAGTACAAGTCAAGGATGTCTTGATTCAGGCGGGTCTGCACAAAGCTTTGAAGGGAAAACCAACTGAGAGTTCTGACAAAGAAATTGAATCCAGCAAGACTGATGAAGATTGGGAAGATTTGGATTTGAAAGCTGCTAGTACAATACGACTTTGTTTGGCCAAGAATGTTCTTGCAAATATTCATGGGATATCTGCTGCTAAGGAACTTTGGGAGAAACTGGAAGAGTTGTATCAAACGAAGAACTTGTGAAATCGCTTGTATCTGAAGGAACAGTTTCATTCATTGAGAATGAGCGCAGGTACAAAAATCTCCGACCATCTTAGTGTTCTTAACGGGATTGTTTCTGAACTGGAATCTATTGGAGTCAAAGTTGAAGATGAGGATAAAGCATTGAGGCTCATCTGGTCTCTTCCATCCACGTTTGAGCATATCAAACCGATTTTGATGTACGGGAAAGAAACGGTGGATTTTGCTGAAGTTACAAGTAAATTGATCTCTGAAGAGCGGCGATTAGGTGGAGACGATAATTCATCTAATAATAATTTACTTGTTACTGAAAAGTGGAAGAGAGGGAACTCCATGAAGAAGAAGGTGACATGTTGGAACTGTGGTCAATCCGGGCACGTGAGAAGAAATTGTCCAAAAGGTGGAGCGGATACGGCGAACTGCTCGAAGGACAATGCGACTCTCCTGGTGGAGGGTGGTGATGATGTACTCTGAGTAAGATGGGACATCCTCATGGCATGATGCCAGTTGCCATGATAGAGGATGTGTTCTTACTGGCACGGGTACTGTGTTCGCATACAGCATTGGTTTGGTTTAGATGCAAGGTATGTGGTTTATTTTATGTCGATGGCTGATGAACTTTCAAGGAGAACCAAACATGGGAGTTGCACCATAAATTTCAGCAATTTTGTTTCGACATGGGCCGATGAAATTCTCGGAGTTCGTTGATAATTCTGAGTGATTATACTCATATGGTGGAGTATGGGACTGTCAAAGTGGAAAAATGCTTGCCTGTTACCCAATATTTGAATTTGGTTTTGGCTTGGACGAATTTGTGTCAAAGTGGAGATTGTTGGGTATTTGACCCAAATTAATCAAGTGCCTAGTGAAACATAATGAGTGCCTAGTTGAAACAAAGGATGGTGGAGCTAATTATGGTATTTGAATGATAATTAGTCTTGACTAATTATGATGTCTTTGAATGATAATTAGTTTTGACTAATTATGATGTCTTTGAATGATGATTAGTCTTGACTAATTATGATGTCTTGGAATGATGATTAGTTTTGACTAATCATGATGTTTTGGTGTTAAGAGAATTTCATGTAGAATTCTCTCTATAAATAGAGAAGGAATTCAAGGAAGAAATACACCACCACAAACATATTAGAGAGTGCTAATTAGTGCCATATTGTGATCAAAGAGAGAAAATTGTGAGCCTAGCATATTGTGAAGTTTCTTGTAACTCTTTGTAGTGTAAGTCAAAGGGTAGAAATTATATGTGGTAAAGCTCGTTTGTTGTATTTTCTCTGTGGTCTGTGGGATTGGGTTGGTGAGTGAAAGTCTATATATTTGTAACAATTTAATATATAGTGAAAAACTTTGGCGAGGGTCCGTGGACGTAGGCATTTTGCTGAACCACGTAAATTTCTGTGTTCGTATTTATTTTCTTGTTTGCTTATTTTATTTTGAACATCGAAAGATCCTGTGAGAAAAGTAAAGTGGGAATCGACGTGTCGAAATTCCCAACACGTCACTCATAGCATTTGAAAGCAGCTCCTTAAGAGTGACATTCAACTTCTCAAAGCAGCGCGGAAACCCACAGATGACACTCGTTGAGGTTCAATCTGTGAACAAGTCATCTAATGCATACTCGAATTTCTTTTTCTAGGCAGCCGTCCCAAAGGTAATATCTGTAGTTTTTGTTTCATTTTGATATTTGTTGAGGTGAAATTTACTAGATATCTTGTCCCTGATTCACATTTTTTTTCGAGTAATTCTAGGGAGACATTTTTAATTGATATTTTTAGGTAACATTATGACACGACGCACATACATTGGATGGTGAAAAAGTAAGTGGTGGGATAGTTATTTACATCATCCAATGTATATTCGACATGTCACAACGTCACTTAATAATGTGAATTTAAAATATCTACTTAAAATTATTCTTTTTTTTCATTGTTTTTTGTTCTTTCTGTTTGAAGTAAAATTACTCAGCTCAACCTGTAAAATATATTCTTATTATTCTAGCAGTTCATAATTTAATTGAGAACTATGGCAAGTTTGTATCACTGTAGCATGCAAATATGTCTCTTCTTCTTTGAATTTTTTTCTGTAACTATTGCGTCTTCTGAACTTTAGGAAGTTCCACAGAAATTTATACATACTATTTAATTCTCAAGGAAAAAAAAAAAAATTCCCCCATTTTGTCCTTGTTGCTTTGCAATAATGATTCATTTGGGTTCCCAATGTCATCATGGATTGCCAAACAATGGACCATGTATTTCATTTACAGTTTTTTTTTTTTTTTTTCCTGCTCTCTTAAGATTTTTTTGTTCTTTCAATCCACAGTTTCTTCAGCTGCACTTGGATCCAGCTAGCAGTAATACTCTTCCTGCGAGTGGTAACGGATCAATCACCCAGAAGCTTCGACACAGCCAGGGACAAATCTAGGAATGTGATCCAGCACGAGCGAATTTTGTTCAGCACGAACGGTCACTACATAGTTTAGGGGAAAAAAAATTGACGCCAAAATTATAAGATAAAGAAAAATATTTTGCCGAATCCAGCACGAGCGACCGGTCGAGCTCGCCAATAACTAGGTTCGTCCCTGGACACAGCCAGCACGGAAAGGTGTATGGATTTGCAATTTTTTTGTTATTGCAATTCATTTTACCTGTGTTGATTAATAAATTATCTTTTGTTGTTGTTGTTGGAGTAAACTATATAAATTATGGTTCGCATAAGCAAATGGTGCACCATTTCCCCAGAATATCATTTAAGTGTTCCATGGAATAGGATCCCACATAACTTTGCGAACAGTTGAACTTGTTCTTGCTCTTATGAGCATGTTAGACTAAACTTTTTTCTGTTTCAGTGTTTCCTCATGCTTGGATGTGTTAATTTTTTCTTTAAAGTGAAAAGGTACTTATTTTTAATTAATTTTTCACTTACTGATATTTATTTTGTAACTTATTTACTTAGAGACGAACTTTTTAAGCTTAGCCAAACATGCTCGCACGTATTGTGAGATCGAAGGGTCCCTTAAAATGTACGATCTCTTTTTCCCTTTTTCACAAAGGAGAAGCATTTGCCGGCTGTTTGGTGAAATTTTGTTTTACTGTCTCATCGACTTGTGGCAGTTGGGGCGTCGAATGGCAGCTGTATAAATCAGGATTAGAATGTACAGTTTGATGAGAGAAATCCATGAAAGAATCGAATTTTGCATTTGAAGCACATATATAGAATGAATTGGTGTGTCAATTTTTCCATTCTTGAGAACATTTTGGTTTTTGATTTTATAAAGCTTCAGGTTCTAGAATTTGGTGAATTCGGCAAAAGCTAAGGTGAATTATACAGTACTATGTATCATAAAATAACAAGTTAAAATGTTGAATTATACTGTCTAGTACAATCTAATATTTCCTGCGTATAAAGTCCACTTTTTTTCGTAATTCCAAAAAGCAATTATTTTAGCTGAGGTACAGTGGGTCTATTCTTTAATTGAAATAATAATTTAAGTGGGTCACCATGTTCCTCGTCCTCAGCTCGTTAACATTTGAGTGGGTGACGTGAGAAAATTTGCCACCTAAGTGAGAAATGTATTAAAAATAAAATTTCACATTGATTCAAGATAAAAATTAATAATTCAAACGATTATAATTTGATCCATGTAAAGCATTCAGATTTTTAGATTTATCAAACACGCCTCATTTTGCGGGACATGACATATTACATTACACTAGTATTTTCACTCGTACAATGTACGGGATTATATTTGCAATAGTGATTTCGATCACATTTTATGAAAATATGTTAATTATATAATTATATCAAATAAAAATATAGTAAAATGATATTTTAATACAAAAGATTGTCGAATCAAACTTTAAAAAAGACAAAACTAATCAAAATAGGAAATTAAACATGTACAAAACTAATTAAAATTAAGAAATTCCGATCTTTGTAGGATTTTTTTTTTCTATTTAAGAAATCCCGACCTGTATAGGATTATTTTTTTTCTATTTAAAAATTACTTTTTTCTTTTAAAAAGTATTTTTATTTATTATTTATTTGTTCATTGAACTTTCTTCTAAATAAGTTATTTTTATCTTACTTTTTTATATGTTAAAATATTTTGAAATAAAATATAATTTAATAAATAAAATTAACAACCATAAATGTGATTTAAATTGGCAATTTTGAAATTAAATAATATTGTTGTTATATTTTTTTTTGTATTTAATTTTATCACCAAATGAGTAAATATTGCATTATTTGTAAAATAAGATTTTTTGAAATCATTTTTCGACGATGCATTTTATCTCGAATAAAAAATATTTTTATTTATAAACAAAAACAAAGTATTTGAATGGATGTTTTAATTTATTAAATAGTTAATAATAAAATATATTTTAGAAAATATGATTTATTATTTAATGGATAATAAATATTATATACACGAATTTTTATTTTATTTTATTTTATTCCAAAAATTGTAGGTACATTTTTTTAGGGAAAATGACATTTAATATTTCTTTCTCATCATTTCTACTTTTATCTATATATATATATATATATATATATATATATATATATATATATATATATATATATATATATATATATATAAAAGATTCTCAACCCAGTAAATATTTATAAATATTTAATCAATAAAATTATATTTTTACTTACAAAATGAAGAAGTTAAATTAAATTAATAATTACGAAAAATCTTCAATTTTCATTATACAACAACCGGACAATGTGGGAAATCAATAAATCATGTCGAAATCATAGGACTATATAATCTTTACACAATTATTAAAATTAAAAACGCCTAAAAATATTAGCATTCATTTGATAAATTTAATTTTTCTGTAAATTTATTTACAGACAACACATTTTTCACCCACTTTGTAAGTATACACATTTTTTGAAATCATTTTTCAACCAAGCATTTTATCTCGAAAATAACAATATTTTTATTTATAAATAAAAACAAAGCATTTGAACAAAGTTTTTAATTTATTAAATAGTTAATAATAATATATATTTTAGAAAATATGATTTATTATTTAAAGGATGATAAATATTATTTACATTAATTTTTATTTTATTTTATTTTAGTTATTTTTTAAAAAAATAATTATAAGTGCGTTTTGAAGGGAAAATGACGTTTAAGCTTCTCTCTCCTCACTTCTACTTTTATATATGTATAGATAGATGTTTCGATAATTTTTCTGACCTTGACATGGCAAGATCAAAAGCTGGTTTTTTTTGGAGAAGATAATCCAAGCCTTCAAAGAACCTGTAAAATAGGCAACGAGGAATGCCCTCGTCGTCACTCCAATGTAAGAATTAGTATTCTGAAGGAGGATAAGATAATAAAGAAAGAATATTCAAGAGCTTCTGAACAATATGAATATTTTTTTTGTCCAATTATGAACGAAGGAGACCTATTTATAAGACTTGGAATAAGTCTCTTCATCCTAGTAGAAAAAGAATTCTTAATTAAAAAAAGTTCCCTTATATAGAAATACTTCTTAAGTGAATTAGATTCTCTTTTAGGTAAAAAGAGTTTGATTACATTATTAACATAGCCCATTAACGTGTTTTAGGGTTAGGTCCAGCCTAGCATGACGTTTTATGAATAGATAGACCCATATGTCGAGATTTTCCTATGATTATCAAGAGAAAGGTCGGGTTTGCCCAGAAGAAATAGGTCAGCCATATTCACGACCTTGATATCAATCATTTATTGAAATTGTAGTTTTTACATATCTTGAGATTTATGCTGATCTTTGTAAATAAGATCGGTCCAAAATGTGACCTCAGGCCATAGAAGAGGTCGGCCCAAAGTATGATCTTGGGCCTCAAACATAAATGAGGACCCGAGTAGTGAAGTTTTATTCATAGTGTTCGGGGTTATGTACTCATCATAAGCCCCCGTGTATCCTGTATCGAATTCAAGAAGAGATAGAGGCACAGTAATAAGATATCATGGTTTTGGTAGGATGTGATGTGACGCGATGATTATGTTATGGGAAAATAACAAGAGCTTATGTTAAGTAAGGAATGAGTCCAAACTTATGCTAAGCAATAATAAGTGAATTTCATGTAATGTAATGAGCTCGAGCTTATGTTAAGTATTAAACTCAAGTTTATGTTTAATAAACTAGAACTTATGTTGAGGAAGAAATAAGTTGAGCTCATGTTAAGTAATGAGCTCAAGCTTATATTTAAACAAAGAATAAGCTGAGCCTATTAATTAATAAGCTCGAGCTTTTGTCAGCGAGAATTAAGTGCGAGCTCATGTTATGCAATAATAGGCCTAGCTCATGTTTAAACAAAGAATAAGTCGAGCTTATTTAAGTAATAAGCCTGAACTTATATAAACTCGAGGGCTTCATTATGTCAATTTAATTATTTGATTGCCTTGGAATAGCCACGTATACTTGCATGAGCAAGTATTTAATTGTCTGCTTGTGGTTAAGGCTTTAAGTGCTTGTGCGTGAGTAAGAAACAATTTTACTAGGTTGTGTCATTAATAACCTGTGAAAGTCGTGCTATATGAATTGTTTATAAATTGTTTATTTTAATAGTTTACGTGTAATTTTATGTGATTAAATTTTTATTGCTTAAACATGCTATTTTCTATTTTATTGTGTTAAATGGAAAGTTGGGGGAAACTTTGGTGGCAATTGGAGAGTAAATAGAACTTATGGACTAAGTTATGTACATAGAGAGAAATGAGGGACCAAATTGCAAATTTCAAAAAGATTAGGTTTAAACCTAATTCAATCACTCAGACTCGATCATCTCTCTCTCGTTCACTCCTCTCACTCGGCTCCTCTCACTCTCGCTCTTCTCTCGGCCTCTCCGTCTCTCTCGCCTTTTTCGCTCCCAGCCACCCCATCGCCGGTAGAAGTTGCAACCACCGACCACAGCTTCAACATCCGCCACTCCCCTGCACGGTAAGGTTCCCTTTCTCCCTCCCTCTCGAGCGTTGCTGCTCGGGATCTTCTTAACCGCTCGCGCGCGAACTCACACGAACGCACACACCCGCACGCACAAACTCACGGATTCACACACACTGATTCACACACACCCAAACACATAAATGGATATGAGATGCTATTATTTATGTGGTACATACGAAATTTCAGATTATGGGTTTGTTTAGATTTTTGAATTTTAAGTGCTAATTTGGGATGTTGGACAATGTGTGTGTGTGTGTATATATGTATGTATGTATGTAAGGATAATTTTGTGGCTTAGTTAACTAGGGAAGAAGTTTGAATTGTATATATGAAAATAGTTTAATTGAAATTTGTTAGTTTAAGTTATTAATTTGAGAATTTTAGAAATTTGGAAATTGGTATAAACGTGAATAAATTTCTGAAATTTTCAAGTATGTATACATAAATTTATAATTTTTGAGGTTTATGAAAATTGAAGTTTAGTTGGTAAAGTTTGAAAAAATGGTGATTTTCAAATTTATGAATAGTAGAATGCTAATTGGAATTGTCCTTGTGAAATTCAAGTTGTGATGAAGATTCCATAGCTTGAACCTTTGTGTAATTTGATTAGTTAGATTTCAATTTTGGCATCTAAGTTAATCTCTTATTTCGAATGAAGTATGATTTGTATTTGACATGACTTAAGATCCCATTTGGTTTGAATTGTGAGTCACATGAAAGTCTCAACCTTATTTAGAAGTGTGAAATGTGATTTTGAACTAAAATTATATTTCACTTAATGAATGGGTACAACTAGGATTTTGGTACATTGACGACACGGGCAGTCGAGGCTCCTCCACTTGCAAATTCAGATAACGGTAAATGCTAAGGACGTCAAGTAAGTAAACTTCCCCCTATTTTCATAGAAGTTGAATGTAAATGTAAAAGTTATGTGTAAATGACTGTCGTGCAACTTACTTACTTTGAGGAATTGCATTTACATTATGAAAGCATATGTTATTGAGAAGAATGTTTAAGCATGCACATTATCATGTCATTGCATCATCAAGCATGCATTGACATCGAAATTTGGAAGTCAAATGTTTTAAATGAAAGAAATGTGTCAAAGTGCAAGTTTGTTCAAAAGTTATGTATCCTAAGTTTTTAAAGAATGAATGGGTGTGCTTCTATGTCATGAAAGGTGCGAGTGGGAAATGGGGCGCGGGGGACCGGCGTACCCGAATGTAATGTTACACCGCTTTGCGGTGGGAAAGTGAATGTTACACCGCTTTGCGGTGGGAAAGTGAATGTTAAACCGCTTTGCGGTGGAAATGCGCATGTTAACCTGGTTCCAAATAAGTAATTGCCCACTGTATGCTGATTGACTAGAAGTTACACCAAGTGAGCTCACGATGGAATGAAGTGAAAGTTTTGAAATGTTAAGTGAAAGTTCGAAAAGTTTGAAAGTTCTGGAAAGTAAAGTAAATGGGGATACATACATGGAATTTTTGAAAAGCATTCATGTCATAAGCATGCATTCATGCATACAGTTTAGTTACTGAGCTTTAGCTCACCCCAATCCCTCCCCAACATTTCAGGTGATGAAAGTTAGGTGATCCGAGGAGAGCACTCGGCAGCTGACTCAGGCTATACCCTCATCAACTCTTTTAAAATAAAGTTAAATTAGAATTTATTTCAATTTCTAATTATTAATCCTTTAATTCATGTATTATTGAGGTTAAATTACCTCTTATTTCATTTGCTAAAGTTTATTTACTTGGAATTGTATTGTTGAGGAGTTTGGGACTTATTATAATGGTTTGGATGATGTTTGGGATGGAGTGAGTTGTGATGTGTATTTATAAATGGTTTTGATGCTCCCCTACAGGTTGGCTATGTCCAATTTATAGAGGAGATTCTGCCGAAATTTTTGTAAAATTTTATAATAGAAAATTAAAATGTTGAGGTTTTAAATGATTTCTTTTCCGCATTTAAGTAAAGAAAAGTTAACACGCCTAGGTTTAAGATTCTTGAACTTGGGGTGTTACACCATGTGACCGACCTTGTAAATTATTTGACTTTGTGTAATTTATAGGAATAGTTGACAGGTCGGGCATGTTGTCTGACCTTGTAAGTTTTTGTGTAATGGAGGGGTCAAACTCTTTGTGCAATTTAAGGAAATGGTTAGTCAGGTCGGGCATTTCGACCGACCTCGTAAACCTTTTGTACAAAGAAGGAGTCAAATCCTTGACTTTGTATAATTTAGAGAAATAGTTGACAGGTCTAGCAGGTAGACCAACATTGCAATATTTTTGTACAAAGAAGGAATCAAGCCCTTGACTTTGCGAAATTTGAGGAAATAATTTGTAAGATCAGACATAATGGCCGACCTTGAAAGTTATTTGCAGTGTTCTAAAACGCGCGCCTCTCGCGCGTCGCTTTGGTGAAAAGCGAGAAAAACGCGTTTTTGAAAATTTTTATCTAAAAAGCGCGCGCGAAGCGCACACAGTGCGCGCATTAGCGCGCACAATGCGTGCAGAAGCGAGCTTAAGCGCGCATTGTGCACGCTTAAGTGCGCCCGATGCGCGCAGCTGCTTTTTTTTTTTTTTTTTCCTTTTTTTTGTTTACTTGTTCAAGTATGGGTAAAATTTAAATCAAATATTTAGGAATTGAAAAACGCTTTTTAACGTTTACTCCCGCTTAAACTTCAAAAGCTTGACTCTTGGGCTCCACGCTTCGTCACGCTTCACGCTTTTTAGAATACTGGTTATTTGTAAGGAAATAGGTCGGGCGTGCATGCCGACCTTGTAGACTTTTTGTATAAAGAAGGGATCAAACCCTTGACTTTGTATAAAAAAGAAATAGTTTGATAGCTCGGGCTTGTTCAAAGAAGGGCTCTTGACTTTGTGTAAAAAAGAAATAGTTTGATAGGTCGGGCATATATGTCGACCTTATAAATTCTTTGTAGGGCAGTAATCTGCGAGGTCGGGAATGATGGTCGACCCTTTAAATTACTCGTGCTGAAATAATTCGTCAGGTCGGGCATTTTGATCGACCTTATAATTTATTTGCAAGGAAATAATTCATAACGTCTTGCCATATGAGACATTGTAAATTATTTGCAAGGAAATAATTTGTAACGCCTTACCATACGAGACATTGTAAATTATTAGTAAGGAAATAATTTGTAATGTCTTGCCGTATGAGACATTGTAAATTATTTGACTTTGTGTTTTTGGGAGATAATTTGTAAAGTCATGCTTTTGTGGTCGACCTTGTAAATCATTCCCAATGTGATTGTATGGTAGGTTTTCTGCAATTATCACAGTTGTTTTCTTTCGATGGCTGGAGGGCATAGAAGCTAACCTCATATTGGCGAGGGATTATGACTTGCATTGATAATAGAACCTATTGATATGTTTAAGTAAGGAATAAGTCGAGATTATGTTAAGTAACAATCTTTAACTTATGTTGAGAGGCAATAAGCCGAGCTCAAGTTAAGAAATAATAAGCTCGAGCTTATTTTTAAGCAAGAGTCAAGCTTATGTTCAGTAATAAGCCCAAACTTGTGTTAAAAAATAATAGGTCGAGCTCATGTTTAAATAATGAGCTCAAGTTAACGTTAAGGATTGATAAGCCGAGCTTATGTTGAGTAATAAGCCCAAGCTTGTTTTAGCGGGAATTTAATTGATTCAAAGCAAACCTTTTTTCCAATTAATATAATTAGCTATTGAAGAAAAAGGTTGGAGCGTTTTAATCAATGTAGATTGTACCCGGGAATGTTATGCTAAAGTATATTAAGTGTTTCTATTGGTGATCACATAGAAATATGATGTTTTATATAATTGGTCACTGTGTGAGTTACTTTATAATTTGCTACTTAACTCAGCTAATTTTCAAGTTATACAAACTTTAGATCACAAAAAATTTCATGAATCATCATGTGAAAGAATCAAATAACTTCAAATTCAGCAAGCAATTGAGTTTAACTTGGATATTATTGATCTGATCATACTTGAGGTTGTGTAAATAATGAGACCAAAATTACAATTGGATTTCATCAATTAAATTAGCATAGTAACAGATTATGAGCCTTTCACGATTTTTGCAAAGATCAATAATTAATTGATTGCCATCCTTAGGCATATTGCTAATAGATTATAATTGTGTTTGCCAGAATTGTACCAAGAACTTTCCATTTTGAGTCTTGGTCGTAGCTTTTGGTTTGTTCTGAGAAATAGCGGAACCAATAATTATCTAATTATCTAAGGGACATAAATTGAAGTTAAATTGAGGTTACTGCAACTTTATCAATAAAATGTCAAGTTACTAATGATATGACTTTAAAAGCTTTTCCATTCTTCAATGGAAGCAAGTGAATGGAAACATCTCAATATCTCCCTTGTTTATTAATGTCAGCAAGGAAGTAATAACATAGTGAGTAGAGACTCAGCCAAGTAAGTCTTAAGTGCGAGGTTCTACAAAATGTGGCGAACAAATCTATGAATGATGCAAAAAATGATACTCAATATAGAAGTGCATATATTACCCATCCACTTTGATTTTGTCATATATGTACCGCCTGGGATATAGCATGAAAACTAAACCTGATAGTAATATGTCATCATTCTAATTTTGCTAAATGAAAATTAACTTGTCAATAATACTTTTGGCAATGGTCCTGTATTTCTTTACATTTGAAAATTGTTAATTGAGAACATTGTAGTGGCTAGCAGGAGATGAAGTGAGTCACAAGTGAAAATTTTTGTAAATGTAATGAGCAATAGCAGTTGACAGAAGAGATTTGCAGCTATGTAAATAAGAATAGGAAGGAAGATGGAATAGATCAAATGGTTACTCCCTTTTCTGCTCATTTCAACTGTTCTTGATTGTACTTTGGCATCATATTTGTGACTCAACTTTGTCCACTTTGACAATCTTTGCAACTGTCCGGCCATGGACTGAGAAGGAACTTGTCTCAAATGTTGACAGGAATCCTACTGATAGAAACATAGTGGTTTCCTGCGTGCCCTTAGTCACAACAAAATTATAGAAGACCAAGGCCTTTGTAAGTTTTAAATGTGTATAAGCTGGGAATGGGTGTGTTACAGTTGCTTGCAATGTTTAAATAATTATTTGGTACCATGAGTCAAAAATTAGGAATGAAAGAAGTTTCCTAACAAGAAGGAATTTCATTTTGCTGACCATCAAATTCAAGAAAACATGATAAAAATTGACTTGTTAAGCAATTTAGCAATTATTCGTGTATAATAACTTTGATTTCCACTACCCTTGTTTACTTGCTGGAAACAACTTCGATTGACTCGAACTTAGTTGCTAGAACAGAAAAAGGATAAAAAGATCATAGACTAATATCACTAACTGAATCGTTATCTTAAAAAATCAACAAAGATCACTATGTAATTTCCAGGCAGATTGTAGGTAAAAATGGCTTTGCCAAAATTTCAGCAAGAAATATCATTTTAAGTTCAATCTTACAGCCTTTTTCAAGTGATAACAAAGCCAGCAATTAAACTCACGAATTTTAAAGCAAACATGTCGGATCCATGATGCTTTATCCACAAGTTATATTTAATCCATAATCTCAATTTAATATATAGATAATCAAATTTAGCACAGATCGGTGGCTTATACTTAGAGTTGATCAATTCTTAATCTAATAGTAATCACAGATCATATTGGATGATTAAAGTTAGAGTACACCTGATGTCTGCATCTTCTTGAGTAGGTCTATAAAGAACCAAGAATTTAAGGAAATCCTTGCTTCAACAGAAAAATTTCGTCTGTGGTGATCATCCCTGCTTTGACGATAATTGTTGAGTTAGGTTGTCAAACTTTGTAATTGCCAACATCAGTAGTCCTCGATCTTTAGCTGCCTTGGGTACGTCAATCTAGCCCAAGAATCTTTTTGTCACATTGATGAAGAAAGAACCCACTAGCCCTTCTCCTCCAGACTATTCGCCCATATTCAGCCTCGAAAGGGGCCAGAGTCATGCACGTCTCAGTGGAGCAGAGAATTCATAATGGATTTGACTGCTTCAAAGCTTCAGTCGAACTTAGGGGTGTTGGACGTTCAACGGTGACGGCCGAAGGTTTACACCGAGATGAAGATATTTACAATCCATAAAATCATTGGAGATTTCCTCGTCTCCAATTCAAATAACCAACAAAATTGAAGGAATGAGGTCTATTACAGTCACTAGCCTATTCACATCGATTCATCGAACATCTTGGCTCAGCAATGTATTTAGCAATTGATTTTAACGGATCATTCCCATATTGATGATGATGCACAAAAGCCAAAGTAGACCTCATGAGATTAAAGGGGAAATTGGGTGTAGGTGGATCCATATTCTTGTTATCTAGCATCTCAGGCACAAACTCAAACCCAAATCATCATCTTTCCGAGCCATCCATTTTTTTTCTCTCTTTTTGTGTCTCTTTGATTTTATAAAGATGGAACCAAATGAACAAAGAGGGGACAGAAGGAGAAGAATTGCAGCTAAGAATCATGAGCTCACTAAGAATAACTCTAAGGTGGCCATCGAAACTTTGCAGCGGTGAAGACAAATTGGACGATTTGGAGAGGATAGCTGGGCGATTTTTTGGATTAGAGGAAATTGTTGGCTATTAAAAAGTGCAGGGGTAAGTTAGTAATTTAAAAAATCATCTGTACGCTTTCTTCTGTATATGTAAGGGGACAGCGTGAAAGATAGAGATGGAGGCCTGTCTTATAGTCGGACCTTTAATTTTTTGAGTTTTTTATTTATTTTGAAATCGATCTTTGCACAACATGGTTTTTAGATCGAATTCTCACAGACGGTGCCAATTGTTTCGATAATTTTTCTTACCTTGACGTGGCAAGATCAAAAGCTGGTGTTTAGTTGGAGAAGATGATCCAAGCCTTCAAAGAACCTGCAGAAAAGGCAACGAGGGATGCCCTCGTCGCCCCTCCAGTGTAAGAATTAGTATTCTGAAGGAGGAGAAGATAATAGAGAGAATATTCAAGAGCTTATAAAAAATATGAATATTTTTTGTGTCTATTTATGAACGAAGGAGACCTATTTATAAGGCTTGAAATAAGTCTCTTCATCCTAATAGGAAAATATTTCTTAATTAAAAGAAGTTAGCTTATATAGAAATACTTCTTAAGTGAATTGAATTCTCTTTTAGATAAAAAGATTTTAATTACATTATTACCTTGATTTTCTAGGATATAAGGCCCAAGACATAGCCCATTAACGTGTTTTAGGGTTAGGTCCAATGGACTCATATGTCGGGCTTATCCTATGATTATCAAGAGACAAGTCGGGCTTGCGCAGAAGAAATAGGTCAGCCATATTCACGACCTTGATATCAATCATTTTATTAAAATCGTGTTTTTTACATAACTCGAGATTTTTGCTGATCTTTATAAATGAGATCGGCCCAAAATGTGACATCGGGCCATAAAGAGGTCGGCCCAAATGTGACCTCGAGCCATAGAAGAGGTCGGCCCAAAGTATGACCTTGTGTCTCAAACATAAATGTAAAAAGTAATATAGGTTAATTGCACAAAGTACCTACTTAACATAATAAAACTAAATTTTACTACTTAAAAACGAAAATTTGAAAAATACGAATATCCTCGTCTTCTTCCCTGAACATACCACTGCACCATGACACCATCATCAACTCCCCACCGCCACAGCTACCACCGCACAACCACCAACACCAGCACCAGCACCCACGCCGAACCACCACCACAGTACCACCGAACAACCACCATCGACTTCCCCAAGACCACACACAACCAAATATGAAAAGTCCATTGTTCCGTTTTGAATAATAATCTACCTATTTCGTGTAGTCACCAGTGCTAGACATCGATGCTGGAATACTCTACTTGATGTGATCCAGGACCCTCGACAATCGGAGTCATAGCAGGCTTGACGGGAAAATTTAAATATTCAATCCAAAACAAGAATTCAGCAAGTTCGACGAGCGTTGAAGATCAAACCGTGTCGAAAACAACCAAAAATTGAATCACGGCCGTGGATGGAATTGGTCACGACCGTAACTTTTGAAGCTCACGGCCGTAAATGAAGGATCACGACCGTAATCTGCTCTCTGTCTAATTCATAAACCGGATAAAAGGACTTACGGACGTAACAAAAATATTCACGGCCGTAACATATTTCAGTTACACAATTTACGGACGTAATTGAAGACATTCACGGCCGTAAGACAGCTTCTGGACGTGCGCCGCTGTGGAATTTAAAGATTTCGCAATATTTTATTTCCTTATTAGTTTTTAGCTATTTTAGGTTAGTTAGAATTCTATTTTGAGTAAATTAGCGACTAGGGTTTTATTTTGCTTATTTATACGCCTTTTCGATTCATTGTAAAATTAGACTTTGATTATTGAATAAACATTTTGAGTGTTTTACTCGTTAAAAGTTGGATTCCTTTTATTCTCCGAGAACTTATCAAGATTTCAATTCTTGTGGCGTTCAAAACCCGAACTTATCAAAGATTAACTATCTTTGTGGCGTTCAAAACCAGAAACTCATCAAGGAGATTGGGCAAATCCTTGTGGCGTTTCGAAAGTCGTGGTTCTTTATTTTGCATCGTCGAGCCATCGCGTCGTGAATATCGGGTCATGATTCATCTGTCCAACCACAACCTGAGTTCGGAACTTTCCGGCGTTTCTTCCGCGCTTCGAATCTCATTATCTGGTATCAGAGCTGGACTCTTCAGGTTTTTTATTCTATCCAGTTTAATTCTTATGTTTATCATCGAGTCTACCATAAGAATTATCCATATCTTGTTGTTGAGTTTTTCTTTTCTTGAGTATTCTTCGTGCCAATAAATTTTTTCTTTATTTGATCCATATAAAAATCCAACAAAATTCAAAAGTGTTTGTTTTGCTAAATTCTTATCCGAATTAAGTTCCATTTGTTCTGTCGTGTTCGTTGTCGAATTCTCGGATTTATAAAAAAAAAAAAAATTTTATTATTTTATTTATTCCGAAAATTCATCCTAAAATTCAAAAAAAAAAAAAAAAAAAAAGAGAGAGTCCATTCAAGAACCACTTTCTTGAATTTCTTGATCCTTTATTTTCATTATTCTATTTCTGTGTCCTTCCACATAAGTTTCACAATGTCCAATTCCCATGAAAACGCCAAAGATCGTATGTGGTGATTTTTGAATGAAGCTTTGATAAGGTTGGATAAACTAGATGAAAGGGAAGGGAAATTGAAAAAGGGGCGATCTCAAGCAAATCGTAGTGATTATATGTGTGATCTTAAACCTAGGGATGTAATCGGGGTTAAGAGAGGAGCTGAGATTGATCCAAAAGCAATTTTGAAAATTCAAAAAGAAATTTATGAGGAAAGATTGAGGTGTGAACGGGAGGCAGAAAGAAAATATTTGGCTAAATTGCGAAAGAAGGAGGAGAAACGAAAGGCGATAATTAGATGGTTAGAAGAGAGCGAAAATCATGTTGAGCCTCGGGATATGAAAGTTGAAAAGAAGGAGGGAGGCTCGAGACATGAATTAGTTGAAGAGACCCTAAACTTTGTGGTAGGAGTTGAAAATGTGGAGTTAGGTGAACAAACTCCAAAATTTGATGAAGAATTAGAAGTTGGGGTAGAAGTTCAAAATTTGGGTTTTGAATTGGTAGATCCACATTTGGATAGTGATGAGGTAGTGTGCGAACATGGTGATACGAATGTGGAGGTAGAAGAAGTGGTTGAATTTGAAAGTAAAAAAATTAAAGAGGTGCTTGAGAGAAAAGAAGTAGAGGGGAATAAACGAGAACTTGCAAAGGAAGAACGAGGTGAAGAGAAGGGCCTCGTAGTTCCAAAAGAGGAATTGAAGGTGATAATTCATGAATACAATGATCCATACCTTGTACCTCATGAACCTAACATTTCCCTCCCCGTTCTATTTAATTCTTTCTTGTAGGTTAATGGTACGTGGAAATTTGGGCAACACCACCAATGTCCAAAGGTGTTTCAACTTCAAGTCATTCACGTGACCCCCGTTGCAGAATATTTTTGGTTGATCATGTGCAATGGCAGGAGAAATTTTCCATTTGATCCAGGAGGTGAAGTGAAACAATAGGAACAAAACTATGATTCGGGACGAATCATCCTAAAGAAGGAGGGTATGATGTGATCCAGGACCCTCGACAATCGGAGTCATAGCAGGCTTGATGGGAAAATTTAAATATTCAAGCCAAAACAAGAATTCAGCAGGTTCGACGAGCGTTGAAGATCAAATCGTGTCGAAAACAACCAAAAATTGAATCACGGCCGTGGATGGAATTGGTCACGACCGTAACTTTTGAAGCTCATGGCCGTAAATGAAGGATCACGACCGTGACCTGCTCTCTGTCTAATTCATAAACCGGATAAAAGGACTTACGGACGTAACAAAAATATTCACGGCCGTAACATATTTCAGTTACACAATTTACGGCCGTAATTGAAGACATTCACGGCCGTAAGACAGCTTCTGGACGTGCGCCGCTGTGGAATTTAAAGATTTCGCAATATTTTATTTCCTTATCAGTTTTTAGCTATTTTAGGTTAGTTAGAATTCTATTTTGAGTAAATTAGCGACTAGGGTTTTATTTTGCTTATTTATACGCCTTTTCGATTCATTGTAAAATTAGACTTTGATTATTGAATAAACATTTTGAGTGTTTTACTCGTTAAAAGTTGGATTCCTTTTATTCTCCGAGAACTTATCAAGATTTCAATTCTTGTGGCGTTCAAAACCCGAACTTATCAAAGATTAACTATCTTTGTGGCGTTCAAAACTAGAAACTCATCAAGGAGATTGGGCAAATCCTTGTGGCGTTTCGAAAGTCGTGGTTCTTTATTCCGCATCGTCGAGCCATCGCGTCGTGAATATCTGGTCATGATTCATCTGTCCAACCACAACCTGAGTTCGGGACTTTCCGGCGTTTCTTCCGCGCTTCGAATCTCATCACTACTTCTTCATGATAATGTTTTAAGTTTATGTTGGGATTTTGGTGTTCGACCGTCACTGTTCATCTGCCCACATAGCAGTTTCAATTCTGGCTCTTCACCTGCATAATAGGCTAATTCATTCTACTTCACCCAAGCCATCTCTAAAAGGGTTTGGGTTTGTAGTGAGTTGTTCTTCTACCTGGGATTTGAAGGTTGTGTGTCTTGTGGTTCGATTTTGTTGGTGGGTGAGGTTCGGTGGTGGTGACGGTTCTGGGAAATTGGAGAAGCTGGAGTTTCATTAATTCATTACGGGCTATCCACAAAAATTAGGCTTATGATCCGTTGGCAGCAATTACCAACCAGATTTTGAGGGCCCTCTTGAGCCTTAGTGTTGCATCCAGTGGATGGATGTAGCCTGTAATGGTGAAATTTGTACTTTTATCCATACCAGAGCCACCACCACAAGATGATTTGGCTCAGTTCAGCGAGTTTAAGCATTTTCCAAAGGCCACAGATTTAGAAGATGGGATTGAGGAATTTGAAACGATTAGAAACGAAAATGATTGATAAAATTTGTAAAGTATCATACTGTGGTACTTAAAAAAATTAAAAAGTTTCATAAGTATCATACTATGATACTAACAAATTTAAGAAGTATCATAAGTATCAGATTATGATATTTCGTGGAATTATTAAGTATTTTTCAGTTCTTACTAGTTTTTTATAAGTAATTTTCAAGTTTTATAAAATTTAAGTAAATTTCAGTTTGATCCCTAAAAATAGGGTATTTTTGTGGATAACCCAATTAATATTCTGATAATGTAATGATAAAAAAATATTCCGATCAATATATAATATTATAAATACAGAAAAAAAAAACCTTAAAATAGATTTTCTTCTATTTTTACAACCCAGAATTCAATTTGTCACTCTTCAAAAACTGATGAAACAATAGTTCAATGCTAAGTAAATATGCGTCCTGCCCCGCCCAAGATATAAATGAACACTTGAACTGTCCTAATTTTTCTTTTGTCAGTTTACAGTCTGTCCCATATTTGGCAACATGTGACATGCATAAACTTGTCACTTCCAAGTAATTTTTTACCCCTTGTAAATTGTAATGCTTAAAATTACCCACAAAGTTGTATATTGAATTGACATGAGATAATAAATATATATATATTGATATATTTTAGACTCCATTTGAAAAAGTTTATAAACAATATATTTCATCAAACCACTTTTAAGTTACACATTCTCTAAACCACATATTTTACTTCGAAAATATTAAATTCTTTGTTTATATACAAAAACTTTTACCAAACATTTCATTACTAATAAATGAATTTTTGCGATGAAACTCATAACAAGAGATATGGTTACACGATCACGACTCTGTTTGGTAAACTTGATTATAAAATCACTTGTTACGCGATCACGACAGGGGCGGCCTTGAGTACAATCCACCAAAGCAAAGGACAATGACACATGTACAACTTTTTGTACAACTTTACTTGCAATACTGGTGTGATACAATCATGTTAGTTCACACATCACATCATCTTCAAAATCAATACATTACAATTTGACATATCACACATTGTAAGTAAAGTTGAACAAAAAAGTTGTACATGTATCATAAATCATGATTAAAAGAATATAAAATATTCTAGATTTTATAGTACTTTTGTTAGAGAGGTGCAATCTACTAATCTTTTGTGCGATATTGTTGAAAAATGAATTGAGGGTGTGCGTTAATTATGCCTAAAAGCATGTATATCTATTAGATCTAGACAACTCGACTCATTTTTACTCGATTACCCATTACATGAAATTTACACGAAAGTTTCCCACCAAATTGCTTTCATTAATGCTGCAGCAAAGAGTATATTTGGATGGGACATCATGATGAGGTAGAGTGCAAACACTATATGGCCCCATCCCACTAACTTATAAGTCAACTTTTCAAATCAAAGTATCTCATCATCGCAAGAGTGCCTTCCTAAAGGTGTAGTCCACATTTTAAGAGTCCCCACTTGTTCTATCCTGAACTTTGATGAATGAGATAAATTACAGAATATACTTTCAAGGGTGAGAGGTTTGCCTTTTGACTTCGATTACTAAAGACCTCATCCATATTTCAGGATTCGAATCTTCGTCACAGCAGCTTCAAGTTAGGTTGAAGACTTTTTACCTCCCCCTTTAACCATTTAAAGATTTGCCCTGGGGGCGAATGCAAGAGTGTCTTCCTCTTTTAACTTTTCACTCATCCTACCATTCTCATTTTGACCCAATGGTTGTGTTTTTTCGTTATATGATCCCATTTCTCTCTTTCATTTTTTTTTTCGCCTTCATGTAATCCATACGAGTGAGATTTCTATTGGATAGTAAAAGTCACTTGAACCCTTGTGCCTCGAGCCTTGATCAGATAAAATTGTCGGAACTACGAAGTACTTTTTTGTTAACTAACGTACATTTTTTCAAATCACTTTTGATTACTCACGCTTTTCAAACTACTTTTCAATCACGTAGTTTACCACGAAAATTGAGACAAACATTCTGCACACTACAAGAAAACGGTACAATAGGGGCGATTTTTTAGGGGCGACACATATGTCGCCCCTATAGATATTGTACGAATAGGGGCGACATGAAAATGTCGTCCCTGCAGATTGACGGATCAATAGGGGCGATATATGTCGCCCCTATAGATGAAAATATCGCCTCTATAGAATGATATACTGGCGGGAACAATTGGCGCCTTTTTAATTACACATTGGGACAAATGTACAAAATCTATTGGGGCAATCTAGTCGCCCCTATTGGTATTAAATCTATAGGGGCGACATATGTCGCCCCTATAGATCCGAATTCTTAGCGGGAAATCTTCCCGCATTATTTTAGTCCGGAGGGGCGAAAACTTAATGTTTATAGGGGCGACATTATGTTCTATAGGGGCGACATATGTCGCCCCTATAGACCTTAAGTTATTAGCGCAAAAGTTGGCGCCATTTCGTATTTACACTTTTTTCTCGCCTCTTTCCATTTCATATTCATACTTTATTATCCAAATACAAAGTTTTCATTTTTCTTTTCATCTGTATCATCAATTTGTTCTGATATAGTTGAACTTGAAGAAAAAATTTAGAACAAGGCATTGTTCAGACCTTTGGTAAGTCGTGTAAACTTTTTTTTTTTTTTTTTTGTAATTCTTTTAAATCATTTGGGTGTTTATTATAAATTAGTTCTTATAGATATATTAGTGTAGTGCACTTCATTTGCATAAACTTAGAAAATCTTTTGTAGATCATTTTGTAAATAAAAAATTGCATACATTGTTGGCAACATGAAGTTTACAACTTGATCTTCCGATTTTCCCATTTTTGGAGAGTTTGTCATTGATATGCGAAATAATGAATTTTGTTCATTTTCTGTTGATGTATATATATTTTTCTGCGTAAATTCCAACATTTCTCTATGTTCTTCGGGTGTGGACTATGTGCAACATAGATCGCACACTTAGGAGAACTTATGGGAGATGCTGCTGAAATTTACGCGGTACAAAATATAGACATCAATGGAAAAATGAACAAAATTCATTATTTTGCAGATCAATAATGAATTGTTAGGGCCCTTACCTTTTTATTAGACGTGGAGTGATGAGGTGGAATTAAAACATTCACGTCACTCGAAATTGTCATATAATATATATTTTTATTCTTCTTGCAGGATATCAGAGATGGAAATTGATAAAAGCTGGACGAATATTAGAAATCGAAAGTCTCAAGAATTCTTATTTGGTTTGAAAGCTTTTATAAATATGGTGAGACCACTTGTAAACGATCGGGGGAGGGTTAGATGCCCTTGTAACAAATGCTTAAATGGATATACCCATGATTTGGAGATCGTTGAATACCATATACGTCGTAATGGTTTCGCGGCGAGTTATGTTACATGGATTCACCACGGTGAGATCGAGGCTCAACATGGAAATACACACCTACAAGATGAGGGGATGGGTTCGGGAGATCATGCGATGGACGAAATGGCGGATGTTATGGACGAGATATTCGAGAATGAGTGTGATGCTACAGGTTCTGATGCCCAGTACGACCAACTGTTTGAGGCTCTTCATTCAGAACTATATCCTGGGGTTTCTTCGTTCTCTTCATTAAACTTTTTAGTGAAATTGATGCATCTGAAAGTGGTGAACAAGTGGACAAATAAATCTTTAGATGATCTTTTACAACTGCTAAAGCTTGCCTTTCCGAACATGAACCTCGTGGACTCTCACTATGAAGCCAAGAAGATGCTGACGAAGCTGGGCTTAGGTTACCAATCTATTCACGTCTGTAAGTATGATTGTGCTCTATTCTGGAAAGAGAACGCTGATATGCAAAATTGTCCCGTGTGTAAGGAAAGTCGTTGGATGCACAACGCTGGAAGAGGCTCTGTTAAGAATGTGCCGCATAAAGTATTGAGATTTTTTCCTCTGGCACCCAGACTTAAACGTTTATTTGCCACGAAGGATACAACAAAACTCATGAGGTGGCACAGTACAGGAAAGTCTAAGGATGATGATGAGATGCAGCATCCTGTAGACGGGAAGGCATGGCGAGAGTTTGACGAGAAACATCCGCAGTTTGCAAGTGAAATCAGAAATGTCCGACTGGGGTTGGCCGCAGATGGTTTCAATCCGTTTGGCAACATGAGTCAGACATATAGTACATGGCCAGTAGTTATGACGTGTTACAATCTACCACCTTGGCTATGCATGAGATCGGAGTATCTAATGCTAACTCTATTGATCCCAGGGCCTAAATCACCTGGTAAGGACATGGACGTGTTCTTACGACCCTTAGTGGATGAGTTGAAGGATCTGTGGTCCATTGGTATTGACACGCGAGATGCTGCAACAAAAAATCGGGGGCTTTTCAGGATGCGTGCCTCGTTACTGTGGACAATTAATGATTTTCCAGCAAGAAGTAGTCTATCGGGATGGAGCGGTCAGGGATATAAAGCATGTCCTACTTAGGAGCAACCTACACTTTGATGGAAAATATGAACGGAGGCCTCCTCCTCGTAGGCCTACGACTGCAGATATTTTAGCACAATTGAGCCGTGTGAGGCCAAGTATTCCAGGGAAGCACCCTAGCTATGGGGGTATTAGAAGGACAAGAAGTGTTGATGAACTAAATTGGAGGAAGAAGAGTATTTTTTATGAGCTGCCGTATTGGTCTACCACTGAGTTAAAACATAATATTGATGTTATGCATGTAGAAAAGAACGTATGTGATAGCTTGTTAGGTACAATTTTGGATGATCATCATAAATCGAAGGACACTGTTAATGCTAGACGGGATCTTATGGAGTTGGGGATAAGAAGTGAGTTGCATCTGTATCAGAGTGGGAACAAGTTCATGAAACCTGCTGCACGTTACACATTGTCTCCTACAGACCGTCGTAAGTTTTGCAACTTCATTGGATCAGTAAAATTTCCCGATGGTTTTGCCTCTAATATGAAGAAATGTGTTGCACTGAATGAGGGTCGCATTACTGGGTTGAAGTCACACGATTGTCACATTATAATGCAGAGGTTATTACCAGTTGGGTGTCGTGCATACTTAGATAGTACAATCTCAAAGACAATCATTGAGCTATGTGCTTTCTTCGGGCAGCTGTGTGCCAAGAAACTAAAAGTCAGTGACATGATGGCTGCTCAAGAGCATCTGATACTAATCATGTGCAAGTTGGAACAAATCTTCCCTCCGGCATTCTTTGACATCATGATTCACCTAGTAATACATTTGCCCGAGGAGGCAATACTTGGTGGTCCAGTATACATGAGATGGATGTATCCCATTGAAAGATACCTTAAGAAATTGAAGGAGTACGTTAGAAATCGAGCTAGGCCGGAGGGTTCTATAGCAGAAGGGTATATTATTGATGAGGCCTTAACATTCTGTTCGAGGCATTTCAATGACGTGGAGACAAGGTTCAATCGACCAGAGAGAAATGAGGATGTAATTGTTCCCAGCAGACAACTTTCAGTTTTTAAGTCCCAGTGTCGCCCAATGAGAAAGCAAACGATCGTGATGCTGCACGGTGATGTTCGAAATCAAGCAATGTTTTACATCCTAAACAATTGTCCAGAAATTGAGTCATACATAAAGTAAGTTCAATTTATATTAATTTTCAAATCCCACTACTTTTTATTTTGTCTTGTATTCTGTTAATAATGTTTGTATTTTGCAGTGACCATAGACAAGAGCTTTTGCAGAGCTCGTGTTCAAACTTGGAACAAGTGCATAGAAAATCATTTCATGGTTGGTTTTATAGTAAGGTAATAAGTGATTTTAATTTCAAGGTAGATCTTTTTTAGGTTTTTTAAACATTTACTAAATCATTGTTCCACATCATGTAGGTTTACGCTATGCGCAAGTTGAACGACCCTGTTATAACACATGAATTGTTTTCTTTGGCTGTTTGATTCCATCCAAATACACAGTCATACGCAGCCTGTATCGTAAATGGAGTTCGGTTCGTAACTTATGGCCTGGATGTACGACGACGAACTCAAAACAGTGGTGTATCTGTTTCAGGGACTCATGGTGAAATTTACTACGGATTGCTACAGGAGATATTAGAGCTTCAGTTTGGGGCAGACTTTTCAGTAGTTCTATTTCGATGCAAATGGTTTATGTGTGATGACAGACGGATGATAACAGAGAATAACATCACTAGTATCGACATTAGTGTTGAGGCATTTAAGGATGATCAGTTCATCCTTGCTACTCAAGCAAGACAAATCTTCTACACTGAAGATCCTTCTCGTGGTACCAACTGGCGAGTTGTGCAGCATGTCCATCACATTGTCACTGACAGGGACACGTCGGGATTAGAGTGCACTGAGATGGACCTGTTACATCCATACAACTCTTCTACATTTTCTTTGTCCGTTGACTTGGGTAATTTAGAGCATGTAACTATGCAGCGAGACGATGGTGCTATCGAGGAAGTTCATGTACCAATTATCCGAGGGTCGTCTTCAACTGGTACTGGAGGTGTGTCATTTATTGACGATGAGGATTTAGACGAAGATAGATCTGAGGACTACGATGATGAAGAAATGGACAGTGACAATCATATTGATGATGATGCAGACATTGCAGATGAATATACGCACTACAATAGTGGTTCAGATTGAGTTTCTTTTTTGTAATATTATTTTTATTAACTATTTATTATCAATACCAATGTTAAAAATATTTATCAGCAAAGTTTGTCACTATTCGAGATTTAAATCTGATTACAAGTAAGTGATACTAAATTTGTGACACGTGTCGTCAATATTACCCAAGTTGTGACTATTGGAGATTTCATGTGTCGCCCCAATAATGATAATTAAATCTTATTTAAAATTATTCAATATCTGCCAAACTTGTCACTTGTGACTATTAGAGGTTGTTTGGTAATAATAAAAATTTTACATCAATTTTTCAAACTCAATCTTAACCATCAATTCTTAGTTAAGTCCACAATTTTTTACTTTTCACAATAACAAAAAAATTTCACATTACCAAACAGGCTCTTAGTGATATTTAAATCTTATTTCTAATAATTTAATAAGATTTCACGTGTTGCCCCAAATAGGCAAATAGGTTCATCTAAAAAAATTAATTTTTGGCGCTTACAATTTCGCCGCATGTATCAACAGGGGCGACCTGTTACATATAGGGGCGACTAAGTCGCCCCTATTTCAATTCACAAAATTTACACCTACACAGCGGTTTGCCCTTTTCATTTCATATATGTTCTCATTTCTTCTTTCACCGGCGGCGGTGCTCTCTTGAAGGTAACTAAATAATTTGAAGCTATTCATACACTGATTTCTTCTGTTACGTGTTTGAGGAATCGGGGCGTGGAAGCACTAATTATTCATCTCTCATCACAGCTTGTTGGTAGCCCGGTATTTCATTTTTCGAGCCCTTCTCCATCCTCAATCATCTTGTATCGGACATAATTACATTTGTTGTTTCTTTTCTTGAATTGAAATGGGTGGCCCCGAATTTGTTGAAGGGTTTGAGTTTTTATTTCCCTCCTTTGCTCTGTTTCGACATACCTACTTCAAATGCTTAAATTTATCGATCAACTAGGTTTTTTTTTTGCTGGGTTATCTGTTGTTAATTAGCTAGAATTGAGATGGGTTGTGATAAATTGTAGAAATGATTTCAAAAGCTTGTCTATGAAAGTTTCCAATTCTGCTGGGTGTATTTTGTAAGTTTATGATATGGGATTATGGCTGGGACCCACGTTTAGTTCTTGCATTTCATGTGCATACCGATAATATACTTGGAATATGAGGTTCTTTGTGTGTAATTAGTTGACTTTGGCGTGAATTATACTAAAACGTTTATTAGGAATTTACCTTGTAACCTTGAAGCCCTTGCAAACTATGTGTGTCGAGATCAGCAGAGTACCAATCACCCTTTTTAGTTTCAATTGGAGGCCACATTATACCCCAAGACAGAATTCCTCCAACAAGAATGGAAACATTTATGATGTGAGGACAAATCATCCCTACTCAAACGTAATTTGCTGAGAAATCGAAGAAAAACCTGTAGTTCAAAAATCATAGGAAAAATTACTTCAGCTCGTGATTGTTAACATTAAAGCTAGCAGTTCCGAAACATTTTGTGCTTACTTGTTTTTATACGCTTTTAATCCAAAAGTTGGGAAGTTTGAGAATTCACAATCATCACCAGCTGTGAAGAACCATTGGATGAAACCCCATAAGAAGGTAAACGAGAAAAACTTGCCCAATTCTCTGACTTGCTTCCTGAATACAAATGCACAAATCCTTCTTATTTGATGAAACCATGTTTAGACTTAAACTGTGTGTGCACATATACTCGGATTGCTACATTTTATTAATTAAGTTGAGTTGTTTTTCCTTCTATGTTTTTGGTGTTTATTGTCATATTTTTTTGTCTTCTTCTCCTTAAGACATCACATATTCATTTTTCATAGGTTGGTAGACAACACATTTTAATTACTTTGATGTTTCTAAATGTTATGCTGAGTTAACTTCAATTAACACGTTTTCATATATTATATATTGCTGTTAGTATGTATGGCTGATATTGCTCGCTCTCACGGTGGTGACTGCTCAGGAGACCCTCCTCAACCTCCACGTCGCAGTTTGCCAAGATCATGCCAGTCGGGTAAGAAAATTTATAGAGCCACGAGATTTTTTTTTTGATTTATATCACTATTGATTTTTTAATCCCGATGTTTTTCTCAATTGGAAGCACCGGCATCAAAAAGGCGTGGTATTTCTAGGAATTTAAACCTAGAGAAACAGTGGTTGAATAGCGGAAAAAAACCACTGCCCATAGATTTTGATTCAAAGTATGAGACCCTACAGCCAATCGGAAACAATGCAGGAATGTTCACACGATTGGTTGGGAATACAGTAAGACAGAATTGTCTTCCTTGCTATTCTAGTTGGGCCGAAGTCCCCGAGGAGTTGCGGGGACGAGTACTTACTACAGTCGAAGTAAGTAATTATCAACAAAATTAATTAATAAATATTGTCCATCACTCGATGATGAATTAATTAATTTTTTTCCTGACAGGCATACTTTGATATTCGTGGTGGTCGGTCAGCCAAGGAATATGAGGATGTCCTAGGAGGACTCAATCGTTTGGCAGCCGATCGCTATCGAGCATATAAAAATACGGCGAATGAGCACTTTAGAGAAAATGGACCGAGCCGTCCGTATGGTGAGATCTCCGTTGAGGATTGGCAGAGATGTTTAGACTTGTTCACGAGCCCTAATTTCTTGGTAGGTGATTATTTTTTGTTTTTTAAGAAGTCAATTTAAAATTTTAGTAATGATTAAAATTAGGTAATCTACATCTTTGTGATTACAGGCTCGATCACTGAAAAATAAAGTCAATCGTGAGAAGGCTAGATACATATCTCGTCAAGGCTCAAGGAGTTTTTCTGCAACACGATACAATGAGGTACCATTTTTATGATGCACATGTACTCTACTATTTTAATTTATTTTCAAATTGAAATTGGTGCAGAGAAATCTAGAGACTGGGGAGTGGTTGGGTGTTGTGGATGCATTCGAGCGACTACATAAACGTGGAGACGGGGAATGGGTGAACGAAAATGCGGCAGAAGACTATGTAAGTGAAACACAAATTGTAAAATTAGTATTTTTTTCTTCGATTTTACATTTTATTAATTATTTATTTTCGATCACAGGACCAACTCGTTTTGGCGAGAGAGACACAGCAAACACAGGCTGCCTCCACTGGCACGCAGGTGGATGAGCGTGCCATTGTGAAGGAGGCCCTTGGAGAACGACGAGGATTCATGCGTGGAGTTGGTCGGATCCCGAAGGGTAGACCTTCATCTATTAAAAGCAGCGCTGCATCATCGCATGTACCGCTTGGAAACACCCAATCCCCTGAAGTTATGAACTCAGATGAAAGGTTGGAATTATACAAGGCTGAGGTGCAATCCCAAATGGAATCAATGATGAGGATTATTAGGCAACTCGCGGCGAATCAGGGTTTGTCCAGTGATGATGTAATTAATGGTGTACATTGTAATGACGACGGGGTCGGGCCATCAGAGGGGTAGTAATAAGTTATTCTAAAAAATGCATTGTAAACTTTTAATCTATTATAAATTTATAATGTTCTATTTTTAATTGCTGTATTTATTTTTTTTTTCTTTAAAAAAATTCAACTACAGGGGCGACAATGTTGCCCCTACAAGTGTCGTTGGCATACATATAAATATCTATAGCCACGATAAGAGTCGTCCCTAAAACGCTTCACGCGAGAAATGGGTTTAAGGAAATAGGGGCGACAAACGGCGCCCCAATAGAAGATTTTAGAACCTGTAGACACAGTGGAGTCGTCCCTAAAACATTTTTCACATGGAAAATGTTCGAGGCTATAGGGGCGACAAAAGTCGCCCCAATAGACTACAGACTCTATAGGGGCGACATATGTCGCCCCTATAGGTTTTGCGCAACGGATCTGTAGGGACAACTATTAGGGGCGACAATGTCGCTCCTATATATTTACAGAGGCGATATACTGTCTTATAGGGGCGACTTATGTCGCCCCTATTTATTCGATTTCTTGTAGTGGCATGATGCAATTCCTCTGATATCTTCACGAGTTGGGTTAAGAGAACAATTGAGAAGTTCTCATGCTTCCTGGCATTGTAGTAAAGACATCTCTAAAGAAACTAAAACCCTAGAAAACACTCCCTTTCAGAAACTCATTATAAAAAAAGAATTTACTATTTTTATCCCTGTTTGGTAAAATTTGTTTATAAATATTGTTTATAAACGATCATGTGATAATATTTTAATAGACAATTTTTTTGAAAAGTAAACAATTTCGACTTGTCAGAGATTTCTGTTTACCATTTTTTACTTTTCAAAACAATGGATCAACAAAATATTGACACGTCGCTATTTATAAACAATATATTTATTAATGGTTTACCATACATAGAGATTGCAAAAAAATTTGATCCGATCCGATCCGAAAAATCCCGATCCGTGGATCGATAGATTAGATTTAGATCAGGGGTGATCTGACCCGATCAGCGATATGATTTATTTTTTTAAAAATTAAAAAAATATGTAAAAAATTTAATTATTAAATCTAAAATATATAATACTTTATTGAATTTGTTACAAAATCTCTAATTCTTTATATATGTAATGTTTTGTTGTATGAATAAGATATTATATTAATTGTTTTGTGAATTATATATTGATTTATTTGTCGTTAACGAAAATATATAATGAAAATTTCTTAATGTTTGTTCCAATCCGAACCGACATGATCTGAGATTTTTACTGTTTGACCCTATTTGATCAGAAATTTCGTAGGACGGATTTGGATCGATACCGATCCCCTCTGTTGCCATCACTAACCATACAGAGGCTTCGAGGTAAAATATTTAGTTCAAAAGTAATTTGAAAAAATACACATAGTTAAAAAGTGATTTGATAAAATAGAGAAGCTATTGTATTTCACTATTTTATGGGCTAGAGTGGGCAGAGCTGTGAATATTACACCCCTGAGACTTGTGGGATTTGAAAGATAAGCCCTCGTTCTATAACGTAATTATTATTCGTTTATAAACCAATTTAGAAACAATACAATTTTTCAACCTACTTTTTAATACATATTTTTTAAAATTATTTTTTAACCACATATTTTAACTCAAAAATAACAAAGGAAATCATTTATAAAGCTTACATTGGCATCTGCAAGTATGAAGAGAAAATAATACAAATTTCTTGTAAATATTGCACGGTTGCTATTTAAAATATCCAAAACACCAAGCATCTTCATCTCATCAATAGAAAAAGGGGGGAAAGAAAGCAAGAAAACCTTTTAAGGTTCGTCTATTAAATAGATCTTTTTCTCCACTCCATTCGATTTATTGTTAGATTTCGATTCAAACAGAAAACAGGCCCTTTTGCTCTAAGAATAAGAATTGATGAAACAAAACTAAGTACAAGACAAGAAAAACTTGTACTAGGTACTATTGTCATCTTTTGTATGGTCTGAAACATAAAATAATAATCTCATGGCAAATTCAGTCAGAACAATGTGGAACTGGGGAATTTACCTTTCTTGGACCACAACCATATCTTAGAAACAGAAAAGCTTTCACCTTTACTTTTAGTGTTAATTTTCTTCCCATCAAAAGCATCCTCATCTGTTGTGAACTTCCCACTTTGCCCTCCTTTCCCTTTCACAGGAGTGCACAAGGCCACTTGCAGCTCTGAATCAGCAACCACATATTGGAATGAACCCATTGAGAAACACCTCCTAGCATCAATATTGCTGTTGCTAGTCTCTCCCACTTCTCCTTTTTCACATTCTTCACTATAATTTGTGCTCTTGAATTTCCCAAGTCTCACTGAGAAAACCCTTCTCTCATTAATTATGCTGCTGTCTTCTTGATTTGTCTTTGGGCCACAAGAGACGCTGACAAAACCAGAATTCCCTGAATTTCCGTCTTCATCTTTCGAATCATCCAAGGCGAAATATGGGTTCTCAAAAGAAAACTCAGGTGCCAAAATTACCCCTCGACAAAGTGGACATGTTGAGTTTGAGAGTAACCATTTGTCTATACAATCAATGTGAAAAGCATGGCTGCATAGGGGCAGAAGCCTCAGACTGTCTTGTTCTGAGAATTCACACAAACAAACCGCACAATCAAATGGCTCTTTTGAGCCCACAATATCCTTGTATGGAAACACAGGGAGTGCATCGATATAAGCTTGATCTAGACCTGAATCGTGTAAATGGAAGAGGTGTTGTAACTGCCTTTGAAAAGCACCAGAAGTAGACATTTCTGGGTATGCATTAGCATTAGACTGTGATGATGAATTTCTATGCTTCATAAGAAATTTAACGAGCAGGTGGAGAGCACCAGAAATGAAGAATATAGCAGCTAATATTACTATAGTGAAAACGATTATTGGGCTGATTTTACTTCCAAATGCTGACTGAATCCAAGACATTTTTGCACTTAGGCTGCATAACAAAGCACCGTCTACACAACTTTATAGAATCAAACAAGAGAATCACTTGTTAAGAATCCCAATTTCTTTTGCTTGCTTTTCTGCTCATAAAATGAGGTGAACAAGCAATAGGTAGATTCCTTCTAGCAGTTCCAAGAAACCCAACTAATAAATAGGAAAAAAAAAAATAAAACAAAAAATCAAATCAAATTAAGCAAATTCGTGATACACAAAGATCATGAATTGCTTCAAGATGATAATTAATGCCAGAAAATGCCACCATTTTTTTGCCTGAACATAAATGGCAAAACCCAAGAAAACATCCGTCTAGATGTCAAGAGTACCTCATAGTTTGAACATTCCCCATAGCTTCTGCACTGCTATGTCAAAGTAGTGAAAAAATGAAACTCGCTGACTTAGCCTAGGGAAGTGAACTTTTTTGGATTAGGGAAGAGCAGGGAATTCTCTTTGAGTGGCATAAATTTCAGTGTGTGGGTGTGCACTTGAGCGTAGGTATTTAGGATTCGTAGCTGCCTAGAACTTTCATCTCTATTTGACGGTTTGTTGTTGATTATTATATAAAATAATTCGACTTGTACTAATAAATTCTACAAACTAGTGTACAAACACAATTTAATTCCTATTTTACCCTTTAATATCTAAAAATATAACTTATATAATCAATACCTTATTTAACATATTATTTTAAGTTTAATACATAATAAAATTCTTGAAAAATAATTTTTATAAATTATTTCACAGCTAAAAATATTATACTTGTTTATAACCCTCATCTACTTTATGAAAAAAAATATGATCAATTAGAAGTTTACATAGTGAATATTCAGAATTAGAAAAAATTGGAAGATGTTTAAGCACAGAAGCTATAGAAATAATTGATGAAATTAGAAGATTAGTAAGACAACATAACGAATATCTCAGGCTAATAGAAATAATTGAAATAAGACAAGAAGGAGAAAGCGCCTTAAGAAGAGTAAGAAGAAGACTATAATATAATTCCGTAAAAATAAAATTTCACGATTCAGACCATTATGGTATCAGAGCAAGTAGTTATACTTAGAAATATATTTAGAAAAATGTCTAAAAAATTACCAATAATTGAACCTAGAGTATATAATTATAAATCTAAAGATTTACCAAATAATAGCTATTGGCTATTAATAACTGAAATATATGGAAAATTTATATCATTTATACTATTAAGAGAAGGAGGATTTGGAGAACATAAACAATTAAATTTGACAAATTTATTTTTACTAAATAAATTTAGGAATAAGTTTAGATAAAACTACAGAAAAAAACTTAGAACAATCAAAAAATCCAGAACAAATTCAAGAAATTATCAATAATTTACCCTTATAAATAAGACAAATGATAGAAATAACTAATGATTGTAAAGATATAAACAAAAATACACCCACACAAATATTAGAGGTAAAGCAATATGTAAATAACCTATCAAAACAATTAATAACCTTAGAAAATCAAATTAAGCAAATAACTGATAAAATAAATAAAATAGGGAATATGGTAGGAGTATATGAAAATTCAATAGAAATTACAGAACAAAAAACTATCATAGAACAAATAAATATTGTAAGAACAATTAAAGAAGAAGAAATAGGGAAAAATGATTTACAAAAAAGATTAGTTAATATACAACAAAATATAGAAATTATAAACCAAAATATAAAAAAAATATATGAAGAAATGGAAAAAAGAAATCTAAAAGAATAATAACTGACAAAGAATTTAAAGTTATCAATAGATTAGAAATAAATATGATTACTGAACAAATAGAAACATTTATGGAAAATTCTAGAGAATAAGGTGAAGAAGATTACATAACAGAAGAAGATTATATAGAAAAATTTAAAAATCTTAAAATAGAAGAAATTAATATGAATGAATAACAAAAAGCTTTAGTACCAGTAGGACAAAATCCACCAGAATATATACAGCAACCAAGAACTAACCAAGTTAAAAGAGAAAATACAAGTAATACTAATTTACAAAATACACTAGAAATCTATATGAATAAAAGACAAAATCAAAATTTTAAAACAAATAATTTTATACCACAACAAAAATATACACCAAGCCGAGTAAAAATTATCTTATAGAATATACACCATGGAGAAGTATGGAAACACAAATTAGTTAAAAAAAAAGATGGATAGATTTAGGATGTGTGCAAGATGTAGACCATGAATTGGAATTATGGATGAAATCTATGGCTATGATGACCTATACTAGAGAATTAATAGAAAAACAATTCCAATTAATGTTAAAAAATACATTTATAGGAACCACTGCAAGATGGTGGGGAAATTTAACAGAAACTTATATAGGACAAGTTAGAGGAAATGACCAAGATGAAATAGGAACTATACTTAGTAGATATGAGGATGCACTAAAAAGAGAATATACATTAGTAATAGACAGATATACTAAAATTAGCTCAAAACTAAGAAATAGTTATTTATTAGAAAATCTATCAATATGTGATATGTGTTACATTAAACAATTTGCATGTGAATTTAGAGAATATTTTGAAAAGGCAGAATATAATCAGGAAACGTATGGAATGGAAATTATGAACCAAATATTCTTTAAACTACCAAACCCATGGAATTTAGAATTATTGAAAGAATGGAAAAAATTAGAAATACCATTATTAATAATAGTCGAGGAGCAAGAATACAATTTATAGAAATGCAACAAAAAGAAAAATGTATCCAGACAAATAATATGATAAAATTTCACAAAGCAAGTAAAAAATCGTTATGTTGTGATAAATTCATGTATAAACCAACCCAATGGGAATATCATCTACAAAGAAAATATAAGAAAAAGAAATATTATAGAAAAGATAAATTTAGAGACAAATTCAAAAAATTCAATAAATATAAAAAGTCATATAATAAAACATTTAAAATGTATAGAGTACCATATAAAAGGTATTTAAGAAAAAAAATAAAACAAAACAAAACTAGAACATACCCTAAAAATTCTAAAAAAATGTAAATGCTATTCATGTGGAGAAGTAGGACATATATTTCCAGAATGTCTCAAGAAAGATAAAAAGAAAAGTATGATGTATATTTCATTAATAGAAAAAGAAAATTATAATTTATTACCTATTGAACAAGAAGAAGAATGTGAAGAAATTCCTGAAGATGAAGAAATTTATGAATTAGAAGAACATGAAGTAATAAATTCTATTATGGAATTAGAATATTCAGATGAAAGCGAATCTAATGAATTTAGTGGAGAAGAATATTTATATATAAGTATGATTAGGTAAATTAGTGAAGAAGGTACATCTAAAGAATATGAATACCAATTAGAGAAAAATGAAGAACAACTAAATGAAAGATTAATATTTAATCCTAAAATGTATGAAAAGATCTTAAAATCAAAAATAGATGTAGAACCAAAAGAAATATTCAATTTACAATTCTGGTAGAAAAATAAAGAAATAACATATATACCAAGAAACCATAGCCACCCTATAGATATAAGGGATACTACAGGAAATACATTAATACCTATAATAAATGAAGAAATTATAAGACAAGAAATAAATATATTAAATCCTGAATTAAAAGGAAAAATAAAAAACATATATTTAGGAGATGTACAAATTATAGCAAAAGCCTATTTTAGAGAAGGAATAGATACACCTATAAAATTCTATATTATGGATGATAGAATTGTAAGTTCAGTACAAGATGCCTTAATAGGAATTGTAACAGGAAATTTAATGTACCAAAAAGTAAAATTTACAATAAGACCAAACTTCAGCATAAGTATGAGAGAACAAAATAAAAATAAAGCCTTAACATTATATTATAGATTAAGAGGAATAGATATGGAACTAGGAAGTAAAACTATAAGTTTAACTATTAGAACAATATATGCTTTTACCAGTAAACATGAAATGAAAATTAAGAATGTTACGAGAACACACATAATAGAACCCATATTTAAAAATCTATTGGAATACAAACCAACTAAAGAGAATCCAAGAATGACAATACCAGAAATATAGAAATAAATTTTAATCAATGTAGAAGATTAGTAAATATGGATAAACCCCAAATAGAATTTGGAAGAAGATCAATTAGCCTAAGAAGAAATACTAGTACAAGATCATTACCTGAAATAGAAAATAGAAATAATTCAGAAAAATAAATAATGACAAAAATACATAGAAAAATACCTATAATGAATGTATCTAAAATGAATGAAACAAAACAATCTGTAGTTATAATAGAAATTAGGATAAATGGAGAATGGAAAGAGCTGAAAGTATTAATAGATATTGGAGCAATTGTATCTCATATAAAAGAAAATATAATAGGAGATTTAGAACTTAAAGTAACAAATAATCCAATTCAAATCCAAGGTTACTTTGGAAATATTCATCCCATGGATACCTATGTAGAATTACCAATAAGAATAAATAAAAGAAATGAAATAATCATAAACATGAACGTAGAACATACAGGAAAGGTAAATACAAAATTATTATTAGGAACAAACTTCATAGAGCAGGTAAAACCATATTACATAAAAGATGATAGGATGCTATTAACAATACAAAATGAAAATCTAGTTATACCAAGATTATTATGAATAAAATATAAGGAGTAAGAGAACATTTTTATATACTAACCAAAATGAATTACAATGGATATCTTAGCAGAAATTATCATGCATTGTTTGATACAGGAGCATCATCCTATTTATTTAAAGAAAACGTATTACCCCCAAAAATGTGGAGTAATAAAAAAGATAATGAAGAAAGAGTCATACTTGCAGGATTTGATGGGAGCACAAATCTAATAACTAAAGTAGTAAGGAATGTTAAAATACAAATAGGAAAATATGAACTACAAATACCTTATGTATATCAATTGATGATATGACAGGGGGTATATTGTTAGGAAATAACTTCATAAAACAATACTATCCAATAACTATTGATGAAAAAATTATACTTTTTTCTACCCTTGTCACCATATAACAATAGCAATAAGAATTAATGATCTTTACTGTAGAGAAAAAATGCCTTATATAGCAGCTCAGGGTGGTGATGATAGACAAAAATTAGCACAAACAACATAATTTATACCCAATAAAAATAGAATAAATCTAGTACAAGAACATTTTGAACAAATAATAATAAAAGATATTACCGAAAAATTATTAAAATTACTAGGAAATAACCCTTTGAAAAAATGGCACGTGAATAAATCTATGACAGAAATTATATTAGAAAATGACACTAAGATTATTAGTGTAAAACCAATTAAACATACACCGGTCCTGATTTCGATGTCCACGTGGGAGCATACCATTTGTTCCCTTTTTAATTTATTTATTTATTATTATTTTTCTTTCTTGCAGTGTAGTGACCCTTTCTAATTTTTTTCACAAAATTTCAACACTAATTACTTCCATACTCTCCACTTTTTGCAAAAAAATTATTTCTTCACAAAATTTTAACACCAAATTACTTCCATACTCTCCACTTTTTGCAATAGAATTATTTCTTCACAAAATTTCAACACTAAATTACTTCCATACTCTCCACTTTTTGCAATAAAATTATTTTTTCTTCATTTTTGTTCCATCATTCGGAAAGTAAATGGAGAGCGAAAGTGACGTGTTTTGTCGAATGATGAAACAAAAATGAAGAAAAATAATTTTATTGCAAAAAGTAGAGAGTATGGAAGTAATTTAATGTTGAAATTTTGTGAAGAAATAATTCTGTTACAAAAAGTGGAGTGTGAAAGTAATTTGGTGTTGAAATTTTGTGGAGAAATAATTTTTTTTGCAAAAAAGTGAAGAGTATGGAAGTAATTTGGTTTTGAAATTTTGTGGAGAAATAATTTTTTTTTGGAAAAAGTGGAGAGTATGGAAGTAATTAGTGTTGAAATTTTGTGAATGAAAAGGGAAACAATCACTATACTGCACGAAAAAAAAAAAAAAATAGAAAAGGAACAAATGGTATGCTCCCACGTGGATATGCCCACGGGATATCCACGTGGGAGATCAGGACCTGTGAACGAACAAATTAGAGAAATTGTTAAAAATTATATATTTCTTTTACTAATGTTCACATCGAAGAATAATTGTAGGCACGATAACTGATACATTAGGGGGTGCATCCTTTTTGATCCTCTCGTAAAAAGAAAATGTCATCTCAATGCTCTAAAACTAAAAAGTTCATATCGAATATATATTAATTTATGACTTCAGTATATTTTATTTACCAGAAAGCCGGATATTCCTTGCTCATATGAAGCATAATTTGTAGCTTTGCTGTCACAGTTTCTTGTTTGATCAACTTGATTGGTCATCGAGAACCCTTAGAGGATCATCTTAGTGGCTTCTCGAGACCCTCACTAGTAGCAAGGGAGATAGTGAAATGGGGAAGGGCAATAAAGGCAAGAGTTGCTGGGTTCGGTCGAGGAAGAAAACAACTAGGAAGAAAAAATGTATTTTGAGAGAGAGAGAGAGAGAGAGAGAGTTATTAGTGAGTTATTTTGTCTTAAGGGTTATTGGCAGACTGTAAAATTTTAAATGAACAACTATTTTGAACAACTTAGTGGACAATCACTTACATGAGGTGATGGGGTGCACACATCATTTTGTATGGGCCCCCACTATTCATATGAATGATTGTCCACTAAATTATTAAAAAATAATTGTTCATGTAAACAGACTATATTAGTAAGTTATTTTGCCTTAAAGGTAATTGGCAAATAGTCTGCCTTAAATTGGCTTGTAAGATTAAGAAGAATATTCTATTTAATATTTTAATTTTTGTTTTAACATGCAATCTCATGTTCAAATGTTATTGGTCCACAATTTAATACAAAAATATCATGTTGCATAATTTATATATATTAATTACAACACAGAATTAGCCAATTTCATCCATTTAAGATTTTTCCCCCTCCCATTTATCGACAATTACTTTACTTTCTTGAATGAAAGCTGCTGATTCCCCAGTTAAAAGGCAAAGCAAAAGAGAACACAAAGAAGTGGGCAGTTGAAAGAAGAAATTCTATACCTTTTTACTTTTTATTAACCTCTAATATGGACGAGGGAAAAAAATGGTTGATTTCATGATTACAAATATTTAGATTTGAAATTTTTATACTCAGGTCAATTGTAATTTATTATAAAATATCAAAAGTAATTATCAAAATCAGGTTAATTGTGATTTTTAATTGTAATTTATTACAAGAGTGCATAAATCATAATTTATTACGTGAGTGTATAAATTTGTAATTGATCATTAGGCAGTATCTTACCATATTGTGACAAATCGATACAAGTATCTAAACAACTTTCTATACCATAAAAAATATATTCGAACGAACTGTTAGTTATAAATTGATAGCTTGTAATTAATAGCTAATTTTAATTACAAATTGTAATGAATTTGTAATTGATCATTAGGCAATATCCAATCATTTTGTTATAAATCGATACAAGTAGCTAGACAACTCGTCATATCATTCAAAGACATCTTCGATTGAAGTGTTAGTTAGAAATCGACAGTTTGTAATTAACTACAAATTTATAAATTGTAATCTATTACATAAGTATAATAAATTGTAATCTATTACATAAGTATAATTTATAAATCTATAATTTATTAAATCAGTATTTATCATCACAGTCACTGTCACCATCACCACCTTCGCAGTCGTTGACCACTGTAAAGAAATTCTCAAAACACACTAGCTTGTTTGCTGTAATTTCCCAAACATTGATTTGAACTCCGTTTGTTAAGATGAGGTCTGCTTTGTCAAAGACCCGGATTCCGTTGGGCCTTTACTCGGAATATTCCTTTCTCTCGCCACCAATTTGCACCACCAAGCAAATACTTGAAAATGTGGCAAGCTATGGAAGTAGCAGCAGGTCACTGCAATAATGCTGCGACTGTGATTTTTGGATAAGGTCTATTACCATCAAGAGATATTGCTGGAGCGATTGAGTTTAAATGAAGTAGAGAGAAATTTTGTGCAACATAGAGAAAAGAAGGTGAAATGATTAGAGAGAAAGAGAGAAATGTTGATTTTGTTCTTTGTAAGTGTAGAGAGAAATGAGTTTTTTTAATTAATACCCGATTTTGTTAAATAAATCTTAATATCCAAATTTATAATAATAAAATTTTAGAGAGATAAACATAACTAAAGCCTTTATAAGATACATTTTAAAATTTAAGAAATCTAAGACCGTGCTCTCTTTACTGTTTTCGACTGTTTTTAGTTTTCAATTTTTAAAAACATTGAAAATGCGTTCACTTCCTTATTTTCAAAAACGAGTTTTTTAGAACAACAAAGAAATTTACATAGAAAATGCAAAATGGCAAAATGTTGTCTTGGGAGTTTTCAATTGAAATCATCTCAAAGCTTGAAAACACAGAAAATTGTTCCTAGCTTGCTCAACTGGATGGCAATTCACGTGTGACGTGAATGTCCCAAATTCGATTTAGCTTCTTTGCAATTAAACTTCCCCCTTTTTTCGTTCACCTTCTTCTCACTCTTCTTTCCATCCTCATTCCTACATTGTTCTCATTAAAAAATTGTCTTCCACCACCATATTTATCGCTATTTGGGCTCTCCGTTTCACATCGACCCCTTCCATAAACCGAATTAAATTCTACAACAAAATTTGAAGTTTTTTGGGTAAATTGTGGAAATTTTATATACACGTATGAATGTATATTCATATTTAGGGTTTGTTTGGATAAGCTAGAGCTTGTGTTGAAATTGTTGACAACTTGTGGCCATAAGGAAGAAGTTCACCACTCGCATTCCTTCTGTAACTCAATCCTCTCATACTCCATTTTTGTTGCATATATATATATATATATATATATTCACACACACACACACATGTATTACTTAGCTATAGGTTTATGTATTTTTATTGTGATTTTATTTTCTAATAAATTGTGGTCGTGTTGTTTTATTAAACAATTATATAGCCTGTTGACTACAAAATTTGGTAGGACTTTGAATCAAAACGTCTCTACTCCTCCATATTGAACATGTGGACTTCTTGCACACTACGGCAAATAGTCAGTATGCAATGGGTGCAGTGGTGGCTCCCATTTGTACTCCGATGCCTAAGTCAGTACTCATTTCATTTCAAGTAAATATAATTTGGGTGCGGAAAATATAAGCATCTAAAAGAGAGAAAATGGAATGAGCTTTATATATCAATTTTAAGTACTGAGTTTCTAACATTTTCTTTGAAGACACCAGTAATCTATTCATCGTGGAAACAATCATCCTAGATGGTGACACGTGTGACACTTTACACGTGTCAAGCTCCTAATCATTCATGAGGTTAACCAATTGTTTGGCCATAATCATCATTGCCTACTATAGGGTTACGGCTACCATCACTTTCCTGGTAAAGAGGCTGTCCCATCAAGCTGCAACTTGCAGGAAGGTCACATCTCTCTGACACATTGATCGATCTTGTCACCAAATCGGGGGTACCACTTTGGATAACATAAGTTCAGAACAACCAGCTAGGCTATAAGGACTTCGGACAATAACTCTACAGTAACTGTGATCCGGACCAGGCGTCGAAGGGCGAAGTCGAGCCATCGGCAATATGATAATGATCTACGTGCAAAACGGAGCAAGTTTCGTGTTGGGATCGAGCCGAGAAGGCGAAAGGATCGAGCCGAGGCAGGAAATCAAAAGAAAACAGGCAGAACGATTGTTACGGCCGTAAGCTATCCCTCACGGTCGTAAAACTGAAATTGACATCTTTTACGGCCGTAACATATTCATCACGGCCGTAACACTCTCAGGCAAAAACAGACAGAATGATCATCACGGCCGTAATTCCAGTTTTCCAGATTTTACGGATTTTTAATTAATTTATTTCCTTTTATTATTTTAGGTTATTTTCCTAGTTTAGAATTTTAGTATAATTAGAATTCTATTTTGAGTAAATTAGATGCTAGGTTATTTTGCTTATTTATACGCTTTTCAATTCATTGTAAAAACAGTTAAGATTGATTTTGAGATTAATAAAGTTGAGAGAGTTTTCTCCAATTGAAAGGTTGAGGAGTCCCTTTTGTGTTCTTCAAGAACAAATCCGACCTATCAAATATTGTGAAAATATTTGTGGCGTTGTACTTATCAAATATTCGCGCGAATATTTGTGGCGTGTCCGATTAGAATCTTATCAAGGAAATTGACAAGTCCTTGTGGTGTTTCGAAAACCTTGGATCTCGATTCCGCATCGTCAATTTCTTGCGTCGTGAATCTTGGGTCAAGGTCCTATCGTCAAGTTTATCTTTCCAGTATTTTAATTCTTGTTATTTTCGTGTCAGATCTGATCTAGATCTTTCCTAGGGTTTTAGATTTATCGTTATTCCGCGTTTCGACGAGATTCCCCGACTGGGATCGCGTCAGTAACTTGTGAGGTTCCGAGTGTAGCTGGCAACCAGTGGGTCCCATGTGGGACCCCATAGGTGACGAGTCAAGCTTATTTTAGGCGTGGTCGTAACACTAGTCCCTCAAGTTTGATGGGTCCATTCATGGGAAGATGGGATTTGACACAGACCAGCCAAAGTGACTTAATTGGGAGGTCTGTATGGGCAAGGTAATGTCTATTCATTAAGCAGTACGAGGTTAGACTTATCTCCATACGTGTTTCTTTGCAAATCCGAGGTGGATAGTGCGTGGGCCATTTTTGTAATATTTCGAAGTTTTGGGGGCTCCAGTGGTTGATTATGATGTACGTTCATAAAAGAGGCTTTTGAGCATATCTTCCTTTTAATGTAGCTATTATGGACACCAACATGTTTTCTTAGGGGCACATTTATGGAAAATGAATAATTAGCTTCAACTTTCAAGAAATGCTTCAAGGAGATGTGCTTTAACACGCATGAGACACGCTCTAGTAGTTGAATGGTTATTTTCTTTATGAATTTCAAACTGCTGGCGCTTCAACTTATTTTCAATTGAGACACATGGATTGCCTGGATTAATCTTTCATCTTAAGAATGAAGGTCTTGGATTGCCATGGCCTTTTTATAAAGCTCCCTTCATCCCACAATTCTTTCTTTCCCGAGTCTTCGAAATCCTCTAAGAATTTTCTTGTGAGAATTTTCTTTCTAATTTCTTTTACAAAAGAATCTCACCTCAGCCTTTGAAAGTTTCTCATCATTGAAACCATTTCAATTAAGATTTTTGCCAGCGTACTGCTCTTCCGAATTGAAGGCCGTTGATTTTCACCATTTCTTGTTTAAGGTATCTTCATCTCCCTTGCGTGATTGTTATTTTTAACTTTTAACTCGTGAGTGCTTGTTTGAGATTTCCCTTTCTTTTTGTATTTTCCTTTAGGTAATTTTGGAATTTGGGGAAAATGGAAAGAGTTGAGGGAATGGGTCCACAGGAGCTTGTGGTAATGGCGATTCCTATCAGAGGTTTCTTCCCTTTGTCCCAATCAAAGTTTAGTTCCCGGTGTTTTAGGGAATGTGTGAGGAGGAGGAATAGGAAATGCAGTAGTGTAATATGTTTGGATGATTCTGACAGCGAAGAAGAAAAGAACTAGCCCTTTATGACCCAGCTATTAGTCGTGGAGGAGGCATCATTACAAGAACTCCGGAGCAAATGGAGTAGGGATTTAAGGGAGGAAGAGATGGCAGGATCCTCTTCCAAGGCACAAGAGCCTGACTTGGGTGTTAGGGTGCCTTCTAGGGCACATAAGGAGGAGCTAGGCTTGTCTGAGGAGGAAATCACCCAATTCGAAGTTTGGGTTGATTATGTTAATAAAATATCGAGGTACCACATTGACCCTGATCGCAATCCAAAGTCATGGGAAAGTAATGAGGTTGAATCTGAAATCAAGGGGATAGATTTGGTGGGCACCCCCACGAAATTCAAGCTACCGGAAGGGATTCATTTGCTTGATACACCCACCTCATTCGCTTGATACACCCACCCCAAGAATTATTTTAGCTCGGAAAAGGCTTGCTCGCACTCCGGCATCCACCGAAATTTCTTTCCTTCCTTGAGGACCTTAAAAAAATGGAAAACATTTGTTAGTGGATTTGGAGACAAATCTGCTCAGGACTGCCACTCTCCTAGTTAAGCATTGAACTTCTTTAGGATTTCGAGAAGATTGCATTTCAAGCAGAGCCTCTATCTTGTTTGGATTGGTTTCGATGCCTCTAATGTTCAGCATAAACCCAAGAAACTTTCCAGACCCAACCCCAAAAGCAAACTTCAAGGGGTTAAGTTTCATCCTATACCTTCTCAATATGTTGAAAGTCTCTGCTAAGTGCTTGACATGTTTTGAGGCTTCCATGCTTTTTACTAGCATGTTTTCCACATAGACTTCCATGTCATTTTCGAGTTATTTTGTGAACATCTAATTTACCAATCTTTGGCAGTTGGCCCTTGCGTTTTTCAATCCAAAGGGCATGGCTCTATACAGTAGAGCCCTTTATCTGCAATAAAGGAAGCGTTCTTCATTGGACTCGTGCATGTGAATCTAGTTGTAGTCGGAGTATGGATCCATAAAACTTAGCATTTCTTGCCCGATAGTGGAATCAACCAACTGATCAATTCGGGGTAAGGGGAAACTGTCCTTGGGACATGCCTAGTTCAAGTTTGAAAAAGCGATACACACCCTTAGCTTTCCACTCTGTTTGGGAACTAGAACGGGGTTAGATACCCACTTCGGATATCTAGATCCTCGGATGAAGCCATTTTTCAATAGCTTCGACACTTCTTCTTTCAAGGCATCGTATTTTTAGGACTCATTGGCCTTCTTTTCATCCTATGTTCAGGATGACTTGGATCGATTTGGAGTGGGTGGTAGGCAACATTCGGATCAATACACACCATATCGTCATGTTTCCATGCAAGCACATCAAGGTTTTGTTGAAGGAAGCTTTTCAGCTTCTCCTTAAATTTAGGGGTGGAGTTCTGTCCGATATGCAGTTTCTTCAGGGGATCTGTGGGATCCACAGATAAGCACTCCAATTTCTTAGTTGGGGCGGTGCAAAAATTCGCTCCCATCATTCTATGGTCCAAGTCCATCAAATCCTCTCCATCTATCATGGTTATGTCCATACCTTCAATGGGTTCGACACCCATTCTTTCAGGGTTCGTTGCCACATCGGTTATTGCTACATCAGTAATCATGTTGAATGTTCTATCTTGGAACTTGTGAATTGCATTTGTGTAGCATGACCTTAACTCGGTCTGGCTACCTCGGACGATTGCCACCCCATTCTCTGTTGGAAATTTCATGCATATGTATTTCATATGGGTGATGCTCCCAAGTCAATGAGTCCTAACCTTCTAATTGAACCATGGTATGACGAGCTTTTGTCTACTATCAGGAATCCCATTGGACTTCTGGACAAGATAGTCGCCTGCCTACTTCTGTCATGAAGATTGTGGATCCCCTTAGAACAATGCAGTCCCCAATAAAATTATAAATGGAGTCTGGAGCTGGAGTTAGTGGCGTGTCAACTCTCATCTTGTCATAGGTGACCTCGTAAATCACGTTTACCAATGCCCCATCATCTACCAACATTTAGGATAGACCATTCATGGTGACTACCAACCAGATTACTAATGCATTATTGTGCGAAAAATGTACCCTGACAACATCATCCAATGTGAACGTGATGGGTTCTGTTCATGAAGTCCCAGCGAGTGCGGATTTACGTGATAACTCACGTTGGTGGGCTCTTTAACATCTCTGATGTACTTCTTTTAGGAGTTGTTGGTATTTCTCCTTGGGTGTGGTCCCCCAGAAATGGTGTCAATCTCATGAATTGGAGGGTCATTAGGGGGCTTGGGAACGTCCCTGATATTTCTATGAGGCATCGGAGCTTTATTTTTATAGTGGCTCTGCTCCTTGCAACGATTATTGTTTCCTCCTCTGGGGGGTATTTTTTTGTTATCTCTCTGTTCAATTCTGTTGAACCTTTGGTCATTAGGTCAGCATGGCCCCCCTTTTCGGGTACCATTTCCTCCTCTTCTCTCGTTGGCCTTTTGTTCTACCAGCATTTTCACTTCTCTACAATCCTCCATAGAATGTCCATAAAATCGATGGTACGCGTAATATTTCCCAATCATGGGTTTCCAACTACCTCGACTTCCAACAGTTCCTTCCGAAGCGGTGGCGGGTGCCATTACAAGCAATGCGGAGTGTAAGTTGGGAATTGCCTCCTTAATTTCAGCTGCATTGTTGGATCTGGACCCTGGGAATGGGCATGAACCACCTTCGTGACGGTTTTCACATTGGTTTTTATTACCTCCAATTCCTGGATTCACTCTGGATTCATATATGGTGTTATATCACTCTTGAGGATGGCTATCTTTAGGCCTTGCCATTTCTTCCGAGTTGACTCTCTCCTTCATCAGATCTATAAGGGCGTTGTAGTCCGTAGTTTAAGGCTCCGGACATTTCTCCAAAACATGCTGGTCATGCCTATGCCCCAATTTTGTCTATGACGAGCAATGACACGAAATGCACGCCGTGGTGAAAAAATATGGGTCCTATATTTCCAGACAAACCGGTTACAGTAAGACCCGCTGAAACACGTATGGGTTCGGGAAAGGGATCCCCTAAATATTGGGTAGCTGTTGTTAAACCAGGTCAAGTTATTGTCTATCGTCGGCCTTTATGGTAGAATCAGTCGGGGGGCCTGAGAGGCGGTGGTTTACCCTGTGGCGGATGTCAGCGGTTTGAGTCTGCTTATCTCCAACTTATGAACTTAGCCGATACAAAGCTATATGATAGCACCCAATTTTCTCGATTCGGCGGTTCGATCTATGATTTATCATTCATGGACGTTGATAAGATCCATCCATTTAGCATTAACCCGCAGGATCTCTAAATACGAGTACGCCCAGATCTGATTTACTTGTAGGTATTCGAGAACAAGCCCCTCTCTTTAGTGGTAACTTACCGCTTCGGTACTAATAACTCTCCCATTAGTGGTGGCACTCTCCTTCTACATTAAAGGTTTTCAAGGCGGAGAACATCTCTGCTTCTGTGATGTTTTCACAGTTATGCATTTCCTCTGTGAATCGAGCTAATTAGCCCTTCAGAGATTCATTTCTCCCTCGCCTCAGATCTTCTAGGCATTGGAGGGAAGTTGACCTGGCCTTGAGGAGACAACCATTCTTAAAGACTGTTTTTAGGTCTCTCCAATTGAGGATGTTTCCGGTGAGAGATTCTTGTATCATCGTATGGCACTCCTTTCAAGTGTTAGAGCAAAAGCTTGCAATTTAGTGCAGAAGTAGCCCCAACTATCTCTATACTAGCGCGGTAGTTTAGTAGGTGATCGTTAGTATCACCTCTCCCAGAATACTTTGTTATCTATGGTATTTCAAAGTTGGTAGGCGCTGGGTACCTCCGAATACCCTCAGAGAAGGGGCTCATTTCCTCATCGTCGTCTATTTCATATGACGGAAGCTCATTGTTGTTTTTGTTATGGTCTAATTTCACTGTACCATGGTATTGGACATAGGGTTGCTATGGCTGGTTCCACCCGTGGGGTGATAAGGCGTAGCAGTAATTCGACTTTTGGTAGTTTGGAAGATCCCCTGGAGTTTGGGAGTGAACTTTTGCAGCTCTTCGCTCTCGCCAATTTCTAAGCTTATGGGTCAGTGGGTACACTTCTTCAGCTCCCTTTCCATACCTATTTCTAGGCATGTGACCTTGATAAAGGACCTCTTTGGTCCTCCTCTCATGCCTATTTCTAGGTGCTCGTGCTTGGGACTGGGTTTCATCAGCTTTGCCTCCCTGTCAATTTCTAAATAATCTACCTATCTGGCTAAAGACACTGTCAGACCTTATTGGGACAGCCTCCCCATGATATTCAGGAGGGGGCTATGTTCTTCCGGTACTTCACACACATGGTCCTCATGAACGGGTATGGAATCCACCTCGGCATACATCTGTAACGACCCGGACTTTTCGTAAATAAACCCGGAGTGTTACTAAAAACAATTCATTTTCCTTTACATAAATGCAGAAGCGTAAAAACAAAATACTCTTTTACTTTAAAAATAAATTGTATTAAAAAAAAACTTGCCAAACTTGAAATTGAAGAGTTTTCCCAACAATTCATAATAATTTAATTAATAATAAACATGTCTCTAACATTAAATAAAATTGGAATATGAAACTTTATAACTTTAATTCTTCAAATCTCATTGGCAGTCCGCATCACTATTTCTTCACAATCCAATCGACCCAAATTAGCATGGAAAATTTTAAAGTAAGAGTGGGTATTTAAAAATATCGAGTAAGATACGTGCAAATTCTAATTCGTCATAATATAAATATAAAGTACATTCATACCACATTTTTTTTCTCGTTTAGAGCAGCTGGCCGTGATAACAACTAGCTCAAGGAATTACTTAAGAATTCCCACATCGATCCCTAAGGATTTAACATAGAACCCCGAAGGATTTAACATAGCATAGACCCGAAGGTATTAAGGCATTATAAGTAACATTATATAAATATCACGAGGAAATAAGAATTTAACCACTTGCACGTAATGTATCTTACCTTGTAATTGATCAAACGAATTTTGAAAGAGAATAAAATTGCAAGTTGAAGATCCAAGACGTGTGTTTGATTTGTCTTGAAAATATCGTGATTGAAGTGCTTTGAAATATATATGGATTTCTTTGTTGAGACTGTATATTTTTGTGTGATAAATCACTAATTTGTTGACTATATTTATAGATGAAATTTACGACACATAGTTGAGTTATAGCATAAAAACTTATAAACCGTACAATGCCATTGCCTAGACCAATTAAAAGTGAAAAGTCGTGCATTAATAGGATAAGCGCGAATTCTCAACAAGAATTAATCTACTTAGCCAGATTGAATTACCAATTGATTTACTGATTTTTGAGTTGACAGAGTGATGATGGTTGATTTTGAGAATGATGTGATGGGTAAATGTTGAATGTTTGCCATATGTGCTGTTGGTAATCCAATCTGTAAACCAGTTGGGCATTGTAGAATAGCTCTCTCAACAATTAGTATGGTATTCAGATTTCTCAAAACAAATAGAATTATTACACGTGGAGGTAGAGAGAAAAGAATCTGGTTTAGACTAAACTTAATTTCAATCTCTGTTTAAAGTCCTAACTCTAGTAGTCAAAAATAGTATTTTAAAAGCAATAAATCTGGCCAATATATACACATGTACAGTTTAGGAAAACTTGAAAATCAAAACTAATTCATTTCAATATTAATTTAAGGTAACGTCTTCTAACTACAATATCTTGAGTATAACCAATCAGAATTGATTTTCTTTTGAGTCAAGACTCCTAATTAATCACGATCTAAAAAACGAGTATAATATTGATATAATAATTATCTCTCTATCAATAATTAAATATTTGACCCAAAATAAATTTATCGTCAAAACATAAAACACTTTATTCATTCGACTTTTCAAAATTGCTAAAAGAAATCAAAGATAAAGTCGTTAAATAATTATATACTTCAAAACTTTGGGGGCGTTACAACATCGGTGGTGAATTATAATAGTACGACGCCGTGCTTGCTTTGGAAGGCGAATAATGTGGTTATGAGTAATGCGGTGGTGCTATTGGCTCATTCACCGCATATCCCCTTGTCATATAGGCATTCATTGCCACAGTTTGCTCAATTTGTTGTTTTTGCATCTCCAACATTTGAGCATCCATGCATGTCATGTCCCACAGCATGCGCCTACTTCGGCGCCGACGAGGAGGGTGAGGCTATGGAACCTCCTTGTTGGAATTTTTAGACTGGTCATTCTGGTATATTTTCTCCTTGCTTCCGTATTGTTCTTCCCTACTTCTCTAGGGGTTGGCGTCATTATCACTCTCACTTATTGTTGTAGTGATTCAATTGCTATCATTTTTCAAGGTGAAGAAACTTGTATTTCAAAGTTATATATCTTTTTGAAGTTTAATAAACTTATATTTCAGAGTTTTATGCCTTTTTCAAGGTTGATAAACTTATGTTTCAAAGTTTTATACCTTTTTCAAGGTTCTTACAAGCGCAGTTTCACCACTTCTTTTTCAGAAGGCCGTTTGCAAGGATTATCCGTCATTTTCAAGAGGTTTCTCACCTTTACAGGGTTTCCTATAGATTTTTACCACGTCAATCCGTGGTTAGAAGTGTGGTTTCCCACAGAAGACGCAAAAATGTTGACCACAAAATTTAGTATGACCTTAGATCAACTCGTCTCTGATCCTCCCTCTTGAACACGTAGACTTCCTATGCATTATGACAAACAGTCAGTATGCAACAGGGGTCGGGGTGACTCCCATTTTCACTCTGATACCTAAGTTAGTACTCATTTCATTTCAAGTAAATATAATTTAGGTGCAAGTGTGTAAAAGAGAAAAAAGGGAGTGAGATTTATATATCAAGTCTAAGTATTGAGTTTCTAACCTATTCTTTGAAGACACCAGTGATCTATTTATAGTGGAAACAATCGTCCTAGACGGTGACATGTGTGGCACTTTACATGTGTCAAACTTTTAATAATTCATAAGGTTAACCAATTGTTTGGCCATAGTCATCATTTCCTATAATGCGCTTACACGAACACGTGTATCCAACATGATACATGTCGAACTTGCCGACATGTAATTTTAAAAAAAGTACCAACACGATACGTTGTCGACACGTTTATTAAAATCTTTAAAATTGTTCATCTATATAGTATAAATTTAGTTATATATTTATTATTAATTCTTCTTGTTCTTTTAATTTTGAGTATCTATTTGTTATTTAATAAATTCTTGAGTTAAAATATATGATTTCTCTTATAAAGAAAGAAAACTATCATAGTAGAGTACTGTCGAAGGAGTGTCGTATTCGACATAAGTTTGAGACATATCTGTCACGAATACGCTACCCTAGTTGAAGTGTTTGTGAAACAAAGATGTAGTATGTAGATCGTTATGTACATGTAGCAAAATCTTTAAAAATAGCTTTTGTATGGTCGATGAAGAAAGAAAAGGGGAAAATGAAACTCTAGGCATCATTAATTTATTTCAATCAAAATTTTCTCCTTATTAAATATTGTTGTAAAAAAAATAAAAATGATATTAATAGCTTGTTTGATTTTCATCAAAGTTTTCTCATTTTTCTACAATACTCAATCTCAATCATTCATTAAAAGTCAAACTCACAATATTAGACTTTTCAACTAAATCTCAACTATCCATTCTCTTAAAAATCACAATTCAATTTAAAAAAACTCATTTTAACTAAAATCAAACACCCACTTAATTAGGTCAACCATTTTTTTATTATTTCAATCTCTTATTCATTTTTCACCTTTCTATCCGGTATAAATATGACTAGTAATTAAGTACCTTGCAATGCTGGCTTAGTGCTTGTAAAATCCAACTTAGAGCCTGTTTCTTTATATTTTTCAAAAATAAATTTTGCAAAAAGTGAATTTTTGGAGAACATGTGATGTGATCCGAAGTAGGAGACCAAAGGAGAAGTCGACCTACGGGCAATGTGACAGTGATCTACGAGGGAAACGGCACAAGTTTCATGCTGGAGTCGAGCCGAGAAGGCGAAAGGATCAAGCCGAGACAAATAATCAAGAAATTGTGCAGAAAGACACTTACGGCCGTAAGAAGAAACTTCACGGCCGTAAAACTCAAGTTCACAGCCGTAAAACTCAAATCCTCACAGCCGTAACTCCGCCTCGGGTTTGAATTAAGAATTGCAGAATTTTATAGTTACGGCCGTAATGAAAATGGTCACGGCCGTAAGACTTATGCAGAAGGACATTTACGGCCGTAAATCAGTTCTCACGGCCGTAACATCTAATTTTCCAGATTTCGCGTATTTTAATTTAATTCCGTTTTTAAATTATTTACTTCCATATTTTGGGCCCAAATTAGCGGCTAACCCTAGTTAGGTCAATTGTTACATTATATTACCTTGTATTTCATTATGGAACGACAACTTTTGGATTATTTGAATGAATGTGAGATTTTCTCTTTCTAAAAGGAGGATTCCTTTTTTTCTTGTTCTTGAAGAACAATTCATAGAACTTATCAGATATTTTCTTGAATATTTGTGGCGTTCCAATCAGAAACTTATCAAGGAATTTGGCATCCCTTGTGGCGTCTCGAAAACCTCGGTTCTTCAATCCGCATCGTCAATTTATTGCGTCGTGATTGTTGGGTCCAGGTCCTATCGTCAATCTTATTTTAATTCCCGTCTATTTATTTTAATTCTTGTTAATTTTCTTGTCAGATCTGATTTAGATCTTTCCTAGGGTTTTAAATTTATCGTTATTCCGCGTTTCGACGAGATTCCCCGACTGGGATCGTGTCATCTGGTATCAGAGTTTGGATCTATTTCAGATTCTTGCGTTTCTTGATTTTTCGTGTTCTTCGCGTTCTTCGTGTCAGTCATAAATTTTTCCAGTTTGATCCATAAGAGTCAGTCCCAAAAAAATTCAAAAGTGTTTTTCTTGTTCGTTTCTCGTCCAAATCCAATTCCGTTTTTTCGCCATATTCGTAGTCAGATTGTCTAACAATTTAGAAAAAAAAAAATTCCATTATTTTCCTAAATATTCCGAATTTGTTTCTGTGAGGACTAATAATGTCTAGCAGACGGGATTCATCATCTTCATCAGTGGGAGACCACCAGGGAATTTACAAAAGGGAGCCAGCAGCTCTATCAACGAGCCACAACAAACGACCGGAAGGTATGAATAGAGTGAATAAAAATGATGTAGGTGTGATGGAAACGATACATGAGCAGTTTGAGAAGTTGATGACTAGGATGGATAAGCAGGAGGAAACTATTAACAAGTTGCGTAGGGAACAAACTCGTGCGGGTCCTAGGGTTAGGAGGGAAGACCGGAGGGATCATAGGGGGAGACATAATCAAAGGGTTGGATATGGGTTTGATGATGAAGAGTTTTCGAGTGAAGGAAGTAGTATCCAATCATCTGTGGATAGTGTAAGGAGGAGAAGGGGTAGAGGAGATAGGAATGAAAGGGAGAATAATAGAAGAGATCGTGGTGATCGGGATGAGATAGATGATAATCTAGGTAAAATAAAAATGTCTATCCCACCTTTTCATGGGAGGAGTGATCCGGAAGCTTACCTAGATTGGGAGAAGAAGGTAGAATTGATGTTTGATTGCCACAATTATTCTGAAGGAAAGAAGGTGAAACTAGCAGTTGTTGAGTTCACCGATTATGCCATTAATTGGTGGGATCAGTTGGTGAAGGATCGGAGGAGGAATGGTGAAGGGTCGGTGGATACATGGCGTGAGATGAAAACCATCATGAGGAAGAGGTTTGTCCCAAGCCACTATCATAGGGATATCTATCAAAGGTTGCAGGGGCTCACGCAGGGTTCTAGGAGTGTAGAGGAATATCATAGGGACATGGAGGTCACCATGATTAGGGCCAACGTGGTGGAGGATCGGGAAGCTACAATGGCTAGATTTTTGAGTGGGCTGAACAAGGATATTGCGAACATTGTTGAGTTACAACATTATGTGGAACTAGAAGACATGGTTCACATGGCAATGAAGGTAGAAAGGCAATTAAGGCGGAAGGGGACATCTAAACAATCACCAGGAACCTATCCTACATCACAACCGAGGAAGGATCACAATGATGAGCACGTCCCGAAGGGAAAGGAGGAACTTCCAACTAAAGGTAAAAATATTTCTGATTCTCAACCTACTAGGGATAGAAATATTAAGTGCTTTAAGTGTTTGGGGTCGGGCCATATAGCATCACAGTGTCCAAATAAAAAAGTAATGCTTTTGCGTGATAATGGTGAAATTAGTTCTGAGGATGAATTTAAGGGAATGCCTAAGTTAGTAGATATTGGGGCTAGTAGTAGCGATGAAGAGGGGTTAACTTATGCGGTGAAAGGGTCCCTTTTGAATAGACGTGTCCTAAATTCTCGAACTAAGATAGTTGAGATTGATGAACAGCGGGATAATCTTTTCCACACGAGGTGTTTGGTGGGGAAAAAGGTTTGTGGGATGGTAATTGATGGGGAAGTTGTACTAATGTGGTTAGTACATTATTGGTGGAGAAGTTGGGATTGCCTAAGGTGAAACACCCCAACCCCTATAAATTACAGTGGTTAATCGAGTCGGGAGAACTTAAGGTGAACAAGCAGGTTAATATTAAATTCACCATTGGGGGTTATAGAGATGAGGTTGTATGTGATGTGGTCCCTATGAATGTTGGGCATATTTTATTGGGAAGACCATGGCAACATGATAGGAGAGTGGTGCATGATGGGTTCAAAAATCAATATTCTTTCGTGAAGGGAGGGAAAAGGATCACTCTTGCTCCGCTAACGCCTAAAGAGGTCCAAGAGGATCAATTGAGAATAAAAAGCGAGTTTAAGGAAAAAAATAAGAGCGTTGAGGCCACGACCTCAGAAAAAGGAGAGGGTGTGAAAATTGAAAACAAGAGAGTTGAGGCAACGACCTCAGAAAAAGGTGAGCTTGAGAATACAAAGAAAAAGAAAAGAGAGTCCACCACAAAAAAGAGTTTATTTTCATTCGCTAACACATCCCTCCCTAGTTTGGCTAATTCTGTTTTGCAGGTACTACAATCAGATTACAAAGCTAAGGCCAAAAGGAAAATTAATTGCCGGACAGGACAACCCCAAAGGATGATGTATAGCACCAAACAGGAACAGGTCCCTCGAACCAACGAAAGAAAAAGTTACATAAAGGAGAGGCCATATACGGATTCGAGGTCGAATCCTTTCCAAGAAAGGGGGGATGATGTGATCCGAAGTAGGAGACCAAAGGAGAAGTCGACCTACGGGCAATGTGACAGTGATCTACGAGGGAAACGGCACAAGTTTCATGCTGGAGTCGAGCCGAGAAGGCGAAAGGATCAAGCCGAGACAAATAATCAAGAAATTGTGCAGAAAGACACTTACGGCCGTAAGAAGAAACTTCACGGCCGTAAAACTCAAGTTCACAGCCGTAAAACTCAAATCCTCACGGCCGTAACTCCGCCTCGGGTTTGAATTAAGAATTGCAGAATTTTATAGTTACGGCCGTAATGAAAATGGTCACGGCCGTAAGACTTATGCAGAAGGACATTTACGGCCGTAAATCAGTTCTCATGGCCGTAACATCTAATTTTCCAGATTTCGCGTATTTTAATTTAATTCCGTTTTTAAATTATTTACTTCCATATTTTGGGCCCAAATTAGCGGCTAACCCTAGTTAGGTCAATTGTTACATTATATTACCTTGTATTTCATTATGGAACGACAACTTTTGGATTATTTGAATGAATGTGAGATTTTCTCTCTCTAAAAGGAGGATTCCTTTTTTTCTTGTTCTTGAAGAACAATTCATAGAACTTATCAGATATTTTCTTGAATATTTGTGGCGTTCCAATCAGAAACTTATCAAGGAATTTGGCATCCCTTGTGGCGTCTCGAAAACCTCGGTTCTTCAATCCGCATCGTCAATTTATTGCGTCGTGATTGTTGGGTCCAGGTCCTATCGTCAATCTTATTTTAATTCCCGTCTATTTATTTTAATTCTTGTTAATTTTCTTGTCAGATCTGATTTAGATCTTTCCTAGGGTTTTAGATTTATCGTTATTCCGCGTTTTGACGAGATTCCCCGACTGGGATCGCGTCAACATGTCTTTAAAAAGTAGGAAAAAAATAGATATATGTGCAAAATTGACGTACTAGAAAAATGTTCGATTGAAAATGATTTTTTTAATGACTTTTAAATAATCAAACCAAGAGTTTTTACTACAGTGTAGGACTCGATACGCTCGAGTGTGGCCACACCCGTTTATGGGCTTGAATCCTACCTCCCCTCCCCTATATTCCACTTTGTAATAATAATAATTGATCGGTATATTTTTTATCATTCCATTATTAAAATATTACTTTTCACCTTTATACGTGAGGCCCAAGGTCATGCTTTGGGCATGCCTTCTATCTTGCCTGATCGATACAGATTCACAACGTCTTACAATAATTTAGGGGTTCGGTTTATAATAGGTCGGGATTACCTTGATCAATGAGTCGGTCACATCTAGGACCAACAACCAAATAAGCACATGGTCGGGCAAGAATGCCCCGGCCATGCATAGATCGGGATTGATGCTCGACCTTATTAGGTTACGAAATTCGTTCATGTACAATTCAACATATTTGCCCGGGCTTATCCTATCACTACATAGGTCAGTCACTCCCGACCTTATCAAAAATCTCATTGATGATAAGATATATGGTCGGCCTGTCCCGGTCACATCACGCTTAGAAGCCCAGCACAGATAGGACTTCGAACCTTCTTCATTAATGGGCTTCATTCATGGACCTCCTTCTTGGGCCTCCATAACAAGACATATCCTATAAGGAAACGTCCTAAAAAAGAGGAAGTACAATTCTTATAAGATTAAAACTCCTCTTAAAAGGTAAGTTTATACCAAAAGGACTCCTTCTTTAGTTAAAACAGGCTATGGGCTTTTCAGCCCTATAAATACGTCTCTTTTGATCGCATATTATTCATTCATAATTCTTTAAATATATTCCAGTTATATATTTTCTCTTCTCTCCAGAATACTAATTCTCACACTGGAGGGGCGACGAGGGCATCCCTCGTTACCTTTTTTGCAGGTTTTTTGGAAGCGTGGATCATCATCTTCAACAAAATATCAGCCTTTGATCTTGCCACGTCAAGGTCAGAAAAATTACCGAAACAATTGGCGCCGTCTGTGGGAATTCGATCTAAAAACCATGTTGTCCAAAGATCGATTTCAAAATAAATAAAATCTCAAAAAATTAAAGTCTTCCAGCCGTCCTCTCCAAATTACCCAGTGAACAGGAGAAAATCGTGAGCTGATATTTTTTCCCCAAAGTCATACTGCCAAAGAAGATGACTTAATACCAGCTGCCATAAATCTGTAAATCCTTGATGAACGCAGAAACAAAGACTCATCTCACAACCGCCGCAAAAAAAAAAAAAGCGACTCAACCCGACCAACGTAGTCAAGACCTCGGCGGGGATTCACCTTGTCATAACTTTCGATGACCGCCGTCAAAATGGCTAGCAGAGCTCACCCTGACGACCACCTTCAAGGCTGTGGCTCAAAATTTTGAAGAACACCTCATTCCTTCGATTTCGTTGGTTATTTGAATTGGAAACGAGGAAATTTCCAATGAATTTATGAATTATGAACGCCATCATCATGGCGTAAACCTCCAACTGTCACTGTTAAATTAATCCAACAACCCCTATGTTCAATTGAAGCTTTGAACTCGTAGTAAGTTTTAGCACCAGCGTCAAAGCCAATGTAAATTCTCAACTCTGTCGGGACGCGCATGACTCCGTCCCCATGAATTTGGTTGAACGTTCCAAAGAAGAAGAGCTGGTGGGTTTATTGAACCACAAAAATTCTTGGGCCAGATTAATGTGTTAGCGAAACATTGAGGTCAGTTATTTATATGTGCGCTTGCAAAAGCAGAAATTTCTGTTCACACCACAGTAGTGCTTTGTGTGTTTGGAACTGGAAGACCTACGTATATGCTAACTGATTTTGGAACCTTGTGAGTTATACTTGAAAAACTCTATATGCTGAAAATTGGAAAAACTAAAGGCCAGTTCACTCATCTGAATTGTGAACCTTGCATGGCACACGTTGCTAATGGTAACTAGGGCGTGCCCTTACGGTGGACGCATGGTGATTAAGTTTTAAGCCTCTAATTAAATAGGCCAAAACTCTAGCAGATAAAATTGACAAAGTCAAAGTATGTTGTCTCTTCCATTGGGGCGAGTCACATCAGGAAGATAACCTATTTGAATATATGAATAATGATCGTGCTTGGGGTCGTCCTGGACATATCAATCACACCAGACATTGGCTTGTGTCCAGGGTGCAAGTAGCTCGGGTCCCACCTCTCCTACGACTACTGAAATAAGGTGTACTCTTACCCTACTTGTCAATTCTTGTGCAATTTGGTAGAAATTTGGTGAAAGAAAAATTAAGCAAATTCTGTGCGATACCATTGCATCAAATATATTTTGACAAGCAACTAAATTAGTCAAAATTGTTGCCAGCAATTAAAAAGGGGTAGTGGAAATCAAAGTTATTATATGCGGCTAATTGCTAAATTGCTTGTCAAGTCAATTTCCTTATATATTTTCTTGAATTGGATAGGCTGCAATTCGAAAGTTCTTCATGTTAGGACACCTCTTTTGTACCTAATTTTAGATCCATGGTACCAAATAATTATTTAAACACTGCAGGCAGCTGTAGCACACCCCATTCCCAGCTTATACAAATTTAAAACTTACGAAGGCCTTGGCCTTCTACACTATTGTTGTGACTAAAGGCATACATGAAACCACTATGTTCCTATCAGTAGGATTTCTGCAAATATTTGAGACAAGTCCCTTCTCATTCAGTGGCCAGTTGACAGCACCAGTTGCAAAGACTGTGAAAGTGGACAAAATTGAATCACAAATCTATTGCCAAGGTACAATCGAGAGTAGTCGAAACAAGCAGAAAAGGAAGTAACCATTTTACCTATTCCATCTTCCTTCCTATTCTTATTAACATAGCTGCAATTCTCTTCTATCAACTGCTGTTGCTCATTACATTTGCAAATTTTCTCGCTTGTGACTCACTTCATCTCCTGTCACTCACTACAATGTTCTCAATTAAAAATTTTCAAATATAAAGAAAATATAGGCTGATTACCGAAGTTATTATTGATAAGTTAAATTGAATTTAACAAATTTAGAATAATGATGTGCAAATGTTATACATTACCATCTGATTTAATTCTCATGATATATCCTGCGCACTGTATATATGAACAAAAAAGGGTGGATGCGTAATATATGAAAAAGCCCAATTCAATTATTTTGCTTGATGGCTTTGACTTAGTAACTTTAGAACATAGGTCATCAGCCTTGTTTTCTTTATTTTAATTCACAGCTTCCATAGATAGGAACCCATCAAGCACCGAAATTTGTTTTCTTTTATTTCCATTCGAGTCAATATCATTGGCATTAGCATACATTTCACTATCATAATTCCGATCTATAATTTAGCTAGGATGGGTGCAAGATGACTCCGAATACAAAGACTTTGTGCCACATGCTGCACTTCTACTAAGTACCATTTTTGTGTCATTCACTTGACTTGTTCATCTCATTTTGTAAAATTTTGCACTTGAGACTTACCTGGCTGAACCTCTAGTCACTCTTTTATTACTTCCTTGATGACATTAGTAAACAAGGGAGATATTGAGATATTTTCATTCAATTGCTTCCGTCAAAGAATGGAAAGCTTTTAAAGTCATATCATTAGTTACTGGACATTTTATTGATAAAGTTGTATTAACCTCAATTTAACTTCAGTTTATGTTCCTTATGCGAGATTTGGATAAAGCACCTCAACGGGATCTCCTATCAATTATGGTGCAATATGACCTCCAATTGTAATTTCTGAGCCTTTTGATCAAAGCCGTCGAAGCAACTACTGCTTAACGATGAGTAAGGATTTCCTCAAGTTCTGTCATTTATGGATCTACCCGAGGAATTGCAAAAACGAGGTGTACTCTAACACTCTTTAATTCAAAAATCATTGCATAATGTTGATCATATTTTAGAGCTAAAAAAATTAACAATTCCTTATTATTTGTTGCTACTGCTAAATAATGAGCTAATCAACTCTAAATAGGATTACTTATCTTTGCTCAAATTGCTAATCTAATCGGTAAGTTAATGTTAATTTATTAGATCTGCAATAGCTTGTGATATGTGATTCAAGAAATATGCTTTTCGATCATAAGATATTTATTTCTTATTACAAGTCGAGAGTTGCGACCAAGACTCAAAATGGAATGTTTTTGGTACAATTATGACAAAACCATTATGATCTATGACCAATGTGCCTAAATGATTACAATCAATTAATTATTGATCTTTGAAAGCCTCATAATCTGTTAATGTGCTAATTTAATGAAATCCAATTGTAATTTTGGTCACGTTATTTACAAATATGATCAGATTAATAACACACTAGTTGAATTCAATTGCTTGCTAAGTTTGAAGTTATTTGATTCATTCCCATGATGATTCATGCTATTTTTTGTGATCTAAAGTTTGTATAACTTGGAAATTGTCTTAGTTAAGTAGCGACATATAAAGTGACTCACACAGTGACCAATTATATAAAACACCATATTTCTATGTGATCACCAATAGAAACACTTAATATATTTTAGCATGACCTTCCTGGGTACAATCTACATTGATTAAAACGCTCCAACCGCTTTCTTTAATAGCTAATCATATTAATTGAAAAAATGTTTGCTTTGGATCAATTAAATTCCCGCTAAAATAAGACTGGGCTTATTACTTAACATAAGCTCGGCTTAGTCCTTGCCTTGCATAAGCTCGAGCTCATTAATTAGCATGAGCTCAGCTTATCATTCCTTAACATTAACTTGAGCTCATTATTTAAACATGAGCTCGACCTATTATTTCCTAACACAAGCTCGGTCTTATGTGCTAACATGAGCTCGGCCTATAACTCCCGCTAAAACAAGCTTAGGCTTATTACTCAACATAAGCTCGACTTATTCTTTGCCTAAACATAAACTCGAGCTCATTACTTAACATAAGGTTGGCTTATTACTTCTTAACATAAGCTCAAGCTTATTATTTCTTAACATAAGCTCAGCTTATTGTTTCTCGACGTGAATTAAAGATTATTAATTAATATAATCTCGGCTTACTCATTGCTTAAACATATCAATAAGTTCTATTATCAATGCAAGCCATAATCCCTCGTCAATCTGAGCTTAGCTTCTATGCCCTCCAGTCATCGAACGAAAACAACTGTGATAATTAAAGAAAACCTACCATACCACATTGGGAATGATTTACAACGTCGACCACAAAGCATGACTTTACAAATTATCTCCCAAAAACACAAGGTCAAATAATTTACAATGTCTCATATGGTAAGGCGTTACAAATTATTTCCTCACAAATAATTTACAATGTCACATATGGCAAGGCGTTACAAATTATTTCCTTACAAATAATTTACAATGTCTCATACGGTAAGGCGTTACAAATTATTTCCTCGCAAATAATTTACAATGTCTCATATGGCAAGACGTTACAAATTATTTCCTTACAAATAATTTACAATGTCTCATATGGCAAGGCGTTACAAATTATTTTCCTACAAATAATTTACAATCTCTCATATGGCAAGGCGTTACAAATTATTTCCTCGCAAATATTACAATGTCTCATATGGCAAGGCGTTACAAATTATTTTCTCTCAAATAATTTACAATGTCTCATATGGCAAGGCGTTACAAATTATTTCCTTACAAATAATTTACAATGTCTCATATGGCAAGGCGTTACAAATTATTTCCTCATAAATAAATTATAAGGTCGACCAAAATGTCCGACCTGACGAATTATGTCAACACGAATAATGTACGGGATCAACCATCATGCCCGGCCTCACAGATTGCTTCCCTATGAAGAGTCTATAAGGTCGACCTACCTGTTCGACATATCTCCTTAAATTACGCAAAGTAAAGGGTTTGACCCTTCTTTGTGCAAAGGGTTTACTGTTTACAAGGTCGGCTTAAATGCCCGACCTGTCTAACCATTCCCTTAAAACTATACAAAGTCAAATAATTTACAAGATGGGTCACATGGCACGAATTTATAAAATATTTCCTCAAAAATACGAAGTCGAGGACCTGACCATTTCTTTGTATAAATCCTATACAAGATCGGCCTTGATCGACCTTACAAATTGTTTTCCATGAATTCACAAATTCAACAGCTTGATCAATTTTTTGTGTAAATTATTTACAAGGTCGGTCTTGATCGAAAATACAAATTATTTTTCATAAACTCACGAAAGGGCAGGGCTTGACCCCTCATTTGCGCTAAAGTCCATAAGGTTGGCCATGATCGACCTGTATAACTATACTTCAAAATTATAAAGGGTTTCTAGTTCAAAGCACGAGCTCACTGCCATATTCAAAATACCCAACCTATCAACCATTCTTGTAAATTACACAAAATCAAGGACTTGGCTCATTCTCTGTGCGGAAATTTACAAGGTCGGCCACAATACCCGACCTTACAAATAAATTCCCAAAAATCACAAAGTGAAGGGCTTGACCATTTCTTTATTAAAAATAATTTACAGGGTCAGTCACATAGCACGACCTTCACAAGTTATTGGTGACACTACCTAGCTAAGTTGTTTCTTGCCCACGCGCAAGCGCTCAAAGCCTTATATCACGAGCAAACAATTAGATACTTGCTCATGCAAGTACACATGGTCATTCTCAAGCAGTCAAGTCATCAAATCACATAATGAAGTCCTCGGATCTACATAAGCTCAGGTTTATTACTTTACATGCTCAGGCTTATTTACATTCTGCATAATGCTCGAGTTTATTACATAACATAAACTCATGCTTAATTCTTGCTAACATATGCTCGAGCTCATTACTTAACATAAGTCCAAGCTTATTCCTTGATATAAGCTCGGCTTATTCTTGCTTAACAAAAGCTCGAGCTCATTACTTGACATAAGCTCGTGCTTAATTCTTTCCAACATAAACCAAAGTTCATTCCTTAACATAACATCGGCTTATTCTTGCATGACATAAGCTCGAGCTCATTACTTAACATAAGTTTAGCTTTTTATTCCTTAAACATAAGTTCGGACTCAATCCTTACCTAACATACGCTCTTGTTATTTCCCCACAACATAACCATCGAATCACATCCTACCAAAACCACGATGTCTCATTCTTTCATATCCATCTCTCCCCGGGTTGATAAGGGATGCACGGGGGCTTACAATTAGTCCAAATTCTGTCTTGCATGGGCAGCTGAAAAATCCTACTTCGATATGGCAACTGGAGATTATATAACCTTATCCAAATACTGTCATCAAGAGTCCAAGACTCCAACGTCTCCAAACCATCCGAATAACCTAATTCTACCTGGAATGTGCTAATTCCTCCATAAATACAGGGTCTTCAACCACTATCCGGTTCATAAAAGACAAGACCTCTACGTGTGAATTAGTGAAACTCACGAGATGGGACGAATGTAAGAACACTCTCAGTTGTTCTCAAGATTTGGTAAGTGAAAGTCTTTTGCTAGAAGTAAGATCCATGTTTCATAGCACTACCTCAACCTTACTATAGCAATAATTAAACTTGATATGACATACGTCTAGAGGCCGGAGCTCGACCTCTGACGCACGGGGGCTGATGATCGGTATATTTTTTATCATTCCATTATTAAAATATTACTTTTCACCTTTATACGTGAGGCCCAAGGTCATGCTTTGGGCCGGCCTTCTATCTTGCCTGATCGATACAGATTCACGACGTCTTAAAATAATTTAGGGGTTCGGTTTATAATAGGTCGGGATTACCTTGATCAATGAGTCGATCACATCTAGGACCAACAACCAAATAAGCACATGGTCGGGCAAGAATGCCCCGGCCATGCATAGATCGGGATTGATGCTCGACCTTATTAGGTTACGAAATTCGTTCATGTACAATTCAACATATTTTCCCGGGCTTATCCTATCACTACATAGGTCGGTCACTCCCGACCTTATAAAAAATCTCATTGATGATAAGATATATGGTCGGCCTGTCCCGGTCACATCACGCTTAGAAGCCCAGCACAGATAGGATTTCGAACCTTCTTCATTAATGGGCTTCATTCATGGACCTCCTTCTTGGGCCTCCATAACAAGACATATCCTATAAGGAAACGTCCTAAAAAAGAGGAAGTACAATTCTTATAAGATTAAAACTCCTCTTAAAAGGTAAGTTTATACCAAAATGACTCCTTCTTTAGTTAAAACAGGTTATGGACTTTTCAGCCCTATAAATACGTTTCTTTTGATCGCATATTATTCATTCATAATTCTTTACATATATTCCAGTTATATATTTTCTCTTCTCTCCAGAATACTAATTCTCACACTGGAGGGGCGACGAGGGCATCCCTCGTTGCCTTTTTTGCAGGTTTCTTGGAAGCGTGGATCATCATCTTCAACAAAATATCAGCCTTTGATCTTGCCACGTCAAGGTCAGAAAAATTACCGAAACAATAATAATAAAATGAATAATTACTACAGTATAATGAGTGATGATTAAAAATAAAATACGGATCTAGTCAAGAAGTCAAATCAATAGAAAATCCTATTTACTTTACTGAGAATAAGAATTCAATTCTACAAAATATAGATGTAATTTTATATTTATAAGAAATTGTAAACTCGAATATTAATATCAACACCATTTTATTGAAATATAAATTAAAATTAATTGAGTAATTCTAGAGAGATATAAAAATTTACTTCTACCAAACGCGAGAATTTTCTCGATATAGAACTAATTCATTAGACAATATAAGGGAAGTGTAAATAGTAGTGCATGGTCGATCATGGTGTGTACAACTTTGAAAGACCTTGTAACATATTAATTTGCAACCTTAAAAACAAGATATAATCAGCTGTCTTGACTAAGAGGTTGTCTGGTTTCAAGCCTTGTCCTCCAGGAATAATTTTCTGCAACTTCTTCACCTTCTTATGAACTAACCCACCTCCCATTTCCCTTCTTCCTCTTCTCACCTTCATCTTTCCATGCATAATAATTTTGCTTCTTCTGCAAACCATTTTAATCCAAGGATAATACAAAGAAACTCGATAATCGATATGTCAGAGAAGAAAAGCTGAAGAATTTGATTAATACAGACAGACACAGTTGAACTAATTTTGAGTTGTATTTATATAGAAATAGAATGAGAGGTGAGGAGTGGAGTGGGGGTGGTGGACACGGGCCATGCCCATGTGAGGTTAGACAGAGGTGGTTTTGAACACTTGAGCTGTTGAAATTAATGAGGGGTTTTGAAGCCACCCGTGTTGCGTTGTGACAGCTCAAACAATATATAGTCATAACTACAACTACTTTCTACTGATTTCAAACTGTATTTTTTTTTTTTTGTAATATATGACAGCATTATCTCTTCTTAGTATTTTGCAAATCCCGCCAGTTGCTGTCTCGCACGTGCTCAGGTTAGATTTTACTATTTTATAATGAAATCCATAAAAATAAAGAAAATTCATGAAATCGAAAATTCGATGGAAATTTCGTATAATAATGAAAAAAAAGTTACCTTTGAAATCGAAAAAAAGATTTGCCATGACCCATATTCTGGGACGGATTTAGTTAAGGCTGGCCCTCACTGAACAAAAATTGAGTTCACATACTTGGGCCAGGCCACTTCTCAGTTCAAATAATTTGACTCAAAAAAATTTCAAAATTATTTGACTTCAATTGATTTTTATCCATACTCCATTAGCTTCATACTTGAATGGCTTATGAAATTGATTTAATTTGAGATTTGTGGTCTGTGGTTTGTGAAGTTAATTTTTTGAGACTTGGCTTCTGAGAAATTGAAGTTTTATATGTTACTTGTAAGTTAGAATTTGTTTACTTGTCATTTATGAAATTAAACTCTTCTTTATTTTAATTTTTCCAATGAAATCCAAAAAAATAAAGAAAATTCGAGCTTTTGAGGGAAAATTCGTATAATAATGAAAAAAAAAGTTACCTATGAAATCGAAAAAAAGATTTGACATGATGATCCATTCTGATTTATATATTGTAACTATGGCGAATTACTTATATAATTTCTTTGTTTGTCAACTAGGTATGAATCTATTTTGGCGGCTTGTGTATTCTAAACGAGGCCAATCATTCTGCATGGGTGGCAAAATCACATGTCACGGCTAATAATTTTGTTGAAAAATATTTGTATGGTCTTAGAGCCCGTTTGATCCCATTTACTTATTTGAAGATTTTGATGAATTTTTAAAATTTGAGAGAATAAGTAATTGAATATGTGGTTGAATAGGAAATTTTGAAAATTTTGTATAGGATCAAACATGCTCTTTATATATACTTGATGTATATAGTAAAGAATATTAACTATCATAAAATCATTATAATTGTAGACTAACTTTTTTTACAGTATAAATCGATATACCAAACATAACCTAAAGGTATAAGCATATGAAAATTTCCAGTAAAGTTTGCAAGTCTGGCATATATTTGATTAGTGGTTCATAATCTCACTTCATGTTCATATCAAGTAAGCCCACCTAAATAACGGTTTAAAACTGTCATTAAATAATTTAAAGACGAATAAAACCCATGATAAATGTGTAACTTTTTGAAGGTAGGGACTAATATTGTGCAATACATGTCAAAATAATAAAGAACGCGTACGTACGATATTCTTTTAATTGTTTAGACTTTAAATTGGTATAAGAGCCAGCAAAAGACAAAATTTCAAATTTTACGGTCATTCTTTTTTAAAAGTGTACACATATAAAAAAACTTCAATATGCAATCATAAAATATGGGATCTCTAACAACTCAAATATGTTTAATCGAACATGTTGACCCATACAGATGTTCACACGGTTCTGACGATTTATCTAAGTGTACATGAATCTTAAACGTGAATATGAGTGAAGTCAAGATCTTTTAACTACACTGCCTATTCGAAAATTGAGGACAACATAATATCTTTACATTAAAAAAATAAAATAATAAGTAGTACAAATTATTGATATAAATAACTCATAAAATGAGCTAAGAAATTTTATTTTTCCCCCATAAATCATCTACCTATATAACTTTTTGGAGGTTAGAAAAGATGCACATGGCTATGCCTAGTGAGTGGTCATTACCATAATTCAGAGCCTCAAGATCACATAAAAAAGCAAATTCAAATCCCTTTGCATGTGTGTACATAAGTAACAACTGGGAAGTGGCAAACAACTATACAACTTGACCATATTGTCATGGGAATTCAATCAAAACTCTGTTTGTGACCCACAACTTTGTTGGAAGAGTGGATACAACATTAATAAAAACAATACCATAAATAGTAAGTATGCAAGCAAGAATGTTTTCAAAATCTTTAATCAAAGATAGTAGCGATAATTTCCTTGACGTCAAATTTCATTTAATTGCACCTGAAAGGTAATGAAAATTCCGAATTTCTGCTAATTGTTTAATTATATGATTTTTTAGGTAACAATGAATTTTACTTTGAGGAGATAGATAAAAATCAATAACGCCCATTATAGACTTTAGTAATTAGTAGTTGTTGGATATTGGTTAATAAATCGAGAATTGAAAAATCGATTAAAGTGATTTTTGTCGACTTCGGCCTAATACTCAAAAGCTCGACTCAATCCTTTTAGGCAAAATTGTTTGCCACTTCGCCGCTTCGGGACGCACAAACGGGGATCGACCTATATCGTTAGAAACTTCAGAGAATTTTGATTTCTCTGCATGTGTTGAAGGGTATATTTGACATTTCGAAAACCAATATCGGATGAATGAGAAATTACGGAAAAAGACGAAAATCAGGTCAAAATGTTTGACCGTGCGACCGCACGGTTAGTAAACCGCGCGATCACACGTCAAATTAATATCCAGTTTTTTGAGTAAAATCGTGCGACCGCACGGTCTATAACCGTGCGGCCGCACGGTTATCCGGCCAAATGACACCTTTTCATAAAGGTGCATTGTTTGGAAATGGTGCATGGTTTGGGCCTCAACCACTTCGTCCACACCCTTTCATAATCTATATATAGGACCCTTTGGGTATCCTATTCCACACAATTTGATATGCAAAAACACCTCTCATCCTCACTTGTCTCCTAAATGAAAATCATTTCATTTATTTTGATTTTCCTTCATTGCATCATTTGGAGTACATAAGCCTATATTTGGTTCGTTGTACTTGTGTTGTGAAGTGCTACAAGCACAAGTGAAGCCATTGTATCTCGGGAGTCGATTTCCGTTATCCGTAGGCACCGTTGCGGGGCAAATTCGACTTAAGGACAAAGAGTCCAAATCTTGCCTCGGCTTTGTCCCTTCTTCTCTTATTCTTCTTGTTTATGTTTTTCTTTACCGTTACTCTGTCCAATTTTCGGCAAGGATTTACAAAACCATCATTTTACTTATTTGGGGTCACTATTCACAAAATCCACTCAACAGTAGTTAGTTGTAAGTATACGAGTAATGCTATTTATCTCAAGGTTGAGATCAATCTCAACTCAATTAACACACATTCATTGGAGAATGGGAAGGTGCCCATATGTACATGCACAAACCACCTCTTCAATTTTCAATGGGAAAGTATCAACTGGGTTGAGATTGATTTTAACCTTGAGATACATCTTGAGATACATACCATTATTCTAAGCACACATAGAACTTTCTATGAGTATAACTATAGAAATTAATTGTTGTCGGGAATTACAATAGTTTCTCATGAAAGTATTTTCATAAATCCATTTGTGTTGACAATTATTCAATAAATAACCCATATATATATATATATATATATATATATATATATATATATATATATATATATATATAACTACAAATGAAGTCTTATTTTAAATAAATATGTGATTTTATATGTTGACCACCAAATTCGGCTGGACCTTGGACCAACACGTCTCAGCTCCTCCCTTTTGAACACGTGGATCTCCTGCGCACTGTGACAAACAATCAGTTTGCAAAGAGGGCCGAGGTGGCTTCCGTTTGCAATCCGATGCCAAAGTCACTGCTCATTTTAAGCAAATATATATTGTGTGCGGGAAATATAAGTGTGTAAAAGAGAGAAAGGGGAGTGAGAGAAATATATCGTTAAGAGTAAGAAATTTCTAACCCTTTACCAGGCGGGAGGAGTGCCATATTTATAGAGAAACTCGCTGTTTCGGATCATGACACGTGGCATACTTTACACTTGTCTTCACCCTAGCTCTTGGAGGTGAAAACATTGCTTTTTTACAGTAATCATTGCTATATTTCGTAGGGGATGGGCGCCTGTCACATCTTGGTAAAGGCAGTGTCACATCTCTGACTTCATGCCTGGTCCCATCCTTACATCCGAGGCGCTACCTAAGCACAAACTAGTTCGGTCGGAGGGGCTCCTGTTGTAACGACCCCGGTCCCACTTAACGGGATGTCCCGACCGTTACATGACTGCGTACTGTCCCCACTGTACCAATACGAGTCTTTTCAGCATGCTTTGTTCTCACTCGCATGCTCCCCGAGAAAACTTCACAGGTGGTCACCTATCCCAGAATTTCTCCAAGTCAAGCAAGCTTAACTATGGAGTTTCTAACGATGGACTTCCGGAAAAGAAGGTGCACCTTGTTGGTATGAGTAGTACCTATCATTTCTTTTAAGCTTTTTTAGTCGGGGTATTACAATCACCCCCTGTTAGACTCGCGACGTCCTCGTCGCACTTAACCCATCTGAGGTTCTGTTGCCAGGCGTTGGGATTCTAGAAATAACTCCCGCCCTATGGCATAGCACTTAGTTCTCGATTTCTGGCTGGCGGCCATCTCTGATACCATTTATAACGACCCGGGTCCCACTTAACGGGCTGTTCCGGCCGTTAGATGACGGCGTACTGTCCCCACTGTACCAATACGAGTCTTTTCATCATGCTTTATCCTCACTCGCACGCTCCTCGAGAAAACTTCACAGGAGGTTACCCATCCCAGAATTTCTCCAAGTCAAGCACCCTTAATTGTGGAGTTTCTAATGATAGACTTCCAGAAAAGAAGGTGCACCTTGTTGGTATGAGTAGTACCTATCATTTCTTTTAAACTTTCTTAGTCCGGGTATTACACCTGTGCCCTTCCACCTCAGCTATTGGCCTAGGGGGATACCTTGAACTTCTAATCATAGGCTAAAATTCGTGGACCCTTATTGGACCTTCACTGGTGGCCCAACGCGTCACATTTCGGGTACAATCTCAACATTAGTCCCTCAAATCCGATGTGGTCATTCATGGGCGGATCGAATTTGCCATCATTTCGCAGCAATAATTCTATTCAAGTTTAGTCATTTGTTATATCCAATATTTTGTAGTTGTTCTGCCTTTCGCTCCCTGGGAATCGATATGCAGCGCAGGGATTCTTTCTCTCTCTCTCTCTCTCTCTCTCTTTTATGATCAAATACGGAATTTCTCATGGAAATTTCGGATCCATGTTATGGCCGACCTCCTACTTCGGATTTCCCTCCTAAATAAGGGTTGGAATTGCACTAGCGCATTTTTTAGGCAGCGTATTTAATGAAAGGGGGGCTACTGACGTTGGTTCCCAAGAAATATAAAAGGTGATGGGAGTGACATTTTGCAGCGCGTGGTACTCACTGTGGTAGCTGAACAGTTTCATCCCTTCTTTCGACAACTGGCGCTCTTATTAGCCCACTCCCCAAGGGGCATGGGTTAATCATATTAATCATACGACTCAAAAATCCTCCTTCGTTTCATTTTTTCCCTTTACCATTTTCTCAGAATCTTTGCAGCAACACTCTCACGAAAGATTGTATCGTTTTCCCTTTCTTGCGAGTTTCGAGTCTTCTCTTCAAGGGTTTTCTACCCAGCACCCCCCTTAACGTTCTACAGCTTTTATTGGCGAGTTCCTCATTACAAGTGTACAATTTCAAGCGTTCATTCTTTGAAGGTAAATCTCTTGGTCTCTGTATGTGCAGAACTTTTCTATTTTTAGTTTCTCACCGTGGGTTTGAAAATTTCATTTTGCACATTGTTTTCCTCTTGGTGAGTCTTGTTTATTTTTAAGAAAAAATGGAAAGAGTTGGGGGAACGGGTTCACAGGAAATGTTAGCAATGACGATTCCCGTCAGATGTTTCTGCCTTATATCTTTATCAGTTTTTAGTTCCCGCTTGTTTAGGGAGCAGATTAGGAGGAGGAATAGGAAAATCAGTGGCATAATTTATTTGAGTGATTCTGACAATGAAGGAGAAAAAGATCAAAACTACATGGCTCATCTGTCATCCGAGGAAGAGGGATCTTTGAGAGAGCTTCGGAGCAAACGAGACATGGATTTGGGGAGAGAAGAGGCGGTAGGCTCTTCTTCAGGTCACCAGGACCTCGGTTTAATCGTTAGGGCCCCGTTTAGGGCACATAGGGAAGAGTTGGGTCTGACTACAGAGGAGATCGCCCAAGTGGAGGATTGGGTGGATCAGGTTAATAAAGCTTCGGGCTACCACGTTGATCCTGATCCAAACCTAGAGTCATGGGAGAGAAGCAAGATCACTACTGAAATCTGAAGGGTTGACTTGGCTGGGGCTTCGGCAAAATTCAGGATACCAGAAGGGGTTCAATTGGTGCACCCTACATCTTCTTGCCGACCTTGCAGCCTTCCTCCAGGTCAAGCGGCCATATGCTACGATGCTCTATCTTGCAGGATGAGGCTACCCCTGCACTCCTTCTTCCGGGCGTTGCTTAGGAGTTATAACTTGTGCCCCTACCAGCTGGCCCCCAACTTCTGGACACAGGCCGTGGGTACTTGGTTAGTGTGGCAAGAGGTCAACCCTGACCATCCCATCTCATTGCACATCATTCATACCCTCTACATTTTGAAGAAATCGGTTAGAAGGGAGAGAGATGTGAGGTCGGACGTCAAGGATTGGTATTACTTGTCTCCCAGAGGCTCGTATCCTCCTGTTATCACCGGTCACCCAACCTCAATAAAGAACTCGAGGAACTAGTGGTTTTGGGTTGCTGGGGAGTGGCAGAGCTCCCCTGTGGACCCTAGTCCAGAAATTACAGTTCCCCGAATTCTTTCCCTACTTAGTGAGTCTTGTACTTGTTTTAGAGTCTTTAAGTGTCACGCGTCTTTTGCTCATTAATTTCTATTCACTTTTCTTAATTGCTTCCTATCATAATATCGGTTTATGGCAGGGGACACTTTTGCCCGCCTCCTCCCTGACGCAGACCTAGCGGCAGTAAGACGTTTGTTTGCTTACAAGGGCACTTTCCAAGGGGTCATCCAACAGAACAAATTATTCGTTAAGCATGGTGTTATGCGAGCCATGAGTAAGTTCGCTTCCCTATTGATGTTACATCTTGTGCTCTATCTGCTCATAACCCCACTTTCCTTCTTCTCTTGCTAGGTTCCAAGGCATTCTCGAAGATTTCTCTAAAGGGCCTCATGGCTACGAAGATCCCTCCTGCCCTTCGCCATGGCAGTGAAGTTGAAAGGAAACAGAAAACGGTACTGGCCAACCTGCAAGTTGGGGTGGCGAAGGAGGTGATCGAGGAGTCTACAGTCCAACTTCAGGGTCCCCTTCCAGCCTTACTGCCACCACCCACTCTGCTGCTAGTGGGCCCTCAGCAGCCCAGTGTAGAAAAGGGGGCCGATCCTAAAGGAGTCCCCACAAAGGAGAAAGGGAAGAGGTCTGATAGAGGGGGCTCTAAGAGGGAGAGGGAGGCTAAGGATGCTTCTGTGCCATACTCCTTCTCCGAGGATATTCCTGAGCGTGTAACCGAGGAGGATCCCGCTCTCTTGAAGAGGCTAAAGAGGGGTAAGGGCAAGGAATCCACCTCTGCACCTCTGCTACCAGTGATTGAAGACTTGGAGTACGAGCCATCTGTGCCCATTCCAGACTTGGCTTATGAAGTGACACCTGAGGGGGCCGAAGAACTTAAGCGCATTAAAACCAGAATCCTCCCCAGAGATGTCACCTTCAGCCCTTCATTGTTTGACTCTCCTAGTTCTCCTCCTGCCCGGGCCGTGCTGATCACCGAACAATTTTGAACTGAGGGCTGGTCTGCCTTTTCTTCCAGTGCCAGCCTGTCCTGGAAGCTGGTCGCCGCCAAAGCAATGAACGACAGGGCGCTGGCCCTTATTGACGAGGTGGAGTCCCCCGTGGAGAAGGCGCAGCGGGATAAGAAAGACGCTGAGACTGCTCTTCGGCATGCAAACAACATGCTAAAGGAGATTAACGACCTCAAAACTCAGCTGTCTATAGCCCGCAAATCTTTCTCCGAGGAGAGGGCCAACGCTAAGCGCCTCCAGGAGGATAATGACAAGTTAAAACACGACCTCATGACCTCTGAGTCAGATGTGGCAGCTTTGTGCAAGAAACTAGATGACTCCAACCGTGCACAGTCTATCACATCTGAGGCTCTGACCGCCGCTAACGCAGCCAAGTCCAAGTTGGAAGCTGAGATGGCAGCAGCTAACGAGAAATTGGGGAGGGAGATGGTATAACACCCGCACTTAATTTTTGGGTTTAACCTCAAGAAATTGTAAATTTAGGGACTTAATTGGATGTTAAAATTTATTTAGACCTTAATCATGACAAATTATTTTATTGTTGAAATTAAGAAAATATATGCAAGCATGAGAGGTTCCATTATACGTAATCATGAAGAGCATAATATTTGTATAAATATGGAAAAGTATATGAATGGTTGATAAGATTCCATTATATGTAATCATGAAGAGCATAATATTTGTATAAATATGGAAAAGTATATGAATGGTTGATAAGATTCCATTATATGTAATCATGAAGAGCATAATATTTGTATAAATATGGAAAAGTATATGAATGGTTGATAAGACTCCATTATATGTAATCATGAAGAGCATAATATTTGTATAAATATGGAAAAGTATATGAATGGTTAATAAGACTCCATTATATGTAATCATGAAGAGCATAATATTTGTATAAATATGGAAAAGTATATGAATGGTGCTTTACTTTAAGAAAAGGATGTGTTAAAATTAATAGAATTGAATGATGATGTTTACATTATGCCAACTTTACACATCTATATAAATCCATTTCTTTTACACACAACTCTACGCATATACACTTATTTCCAATCTCTTGACAAAATCCACAAGTAAGAGAAATTCAAGGTGGTCAAGAAAGTTTTGGTCCATTTACTACTACACTTCATTTTAATCTTTTAAACGGTAAGTATATCTTATGTTTTTATGAAAAGAAAGTATGTTTTCTATGTTTTGGATTATACTGTGAAGTCAATTTCAAGAAATTGTTATGGGTTCCACATGATATGATATGATATGTTTATGACTATGCTAAGGGACCGGAGTTTAGTAGCGCTACACATAAGAATTTTTACCACTTATGTTCGGTAAAATCCTTGTGTCTCCTTATGTTAATTATGATCCTTATGTTATTCATGAAAATTGTTTTTTTTTTATATGCTTACTGAGGTTTTTATAAATCTCATTCCACGATATTTCTTCCTTTCAGAAAATTGATGATTCGAGGTTGTCAACATGGAAGTGGCAAAATAAAGTGGCCAAGATTGATGAGATTATTGGATTGAACACTTTAAATTTTCTATGTTTTGATATTATTTTTATGAAAAAAAAAACAATATTCACTATTTTAATTCCGCAATTAAATTATGACTTTGGAAGTCGCACTCTATTAATTCAGTTATGAAATAAATTCTTATTATATTACTATTTAGGTCTCGATAATATGATATGAGTCATTAATAGTGGCACTCGAATGGTCGAGAATTCGGGTCGTCACAGATGGAGGCTAAGGAAAAGGTGGAGGAGGACCTGCCTCTTTGGAACGACACATGCAAACAAGGATTACTGAGGTTCTGGAGCAGACTTTAACGACACGGGTGGAGAACGCTTTAAGTACCAGAGTGTCTGAGGCTGTCCAGAACTTTAAAGACACTTTTGAAGAGATCCCATAGTACGAGGCTATGCAGAGGGTTTTTGGTAACGTAGGCGCCAGGATGGCTTTGGGTGACGTGAAAGAAGCTTTCCCAACCCTGGACCTGTCCTCTATTGAAGCCCTGTAACCCGAACATCAAGACAAAGGCTCTTCAGAGGATGTCCCTCCGCGGTGATCCTATTTTGTATCTGCCTTTCTGTTGTAACTTATTTTCCTTTTTTTTGTTGTTGTTGTTTTTGTAAGTGCCACGAAACCTGATATTGTAAATGTAATATTCATTCAATTTGTATATATTTTGCCTTTGCAAATGCGATGATTTTCCATGTTGAGTTTAATGCCTTAGTTTGCATGTCCTTATTTGTTTAAGTGCGGACGCTTCCAAACACAAACGTTTTGCAAATTCCGTACGTACGAAGATATTAAGTGTGCAATTCACAAGTTTTAGTTTATATGACAACGTTTGATTAAGTTTGAATGCTTCCAATCCACAGATATCTTTTAAATGTATTGCACTTATTGCACGGTTATATGTAGATAGTCCCTCAGATCTGATTGGTTTGAGGTATTCATACTTACCAGTTAGATATGATTCTGAAAAACATTTGAACATATCTAAATCACCCTTTGTAAGACCTATGCAAACAAATTTGTATGAACCCCCTTTATGGTGCTAACCCACTCAATTCTTACGTAGTGATCGCAGTGTGGGCTTATAAGAGTCCCTTGTTTTTAACAAATTTCATGCATAGCGTGGATGTATGGTGTTATAACCAAAATAATCTTGGAATTTGTGTTTATCCATTATGTTTATCTAATTAGTAATTGGTATAATCTCCAACGTAATTCGCCTATGATTTTATAAAATCATATGATAATGCTACAATCATCGAGAAGGAATTTGATTCATTGAAAATAACGACGAAGGTGGTCCGTGTTCCAAGGATTACATAGAGGTACTCCAGATAGGTCCTCGATCATGTATGTTCCGGGTACCACCTTGGAAAAGACTTTGTAAGGGCCTTCCTACTTAGGACCTAAAGTCCCTACTCCTGGTTCCTGAGTTGAAGGAAGAACCTTTTTGAGGAGTAAGTCCCCAACATTAAAGCGTCGAATTTTCACTCTTTTGTTGTAGTATCGAGCCATCTTTTTCTGGTACCTGGCCATCACCACTTGGTAATCACTCCATTTTTCCATGAGGAAATCCAAACTGGCCCTTTGTGCTTCTTCGTTTCTCACTTCGTCGTAATGAATTTGACGAAGCGAAGGGATCCCAATTTCAACGGGACATACCGCCTCAGCTCCATATACCAATGAGAAAGGTGTTTCACCAGTAGCGGTCTGCGAGGTGTTTCGAAGCGCCCATAGTACTTTTGAGAGTTCATCTACCCATGTGCCCTTTTTGGATTCCAACTTCCTTTTCAGGGTATTTTTATGGTCTTGTTCACAGCTTCGACTTGTCCGTTGGCCTGTGGGTGATGTGGAGATGAGAACATTTTCTTAATTCCAAATCGTTGCACAACTCATCGACTCTTTTGTTTTTGAACTGTTTCGCATTATCACTAACCAGTGAGTGTGGTATTCCGAACCGGCATATGACATTCTTCCAAATGAACTTGGTGGTGTTGGCCTCGGTGATTCTCATGAAAGGTTCCGCTTCGACCCACTTGGTGAAGTAGTCAATTGCCACTATCGCAAAGCAATTGTTACTAGCACCCCTAGGCATATGACCGATAATATCAACCCCCCACTTTGCAAAAGGCCAAAGGCTAGTCACCACAGTTAGCTTGTGATGCGGCTGATGTGGTATGGTTACGTGTCTTTGGCATTTATCGCACTTGCGCATGAAGTCATGGGAGTCCTTTCGCATAGTAGGTCAAAAATATCCCTGTTTGAGGGCTTTCCGAGCTAGTGATAACGCCTCGGCATGGTTGCCACATATGCCCTCCTGGATTTCTCTCATTACATACCGTCCTTCCTCTGGCCCCACACATCTCAGTAAAGGGGAGGTGTAACTCCGTTTATAAAGTAGCTCATCCAAGAGTACGAAATTCGCAGCGTATCTTTGCAACTTCCGAGCTGCCTCCGGCTCATTTGGTACTGTCTGATGCTTCAAATATGCTATCAGGGGATTCATCCTGGATTCTTCCTCTTCTATCGCCAAAATCTCCGGTCCCGGCTCAATAGAAGAAGTCAGCATGTGCTTAAATATGATCAGATTGTGGAGGTCTGAATCACTTCTACTTGCTAATTTGGACAAAGCATTGGCGTTGAAATTCTCAGTTCTGGGAATGTGCTGTAACTCCATCTTTCCGAAGTGCAGAGCCAAATCTCTTACTTTCTTCAAGTAAGCGACCATAGCTGGTTCTTTGGCAGAAAATTGTCCATTAAATTGGCTTACAACGAGCTGCGAATCACTATTCGCCACTATGGACTTAATCTTCAAAGCTTTCGCAAGTCTTAGCCCAGCTAATAATGCCTCATATTCAGCAACATTGTTTGAGGCTTTAAAGTCAAAGCGGATCGCACTGTGTAGTTCGAATCCCTCTGGGCTTATTAGCAATATACTCGTACTGGATCGTCCCTCAGCTAAGGACCCATCAACGAACAATTTCCACTCTCGGCTGTCATCCGTGTTATCAATCATCTCGACCTCTGGTGGATGTGTGAATTCGACTATGAAATCCGCCAGCGCTTGACCCTTTACAGCGATCCGAGGCTCATAATGTAGGTCGAACTGGCTGATTTCAATCGCCCACTTCATTAACCTCCCTGATACATCTGGTTTTTGCAACACCTTTCTCATAGGAAAGTTTGTGAGCACACGTATGAAGTGTGACTGAAAGTAGGGACGAAGTTTGCGAGAGGCTATGATCAATACCGAGCTAACCGCCACTTTCAGATCGGTAAAGGCACGTTCACATTTCGGCGTCCAATGAAACCGCTTCCCTCCCTTCAAGACCTTAAAGAACAGCAAGCATTTGTCAGTGAACTTGGAAACAAACCGATTTAGGGCCGCAATTCTCCCCGTTAAGCTTTACACTTCTTTTGGATTTTGAGGTGATTGCATGTTTAACAAGGCATTGATTTTGTCGGGATTGGCTTCGATCCCTCTTTTATTCACCATGAACCCGAGGATTTTCCTGATGCTATCCCAAAAGTGCACTTCGCTAGGTTGAGCTTCATTCGATATTTTCTCAAAACACCAAAGGCCTCTGACAAATTGCGGATATGCTCCGTGTCGACCATGCTTTTGACCAGCATGTCATCAACATATACCTCCATGGCGTTCCCAAATTGTTCTAAAAACATGCGATTTACCAGCCTTTAGTAGGTAGCTCCAGCATTTTTCAAGCCGAATGGCATAGCTTTGTAACAGTAGAGTCCCCTATCTGTAGTAAACGAGGTATGCTCCTCATCTGATTCATGCATGGGGATTTGATTGTACCCGGAGTACGCGCCCATGAAGCTCAGCATCTCATGCCCAACGGTGGAGTCAACTAATTGATCAACCCGGGGTAGTGGAAAACTTTCTTTGGGACACGCCTGGTTCAGCTTTGAGAAATCAATACATAACCTCAGTTTCCCATTGTGTTTTGGTACCAAAACAGGGTTTGATACCCACTTCGGGTAGCAGGACTCTCTGATGAAGCAATTTTTCAACAGTTTCGTGACCTCTTCTTTCAAGGCCTAATACTTTTCTGAACTCATAGGTCTTCTCTTTTGCCTATGCCTAGGACTTCGGGGATCAAGTTGGAGTCTGTGACAAGCCTCTTTAGGATCGATCCCAATCATGTCACCATGCTTCCAAGCGAATACATCGATGTTTTCAAGTAAGAAGCTCGTCAATTGATTCTTGCATTCAATCGGCGAATCCAACCCGATCTGCAATTCCTTGATTGGATCAAGTGGATCTACACCGAAGCATTCTAACCTTTCAGCCTGAGTGGAGCAGCTGCTCCTTGCCATTCGTGGGTCCAGATCTGCCAGATCTTCTTCCGGCATCATTGCAACATCCTCAATTTCCGAGGGTCCTCCACCCAGTCTTTCAGGGTCTGGAGCGGCTTCTACCATTGCCACATCGCTAATCATGTTCAAGCTTCGATCCTAAAATTTTCAGATTGCGTTTGTGTAACAGGCCCATGATTCAGTTTGACTCCCCCTTACAGTGGCAACACCATGCTCCGTGGGGAATTTCATACAAATGAATTTTCTATGCATTGTAGCTCCCAAGTCAATGAGACCTGGCCTCCCAATTGAACCATGATAGGAGGAGATTTTGTCAACAACCAAGAATTCCATAGGGTTTCTGGAGAGAGTTGGTGCTTGCCGTACTTCAGTCATAAGGGTTATGGATCCTCTGGGGGTTATGCTGTCCCCCGTGAATCCATATATTGGATCCGGGACTGGAATAAGTGGAGTGCTGATCCCCATTTAATCAAAATTTATCCTGTAAATCACATTTACCGAGGCACCATCATCCACCATCATCCGTGACAACCCATTTTGAGCCACCACTACCATGATAACCAATACATCATTGTGTGGGAAGTGCACTCTAATGGCATAGTCTTGGGTGAATGTGATAGATTCTGTCCGAGGCATCCTAATAGGATGTGAATGGATATCGTAATTCATGTTGGCGGGCTGCTTGGCCTCTCTGATATACCTCTTTTAGGAGTTGTTTGTGCTCCCACCTGGGTGGGGGCCTCCCAGTATTGTATCTATTTCACGGATAGGAAGGTCGGACATAGGCATAGGTGGCTCCCGTGTATCTTTAGCATGCGCTGAGGCGGTATCCTGGCCCTTAGTCCTATCTCTCTGATAATTGTCAATTCTCTCTATAGTCGAGTTTTTCCACGGAGCTCTCCTGTCAGCTCGGTTGAACTTCTGGCCACCGGATTTTTGAGGTCTCCCCGTGTTGGGGGAGAGGTCACTTCCCCTTCTTCCCTGCGCCTTTTTGTCAGCTAACATGTGGATTTCCCTGCAATGTTTTGTTGCGTGACCGTAATATCTGTGATAGGCGCAGTAAGCCCCAATCATGGGATGTTTTCCACTTCGGCTACTTTCCACCCTTCCTTGAGCCGTGGGAGGATTCTGGGAAGGAGTGTTGGAGTGCAAGTGGGGGATAGCTTCCGTGATTTCTGCTGCATAGCTAGACCCTATCCCCGAAAATGGACGCGGTGCTCCACCTCGGTTGCCGCCGATCCTATCCTTGTTTCCTCCTTTCTTGGGGATTGCTTCATTGGAATACCCAAGATTGTATCTCCCTTGGGGGTGGTTGTCTCTGGCCCTAGCCATTTCTTCCGATACAATCTCCTCCTTCATCAGGTCTACTAGAGCATTGTAATCCCTCGGTTTCCTGCTTCGGACATCCGTCCAAAACATGCTCGTCATATCTAGCCCCCCTTTCAAAGCGAATAACATCTCTACCTCAGTGATATTTTCACAAATGTGCATCTCTTCAGTAAACCGAGCTAGGTAACTTTTCAGAGACTCGTCCCTTCCTTGCCTCAGATCCTGAAGGCGTTGGAGTGGGAGCTGGCCAGGCTTGGAGGAAACAAAGCCATTTTTAAAAGCCATTTTCAAATCTCTCCAACTGTGGATGCTACCAGGAGGGAGTTTTTTGTACCATCGTATCGCACTTCCCTTAAGGGTTAAAGCAAAGACTTTGCATTTCAGTACTGGGGTGGCTTCGGCTATTTCCATGCTGGTGCGGTAATTTAACAGGTGATCGTCAGGGTCACCTCGGCCAGAATATTTTGCTATTTATGGCATTTCAAAGTCATAAGGCATGGGGCACCTACGGAGGTCCTCTGTAAAGGGGCTTATTTCCTCTTCGTCATCCAGCTCGTATGAGGGTAGTTCATTGTTCTCGTCATGACCGGAATACATCGGATCATGGTATTGGTCATAGAGCGACGGAGCGTACTCCTGCCTTTGTGGTGGCAGAAAGCGGCCGTAGTTTGGCCTTTCGTGGGTCGGTAACACGTTTTGAGATTTTGTCCGAATTGCTTCGGCTCTTCTTTCCTGCCTATTCCTAGGCTCATGTATGGGGGCCAACCTTTCTGCTCCCGTTCCATGTTGGTCCCTATGCATTTGAGTCTGCGACAAGGCTTCTTCAGTACGTCGCTCCCACCTACTTCTAGGCTCCGCTACATTGTACCGACCTTGATCAGTTTACCCATGTCGCTTGCCCCTGAATAACCCTCCTATTCGGCTGAAGACACTTCCAGATTTTGCGGGCGAAGCCTCCCTGTGTCTAGCTGGGAGTGGTTTTTGTTCTTCATGCTCCGAGCCTTCCTCATAGAACGGCTCGGATTCCACCTCAGCATATGCCTGTGGATCTTGATAATAATACGAGGCAGTGGCCGCATCGGATGGTGAGTAATGTGGCTGTGGGTATTGCGGAGGCATCATGGGCTCATTCACAACATACCCTCTAGCCATGTAGGCATTCATCGCAGCAGTCTGTTCTATCTGCTGCTTCTGCATTTCTAGCATTTGGGCAGCCATGCGAGTCATGTCTCGCAACATGCGGCGATTACGGTGCCGGCGTGGTGGGTTAGGTTGTGCCACTCCCTAATTGGCGTTCTCATGAGGTCCTTGAGGAACCTCCTCCTCGCTGTGCTGGCCATTTCTTCCCCTACGGGGGTTAATATCACCATCGCTTTCGTTCATGTTTCAGAGAAATTTCTTGATTTTAGTTTATCTTTCAAGGATAGATGGACTTTTATCTCAATACTCCGAGCCTTTTTCAAGGTTGTTAAACTTATATTTCAAAGTTATATGCCTTTTTCAAGGTGAATAAACTTATGTTTCAAAGCTTTTTATCTTTTTCAAGGTTACCAAACTTATATTTCAAAGCTCTTTACCTTTTTCAAGGTTACCAAACTTATATTTCAAAGCTCTTTGCCTTTTTCAAGGTTACCAAACTTATATTTCAAAGCTCTTTACCTTTTTCAAGGTTACCAAACTTATATTTCAAAGTTTTACGCCTTTTTCAAGGGTACTGAACTTATATTTCAAAGTCATTGCAGTTCTCCGCTCTTTTGCAAGAGGTTACTCGCCCTTATTCAGGACTTCCTTTCTATGTGTGGCTTTTCATCATGCGTTTTCGTGGTTAGCAGTACGGTTTCCCGCAGACGGCGCCAAAATGTTGACCACAAAATCCGGCTGGACCTTGGACCAACACGTCTCAGCTCCTCCCTCTTGAACACGTGGATCTCCTGCGCACTGTGACAAACAATCAGTTTACAAAGGGGGCCGAGGTGGCTCCCGTTTGCACTCTGATGCCAAAGTCAGTGCTCATTTTAAACAAATATATATTGGGTGCGAGAAATATAAGTGTGTAAAAGAGAGAAAAGGGAGTGAGAAAAATATATCGTTAAGAGTAAGAAATTACTAACCCTTTACCAGGCGGGAGGAGTGCCATATTTATAGAGAAACTCGCTGTTTCGGATCATGACACGTGGCATACTATACACTTGTCTTCACCCTAGCTCTTGGAGGTGACAACCTTGCTTTTTTACCGTAATTATTGCTATATTTCGTAGGGGATGGGCGCCTGTCACATCTTGGTAAAGCCAGTGTCACATCTCTGACTTCATGCCTTGTCCCATCCTTACATCCGAGACGCTACCGTAAACACCTCGGCTAAGCATAAAGCGCCTCTGCTAGACACAAATCAGTTCGGCCGGAGTGGCTCCTGTGCCCTTCCACCTCGGCTATTGGCCCAGGGGGATGCCTTGAACTTCTAATTATAGGCTAAAGTTCGTGGACCCTTATTGGGCCTTCACTGGTGGTCCAACGCGTTACATTTTGGGTACAATCTCAACAATATATATATATATTAAAATTTGTCGCCTCTTCCCAGCTTGAATCTCAGGCTACTACATTGATGCATTCATAGGCGAAGAACTAATGGATTCCTCCAGTTGCTGGCTCATTGAAGCTTGTTATGATTTTACAACTCAGAATCACTACAAAATTATCACAAAGTATGAAGTAAACATAAAAACTTCAAATACTTTATTAATCAAACAATAAAAGTACAAAAGTCAAACGTATTTGATAAAATAAGTACAGATCTAAAAACTCAGGAAATCTGAAAAACTCTCGCACAAATGAACCACAAAGGACCACAAACTTTTACAGATTAACACTGTAAAATAACCACTAAGAGCTCTCTGAAATTACACAAAGAATCAGAGAAAAGAACCACAGAATCAGATGCGAGAGATGAATTTTCAGAGAGAGAAAACCATGAAGAAATCTGGATAGAGAAAGAAGCGTCTGGAAGAGTAGGAAAATGACCTTTTAAGAAGCAAAAAGATGGAGTATATTTTTGTAAATTACATACATACATATGTTCGCCATTTTATTTTTTTGATTTTTTGATTTATTTAGTTCTCTAACCTCTTTTAATCTACGGTGTAATGTATGTTCTATTTCCGGGTCAACTTCGAAAAGATCACCGTTTTTCGAATGTAGCATATACAACTACAAGAAAATTAGAGAAACTAGTCACTAAACTAAAATAAAAAAAAACCTAAGATAAAAAAATAAAAATAAAAATAAAATAAAACAAGTAAAAAGTCAGAATTAGTGAAAATAATCTAAAAATAAATTTAAAACTACAATCCCCGACAATGATGCCAAAAACTTGTTCGCTACCGCAAGTAATAAAGTGGACGTGAATCCAAGTATCGATCCCACGGAGATTGTTGTAAATTTTATTTTAGACTACTACCTTAACCGGAACTAGAGAAACTTTGATTGAGTTTGAAAATCTTGATTTTGAAAATTAAAATAAATATTAAACTAAAAAGAAGAAAATTTGATTTTAAACAAATAAAAGCAAATGCGTTAGAATTATGAATTCATTTTAACCAACTCATCTATGTGTTTGACCAAATCATTTAAATATAATTCACGGGGTTTTGAATATCCATGTTCCTAAAATTATTTAAATCCTCTTTCGAGCGATGCATAAAAACTTATCTCTAAATGTCAATTGACTATATTTCTATGACAATTAAGCAATTAGAAAAACATTAAAGATCAATGAATACTATATAGGATAATATAAAGCATATGGGTATATTTCTATCCCCTATTGGACTTTGTGGCAAGTAAATAACATCTAATGAATTTCTACTCTTTCGAACATAGAAAAACATCAAGAAAATCACGCAGAAGTTGGCCAAACAATTGCATAATAATAAAAGCACTATTTAATTGCATCAAACCCATAAACTATGTAAATCAAAAAATAAGTCAAAATATGGAATCAATGATTAAAACTTCATTACAATCTTAACACAAGAATTCTAGCCTAAAAACATGATAAAAGAAAATTCACAAGAAAAATGAATAGAAGTCACCCCGTTCATCTTCTTGATCCTTGTTCTTCAATCTTGAATTTGGCCTTTAATGGATCCCCCAGCAATCGACAGTGTTTTGGCATGAAATATCACAATTGGGAACCCCTAATTTCGTGCCCTAAGTCTGGTATATATAGATTCACGAGAATTAGGTTACTTGGGGAGAAAGAGAGCTGAATTGTACCGATCGAGAAATTTCTGAATTTATAATAAATAAATATTTTATTTGCTTAAAACCGTGTCGCTATAATTTAACCCGTTATTTAAAGTTCACGTACGTCGTTCAGCCAAGTAATATAATTTTGAGCCGAAAATAATAAATTTCAGTCCAATTTGATTTTACGTCCAAAAATTTAAAATCTATTTTTAAAATTCAATTTCATTTTTTTATTTAATTATTTATTTATTCAAGTAAAATCTCCAGATAATCTTATTTCAAATTTAAGTCTATCATTCTAATTACACTTCAAATTTTAAATTTATCACTTATCTCTACAAATCATGATCACCATCTTATCCAACTTGCAAACAACCAATTCTATCACGAAAATCTATCTGCAGTTACAATTTGAAATCCAAACCAAAGACTATCTGCCTAACTATTTTAATCCCCATTCCGAGATCATAATTCTTCACGTCACCACCCCGAGTTCTGGTATCTTCATCGATAATTTCTGTTTCTTCATTGTCTTCACCGTGATCAACATCCACCACCAAACTGCCTTCCATCACACACTGATACACAATCCAGCCACTTCATCCCTCAACCTGCACCACCACATAAATTCATCTAAGTCAGACCATTACACTACCTGCAACTACCACCACCGCCAAACGCTAACGAGCCACAACACTCAGCCTGTGGCACTACCACCACGAAACCACAGAACCGGCCTAATTGCAACCCAAATCAAAACCAAACATCAATTTCCCAGCATCCACGATTCAACCCTCACCATGGCCACACCTCGACCGCCACCACAGCAGTCTCCTATAACTCCCCAAAACTCAAATTAAAGGTACAAACATACAAACCCATAATCCCAGCAGCCTATTACATACCTCAAGCACCAAATTTTCGCCGGAGAAACCCCCAAGTTCCGCCTCGGTTCGCCTCGGAACCGCACCCAAAAACTTGCCCAAAATCCTCCTTCCACACGCAAGCCCAAGTTGTTTCTCCCCCACCTCGCGAAGGTGGCACCGCCACCGACCGGCAGCCTGAAACCGGCCAGGGACTTGGTCCCTTCTTGGTGTGCCGACCACCATCGCTCTCTGTCTCTCTTTTCTTCTCTAATATGAACGAGAAAGAGAGAGATAATTGTTTTATAAATTTTTTTTCTTAAATTGCCACTTTAGTCCTGAGTTTTAAAAAAGTGTTAATCTAGTCCCTATTATGTTTTAAAAATATTTCAAGTGCAGCCATTTATTTTAAAAACTCTATTTTAGTCCTCAGACTTTAAAATCATTCATTTTAAATCCAAGCTTTAGATTTATTTCAAAACTTTAATTTTATTTCAAACTTTGAATTTCTAGAAACTAATTTAAATTTTATTTTATTTTGGCTAGACGAGACGTACGGAGATCTAGAGAACTGAAATATATTTTCCCGCTCAACCACACTCGTAGAGAATTGAGGTAGACTCGCCCCCATTAATTTGTTTACATTTTAATTGCACGTTATATGCTTCATGTGACTTATGTGCATTATTTGCATAAGATGAGACGAGAATTTATATTTCTTATGAAATATTTGTGTTATGAGCATGCATAACTTATATGCATTTTAAATGCATGAGACGAGACGAGATTATGATTTTGTTATGCTTGACATAACTTATGTGCATTTATTGCATGAGACGAGACTACCCACACCCTATGTTACGAAAGCCTATTATTATGATGAAGTTGTCACTATATGATTGTATGTTTATGTGATCAATTTTTATGTAAATTTATTAATCGGTGATGAGTCTACTGAGTATTTCAACGAAATGCTCACCCCTTTTTAACAACAATTGGGAGATGGAAGCGAATGATGGGCAAGATGTGGCATTAATATTTGAATAATTAGATTTCATTATTATTTCAGTTGAATAATCACATTTTGAGAAATGTTGAGATTTTGAATAGTTTGCTTTATTTGGAAATGTTTTAGCAAATATTATTTCCATAAATTGGTGAATATTTAAAGTTGTCAATTTTTGAATTTATTTAAATAAATCTTGCCAATTAAAAATTTCTATTTTCTTCCGCTTAATATTATTTCAAAATTTTGACGAGACGGTGACGTAACGAGTCGGATGATTAGAACCCGGGGTGTCACATGAATTCCATGCAAAAAGCCCAGCTGCGGCCCATAATTTCTACCGTGCGACCGCACAGTTCAAATAGTTACGGCCACACGCCTTTGCATGTATGTTTTAGTCGCCAATTTTCTGGGTCATGCAGCCGCATGGTGTTAAGTCATGCGACCGCACGGTTATCCAGAAAAATGCAATTTTCATCTTTTAAATGCTACAAGTTGGTCCCTATTTTTTAATTTTACAGCTGGTCCTCCAACTTTCGATTATTGCAATTTCTCCCCTTATCTTTTGATTTCTTCCAAATTTGATTTCTTCTTCCATTTTTCAACAAATTGGCCATATGATTAATTGCATCAATCTTTATTTGCACACTTTGACTCTTTTATTATCCAATTACTTGATTTTAGCTTCAATTCCATTATTTTCTCGACTTTGGGTTATTTCTGAAATATAAACAAATAACAACGAAATAAATAACAAATATTCTTGAACAAACAGATAAAATCCTACTTTTAGGATAGAAATAAGTGTATAAAATACACTTATCAACATACATACAATGTACAAGAAGGTGCATAAAACGAGGAGGACCTAGGCAACTTCATGAATTAGTTAACATACAGCCAATGAGAGTAAAGCAAGTGTAACAATCTGCTAAAAAGAGGAGGACCTATGCAACTTCATGAATATGATAGCTTGAGTCTGATAGCTTATATCTTCACTCCCCCCTTCAAGCCGGAACACAAGACAGTGAGACCAAGCTTGTCTCTAAGATAGGCATGTCTGGACTGAGGTAAAGGTCTGGTGAGAAGGTCGGAAATTTGATCAACAGAAGGAACATAACCGATCTTCAATTTCTTTTCCAGAACTTTGTCCCTTACAAAGTGCACATCCAGTTCAATGTGCTTAGTTCTTGCATGATATACAGGGTTGTTTGCCAAGGTACCAGCTCCCAAATTATCACATCATACAGCGGGAAAACTATAAATTTGCAGCTTTAGCTCTTCTAAGAGAGATCTGATCCAAGATCTATACTCCGACTTAGTACTTGATCTCGAAATCACCTGCTGCTTCTTTGAAGACCAAGATATTAAGGAATTACCCAATTAAATGCAATAGCCAGCTGTTGATCTCCTGTCGTCTAGACACGATGCCCAATCAGCATCAGTGAAATTGTTTATCTCAAGTCTCTCAGCCGGTTGGATATTGATCCCTTGATTGATAGTCCCTTTCAAATATCTAAAAAGTTTTTTCACAGCCTTCCAATGGATGACATAGAGACTTTGAAGGAATTGGCTAAGTTTATTCACTGAAAAATGTAATGTCAGGCCTGGTGTGATCGAGGTAATGCAGGTTGCCTATTGCACTTCTATAGAGAGAAGGATTTTCCATCAGTTCACCCTCATCTTTAGACAATATTCTTCCAGTTACCATAGGAGTTGGACATGCAGAAATACATTGGAGTCCAAAACGTTCAAGTAATCCTTGAATGTATTTGGTTTGGGTTAGATGAAGTCCACACCTATCTCTTTGAACTTCAATTCCAATAAACTGATGGAGTTCTCCCATGTCTTTGAGAGAGAAAGTCTTATTTAGTCTACAAATGAACTTTTGCATAGCTCCTTCATTGCTTCCTGTAATCACAATGTCGTCTACATAGATTAGGACAAATATAATGAGTTCATTGTTGCTATAAATAGAGAGTTGTCTGCCTTGGATTGCTGAAATTTCCAGAGTAAGGTTACTTTAAGTTGGTCATACCAGGCTCTAGGAGCCTGCTTTAGTCCATAGAGGGCCTTGTCCAGTTTGCACACAAACTGAGGCTTCTTGTCATCAACAAAACCTTCTGGCTGCCAAGTTTTCCATTGAGGAAGTCATTATTAATGTCCACCTGTTTTATACTCCAGTTCTTGGTAACAGCCAGATTTAAGATAATTCTCAAAGTTGGAGCTTTAATAACAGGGCTGAATGTTTCATCAACATCGATTCTAGCCTTTTGAAGAAACCCTTTCTCAACTAATCTCGCTTTGTACCTTTGAATCTTTCCATTTGCATCATGCTTAACTTTGAAAATACACTTTGTTGCAATGATTTTCTATCTGGGATCCGGTGGAACAAGATTCCAGGTTCTATTTCTTTTCAAGGCTTCAAATTCATCAACCATGGCTCTTTTCCAATTCTGATTGGTGAGAGCTTCTGTGACAGAATTAGGTTTAGCATCTAATTGGGGAGTGTGAGATAGATAAATCTTGGGTTTGAAGGTTCCAATCTTGCTTCTAGTAATCATGGGATGCCCCATTTGATTTTCATCAGCAACATCAATGCGATTTTCTTACTATTAACCATGTCTAGTAGGGAAAAATCTTCATCATCTTCATCAATGAGTTCCGAACATAAAATTAAATTGATTGAAGCTGTGAAGGCACAATTTGATAAATTCTTGGTTAGGATGGATGAAAGAGAAGCGCGATGGCAAAAGGAGCAATCTCAAGCATATTCTAGAGCTAAGAGGGATAAGATGTGTGAATCCAATACTAGGGGCGGAGATGGAAATACTAAATGTTTGGATTTAGGTCATATTGCACTTTAATGTCCACATAAAAAGGATAGGCATGGTGTGAAAGTTGTTTCTGGAGACAAAGTTGAAAGGATGCCTAAGTTGAAAAATGTTTGTCATAGTGATAAATTGAGAAATGTTGTAGGTGAATCACTTTTTAATGGACGATCTCGTAGCACTAGGTGTAAGGTGAACGATGTGGGTGAGCAAAGAGATAACATTTTCCGTACTAGGTGCTTTTTAGGAGATAAGGTTTGTAATATGGTGATCAATGGGGCAAGTTGCACCATCGTGGCTAGTACTAACTTAGTGGAGAAATTGGGATTACCTTTAATGAAACATCCAAATCCATATAAATTGCAGTGGTTGATTGAGTCAGGGGAAATTAAGGTGAATAAATAGGTTTTGGTAAATTTTTCTTTTGGTGGATATTCTGATGAGGTAGTTTGTGATGTGATACCTATGCAAGTTAGTCACATATTTTGGGGAGGCCTTGGCAACATGAAAGGGAAGTGCTACATGATGGGAATACGAATAGATACAGCCTGGTGAAAGGTGAGAAGAAGTTTAATCTAATGCCATTATCTCCAACTCAGGCCCTGAAAAACCAATTGAAATTGAAAAGTGAGTTTGAGGAAAAAAATAGGAGAGTTGAGGCCACGATCTCAGAAAAAGGAGAGGGAGTGAAAATTAAAGAAGAGAGGGTTGAGGTCTAAACCTTAGAAAAAGGAGAGATTGAGCGTAGAGAGCAAAAGAAAAGAGAGTCTAACACAAAAATGAGTTTATTTACATTTATTCACGCTAACAAACCCCTCCTCAGTTCTATTAAATCTGTTTTACAGGCACCTAAGTCAAACTATGAACTTAAAGTGAGGAAGAAATTCATTAGCACAAATGAGCAGCCCAAAAGGACAAGAAAGTTGGAGGAAAGTAAGAGGCAGCCCAAAAGTCTGAAGAATAGCACGAGGCATAAGCATGATCATCGAGCCTACAGAAGCAAGAAGAGTTTGAAAAGCAGGTCAGAAATTGATTCTAGGTCGAATACTTTTCAAGAAAGGAGGGATGATATGACCCAAAGTAGGCTACGAAAGGAGAAGTTGAGATACCAGCAATACAACAGTGACCTACGTACGAAACGGAGTAAGTTTCATGTTGGGTTGAGCCGAGAAGACGAACGGATCAAGCCGATTTGAAGGGTCGAAGTTCGAGGGCCAAGAGTACCATTACGGCCGTAACACACGAAGGTCACGGCCGTCACTTGTTCTAGGGTAAAAATGAAGATTTCCTGCACTTACGGCCGTAATTCCAGTCGTCACGTCCGTAACTGTCAAACAAGAACCTACTTACGGCCGTAATACCATATTTCATGGCCGTAACTATTTTTTTTCTAGAATTTTGCTAATTTTAATTCTTTTTCCATTTTAGTTTATTATTTCCATAAATTAGGGCCCATTAGCGGCTATACCTAGTTTTAAGTTAGTTTTACTTTGTATTATCAATTTTTATTGTTGTAAACATGAACTTGGTTGATTATTGATTATTGTGATGGTTTTCTCTTGTTAAAGGTTGAGGAGTCTCTTTAAAAATAGTTTCCCTGTTTCTTTTCTTCTAAAATATTCATTCCTAGAATTCTTCTAACATTTCCTGAGTCTTTCATTTCAAATTCAGAACTAAGTTGTGTTTAAGACTCATAATTTCATTCAAGTTAGGTCCAACTATTAACATGTCATCTACATACAAGAGCAGATATATATAACAGAAATTGAAACATTTAAAATAAAAACATGGATCATATTAACTTTTTTACAAATTTAAAACTTAGAATAAAGTATAAAATCTTTTATACCACTGTTTGAGTGTCTGTTTCAGGCCATACAGTTACTTTTCAGTAATCAGGAAAGATTTCGACGTTTCTCAAAACCCTTAGGCTGACACATATATATAGTTTCATCAAGTAAACCATATAAGAAGGCAGTTTTCACATCCATTTGTTCCAATTAAAGTCTGTATTGAGCAACTAAAGCAAATAAAATTCTAATAGAAGTATATTTAACTACAGGTGAAAAGATCTCATTATAATCAATTCCTTCCTTTTGTGAAAACCCTTTAGCTACAAGTCTAGCCTTATATCTAGGCTTTAAGTCTTTAGTCTCACCTTCTTTTGTTTTAAAAATCCACTTACAATCTATAAGTTTTTTCTTATCAGGTTTAGGAACAAGAACCCAGGTTTTATTTTTCAAAAGTGAGCCCATTTCATCTGGCATTGCTGCAAGCCAGACTTAGAATCAGTTGAAGAAACAGTTTCTTCAAAATATTTAGGTTCATATTGTAAAGGTTCTGAATAAGTAAAAGTAGAAACAAATTTAAGGTCTTCATACCTAGAAGGAGGTCTAATTTCTCTTATATTTCTATCCCTAGTAAGCTGATAGTCACTAAGATTAAATTCAGTTTCAGTTTTAGCTTCTGTTTCAGGAACAACTTTAGAAATAGGAACAGAATGGGATTACTCAAGTTCGGAAACATTATTTGGAGAATGTGGGGGTTGCTCCACCCGAAGTTGAGTATTGGGATGATCATTTTGTTCACTAAGATGATCAGTACTCAGCTTAGAGGTGAGGAAATCCTTTTCACTAAGAGGATCTTTTAAAATTCCATCTTTACAGGAAAAATATTTTCATTAAAGACAGTAGACCTACTAATTATTACCTTGTAAACTCTCTATTATTTTACCCATAACCCATAACCCTTGACACCTTCACCCCAAAAAATACACACTTTAAAGATCTGACATCAAGTTTGGTCTCTATTTTCTGTGAGTAGGCAGCACAGCCAAAAAATTTTAGTTTTGAAAAATCAGGAAGTGTATTGTTCCAAATCCGATCAAGTATCTGAAAATTAATGGCACTGCAGGGAGATAAGTTGATCAGATATGAAGTAGTTTTGACTGCTTCTCCCTAAATTTTTTTTGGTAAGTTTGAATCAAGCAGCAGACACCTAGTTCTTTTGAGCAATGTCCTGTTCATCTTCTTAGCAACTTCATTTTATTGTGGACTGTATGTAACAGTCCTATGTCTAAGGATACCTAGATTACTACAAAAGGAATCAAAGTCTAGATTACAAAACTCTAGACCATTATCAGTTCTAATCACTTTAACCTTCCTATCTTTCAAATTTTGAATCAAAGTAATCCAATTTTTAAACACCCACACAATATCATCCTTAGATTTCAACCAATGAACCCAAGTTTTTGTAGAATAGTCATCAACAATAAGCAAGAAACATTTAAAACCAAAAACAAAATTAATTGGGGGCAGGACTCCATAGATCAGTATGCAGATATTCAAGTATATTATTTGACTTATGAATTCCTTTGCCAAAAGAATTTCTTTTCTGTTTTCCCAAAACACAGTTTTCACAAAAATCAAGTTTTTGTAAAACATCTTTACCAAAAACACCTTTCTTTTCAAGTAATTTCAAGCCCCTTTCACCTAAATGTCCAAGTCTTTTATGCCATAAAACAGATTTGTCAATTTCAGAAACTACATTAAAAGACTTAGCACAAATAGGATAGGACTTTAAAACATACATTCTATTTGTTTTGGGAGTGCAGAGAAGTAAAGAGTTACTTTTAAAAATAATTAGGTAACCTTTATGTAATATAATATCATACAATTCAGAATCAAGAATCCCCAGAGATATCAGATTTCTTTTTAAATCAGACACATACCTTGTTTGATTCAAAACAAGTGTTCTATTGTTTTCAAGTTTCAACAAAACCTTACCAATGCCTTTTATATCACAAGTCAAATTATTTCCAAGCTTAACAGATCCAAAAGAACCATCACAAAAATTAGCAAATAAATTCCTTTCAGGGCACATATGAAAAGTATAACCAAAATCACATATGAAAAGTATAACCAAAATCAAGAATCCACTTATTTTTAGTATCATATTCAGTTGTAACATAAACAACACCTTTATTGTTCTGTGTTGCAGTCTTTGTTTGATTACTAGTTCCAGTTTCATGTTGCTTCTTAAAACAATCTTTAACATGATGCTCAGGTTTACCACAATAGTAACATAGTCTAGGTCTAAGGAAATTATCTTGACCTCTATAGTTATCCTGACCTTTTTAGTTATTGTCCTATGGTCTATTGAAATTACCTTTCTTTTGATAATGTAGCAGGCCAAGATGCATCAATAGCTTTAGCACATTTCATTTGAAGTAATAAGGCTTTCATTTTATGGTTCCAGAGACCTAAATCTCCTTTGCCATTCCAGATATCAACATCAACTTTAATAGTAGCTATTGCAAAAATGACTAAAAGTTTGAAAAGTTTTACATATCAGAATCCTTATTTCTTTAAAGATTTCAGATAAGCAAGGCAGAGGAATACAGGACAAAATTCACAAAGTATTTCAAGTAATTAGAGGCAATTCACTAAGTAAAAAAGGATATAATATACCACATAGATTCAAAACAGTCACTAAGCAGTATAGTAATCAAGATGATCACAATCCACAAATAACAATTACACTAAGAAATAATCACCAGGAATCTGAATCAATAAAAAAAATGTTCTTCTAGCATATCCCTCAACCTAATTTGGGTCAGCCCTAGACTCCCTTAGATTCCCGGATTTTCAAGAAATCCCGGACAAAGGAAAGTAAAGGAGTCCAAGAGAAGGCTTAAAAAAATGAGAGATTTTGGAAAGAATAAAAAATTTAAAATGTCGTGAAAGTGTCGTGAAGCAAGAAGAAAATCAACAGAGACTTAGTTACGGTCGTAAATCAAAATGTTACGGCCGTAACCGTCTAAAAGGAGGAAATCAGCAGAGACTCAATTACGGCCGTAAAGGAAGAATTACGGCCGTAAATCTTCAAGTCAAAATTTTCCTTATTTCAATTCTTTCCATAATTTTGGATTTCTTGCTCCCAAAGGTAGGGCACGAAATTGAGGCTATAAATAGGGAAGTTCATGACAAGAAAAGGGGATTATTATTGCTTTGAAGGAGGACGGCTTGCTTGAAGATTTTGAAGAAGAATTCAGAGATTCGAGAAGGTGAATCAAGACAGAAAAATATAGAATTCCTCATGACTATGCTCGGCTAAGCTTCCATACCTAGTTCGAAGGGGAAGTTGTATTTTATATCAATTTGTTATTGTTTTTCCAAACTAGTAATGTAGTTCTAAGTCCTTTATTTTGATTTGTTGGATTCTTATGCGTTTTAATTCAATCAATACAATTATTTATTTGATTAAGGCCTTATCATTTAATTTGTTGTGTTGAGATTTGCTATTTTGAATGATTGGATCCGTAATTGTCTTTTTATTCAAATCATAGTAGCAATTGGAAATTTAATATTTTCATAAAGAATTCCAACTTGGGTTAATTGTCACGAGCTTGTGTGATTGATAATCTAAATCATCCTAATTCTCATCAACCAATATATAGTTGTTGTCTTAAATCTAAAGAGCTTGTTTTAGGTTATTCAATGGCTAATATTTGATTAGAGAGCTTATTCTAATTAAATGCAATTAAGGGGGAATATGAATAGTTAGAGCTTATTAACTATTTACGGGTGATAAATCAAATAGGGAATTTGAACACGCGTTACTTGGAAAGTGATAACATTGCGATAAAATACAACTGAACCTGAGAACTAGGGTTTGCAACCACTTGACTTTTATTTTATCTAATTTACGTTTTCACTTTATTTTCACGTTATTTACAATTCTTGAACTCGAAAACCCCCCATCTATTCTAATTGACAAAGCACTATTTTAGTTCCCGTTCCTCGTGGGATCGACTCTTACTTCCGCTATTACAATCAAACCTGTTAATTTGCGAGTAAGATATTTAATTATTATTTTGGTGCATTGCGACACGCATCAAATTTTTGGCGCCGTTGCCGGGGAACGGTTAACCAATTTAGTGTTTAATCAATTAGAGTTTTATTTTTTTGCATTTATTTTATTTTTTTTATTTTATTTTCACTTTATTTATATAATTTGATACCAAAAAAAAAAAAAAAAAAAAAATTTTTAATACTCAGCTGTGCTTCTTTGTTTATATGCTTAAAACTCGGTCAACTAATTGTGAAATTTTTGATCTTGACCCAGAAATTGAGAGGACTTTTCGACAGCAAAGAAGAGCGGCACGAAAAATGGCAGCTAACAACAGGACTCTTAAGCAACTGGCTACCCCCGATGTGGCTCAGTAGCCATTATGCATAACATTTCCAACAGTGGAAGAAGGAAAAACTTTCGAGCTTAAATCTGGGCTCATCCACTTATTACCAACTTTTCGAGGAAACCCCGGCGAAGATCCGTATAGGCACCTAAAGGAGTTCCACGTGGTTTGCGACAGTATGAGGCCCACGGGCATTACCGAGGAACAAATAAAAATGAGAGCCTTCCCATTCTCATTGAAGGATGCCGCCACTGACTGGCTCTATTGTCTGCCATCGGGAACGGTTACTACTTGGAGCGACATGAAAAGGCTCTTCTTGGAAAAATACTTCCCTGCCTCGAGGGCTGGTACCATCCGAAAAGAAATATGTGGGGTGTGCCAGAACAACAATGAAACACTATATGAGTATTGGGAGCGTTTCAAGAAACTCATCTCCAGCTGCCCCCATCATCAGATTAGCGAGCAACTTTTGGTGCAATATTTCTACGAAGGTCTAGCGCCAATGGACAGAAGTATGATAGACGCCGCAAGCGGAGGTGCGCTAATGGACAAGACACCAGAGCAAGCACGTGCTTTAATATCCAACATGGCGGAAAATACTCAGCAATTCAACTCGAGTAGGGATTCCCAAGTCCGCCGAGTCAACGAGGTAAGTAGTTTTAATATTGAAGGTCAATTATATGAACTAACAAATCTTGTCAAGCAACTTGCTGTAGGGAATTCGAAACAAGCCAATGCCTGTGGGATTTGTTCGAACTTGGGACATCCAACGGATACCTGTCCGGTACTGCAAGAAGAAAACAATGAACAGGTAAATGCTGCTGGAGGTTTCCCTTTCCAAAGGCAGCAATACAACCCATACTCGAATACGTACAACCCTGGGTGGAGAGATCACCCCAACCTGAGCTACGGAAATAAAAAACCCCCGGGTTTTACTTCAAACAAGCCACAAGGACAATTCCAGCAGCAAGGGACTTTCCAACCACAGGGGCAATATCAACAAAAGTCTCAAAATTCAGGTATGTCTCTTGAGGATATGGTTAAGACATTGGCAACTAACACGATGCAATTCCAACAGGATACCAAGTCAAGCATAAAAAACCTGGAAAATCAAATGAGCCAAATGGCCACTACCATAAATAGGTTGGAATCACAATCCGGTGGTAAATTGCCATCTCAACCCGAGATAAATCCTAAAAACGTGAGTTCCATGACTCTCCGAAGTGGAAAAGAAAGTGAGGGCCCGAAATTGGAACCGGCTGCACCCGAAAAGGAAGGAGTCGGGAAAAGAAACGACGCTTTGCAAAAACCTGAGGTAAATATTGACCCCCAATTAAATGTTAAACTAACACCTCCACCTTTTCCTAGCAGGTTAGCAAAATCGAACAAGGAGAGCAAAGAAAAGGAGATGCTGGAGATGTTCAGAAAGGTCGAAATAAATATCCCGCTACTAAATGCCATCAAGCAAGTCCCCCGGTATGCAAAATTTTTAAAGGATTTATGCACTAGCAAACGGAAACTGGTGGGAAACGAGAAGGTAAGAATGGGGGAAAGCGTTTCGGCCTTATTTCAAAGGAAATTGCCTCAAAAGGGTAAGGATCCCGGTATGTTCACTGTGCCATGTCAAATAGGTAACACCAAGGTAAATCATGCACTAATAGATTTAGGAGCATCCATTAATGTCATGCCTAGATCCACTTACATTGCATTAAATCTTACCAAAATGACTAAAACAAATGTCATCATCCAACTAGCCGACCGTTCCAATGCATATCCAGACGGGGTAGTCGAGGACGTCTTAGTGCAAGTAGGGGGGTTGGTGTTTCCGGCAGACTTTTACATATTAGATATGAATGATGATCACTCCCCGAATTCTACCCCTATACTGCTAGGAAGACCATTTTTGTGGACCTCCCAAACCATTATTGATGTAAGGAAAGGGGTGTTGACTATGGAATTCAATGGGGAAGTAGTGCAATTTAATATCTACGATGCCATGAAACACCCAAATGATGTATGTGCTGTTTATTCTATTAATGACATTACTCCTGCTGTGCAGAAAATTTTCGAGTTAAATTGCAGGGACGAGCTAGAAACAGCTATCGTGGAGTCGCTAAGGCAAGATGATGACAGCGACGTGGGTATAAGCAAGGAATTACAGGATGGAATTACTGCACTTGATTCACTAGGACCTACACCACGCAGGTACACCATAAAGACAATTCAACTGACAGACTATCCTAACAAATTGCTACCTTCTATCTTGCAGGCCCCAGTGGTGGAAATGAAATCTCTCCCCGCCCCTCTGAAATATGTGTTTCTTGGTGATCAAGAATCGATTCCCGTAATTGTTTCATCCAACCTCACCAATCTGGAAGAAGACAAACTTGTTCGGGTCCTTCGGGAGCATAAGGAGGTGATTGGTTGGACCATCGCGGATATCAAAGGAATCAGCCCGTCAATCTGCATGCATCGTATATTGCTTGAGGAAGGTGCTCAACCATCGAGACAAGCCCAGCGAAGGTTAAACCCGGCAATGATGGACGTGGTGAAGAAAGAAATTTTGAAACTGCTAGGAGCAGGAATGATTTACCCAATCTCAGACAGCAAGTGGATCAGTTCAGTCCAAGTGGTGCCAAAGAAATCCGGGGTAATGGTGGAAGAAAACAAAGATGGAGAACTTGTACCAACTAGGGCCCAAACTGGTTATCGGGTATGCATCGACTACAGGAAGGTAAACGCTGACACTCGAAAAGACTATTTTCCCCTTCCCTTTATAGATCAAATGTTAGAGAAATTAGCTGGTCATTCCCATTACTGTTTTTTAGATGGTTTCTCAGGATATTTTCAAATTTCCATAACTCCAGAAGATCAGGAGAAAACCACTTTCACTTTTCCATTTGGCACGTTTGCATATAGACGCATGCCCTTCGGTTTGTGTAATGCTCCTGCAACGTTTCAACGTTGTATGATGAGCATTTTTTCTGAATACATAGGACATATTATAGAAGTGTTTATGGACGATTTTAGTGTGTGGGGTGATTCATTCGATGCATGTTTGGACAATCTATCATTAATTTTGAAACGTTGCATTGACACTAACCTAGTTTTAAATTGGGAAAAATGCCATTTTATGGTAGATAAGGGAATTGTGTTAGGTCATGTAGTGTCGGAAAAGGGAATAGAAGTTGATAAGGCTAAGGTGGACATCATATCTGCATTACCTTACCCCGCCAATGTGCGGGATATACGATCTTTTCTTGGGCATGCAGCTTTCTATTGCAGGTTCATCAAGGACTTTTCCAAAATTGCATCACCATTGTGCAATCTGTTGCAAAATGATGTCCCATTTAATTTCACCGAGCTATGCAAAAAATCCTTTGACCAACTAAAGGAGCGGCTAACTACGCCCCCGATCATTCAACCACCCAACTGGGATCTTCCAATCGAAATAATGTGTGATGCCAGCGATTATGCAGTGGGAGCAGTTCTAGGGCAACGGGTTGGGAGAGCAGCCCATGTGATTTCCTATGCCTCCCGAACCCTGAATCAGGCTCAAGCCAACTATACCACTACTGAAAAGGAGCTTCTATCTGTGGTATTTGCTTTAGAAAAATTTCGTCCTTATTTATTGGGAAATAAAAGATAAGGCGGGGTCCGAAAATGTAGTTGCCGACCATCTTAGCCGGGTAGTGAAGCCCGAGGAAAACCTACCTCTGCGTGAAACCTTCCCAGACGAGGGTTTATTTTCCATCGAAGCAAATCCCCCATGGTATGCTGATTTGGTAAATTACATTACTGCTAAACTAATTCCTACTGGTTTTTCGCAGGCACAAAGGCATAAGATGAGGAGCGACGCTAAATATTATATTTGGGATGACCCGTACCTGTGGAAGAGATGCCCCGACCAAATCATTAGACGGTGCGTGCCGGAATCAGAACATCAATCCATCCTCACCTTTTGCCATTCATATGCATGCGGTGGCCATTTTGGACCTAGAAGGACGGCGCAAAAGGTATTGGAGAGTGGGTTCTTTTGGCCCACCCTTTTCAAGGATGCGTACATTTTTTGTAAGTCCTGCGATAATTGCCAAAGAACAGGTAACTTATCCCAACGAGATCAAATGCCTCAAAACCCCATTATTGTATGTGAGATTTTTGATGTTTGGGGCATTGATTTCATGGGACCCTTTCCCCCGTCGTTTGGTTGTAATTACATCCTTTTAGTTGTCGATTATGTTTCAAAATGGGTGGAGGCAAAGGCCACCCGTACTAATGACCTTAAAGTGGTTACAGATTTTGTAAAAACGGTCATTTTTAGTAGGTTTGGAATACCCCCAGCTATGATCAGTGACAGAGGCACACATTTTTGCAACCGAACCATTGAAGCCTTGTTACGGAAATATGGAGTGATGCACCGGGTATCAACCGCGTATTACCCCCAAACTAGCGGGCAGGCTGAAATCTCCAATAGGGAAGTGAAGTCCATTTTAGAGAAAACGATTCGACCAAACCGGAAGGATTGGAGCATTCGCCTTGATGATGCTCTTTGGGCTTACCGAACCGCTTACAAAACGCCAATTGGTATGTCTCCTTACCGGTTGATATTTGGAAAGCCATGCCACCTACCGGTGGAACTCGAGCATAAAGCTTATTGGGCCATCAAGCAATGTAATATGGATTGGGAGGTAGTAGGAGACCATAGGAAGCTTCAATTGCAGGAATTGGATTAAATACGGAATGAGGCTTATGAGAATGCGATGATCTACAAAGATCGAACTAAAGCATTCCATGATCAACGCATTTCTCGAAAGAGCTTTTGTGAGGGTCAGAAAGTGCTACTGTTTCAATCCCGGCTCAAATTACACCCTGGTAAGCTTCGTTCTCGTTGGGTCGGTCCTTTTGTTGTTACTAATGTATCTCCCCATGGTGCAGTCGATATTAGGAGCTTGCGTACGGATAAACAGTTCAAGGTCAATGGGCACCGTCTCAAGCCATATTATGAGGGATTCCAAACTGAGAACTTGGAGGTGATTGCACTGGAAAACGCCAACAAAGGGCATTAGTCTCGCACGGACTCAGTCGAGCCAACGACAGTAAACAAAGGCGCTGTTCGGGAGGCAACCCGAGAGGGGAGCTTCTTTATCTCCTCGACTTTTTTTTTCGTATTTTCATTTTGGTTAATTTTAGTTTATTTAGTCATTTCTTTCAAAAAATAAAAAAAAAATAAATAAAAAATAAAAAATAAAAAAAAATTTCCAGTGGCCTAGTTACGGCCGTAATATATCCTTTTACGGCCGTAACTCAATTTTTTATTTTTATGCAGAAGCCTTATTACGGCCGTAACTCAATTTTCTTATTTTTATGCAGTGGCCTTATTACGGCCGTAACTAAAATATTTACGGCCGTAATTGTTTCTTTGTATTTTTTTTCCAGAATGTGACTTACAGCCGTAAGTCATAATTTTACGGCCGTAAGTCTATGTTTTTCAGAATTTAAAATGGTGAACTCGCGCATAACCCCCACTCTCCCCCTCTTCTTCGCCTTCCTCCCGATTTTCTCTCACGCACCTTCTCCCCATTTCACACCTTCTTTTCATTCTTAAGGACACCTAATTGCCCTCATCCATTACAACCTTCCCCCCTCACAAGTTCTTCAAGGTATGTTTTTCTTTTTTTTTTCTTTTTTCTCTTTTTCTCTTCGTGACGTGGTAGTGTGTTTTTATCCAATGGGTTCTCGACTTTTCCCTGTCCATTGAACGAATTTGCATTGATTGAGTTTGTGTTTTGTGATTTGGGGTTTAGATTTTGATTGTTTTACCTACCATGGCATCATTTTTAGTTTGCATTCCAAGTGTTTGATGTAATGCCTAGGAGGATTTCAAGTGTTTATTTGCCTCAAGTTTCATCTCTAACCGCCCCATTATGCTAGTATGGGTGTATTGCCGTCATATAGGAGTACAATTGTAGGGAAGTGTGGTGCTTGGTCGTGATACTTTCATAGGGCATATTGTATAGTCCTCTTTCCCTTCTACATATCAATTTATGATTATTTTGGTTATGAGTTCCAACTTTTATCTTCGCATTGACCTAAGTTGTGACCCCGCATCGTCATTTTAGTTTGTCATATTGGATAGTGTCTCATGAAGTTGACAAATATAGCATGACCTTGCACTTGATGTGTGCCATCTAACGAACACATGTTAGGTTCCTTGTACTTATGCTATTTTCCGATGTGTGATATGGGAGCTTCTACAATTTTTTTTACACCTCTTCCCACGACTTGGTTCCTCCCATACCTTGCTTGTGTGTACATTATGCCTTTCGTGTCTACATTGAATCCCGAGTTTAGGCTTTAACTGTCCCCCACTGCTTACTTGCGCGCATTTTCTTGTATCACTATCCAACTCGACTAATCCATTCATTTCTTTCACAGGATTTTCTATGGCTCCACCGACTAAGAAAGGGAAGCAAGTGGCGGGGGAATCCTTATCTGAGCCCCGCCAGGAGAAAATCCAGTCTAAGCTATGCATAAAGGAACGCCTTTTCCTCCCAGATGACTTTCAGGAATGGAGGAGCGCTGACACCATCATTGCCCCGCGACAGTTTTGGGCCCGCTTCGTCGAATTTGGATGGGTCATATTCGTGAGTGATCTACCATTTGGGAACCCCCCACTGGTGTACAAATTCTACACCCAGTTCAACAAAGAAATTGGTGACGAGGGTTCCCTTGACTATCACCACACTAGAGTTGCGGGGAAGAGAATCAAATTTGATAAGGATGTGGTGGAACACCACTTGGGATTAAATAGCACTGGGTCGGTCCCCATGTCGTCTAATGCGGGTGTTTTCTTTCCGGACCAAGAGGTGCTCCGTTGGGCTTTGAAGCCTGAACTCCACGACTCCCTGAATGTCATCCTTCCGCACTACAAGAATCGGGATCTACAGCGGGACGCCTGGTACCTGCACCAGTGAGGGTCGGGGAGTCTCTTCCCATCCACTAGCCTCACTACAATATCTGTTCGCTACCTCTGGGTCTACTACGCCATCACCATGGGAATCAAGTTTGACTTGGGGCAGCACATCTTTGATACGATTTCCACATACGCCAGCTTGATACCGCAGAAGCGAGGCATGCCGTTCCCATGTTTAATCACCGCCTTATGCCGGGCTCAAAGAGTTCCCGCTGCAGTAAGTGACGACACCTTGGGGCATGGGAATCGCCTCACGAAGGCGAGTTTGGAGAATGCTCGCAGGCAGATCATTGCGAAGCGGGGTCACGGAGATGATGGATCAGGGGACTCCGATGATGATCAGGGCGCCGAGGAACCCACAGCACGGGAAGCGCCACAACAGCCAAATGCTCCTACCCCTTTTGAGCTTCAGATGCTAGGCATGATGCAAGCCTTCCAAACCCAGCTGAATGCTATGCAAGAGGATCAGCAGCTTCTACTGGAGGAGCAGAGGGCCATTCGGGATCAGATTCGGCAATTGCAAAGAGCTCGAGATGATCAACGTCCACAATAGACCGAGGGAGTTTCTTCTTTTTTCCCTTTTTATTGTTTTCTCTTTATTGTTGCCCTTTTCAATGAGGACATTGAATTGTCTAAGTGGGGGGGGGGGAATTGACTTGATTGTAAGCTTATCTGATTTACTTTCTCTCTGTAATTGAATCTGTAAATTGCATTTTGACCTTGTTATCTGCCTTTGCTACCTATCTATGCTACTTAGGTCCTTGACCGTATTTTGATAGGAAGCAACCCCACTTTTGGTGCATTTTTTTTGAAAAATCATTGCACGATTGGATGTAAAGTGAGCACATAGAGATCATCTCGTCCAAAACTTCATCAATAGGTTGGAAATGAAAAGTAAAACTGTCAAATATCTACAACCGAGTTAACCCAACCTACAATAGACAGATTAACCTTTCATATATAACCTTGAATGTCCCAAACTATTATACCTTTGTGAGTAGTAATGGTTTGAATGCTTTTAACCATGACCTTCGACCAATGGACTTAGATTGGAATGAAGATCAAGCAATGACCTATGACTCATAATTGGATGGGAGAAACACATGAAAACCATGATTTGTGAGCTTTTGAACCTAAGAGCTATTTTCAATACTTATAAGCTCGTAATTCTTTGATGTGTGTCCTGCATGGTTGAGTTATACTTGGATGTGCTTTCTTGTGCATACCGTTGTAGCTTCTTAACTTAAGTGCAAATTATAGCAAAGGCAATAGGTTAAACCAAATTTGACTTGCTAAAAGAGCCCACCTTGCTACATGGACCATTAGAAGCCCGTTTGAGCCTTAGCCTTTCTTTGAATTTTTATGCCACGCTACAAGCCACGAATACCCTTTCTTTCGCATTGTCTCTGTTTTGAACCCATAGAGAAGGGATTCGCAAGCTTTTGTTGATTGAGAATTGTGCTATGGTTTAAGTCCAAGAAGTTGAAATGGTGATCTTGTGTTGAGCTATAGTTGTGAAATGGACTAAATTCAGGGGATGGTAATTCTATCTTGTGTGAATAGAGTTGGGAAGTGGGAAACAATAAAGTTCATATTACGAGTGAAGGAAGTAATGTCCTTGTGAGTTGACTTAGTTTGCGAAATACCTTCTCGACTCAGCCTAAATATGTCTTTTTATCCTACCTGACCCGAAGCCCCGTTACAACCAAATAAAGACCTTCGCTTTGCACTTGTGTTATTGTTGGCTCCGGTTATGACAGTTAGGCAATCTGTGGTACTAACTTATCCATGCAGAGAGCTGAGCGAAAATTCTAACCCTTATACACTTTGTGCGAAGAGAGAAATAGCTTGTGAGGGTGTTAAACCCATTACATATGCTTATGAGTGGTTTGAATTGCTTGGTCTAGGGTTGGTGCTATGAATGTGGTCGGGGGTCCTGTGTTGACTGTATTCATGTCATGAACAGCTCAGTTTACGCAACTGATTTCCGCTAGAATTGGGCGAAATTATTCTCCTCGTAGTCACTCATACGTGGTTGGGATATGATCAAACACGAGAGGTGCAAGGAAATAAACCATATCGAGTCATGATTGGGATGGGAAATAAAGGGCGTTGCATCTCTAGCACACACTATGATGTGATCCGGACCCTCGACAATCGGAGTCATAGTAGGCTTGACGGGAAAATTTAAATATTCAAGCCAAAACAAGAATTCAGCAGGTTCGACGAGCTTTGAAGATCAAACATTATTCACGGCCGTAACCTCCCCTCGGGTTAAAATGCAGAATTTCAAGATTTTTGATTTACGGCCGTAAATAAGGGATCACGGCCGTAATCTTAAAACAGAAGCACACTTACGGCCGTAAGTGTCATCTTTACGGCCGTAACTTCTTAACGGATCAGATTTTTCCCAGATTTTCGTATATTTTATTTCCTTATCAGATTTTAGCTATTTTAGGTTAGTTAGAATTCTATTTTGAGTAAATTAGCGATTAGGGTTTTATTTTGCTTATTTATACGCATTTTTGATTCATTGTAAATTAAGACTTTGATGATTAAATAAAACAGAGATTGAATGTTTTTCAATTGTTTAATGTGTGGATTCACATTACAAATACAAACTTATCAAGATTGATTATCTTGTGGCGTTATTCCCGAATTTATCAAATATTCGCAAGAATATTTGTGGCGTTCAAATCAGAGGCTTATCAAGGAGATTGGGCAAATCCTTGTGGTATTTCGAAAGTCGTGGTTCTTTATTCCGCATCGTCGAGCCATCGCGTCGTGAATATCGGGTCATGATTCATCCGTCCAACCACAACCTGAGTTCGGAACTTTTCGGCGTTTCTTCCGCGCTTCGAACCGCGTTATTTGGTATCAGAGCTGGACTCAGAATTCAGGTTTTTCTATCCAGTTTGATTTTTATGTTTATCATCGAGTCCCATAAAAATCATCCATATCTTGTTGTTGAGTCTTTCTTTTCTTGATTTTCTTGTTCTTCGTGCCAGTAAATTTTTTCTTTGTTTGATCCATATAAAAATTCAACAAAAATTCAAAAGTGTTTGTTTTGCTTAATTCTTATCCGAATTAAGTTCCGTTTGTTTTGTTGTGTTCGTTGTCGAATTTCGGATTTATAAAAAATATATATATATATATATATTTTTTTTTATTATTTTATTTATTCCGAAAATTCATCCTAAAATTCAAAAAAAAGAAAAAAAAAAGAGTCCATTCAAGAACCACTTTCTTGAATTTCTTGATCATTTGTTTTCTTTATTCTTTTTCTGTGTCCTTCCACAAAAAAATTTCAAAATGTCCAATTCCCATGAAAACGCCAAAGATCGTATGTGGAGATTTTTGAATGAAGCTTTGGTTAGGTTGGATAAATTAGATGAAAGGGAAGGGAAATTGAAAAAGGGGCGATCTCAAGCAAATCGTAGTGATTATAGGCGTGATCCTAAACCTAGGGATGGAATCGGGGTTAAGAGAGGAGCTGAGATTGATCCAAAAGCAATTTTGAAATTTCAAAAAGAAATTTATGAGGAAAGATTGAGGTGTGAACGGGAGGCAGAAAGAAAATATTTGGCTAAATTACAAAGGAAGGAGGAGAAACGAAAGGCGGTAATTAAATGGTTAGAAGAGAGTGAAAATCATGTTGAGCCTCGGGATATGAAAGTTGAAAAGAAGGAGGGAGGCTTGAGGCATGAATTAGTTGAAGAGACCCCGAACTTTGTGGTAGGAGTTGAAAACGTGGAGTTATGTGAACAAACTCCAAAATATGATGAGGAATTAGAAGTTGGGGTAGAAATTCAAATTTTGAGCTTTGAATTGGTAGATCCACATTTGAATACCGTTGGGGGAGTGCATGAAATTAGTGATAAAAATCTGGAGGTAGAACATGTGGTCGAATTTGAAAGTAAAAATTTTGAAAATGTTGTTGAAAATGCAAAGGAAGAACGAGGTGAAGAGAAGGGCCTCGTGGTTCTTAAAAATGAAGTGGAGATGGTGGTTTATGATGAATACAAGGATCCATACCTTGTACCTCAAGAAGTTAACATGTCCCTCCCCATTCTATTTAATTCTTTCTTGCAGATTTCTTACATTTGGGAGCTTGAGTCACACCAATCATGGCAATTCAAGCTCGAGCTTCAATCCATTCATGTAACCCAAGTTGCAAAATACTATTGGTCATCCCACTGGCATGGAAGCAATAATTTTCCGTTTGATCCAGGGGGAGCAGTTGCATTCATGAACAAAGCTATGATTCGAGACGAATCATCCTAATAAAGGAGGGTATGATGTGATCCGGACCCTCGACAATCGGAGTCATACCAGGCTTAACGGGAAAATTTAAATATTCAAGCCAAAACAAGAATTCAGCAGGTTCGACGAGCTTTGAAGATCAAACCGTGTTGAAAGGAACCAAAAATTATGCAGAAGTGCTTTCACGGCCGTAACCAACATTATTCACGGCCGTAACCTCCCCTCGGGTTAAAATGCAGAATTTCAAGATTTTTGATTTACGGCCGTAAATAAGGGATCACGGCCGTAACCTTAAAACAGAAGCACACTTACGGCCGTAAGTGTCATCTTTACGGCCGTAACTTCTTAACGGATCAGATTTTTCCCAGATTTTCGTATATTTTATTTCCTTATCAGATTTTAGCTATTTTAGGTTAGTTAGAATTCTATTTTGGGTAAATTAGCGATTAGGGTTTTATTTTGCTTATTTATACGCCTTTTTGATTCATTGTAAATTAAGACTTTGATGATTAAATAAAACAGAGATTGAATGTTTTTCAATTGTTTAATGTGTGGATTCACATTACAAACACAAACTTATCAAGATTGATTATCTTGTGGCGTTATTCCCGAATTTATCAAATATTCGCGAGAATATTTGTGGCGTTCAAATCAGAGGCTTATCAAGGAGATTGGGCAAATCCTTGTGGTGTTTCGAAAGTCGTGGTTCTTTATTCCGCATCGTCGAGCCATCGCGTCGTGAATATCGGGTCATGATTCATCCGTCCAACCACAACCTGAGTTCGGAACTTTTCGGCGTTTCTTCCGCGCTTCGAACCTCGTCACACTAACACAATCAGATCATGCAATGGAACATTTTTTGTTAAAGACAAGTGGGTTGCAACCTCAAGTCTCTAAACTGTACTCTATTGTTGGAATCCTACTCTTTTTATCTGTTCGAGGATGAACAATGGTTCAAGTGTGGGGGGATTTGATAAGTGTGATATTTACGTTTATTTTATACACTTATATCCTTGGAAATGCCATAATGTGATTCTATCTAAGTATTATTAATGCATTTTTATGTTTTATATTGCATATGATCATAAAAGAAGAGAAAAGAAGAAAAAAGGACCAAAATGCACTCAAAACTGAAGTTTGGGGACTTTCATGCAAATAAAGTTACGGCTGTAAGAAAATAAGGTTACGGCCGTGAAAGTGTCGTGAAGCAAGAAGAAAATCAGCAGAGACTTAGTTACGGCCGTAAATCAAAATGTTACGGCCGTAACCGTCTAAAAGGAGGAAATCAGCAGAGACTCAATTACAGCCGTAAAGGAAGAATTACGGCCGTAAATCTTCAAGTCAAAAATTTCCTTATTTCAATTCTTTCCATAATTTTGGATTTCTTGCTCCCAAAGTTAGGGCACGAAATTGAGGCTATAAATAGGGAAGTTCATGACAAGAAAAGGGGATTATTATTGCTTTGAATGAGGCCGGCTTGCTTGAAGATTTTGAAGAAGAATTCAGAGATTCGAGAAGGTGAATCAAGACAGAAAAATATAGAATTCCTCATGACTATGCTCGGCTAAGCTTCCATACCTAGTTCGAAGGGGAAGTTGTATTTTATATCAATTTGTTATTGTTTTTCCAAACTAGTAACGTAGTTCTAAGTCCTTTATTTTGATTTGTTGGATTCTTATGCGTTTTAATTCAATCAATACAATTATTTATTTGATTAAGGCCTTATCATTTAATTTGTTGTGTTGAGATTTGCTATTTTGAATGATTGGATCCGTAATTGTCTTTTTATTCAAATCATAGTACCAATTGGAAATTTAATATTTTCATAAAGAATTCCAACTTGAGTTAATTGTCACGAGCTGGTGTGATTGATAATCTAAATCATCATAATTCTCCTCAACCAATATATAGTTGTTGTCTTAAATCTAAAGAGCTTGTTTTAGGTTATTCAATGGCTAATATTTGATTAGAGAGCTTATTCTAATTAAATGCAATTAAGGGGGAATATGAATAGTTAGAGCTTATTAACTATTTACGGGTGATAAATCAAATATGGAATTTGAACACGCGTTACTTGGAAAGTGATAACATTGCGATAGAATACAACTGAACCTGAGAACTAGGGTTTGCAACCACTTGACTTTTATTTTATCTAATTTACGTTTTCACTTTATTTTCACGTTATTTACAATTCTTGAACTCGAAAACCCCCCATCTATTCTAATTGACAAAGCACTATTTTAGTTCCCGTTCCTCGTGGGATCGACTCTTACTTCCGCTATTACAATCAAACCTGTAAATTTGCGAGTAAGATATTTAATTATTATTTTGGTGCATTGCGACACGCATCAACTCTCACACAAATGAACCACTAAGGAACATAAAAGTTTTACAAATTAACACTGTAAAATAACCACTAAGAGTTCTTTGAAATTACACAAAGAATCAGAGAAAAGAACCACAAAGAATCAGATGCGAGAGATTAATTTTCAGAGAGATAAAACCACGAAGAACTAGGGCAGAGAGAAGAAAGAGCCTGGAAGAGAAAAAGTCAGGATCCAAAATGAAAAATCAGCTCTTATCTTGCAATGGATGGTCCAGATATATTCAGCAGATCCAAGGTTGATAATGAGGGAGAAGTTACACCGGTTGGGTCACAACCCGGTTCTTTCAAGTTGGGTTGGATCAAAATGAGATGGATTAACCATTATTTGGGTCAGACTTGGGCTTCAACGATTCAACCGATTGGGCTCTTCAATTTGGAATTCAGCATGTGGACTTGGACTTCATTATTTGGGTTGCTCATCTGGTCCAATTGTATTCACAAAGATGAACGTTGATGCCGCATTTTTTAATAATCAAATGAAGGCAGGAGTTGGTATGGTTGTTAAAGATGAATTCGGGGCTTTTATTGCAGCAAAATCTATGCCCATTTGGGGAGTCTCGAACCCTTCTATTGCCGAGCCATTGGGCATTTGTTAAGCTTTGTCATGGATAAAACCTCGATTCCTTGCGGTCAAAGTAGTTGAGATGGACACAATGCTTGTACACAATGCCCTTCATCATGAGGAACCGAACTACTCCTATTTTGACTTGATTATCGAAGACAATCGAAGATTAGCTCAAGATTTCCCTAACCTAAGATTTACTTGGGTTAGCATATCAACGAATTGTGTAGCTCATGCATTAGCTGGGGCAACGAGTTCTTTATCTAATTCGCTAGAATGGTTTAATTCCCCCCCCTCCCCCCCCCCCCCCGGCCCTCGCCCTCGCCCTTTATTTTTGATGTACTTCGTCATGATGCCATGAATGAATAAGCTTTTCCATCTAAAAAAAATTGCACTTCTTGAATGTTCGTTTCCAAATCAACTTCATTTTATGGTTCTAAATTGATGGAATTTGAGTTAACATGAGGTGGACGTAAATATGGAAGTTTTGTCAATTTTAATTATTTTTGTAATTTCAATAAATGTAGAGAGTCTAGACTATCGAGATTTTTCATAAAATCAAGAACTACTATTCCGTTTACAGTTTCAAACCGAATAAAAACAGAGGAAATTACAATCCCACCCTACACCGCAAATATAAATCTCAAAAATCAAAATTTCAAGGTATTAATTCAAAAATTAGGTGGTTATTCAGATTCTTAATACAAATAATATTATAAAATTAAATAACTTTTCTATATACCCTATTAACCACATCTACTCCATCCCATACACCATCAATTATGGTTCAAATTGAAGCAGCTATGGAAAAGGACACCATCTCTCTCCCTTTGGCATCGCCATCTCCGTTGTCACCAAAGACACCATCTGTCTCAGGTGACTGCAATTGAGAGGAGTTTGATACACAGTGCAGGCGCTATTCAATGATGCAGCCAAAGGAAGACTTGGCCGAGGTTTCCAAATTCGACCAGACGGAGGAGCTTTAGGTGGTGGACAGTGACACTGCTTCTAGTGAGGTGACTATGAGCTACGGTGGTGGATCCACCTACGCACAGAGGTGTGTAAATCATCAATTTGTGTTGGGAGTTGGGACGACTGTTTTGGGGCTGATCTGAGTTGTGTGTGTGATAGTGGGTTGTTGTGCATAGATGGTGATGGTAGTTGAGTTGCATCTAAGATGATGAATTTGTTTCTTGTTCGTCCGAGTTGTACGTAGTCGTTGCGATTGGTTTTGGAAGTTGTTGTTTGTGTTGGTGTCGGTGATAGAGATGGCAGAAAAACTCACCCCGCCCTAAACCCGATGGACCGCGACCCTAATGGGACTAAAAAACTGCTCCATAGGTAGACAGAGCCTGTTTGGATCAAAACCTAAAACCTGAAGTGGGTATATGACACAACCCTCCCCACAAAAAAATTGTAAGAAATCAAATAAAAAGTTACAAACCTAATACTAACCCTGGGTAAAAAAGTCGAGGTTATGCTTGTGCAAAATCTGAACCTAATGTGCCGGCGATTTTTTAGAAATGCCAAGTCCTCCTTCCGGTGGTGACCTCACGCCGCCAACGGTACATAACCCGGTTGGTAACGTCCCTGTGCTAACTGGGAAACCCAATAAACCCAATATTAATAAACCTCAAACATCTACTACTAACATCCCTCCTCCTCATAGTTCAGATCAAGCCCCAAATTCCAGAAATGCCAACGCCGGTAACAAAGGAAAGTCAGTACATGAGAATGCTGAGAAAAGTTATGATGCGGCCTTTCCACCGCTTCGAAATGGACCTTCAACCTCGGGTACCAAGGAAATGGGTGAGACTAAGCAAAGCTTGTCCTTTGTGGAAGCTCTTGGTCTTAAACCCCAAACGAATACTGACGTGGAATTCAGTTTGCTATCTCCGATTGTTCATGAAGGGGAGCCTGGAATACACTTTACCAAGGAACACTTGGAGAGTTTGGAAGCTAATGCAAAATTTGTGCTTATTGGGAAGTTCTCTCATGCGAAACCAAGTATGAAACTGGTTAAGGAAGTCTTTCAGAATCTGAAACTCAAAGGTACCTATGTGTTGGGACTGATTGATACCAAACATGTAATCATCCATTTTGACTTGGAGGAAGATTATAACAGGTTGTTTATGAAGCCGGTGTGGTACATAAGAGGTGCCCCTATGCGAGTATTTAAATGGACTAAAGACTTTCATCCCTCAAAAGAGTCCCCAATTGTTCCGGTTTGGGTTGCACTACCAGGACTCCCCTATCTATTTTTTCAGAAAAAGGGGGCTCTATTTTCCATTGTCTCTCCTTTGGGGAGACCCCTGTGCCTGGATAAACCTACTGCAGCACGGACTCGCCCAAGTGAAGCTCGAGTATGCGTTGAAATAGATGTCTCCAAGCCTAAACCTGATAGAATTTGGATTGGAATGGATAGAAGTGGGTTCTGGAAAAAGATTCGATTTGAAAATGCACCAGAGTATTGTGATTTTTGTTTTCATCTTGGGCATGGAAAGGAGAAGTGTTTCTGGAATAAGAAAGGAGAAAAAAAGGGGGAAAAGGATCAAGAAATTTTGGACCATGTTCATCCTCTGGCGCCGATAGGTTCGATGGTGGCGTGTGACTCATGCTCCCTGGATACAGACCTTCCTAAAACTGCTGATTCGACAAAGGTACCTGAGGAAAGCTCAGGATCAGAGATTGCACTGAAAAATGAGACTAGTGAAAAGGCTACTACGCTGGAAAAGTTAACTGAGAAAGTTACACAAAATGAGACAAATACAGCCTGTCATAACCATGAAAGAGGAGGCTGCATGGATGATGGAAATCAGGTTGGTGAAAAGGTGACAGATGAGGTTCAGACTCTGGAGAATGAGAAAACAAGCATGGGAACTAGTGGAAAGGTTGGCGATGGAAATGGTGATCAGCCTCTACTTCTGATACAAGGAATGGATGGAAAAGGCTCAAATAATCATCTGGATGGCTCAGATAAAACTAACTGGACCATAATTCCATATGTTAATCCTGCAGCTATGGGAAACAACTTGGGACTGACCCAACAAGACGAAATTTCTACTGGTAATACATTTGAATTGCTGGCACAGATGGCTCTTGAAGATAGACTGCTTTGTGTGGAAGAGAAGGACTTTAAAGCCCAAGAAAAATTGCTCTTGGGGGAAAATAATGATAGAGGTCAGAATAGAAGCCCATATGCGTTGAGGAACAGATCCAGCTTGGCTAGATCAACAAAATGCCCTTCCATCTAATTGTTTTTATGATTAATTGTCTCATGTGGAATGTTAGAGGAGTGGCTAAACGGAATGTCAGAGGGAGGATTAAATTTCTTGCTAAAGAACATAAGGTTGATGTTATTGCTATTTTTGAACCATTTGTTAAGAGCTGCAGAATTAGACAATTTGCGTACAAACTTGGATTCAAAAAATTTTATTTTAATGAATCAGAACAGATTTGGATTCTTTGGAAAAATACCGTTGAGTGTCAGTTGATTCTGGATACTGATCAAAGCTTGCATGTGGAAGTGTGTGATTCTTCCAAAGGTGAGAAAGTTCTCTTGTCAGCGGTGTATGCAAGCTGTTCGTATATTAAACGTAGAAATCTGTGGAATGCTTTGAAAACTATTGCTGATAACCTGACTGGAAAGTGGTTAGTTGGTGGTGATTTTAACTGTATTATCAGTTGTGATGAAAGAAGTGATGGAAGGATTAAGAAATTTAGACAATCAGAGGAATTTGCACAGATGATTTTTGACTGTGGTCTGGTGGATTTGGGAGGAGTTGGACCCAAATTTACTTGGACTAATGGAAGAATTTGGGAGAGACTGGATCGATTCCTTGGCAACATAGCTTTTGCCTCAGACATGGATAATTGCAAGATCAGTACCCTTAATCGTAATGGGAGTGACCACAGCCCCTTGATTGTTGAACAGATTAGGCCTCATAAACGAGGACCAACAGCATTTAGATTTCTTAATACGTGGACTAAGCACCACAGTTTTCTTAAAGTTGTCGAACTTGATTGGTTAAATGCTGTGGAGGGAAATGGAATGTTACTTTTGTGGAACAAACTTGCGAGGCTAAAACAAACACTAAGCTCCTGGAACAGAGAGGTGTTTGGCAACATCTTTTGCAAAGTCAGAGAGGCGGAAGCTGCTGTCACTATTAGAGAACGAATTTTTGATGAATCCAAAAGTGGAAGTGATAGAGAGGAACTCCATAGAGCTCAAGCTATTCTTAATCATGCCCTTATTATGGAGGAAACATACTGGAGACAAAAATCAGGAATTAAATGGCTTAAAGAAGGGGAGAATAACACAAAATACTTTCATGCAGTGGTGAATGGAAAAAGACAGAGACAAAAGATTTGGCTTATTGAAGAACAGGGCCAAACTATCAAGGAGGAAAAGCATATTAAAAAATCTGGAGAAAAATTCTTTCAGGAGCTTTATGAACAGAAGGATATCATTTTGGATGAGTCATTATTTGAATGTATTCCTGAGATCATCACAATTAAGGATAATGAGGAACTTTTGGACATCCCAGATGATTTGGAAATAAAAAACGCAATGATGTCTATGAACAGGGATAAGGTTGCAGGACCGGATGGCTTCACACCACTCTTCTTTCAAACTTGTTGGGACGTAATAGGAAGGGATGTTTGCTGTGCAGTTAGAGCAGTTTTTCAGGGGCAGTTTGTTCATCGGGGCTTCTCTAGTACCACTATCAGCCTCATTCCAAAGATTGATCATCCAAAAGGCTGGACAGATTTTAGACCAATTAGCTTGTGTACAGTTTTTAACCGCCTTTTTTCTAAAATTATTGCTGACAGAATGGCCAGGATTTTACCAAGAATTATCTCAAAAAATCAAAGTGGCTTTGTCAAAGGAAGGGCTATCGCGGATAATATCCTTATCGCTCAAGAGCTGTTACATAGTCTTAACAAGAAGACTAGAGGGCAGAATGTTGCGCTCAAATTGGATATGACAAAAGCTTATGATCGTGTTGATTGGAAGTTCTTGGAGCATGTTCTTGCAAAGTTTGGCTTTAACAAGGACGTTGTACACTTGATCAGAAGAATTACTCAGAGGTGCTGGTTTTCGGTGCTAATTAATGGTGAAATGGTTGGTTTCTTTAAATCTACCAGAGGACTGAGGCAAGGGGACCCAGTATCACCATCACTTTTTATCATAGCCGCTGAAGTGCTGTCAAGGAACTTGAATTGGCTCTTCCAAGATAGAAGAAACTGGTTATTTAACTATGGAGGAGACACCCCAGTCACTCACTTGGGCTTTGCTGATGATGTCATTATCTTCTCAAATGGGAATGCGAAAGCCATTAAAGGTATTCTCGATGTGTTGTCAAAATATGAACTCTGCTCTGGACAGTTGATTAATAAATGTAAGAGTGGATACATGGTTAAGTGTGGTGCACATAAAAAATTCCTTGAGAAAATTGAAGAACTAACCCAATTCAGTAGAATCAAACTCCCTACATCCTATTTGGGCATGCCACTATTTGTGGGAAATAAGCGGATTTATTTGTTTGACAAAATCTTAAAACAAATCAGACAAAAATTGACAGGTTGGGAAAAGAATTGCCTCTCCCCAGGAGCTAGACTTGTCCTTATCCAAAGTGTGTTGACATCTATACCAATTTTCTCAATGCAAATTATGAACACTCCCAACACTGTAATTCATAGAATTGAACAGTTGCTTGCTTGCTTTTTCTGGGGGGATGGAAGTACTGGAAGGAAAATGCACTGGGCAAAATGGATTGACATCTGCAGACCTACTATAGAAGGGGGTATTGGTACGCGCAGATTGAAGGATGGGATTGAATGCTTCACGGCAAAGCTTTGGTGGCGGTTTAGAGAGAATAAGTCCTTGTGGGCGGAGGTTATGAGAAACAAATATTGCAAGGGTGCCCACCCGACAACTATTACCAAGAAGGGATCTGACTCACCAGGCTGGAAAAGACTGTTAAGGGGAGCTGCTATTGCTGAGGAAGGAATATTGTGGAATTTGGGAAAAGGAGACATTAACTTATGGCAGGATAAATGGCTAGGTGATTTCACATTAATGGAAAGACTTCCCTCACATAGGCCATCTTCCAAGAAAGTCAATGAATTCTGGAATGCTAATGAATGGGATCACGATTTAAGAAGTGAATTACCAGGGCATATTCTGACATTGATGTATGAGAAATCTGTTGATCACAATCAAGATGATGAAATTACATGGAAATATTCTCAAAATAGTAAATTCAGAATTTCAGACATGTGGGAAAAGATTAGGGACAAGAAACCAGAAAATTCTCAGTGGAGGTATATTTGGTACAAGACTATTCCCAAGAAAATTTCTATTTTTATATGGAAACTATGGAATAAATGGATTGCAGTGGATGAAGTTATCATTCAACGACTGAAAATTTCAATGCCCTCGAAATGTCTATGTTGTGATTATATTGAAACCGTTAAGCATCTTTTTATTAGTGGCACTATTGCAGGTAAAGTCTGGTTACACTTTCATAAAATATTTGGTGTTCAACACTATCATAGTCATTTGCCTATTGTATTGTACGACTATTGGGTGAAATCAAGCAAATGGACTAAAAATGGACACGTCAGAACAATTATTCCTCTGCTTATATTCTGGTTTATATGGGTGGAAAGAAATGATGCCAAACACGGAAGTATCGCTATGGATGCTGGAAGAATCATTCAAAGAGTGGAATTCCTGATTAGAATGATGAATAAAGGGCACATTCTAAATAGAAGTGACTGGAAGGGAGATGAAGCACACATTGAATACTTTGGGCAGATTACAGGAAGTCTCCTACCACCTAAGGTCGTGAAATGGAAACTACCACCTGCTGGGAAATTTAAGCTCAACACTGATGGGTTTAGAAATGAGATTACTGGAGAGATTGCAGGAGGAGGGATACTCAGGAATGATAAAGGAATACCAATATGGGCATTTCAGGAATTTTATGGCTGTGGGTCAACGCTTGAAGCTGAGTGTCGTGCCTTGCTGTCGGGACTTAGAAAATGTAGACAAGAGGATATGAGGGAGCTCATTGTGGAAACTGATAACTTACGAATTGTCCAGATTACTGAAGGAGTGGATAGAGGACCGTGGGAAAGCCAGAAAGTTCTTTATGAGACCAAAGTCATTTGTAGGGATATGGCAATCAAGATCAGGCATATTTATAGGCAAGGGAACTGGGTTGCAGAATTTCTTGCTCATGAGGGAGGTACTCAGAAAACTAATAGAAGCTTCAACCATGATGAAATCAAAGGAGGACTTTGGAGCAGAATTGAACTTGATAAAGTTGAACTCTCATCCTTTAGGCCTTAAAGTCTGTTTGAAATGGAATACTCAAAATCTTTTGTTGTGCTTTCTCGCCACGTTAAATAAGTCAATTGCCCTTTCGGTTATTGATATTTGGGAGGTTTTGGCCTAGTCCCCCTTCCTTGTAATTTTCCTTTGTTTTTTAAATCTATAAAATCGCCACCTCAGTGTGGTTTAAAAATAAAAAATAAAAAAAAAAAATAAAAAAAAAAAAAAAAACCTAATACTAACCCTATTAACTCATGTCTCATCTCTCTCTCTCTCTCTCTCTCTCTCTCTCTCTCTCTCTCTCTCTCTCTCTCTCCCCCCTTATGCAGTGCCTCGTTAGTCGTCCCCCCTCTCGTCGCTGCCTCATCTCTTCCCTCTCGTCGTCGTCGTCGTCGTCGGTTGCCAGTCCCGACTCAAGACTGTCTCTATTCTCCACTGATCACTTCAACAGCTTCCTCTGCAGTCAGTTCTCTCTACTCTCGTCGCCGATCGTCTCAAATGTAGATCTACTACATTTCAACAGGTTTTTTTTCCGACTTTCTTACTTTTTATTTCAAGATTAAGTTTCTTTACATAAAGTAAGGAGGCTGAAAACACCAGATTAGTGGTGACATTTTGTTAGAAAACATGCGACTTGAACATTCATAGTTAAATCTTTTCAAAGAGCTTCTCCAGTTCTATTCAAATTGTGTATTTGTGTTTGTGCTTTGTCCATGTATGTTCAGGAATTTGGATGTTCTTTTCGAATTGTGTAATTTTTGTTTGTGCTTTTACCCATGCATGTTAAGTAATTTAGACAGTGTGCTTGTCATGTATTAGAGTTTAATCATTTTTATGTTTTCCCATAATTATCAATTGTGAATTATATTCAAAAAGTATGGTAAAGAAGGAGGAGGGTATTTAAAATAAAAAAAAAATTCAGGTTACAAACGAGGCAGCAAAGTGCCCTGCACCGCCCCAAAAAAAACCCAAACCCGCCCCGAATCCGGCAGATCACGAGGTGAAAACGAGGTAGCCAATGAGTTCGTATAACGGCCACGAAATGGTCAACCCGCTCCGTTGCCATCTCTAGTTGGTGTTAGGTGGTGGTGATGTGGTGGGGTGAGGCTGGGTTGGGTGGTGGTGGTGTATGGTTTTGTGGAATGGTGGTGACGGTGGTGGTGGTTGTGGTGTGTTGATGGTGGATCTGAGGCTTAAAGGGTGGTGGTGGCGATAGTGGTTGGGTATATGAGTTTTCTTGGGTGATTCCGATGCCAGCAGTGGTGACAATGACAATGATGCAATTGGTGGTTGGGATCTGAATTTGAGACTGCCGACGCTGTGCTGTCGTCGATAGTGGTGGTGTTGTGGGCGGGATAGAGGAATGTTGATATTCCATGAACAAGAAATAAGTCGTTAGTTAATTTGATTATTTTTTCCCCATTAAATTTGTGATTTTTGATCGATAAATAAATTGTGATCAATTAAATCGATAATCTGTGACAAGAAAATGACCTGTGATCAAATAATTTGATAAACTATGAATGTAAAATAAACTATGATCTATAAAATTTGTGACCAATGACTGAGAAATAAATTGTGACCTATAAAACTTATGGTTTGTGGCCTATTAATATATTGGAACCTAAACAATTCGTGATTGGTGCTCGAGAAAAAAAATTGTGACCAATAAAGAAATTTTGACTCATAATTTGTTAAGTTGTGACTAATTAACTCAAGATTTATGATCGAGAAAAATTCATGCCCTACAAAATTAGAGATTTGTAATTAAGAAATAAGTTGTAACCTGATAAATTTGTAAACTGTTACCGAAAAATAAATGGTGACAGTAATTATTTGAATTTGTGATCGACAGAGACGTAGTGACCTATAAAATTTGTAAATTATGACCCAAAATAAGCCGTGATCAATTGGTTTCATAATTTATGATCAAGAAAGAAGTCGTGCCCTATAAATTTATGATTTGTAATCGAGAAATATTTGGTAACCTTAATATTTGCGATTTGTGACTCTGTAATAAATTGTGGTTGAAAAGTAAGTTGCGATCTATAAATTTGTAATTCGTTAACAAAAAATAAGTCATAATATTTTTTTTTTGTTATTATAATTTTTGACCTAAAAATAAGTCGTGATCAATTAATTTGATAATTTGTAAATAAAATTTCTTTTGTGACCGTGACAATAATAAATATATTATTGTGACCTTAATCTATTTAAAAAATGAAATATATTTAATTAAGTAATTAATTAAATTAATTATAGCCGAATTTTTGAATTAAAACCTTAAGTTCCTAAAGTTTGAAAATATGTATTTTAAATGTCTTTGTTACACATTTTCGCCATAAAAATACCGCAGTGAGTTTTATAAATAATTATGTCAAATTCTTGGTTACTAAAAGTTGTGAATCAGTGAGTTATTGACTCTATATTTTTAGTATTATACAAAATTTTAAAAAATTCTATATGTATTTTTTCTTGAGAATTTACGCAACTACCTAGATGTAATGAATAGTAATTGAAAAATATGTAATTTTAATAATATTCATTATATTATATAATTCCATTCCCCAGTTTTAGAAAAATACCAATTTTAGGGGAGAGTGTGTTATTTGATTAAAGTCATTAATTAGGTAATCTTAAATGTAGAGATGTTGAGAGAGAAATGTAATTAATAATTAATTTAATTAGTTAGGTAACCTTAATTTTAGGGATCTGGTTACCTTTAAAGTAAACTAATAATTATAGAAGTTACAATTATTAAATTAATTTAATAATATGTAAAGTCATCTTCTAGATCGGACATGATGTTACAGTGTCTATAATATCATTGTATGTTATAGCCTCTAATTGTTTAGGAATGTCATAATATTACAATGCCTGTAATATCGTGGTGTTTTATTACCTACAACATGTATAGTAATGTCGTAATATTATAGTGCTCGTATTAACAACTTAATTCATGAATTTGAAATGATTGCTGAGCATTATGGATGTAATAATAACAAGTATCTCATTAAGTATTGTGCACATTACACATCGTGTAACTTAGGGCATTAGAAATTCTAGTTAACATAAATCTTGGTTTCTCATGGAATGTTGTTGTGTTACCTGAATTATAATGATCGGCAAAAAAATATCATACGACAAATTCATGTCGTGAAATTTGTAAGTGACATATTTCTGTTGGTATAAACCATTGTAATATGTATTTATTATATGAAATATGCGTTATTACAACTATTACAATATTCGTACAAATTACATTCCTAATATTGGAAGATATACATGGTATTTGGCGTGACACTAATTATGAAGGGAGTGCGCTTGATTAAATGAATTATAATCTTCTTTACACCTATTGGAATTTTATTACTATATTTTAATGTAATATTCGTTACAAGTATAGTAATCTTCATTTGAAACATTGTAATCTTCTTTACAATTTTCGTTATAAGTTTATATTAATTTTATAATATAAGTATTAATATTAAAAATCTGAATTTTCACCTAATTTTTGAATTAATTAGTTTGAAATTGTATCTATATTTGGGAATGATTCATAATAACAAGGTGATAAAGAAATATTTAGAGATTTCTTGTGAGAGAATAAAGGGAAAGGATTAGAGAGAAGATAAAGAAAATAAAATAGTGAGAGAGAGGAGAGAAAATGTATAATAAGGTAGAAATTTAAATGGGAAAAATGCACAAATCATGAAGTTATAAAAACTTCAAAAATTAGGTTGTAATATAAATCACTCACCCCCGCCACATTTAATTCAAATCTTCTTAAATGGACCGTCTCTTCACCACCATCACCAATGATCACTACCACTACCACCACCACCAATCCTACTCCACCACCACTACCACCTTCGACGTACTGCCGCCACCACTCCACCACCATCACATCTTCTGTGCAC